>CM074488.1:47958529-48628709 GCA_037389245.1 Oryzias sinensis | reverse complement strand
GGGGGGGGGGGGGGGGGGTTGGCAGCCTCTCGATGTCTGGGGGCTCAATTAAGCACCGACTCCAGCGGTTCCGGGGAGGAAACGCTTCAGCATCAGACGGACTTTAATGACAGCAGGCTGCACAAGATGGAGAGGATGGTGGTGGGTGGTGCAGCAACAGCACAAAAGAAAATGAGGCTCATTTATCAAAACTCTTACTTTACATAAATATTGAGGCAATGTACAAGATTTAGCATCAAAACTGCATCTGTGAGCTTAATAGACTTAGCCAGCTCAGAACTTTGGCCCAAATCCATTTTAGTTCTGGCTCTGCCCTGATGTTCTTGATGTCATACACTGCACTATGGGGTTCATTTTGATGCAATTCTTAGTTTAGACACTAGGTGGAGCTTCAAACATTTAAACAGGCATTTTCTATTGATTTAGTGATTGATCTGCATTCTTTGGCGTAACCCTTTAATATTGGAGTTGTCACCAGTGAAAGCAAATAAATCATTCTCTTTGAACTACCATACGTCTTCTAACTTTATAAAATGACACTCCAAAACACTCTAAAGCCAAGAAAACCGGCTTTGCACAAGCTGTTTCTTTATGTCAGAATTACTTGGTTGACATTTCTTAAGTAAACACTTTGCCGCTTTTCTCAGCTTCAGAAGACTCTGGGATTACACTAATTGCGTTAACAGTCAAAGACTTACGGTCAAAGGCTGTCAACACATGAACCAAAGCTCTGACGTTAAAAGGTTAAAACTGCTTTAAGATGAAAATATATTTCTGCAACTGATTTTAGAGGGTTTTTTTGTGATCTTCAAAATTTTTTAGCACTTTCCTCTGAAATGTTTCAACTTCTTGTGTGATTTCTTTTTTGGCTGGTTTGCCACCTAAAGTCAGAAGTACCGTATTTTCACAACTAAAAGTCTCACATTTATTCCAAACTGTAGGGGGCGCCCAATGAGACGGTGCGCCTAACGTGTAGTTGTGGGACTTCGGCAGAGGAGTAGTAGAAGACGGCATGAGAACCAACGCAGTTTTTCTCCCGCTGCTTTTTTCTACAGTGAGTGTGTATGTGTGTGTGCTGAAATGTGTGTGTGCTGAGTTGCCGCGTGCCGCGCTCCCCCGTTTGCAAAAGGAGGAGGCAGCCAAGCGAGTGTGTGAGCGCTCATTCAGTTTGTGTTTCTCAGGGAGAACAGTCATTTAAAAAATAGGTTTTCCTCCAAAAAACAGAGACTGGTTCTATTATTAACCCGTTCCAGAGGCTCTGAGGGTCCGAACGGGGAATTGAACCCTGAAGGAAGTTCCGCTGTCGGCCCTGGAGAGGATCTCCCCTGCGATCAGAAATGTAATTGCAGGAAAGGTTCAACACTAGCGTGCATGTTTTGTATTCTGGGGCTGCACTGTGGCGCAGTGGTTTGCGCTCTTACCTCACTGCAAGAAGGCTCGTGGTTCAAGTCCCAACTGGGGGACCTGAAACAGAACACTATTGGGGGACCTTTCTGTGTGGAGTTTTTCATGTTCTCCCTGTGCATCCATGGGTTTTCTCCGGGGTCTTCAGCTTCCTCCCACCGTCCAAAAACATGCTTCATAGGTTAATTGGCAACTCTAAATTGTAAATGGGTGTGTGATTGCAACTCGCAACAGACTGGCGACCTCCTCAGGGTGTCCCCTGCCTTCGCCTATAAGTAAGTAGTAGCCCAGTGAGCCCAAAAGGGAACAAACGGAGGAAGATGAATGAATGAGTATTCTACATAAAACATTTTATACTCAGAGGTCTCGACCAAGCTGGCATTTCTTAATTAGAAAGTGACAGGAACTGCTTTTCCTGTAGGTTTTTGTGTGTCAAAAACAGTACGTCTGGACAGAAAAGTATCCATACAATAAAGATCAGTGTCTATTTTTAAATCAAAAAGGCTCTTTCTAAGATTACTTTTTCTTTGAATAAATGCATTATTTCTGGTTCAGGTTTGTAGATCGGAGCGCTTTTTCAACCCAAAATGTTAACTTTTGTTTTCCCAAAAATCCCTGTTGGCTTTCCATACCATCAGGTCACTTCAACAAACAGCTAAAGACTCACCCCAATGAAACCTGCGTTTTTGGTGTTTTTAACATGTTCTTGTGACATTTTCTTCATGATGAAGTTCATTTTTTAGGGGGAAAAAAGGGTTAAAATTCTTAATGTTTTAATGCAAATAGTTGTGAATCGGAAGCAGACGAAAAAAATGCAGATTGTACAGATTCTACATTAAACGGTGAAATGTTATTGTTGGCTTTCCATACAAGATCGTTTCATTAGTGAAATCTGAAATAATTTCTGATGTTGCTCCGTTACGTCAACCCCCACATGCCACACACCCAAACACACACACACACACACACACACACACAGTACCTTGCAAACCTGATGCCTTTTTGCAAGCAACTTGTGCAAAAAAAGACAATTTTTCAGCTGCTCATGGAAAAAAAAAAGTCAGACTCCTGCAGACAAAATCCACGCAAGTCGTCTCATGCGTCCAGCAGGTGTTCAGCCCCCGCTAACGAGGGGCTAAGCTGCATGCTCCACCGCCGGCAACATCTGCCCCTCTCTGTGCAATTATCCCTGAAGCAATTTACACAGAGAGTAAAAATATTCCAGATGAATCCTTACAAAAAGTTAACCTCCATCTCAAATGGGGGGGGGGGGGTCCCTCTAATCTGTGTCCAGGTTGCAGCTAGTGCTTAAAAACCCTGGAGCAGCTAAAGGGCCCCTCTCACCCCCAAAATATGGACCCTTTAATGAGTTCTTGAGACCTAATAACCCTGATAGCCACATGAAGCCCCTCCCTTAAAGAATCTGTACGCCAACAAGGACTCCCGTCACGTGTCAGAGACACAATATTGATCAAAGAATCAGGACAGACAGGAGACAATATTCAGGTCTGAGGTTTAAAGTTGAAATGGAAGCATTTTCAGGGGAATGCTGCCACCTGGTGTTTGGTTTTTTAATAAACACCGGGAATACTAATGGAAGATGTACAATACTAATTTGTGGCCACAAACTACTAACTTATGCCCACAATTTGCTAATTTGTGGCAACCAAATGCTTAATTCTGGCCACAAAGAACTAATTTGTGTGGACACAATGCACAATTTTTTCAGCAAAAATGCTAACTTGTGCCCACAAATTGCTATTTTGTGGCAACGAAATACTAAATTGTGTCAATCATACTTATTTGTGCCCATCCCCCCACTAGGTTACTCAGATCACAACCTGGTTCACATTTTGCCTGTCTACAATCCCGGGGTCAAACAACAACCTCCAACTACAAGATCTGTGAGAAGACGGACAGAAGAAGCCAGTGAGGAGCTGAGGCACCGTTTTGAGACCACAGACTGGGAGGGGCTGAGTGGATCGCACGAGGGCATCGACAGCCTGACACTGCATTACAGACTACATAAACCTTTGTGTGGAGAACGCTGTGCCCTCCAGGACGGTGCAGTGTTTCCCCAACAATAAACCATGGGTGATGCCTGAATTGAAGACCCTGTTAAACCCAGAAAAAGAGGGCTTTTAGGTCAGGGGACAAAGAGGAACTGAGGAAGGTGCTGAAGGAACTTAAAGTAAAGATTAAGGAAGGCAAGGAGAGCTACAGAAGAAAGGTAGAGAATCAACTACAACAAAAGAATGTGATAAAGGTCTGGAGAGGCCTGAACACCATCTCTGGACATAACACAGACAATAGGTTTAATCTGGGTGATCAAGAGTGGGAAAACAAGATTTGATCCAGGGCCCACTCCCCCCATAACTACCCAGACAACGTCGGACCATTCCAAATCCCCAACATGTCGGTCTCAGCTGCCACCCCTCACCTGCTTATCAACGTCCGTGCTATCACCATCACACATCCCCATGACAACACTAAGACTTCCCCCCAAACCCCCTCTACAATCCCCTACATAACTGCCAGCACCCAAAACCCCCCACCCAGCCTCAACATAACAAAGGATCAGGTGAGAAGAGAGCTTCAGAGGATCAAGACCAAGAAAGCCACAGGTCCAGATGGCGACTGCTCCAGACTGCTCAGGGACTGTGCAGACCAGCTCTGCCTGGTAGTAGCGTACATGTTCAACCTGAGCCTCAACATGAGGAGGGTCTCTGTGCTGTGGAAAACCTCCTGCGGGGTCCCAGTACCAAAGACCCCACAGGCAAGAGAGCCCAACAACTTCAGACCTGTGGCTTTAACGTCTCACCTAATGAAGACCCTAGAGAGGCTGATCCTGAATCACCTCCAGCCCCTGGTGAGCCCAGTGCTCGACCCTCTGCAGTTTGCGTGTCAACCGGGCATTGGAGCAGATGACGCTGTAATCTACTTGATGCACAGAACTCTGCTACACCTGGAGGAACCTGGAGGTACTGTGAGAGTCACGTTCTTCGAATTCTCCAGTGCTTTCACCACCATCCAACCATCACTGCTCAAGGGAAAGCTGGAAGGAGCTGGGGTTGATAACCAGCAGACCGCATGGATCATGCAGTCTGCACTGAGCACTACCAGTGAAAAAGGGAACGATGCATGAGGTCCTTTGTCCCATCAGCAGTCAGGGTATACAACAACACGGTCTAAGACTGCTGAAACTGCTACTGTTATTTCACTGATTAACTTGTTATTTTTGACGTTTACTTTCACTTATACACCTCACTTATTCTTACTCAATGCTACTTTGTTTTTTCTAACTGCGATATTTTCTTGTTTTGGCTGCCGTGACAACTTAATTTCCCTCCGGGGATCATTAAAGTTCAATCTTATCTCATCTTATCTTAAAATGATAAATAAAAAAGCCAATTAGTGCTCACAAAATTCAAATGTGTAGTCACAAATCTTTTTTTTTATGTCATGACCAGGGATCCATATATGTGGGGCCGGAGAACACAAAATTATAAATAAAACATAAAGAAAATTAAACAAAACAAAAAAAGATCACATCCACGCATCACTCGTATCAAAGCTGCAGTCAGAATGTTTTATGTTTGTGCAAATGAATGGTTCATGTACTTTAACCACTGATGCATTTATGGAAAACGTCAACAACGAGAAAAGAATAAAAAAAAAGAATAAGAACATTTCAGAATGAAAAGCTTTGAACAGATCCACATTCAGAGCACTAAGAACACGTGAGACTTTGCTGTGGGGGGGTCCGTCCTTAAAAATGAAAGGTGTGGTCTTCGATAAACCACGCAGATGCATCACGGCGCCGTCCCGCACAAGCTGGTGAGGCGGTTCTGCCAGGAGGACAGACAAGGGTGAGGTGGATGTGGGGATGATGAAGAAGCTGGTGGGTGGGGGTGGGGGGTACCTGCAGCAGGCGGATGCTCCTCAGCGCCGTGTCGTCCAGCAGAGACAGATCCACTGAGTCCATCTGACTGGCAAGCAGCTGGATGCTCTGCAGAAGCAGCAGTTCAGGCATCAAACCTCATCTTGATTCCCTCTGGAAGGAGGGGGGGTGGGGGGGTGGAAGCAGGGGGCCTTACCTCGCCGTTGCCGATGGGAACGTTAATGACGATGTCCTCGTTTCCAGCCGCGATGGGGGAGCCGTTAACGGAAATGCTGTAGACTCTCTCCTTGTGGCGAGGAACTCTAACTGCAGGAGTCTGGGGGAGTCTGAGAAAACAATGCATCATGGGATATGGAGTTTACCCCAAAGATAGCTTCCTTAAATAGGCCGCCAAGTTTCTGTTAGTGTAATTCTGTTATTTTGTCTTAACCTTGAAATAATAATTCACTGAAAAACTGATTAACTTTTCTTTTTGTGAGAGACAAAATGTAATTTGATTACAACAAACTTTAAAATTAAAAACATTAATATTTTTTTCATACCTTCTTCCTCCTTAAATCTCCAGTTAGCAGAATACCTAAGTGCTCAGCCTTTCCATTATTTTATTAAGCAGTTTTTTTCACTCCCAAAAAAACAACAACTTATTAAAGAAACAAACTACTTGTCAGCTTTAAACTTCAAACTATAAAATCGTCAGCACACTTTCTCCTATTAAAAATGATTCTGATGTATTTTTGTTCATCTATTTGTTTCAGAAAAAAAAGTGCAAATGTTTGTAATATTTTAAACGGTTGAGATGAAATAAAACTTGAACAGCTGAAAAAGATTTTAAAATACTGGACACCAATCCATAGCTTTGGCACTTTCAAAAATAAAATTTAAAAAATTCGGATATTTACTTAACACTAGGTTTTTCCTCAATGTGCTCTGATGCTCGTTGGTCGTTTCCATCAGCGGGGGGGGGAGCTCTTACCTTGGGTCAAAGCGGGGGGTGATGAGGGGCGTGGCTCCCATCAGGAGCGATGAGTCCAGCATGCTCCTGGCGGGAGTGACCAAAGGCTTCCTGCTGGACCTGAGCGATCCAAACAAAAGGCCGTCAGCCTCCACAGAAAGGAGGAGGAGCTTCAGAGCAGGGATCTGGGACTCACCGCCGGATGGTGGTGCTCTGCTTGCTGACAGTCAGCGCCTTTGCCCTCTTGGACGTGGTCGGGGGCTTCTTTGCGGCTCTCCCCTAAATCACACAGGAAGAGTGTGAACTTCCTGTGTCGAGCAGCAGCGTTCTCTTGGCGTGAAAAGTGACAGCAGACGTTACCTTCCTGGTTGTGCTTGGCGTGTTTTCGTCCTCAAAGCTGGACTTGGCTCCGCCTTTCTTTCTCGTTGCTAGCGTGAACCAAACACAGACAAATCAGTGAGGGAGGTTTCGGTATGGCCTTTGTTTTGAAAATGCTGCTGTCTACGTACTTTTCTTCACAGACTTCGGTAGATTGGCGTGGTCCTTGGCCACCACGCTCTCGACCACGGCGGCTTCCTCTTCTCTCTGCTGCGAAGGAGGCAGAGTTCCAGTGAGCGACAGAAAGGAGCTGATTGACAGGAGAAGGAGAACAGACTCACCCTGACGCTGTCCACCTCTGGAGTCTTGGGTTTCTCCATCTCTGCAGAGACACAGTATAGCAGGTGAGAAGATCTGAAACTTGCATCACTTTTCGCCGGGAGGTCAAAGGGCGTGGACTTACTGTAGAAGTCCATCCACTTCATCTGCCGCACGGCCATGGGCAGCTTGATTAGAGCCATGTTGTAGCTGTTGTCGATGTCCTTCAGAAGGTGGTTGATCTTTTCCTTCATCTGAACGACTCTGGTATTCACTGAGACAGAAACAACCAAGTTTATGTTTTCGTTCTTGGCTTTTGATTCAAACTCCTGGACGGTTTGATTCGCTGGGTTTAGGAGCTCAGGCGAGCTCCATCCTGCTAACCAATCAGATCAATTCAGCCGACAAAAGCAACCACTGTTCCTCGATGCCCGCCATTACCAAATAAGGAAGTGCTCTGAGCAAGGTGGTGGCAGAGCCATGATATGGGCCTGAATCAATGAAGGAGCAGGAGAAAGCCCAAAGAAAAGCTAAAATCAATCTTTAAATTGTATATTAATTAATGTGTACTGCAATGCAAGCCTAATCTGTGATAATTATTAGAAATAAATGAAAAACTGTTTAATAAATGGACTAACATTGATAAGTTTAAAATTTTAATGTTATGTGATGTGAGTATATATTGATATTTTTCCTTTGCCTTAAAGTGTTATATAAGTGGAATGTGTTGATGTTTTTGACAAATGAAATTTTACTAGAAAAAAAAAGGTAATATGTTGAAGATCCATTCCGATGAAAATGGCGTTTTTAACATGTTTATTTTTCTGATGATGGAGGACATAAGTAAAGAAATAAGGCTTAAATAGCATTTCTGAGTATTTAATTTTTTCAAGCTATTAAAAAATGCTAAGCTTTAAAAGATGCATATTTAATGGGTTTTGATATCAAAATTTAGAGTGTTTTTTATAGCACCTTTTCCATCCACTTCTTTATGATCCGGTTTATTGCATCATTTCGAAGGAGCAAAACTTTTTCTTTTACGTATAATTATCTTTTTAGCAACCAAAAAAAAAACACAAACAGGAAATGAGCGATCAGCAAATTTAAAAACAAATTCTAAGTAGTTTTTGAGCACATTTTTTTATTAGTGCATGAAATTGCACATATAAGGAGAGGAACTTTTGTAGGGTCTTTCATGAAAAAAAAACTGCAATTTCCAAATGATAATAACAAATTATAACAGCTAAATGAAGTTATTTTTTGTTTTCTTTGGATTGTCTATGAAGACTCTTTCATCCAGGTTGATTCCATCATAGTAGTGGGTTTAGGGGCTGTCATCTGGACTTAGTTTTTAAAGTTAGAAGATGTTTCACCTCTTATCCAAGAGGCTTTCTCAACTCTGAATTTTATATATATATAATATATATATATATATATATATATATATATATATATATATATATATATATATATATATATATATATATATATATAAAATTCAGAGTTAGAAAAAACTTTATATTAATCTATATATATATATATATATATATATATATATATATATATATATATGCATGCGTTCATGGGGAGGAGCCTGAAGCTGGATGGTAGCAAACTTAAGACTACATGGTTTTGGGTCTTAAGGGGTCCTTAGTCCTCAGCTCCCCAACCTGGTCAGTTCTTTCAGCTGTTACTGACCAAGGTGGAGCAGGTTCGGTTGTTTGGGTTTCAGAACACTTTATTTCAGACAACAAACTGTAGGCCGAGCCTATACTTAAGCCGAACTAGCATTGTCGTTTACCTTCGCTGTCGAAATCCTCCAAAAAAACTTCCAGTTTTTCAATTTTCTGGTTGTTCTTTCGCTGCTTCGTGGTCCTTTTCCTGGGCGCCATGTCTGCTCAGAACTTCACAAACAGGAGAAAACTGAAACGTTGTTTTCGAGATGGAAAAAATAAAAATACGCCGCCGCGGACGTTAGCAGCTATGTTGTTAGCTTTGGAATCGGCAGGAGTTTATCCGGCAGATTAATTTACTCCCGTTTTCATTCTTTGGTCTCACTTATTATATAAATGTTTTTAGATTCAATTCGTCTGTGTTTAAAGCGGGTTTTCTTACAAAGGTAACAGTTGTCTGGGTTTCCCTCTGGCCTGCCTTCTTCACGAAGTCGTTTTCAAATGTCCGCGCGAGGCGGAGCCAAGACACAAATCCAGCCAATCAGGACGTGGATTGAGCCCCGTCATCAGGGTTCGGCACTGCGAATGTTCAAGGCTGCGTTCGAAGACAACTCGGGAAAAAACAAATCGTTCCCCCCGATGGAAAGCGTTTCAGTAAGAATCAAAAAAGCATTTTTGTAAAACAGCTAAAGGGCAGGAAATACTAAAAATAGTAACCAAGTAAAACTGAAAGTTTTTTTAACTCACAATTACAATTTACCCAATTTAACCAAGATAAATAGGAACTTCCTACAGACATGCCTGTGATTATAAATATTTAAAAAAATTCTCAAAAAGTCCAGAAGGATTAACAAAACCAGTGGGAAAATATCATATCAATAAAATGTATGTATGTGTGTATGTAGATTCAAAAAAGGAGAGCACGAAAACACAATTCTCCGAAATAAGTGCCTTTTTTGAGGAGCTACTGTATTTTGGGGGCACCGTATTTCCAAGGATCAGTAAAGGCAGCATATGTCACTAGTTTACACCGGAAGCACTTTCTGGTTCTGCCCAGAAAAGTAGTTCAGAAGCGTGCTGAGGCTTTAGACTTGGTCAGAACTATATTTACAGTCCCATCCAAGCCAGAGCGGAGGCCGAGGGCATGTCTGACATGTCCCGACCGGCGCTCAGCGCCCTCCACCAGGCGTTCAGGAACAGCTTCGCCGCGCTGGAGAGCAACCAGCGGCTGTGGGGGAGCGAGCTAGCGGAGTGCAGCCCTCTCCTGGGGTCTCTGGGGAACCTAGCGGAGCAGATGAGAGCTCTCTCTAACGTGCGGGTCTCCAGCACGCCGCTCGGAACCTTCCCGAAGCTGGAGGAGCGGCTGCGCTTCAAACTGCAGGAGGCCGCGGACACGGTGCTGGAGAAACTCAACGAGAAGATGTGAGACACGCGACAACTCCACACACACTCGCCTCTCGGCTGACGTCATCACAGGGACTCCTGTGACGTTGAAAAGTCTATTAGCTCTGCTTTTTGTGACAGCATAAAAAAGTTTGTTTCAAAATAAGAGCTCCTGTAATACAGATACTAGCACCAAACCATATATTAAAATTTCCGTTCAAAGAAAATATTAAAGATAAAACCCCAAATCAAAATAAGTCAAAAAGACCTTTACCAGAAACTAGAACCATCATTAAGCTACGTTCACACCGCCCTCAGCGATGCGCGTTCAAGAAACCACCAATAAAAAAAATGTAAATTTGCATTTTGGTTTAAACTCTTGAAGTTTCTATGATCATTTCTGAGCTCTATATGTACCAAAAGTGCATCTATTGAATGTACCTTAAAAGTTAAACCAGGTCGCACTTTGACCAATTAGGGACTCAGATTTGGTAGTGACGCATGGATGGCACCCCTTTAAATTCACGGAAGCACCAACCCTTTGAAAGATGATCATGGAAGACAAATTAATGATTTTGATTTGATTCCAGTCGGAATATATGACACTAAATCTTTCATATATTGGACTATAGATGCGAAAACAAAAAGCCTGGAGGAAGATTCAACAGATTTGCACCACTTTGACATTTCGCACCAAGACTCTGCCAACTGTAGGTGGAAGACAAGTCATGGTAAATTGTAGAAGAAGGAGAAGCCCCAACCTACTAGCACTGTGTGAACACCATGGGTTAACATGTATTGGAACGCCTCTCTTTTTTTTTTTTAATGGTTTATTTCAAGCAATCAAATAAGAACAATACACAACAACAATACAATCATCAGTTATACATTCATACAATGACGAATCAAACTTAGGATATTTAGACATATTAATAAATATTGCTTGAAAGGGAGTGGAAGGAAGCGACCGTATATAATCCCACCCCGTTATACCGTGTTATATGCCAGGTGTGTCCATAGGAGAGACAGTGCTGATGCATTCAGGGACATCATGTTTTTTTCTTCTGCTCCTCATTCACAGCAATTTGAATATGCAATTTTAAGCATATTTTTCTTTATGTATGTCCTCGATCATCAGAAAAAAGGCCGCAAAAAATTGTCAAAACAGAAAAAAACATGATTTTTATCATTTTTTTAAGGGCTTCCTTGTCCGTGGACTAAGACAGACTCCTTTCCTTCTCAGGTGTCGTCTGCAGTCTGCCAGAGACGCCATCAGTAACCAGGTGAGGTCCGTCGTGCAGCTGTATGAGCAGGATGCCACCAGTTTGGACCTGCAGGCCGTCACAGAGCGCTCCGCCGTCACCCCGTCAGTCGCAGACATGCTGGAGTGGCTTCAGGACGCCGAGCGCCACTACAGGCAGCAGTATCCTTCCTGTTTGTGCTGTTGGTACGCTCCGCAGCATTCATGGACGGCAAGGACCGGATTGTTTTTGCAATTGTTTTTTTCTGAGAGCGAAACGGCAAATGCTGAAATAGTCACCAAGATCTGCACGGACCAGGTACCCACTGCAAAGGAAGGCTTGACATAGTCCACCCCCCACACACACAAACAAACTACGAAATACAATGAAATAAACATTCCAGTGGGAGAAACCATCACAAAAATGAATGGGGCAAAGATCTCTAATGGGGCTCAAAAAATATGTTTCAAATCCCTCAATAAAAGCCAAAACGGTGGATATCCATAGAAAACTTTAAAATTATGATTATGCCCGTGAGGGGTGGGCGGCGAGGGCGGGGAATGGTAGAGCCAGCAGTCTGGTTTTTTGTTTTGTGTTTCTGTCTTCTGCTCTCCTGAGCTCATGTTCAGATTCCTGCAGAGGAAAGTTCTGCTGCAAACGCTCAGACCCAACGACCTCGCTCTGCTGGAATCCCTTCCTGAGAGGTGGAAGTCCCTGGAGTCTCCTGACGGCAAGCAGCGAATCACAGGTAACATTAACTGTCCGAAGCTTGAAACGCGAGCTCCGCCAACTCTGAGATGTGGGACTCTTGTCTCCTGCAGAAACACTTTGCAGAGTGTCATTTTTCCTGGAGCTGCAGTGAAGACGGAGGAGCAGAACTGGAACCCGAACCTTCTGAGCAGAAGGACAGAAGTCAAAGACGCAGACACCGAGAGGAAGACGAGGGATTTGAAGACTTCATCAAATCGTCTTTAATGTCTACTGAACACAGTCGGGTTCACTGCAGTTGCAACACCACACACGTCAGAGAGGACAGCTGCAGCCAATCACAGCGCAGCGGCGACCAAAGTCACACCTGGCGGGGATCCTTCTGCTACACGTACTCCCTCATGGGGAGGCTGCTGGAGGTGATGGGTTTGGGAGGATCGGGAGCGGAGGCAGGGGAGTTGGCAAAGCTCCGTCCCACGTAGCCCCTGCGGTACCGACCGCCGCGCTCCATAAGTGGGCAGGTGCTGCTCAGCACGGCGCCGCTGATCATCAGAATGACGGCGGCGGCCCAGCCCAGGTAGATGGCCTGGCCCAGCTCTCGCTTGTGCATGATGGGGACATTGGGGTTGTAGAAATCCCGCACCACCGTGTTGGCGGTCCAGGAAATGGGGATCAGAACGCAGAGGCCTGTGACGATAAAGAGGATGCCGCCCGCCAGCGCAATGCCTGCCTTGGCACGGCGGTCATCGCCGGCACAGGTGGTGCACTTCATGCCGCAGCAGGACACTGTGCAAGACAGCCAGCCCATGAAGATGGCGAGGCACATGAGGGCCCGCGCCGCCTGGATGTCTGGCGGCAGCGCCAGCATGGAGTCGTATGTTTTGCACTGCATGTGACCCGTGGTCTGGTAGATGCAGTTCATCCAGATGCCCTCCCACTTGATCTCCGAGGTCAGGATGTTGTTGCCGATGAAGGCCGACACCTTCCACTGTGGCAGCGCTGTGACGGCGATCGCCATGATCCACCCGGTCACGGCGCAGGTGAAGCTGATCAGTTGCATGCCCGTGTTCACCATGGTGAGGGCGCCGCCTGGATCTTCTCCTTTGAAGTTCTCCTACCTGAAGCTTGTGGGTTTATCGCTGTATTTTTCTCGGCGCCGTTTGTGTCCTACAAACTCGTGGCGTTAGCGTTCATCTCGTCTTTTTCTTCTACTCGGCATCCGTCGCTCTGTCCACCGTTCAGCACTTTCAAAAGACCGTTAAAGGAACTTTCTCCTCGTGATGCATTATTGAGAGGCTGAGCAGCCGCTGCGGGGGTCTCATAGGAGGGCCCGTGGCTCTGATCTGGACCGCTGTGGCGCTGCTCGGCTCTGTCACTCTGCAGTTTTGGTGTTTTCTTTCTAGATCAGGCTGGCAGAACCTGATATTAGAGGCTGCCACCGTATCCCGTCACAGTCCAGCGTTTTGAGTAGCATCCGGTGGCGCCAATCCCAACCAAACCCACAGGTTTTCCTCAATGAAGTGCCCCTCCCCTCACGGTAGTGAAGCCACCTCAGATGTTTGAAGTGTGTCGGTTCTGGTGGTGGAGTCGGCACCGGGTCAGAGCCATGAGGTCGGAGCTGGGAGCAGAGAGAATCTGCATCAGTGCCGTCTGCAGCAGCCGCTGTTGAACCTGTGACAACAAAGGATGGAGGGGGGGAGCGTGTGTGTGCATGTGTGTGTGTGTGTGTGTGAATGGATCAGCTAACATAAAGATGAGCCAGGAGGCCTCTTCACTGGGATTACACTCCAAAACACAAACCTGCGTTTTTAACGGAGCGCTCACCAGAAGTCAGCAGGCGCTTTTTTTTTGCCGCTGCATTCAACAACACGGCGTCACAGCCCGGCGCCACGCAAACCTTTTTATTTTATTTTTTTACTTCAAATGCCGAGGTCAGGCACAAGGAGCGACGTTCCGCGATCCCGCTCAATCCCTGGAACTACAATGAATTAAACATCGTGACCTCGAGATCCGAGGCTCGTGTTTCCCCGTCTTCTGTTGCCGCCCGTGTCCTTGGTAACGGTGGTCATGGCAACCGCTGCAGGACGCAGGAGTTCAGACAAAGGGTGGAAGGTGAAGGTGACTGTCACAGATCGCTTTGTGACTTCCTGGAGTAAACAATGCAGTTGAAATATGAGGAAAAATCAGACACATATAGCCTCAGACCAACAGAGCCAAAAATGTTAATACAATTTTAAATAATAAAAAACTGTATTAGTGTTTCTTTACAAAATAGTTTACAAGGACTGGATGATTTTGTATGGATGTTCATACAAAAAACTCCAAAGCTGCATCTCAAACTCTAAAAGCCTCAGTTAGCAGGTCAGATGACCTTAGAGCAGAATCTGAAGAAAATGATGAAACAACCCTAATTTATTTGAAAGAAACTAAGCTACTGTTGTATTAAACATTAAGCGTGTGTAGCTCCAAGCTTCATTTGTGTCAACAATCCAATGTGTCATAATGTTGGCCTATCGTGCAGCATTTTTAACTCTGTTAACCCTTGTGCTATCCTAGGCACTTTAACATTGGGAGTTGGGTCATCTAGACCCACTAGACAGTGCTCTGAACCTTTTTTCTTCAATGATTTGTGATCTTCACTGGTGTCCATGGATTACATGAAATCTTTCCACCTTTGTCATGGTAGGGAGAACACGTCAATGTAAGGGTGGGGTCATCTAAGATAGGTCAAGGGTTACGCCTTATTGGTTGCCATACATTTGTTAGCTAATGGCCATGTTTTTGCATTGTTTGCGTTTTACACTTTTTTTTTTTTTTTATCAGAGTTTCAGTTGATTAGTTTTTTGCAAGACGTTTCGTCTCATAACCCATAAGCAAAGTTTCACCATAACTGAACAACTGTTGTTGCTGGTTTTGCAATAAAATGCCAAATTTTTCGCTCGGCCACCAGCTTTTTTCCACTTTGTTGTATATGTAAAATACTGTAAAATTTTTATAGAAACTTTATTGACTACTGAAATATTTGTGCTGTCATTTTTTTAAATAAAGCTCTTAAAGGAAAAAAGCATGATTTTTTTTTTGCAATTTTGTCCATCAGAGGAAGCCAACATCACTTCTTGTGCTATGCGTTAAAGTTTTTCATATATTGGCCTTCTGTTAGCATATCCTCCATAATTCTTATTTTATTTAGCATTTTCAAAGTACTTGCTTTGTACTTGCAGGGTTGGGCCTGGCTAGTTCTTCATTGGATGGACGACGAGTTACTTCAGCCACATGGAGGCTTTCTGTTTCCATTCCCCTGAAATTCAGACACAACACAGACCATATAGACCACAATGCTTTGCGGGCCAAAAATCTAACTTTTTTTTCTAAACCATCTGGGTTTTTATTATCAGAACACTGTGGATTCATAAAGTCTTTGTAAAATGCTAGTATGTAACAGGTTTTAACTTGTGAAAATCGGTCTCGTCATATTTGCTATTTAATTTTAAAAAGTAAGCATGGCGTTGGAATCGCTTTTAAAATAATAGATTGCCCCACACTATAGTTTTTTAGTGATGGAGTAGAGGGGGAATTCGGACACAGCGATGATCTTCAGAAAGTCTTAACTTTATTAGATTATATATATTTTTAGCTTTTTTTTCCAACACTTATTGCTCTTTGACTAATTTTGAGCAACTGAATCGAGAATTGTAGAACTTTTTCTTTAACCATTTGAGCTAATGTTAAATGTAAATGCAGCATTTGACATTTGATTTAGCTCAAAATAAAAATGTTAAATTATTTTACAATGAATGTGAAGTTGTTAAATAATGTCAAAAACATGAGTTATGGGCATAGAATACCAGTTTATTACTTTGCACATTAACACAAGATTTCCCTGCAGGCTAAAAAAAACAAAAAAAAAAAAAAAAAAACATCTGAGCATGTCACATAATAACAGTGAATTAAAAGTCTGCTATCTCGAAGGACAAGCAGAAAACGCATCATATAGGAGCCATGGGAAGAAAAGGGGGGAGTGAAAAGAAAAAAGACCCCAAACAGGAACCCATGATGAAGAAAAATAATAAAATGCATACAATTACAAATTCATTGAGATACGACAAGATATCAAAGTGAAGGATTTCAAAATGATTGGTGCTCTCTTTTGAAACGGTACAGAAACAGTCTGGGAGCTTTTTTGTTTTTAAAAAAGGTTAAAAGCAGCTTGTTCCCCTACTTTAAAGGAGTCAGAGTTGCCATGGAAACAGGTGCGGCACACAGGAGAGGGGGTGGGGGCGCTCTTTGGCCAGTCCACATAAGAACAAAGTACCTCGTTTAGATTGAGAATAGCACAAAGAGCTACGCCTACCCCCCCAATGTGAAAACCGCCTGCACCTCCCCCACCCAGAAATTCATGTTTGAGACCAAAAACGGGACGTTATTCCTGAACTACGACATTCCCACTAACCCCCCCCCCCCTGAAAAGTTTTAGATTTTTTTTTTGATAATTATAAATATGACTGAAAAGGTTTTTATTTTTAAAACAGACAATACTCCGGCATGCAGGCGAGCAAAGTCTACACAGAAAGAAAAAGCTCTAAAGCCTAAAACTATTCCACCAAAATGCACGTTCCCACTGATTGATACGAGCAAATGAAAGCAACCCAGATAAAAACAGAAAATATAAAAATACAGTCACATTGAAGAGTAATAACATCGACAACGAGGAGAATTATAGCTTCATTTGTCAGAAATCTTCAGCTGGGATAATATTGCTTCGTGACGTTACAAACAGGAAGTGACCATTTATCCGAGCGGCGACGACCTGTCGGCTCTGCTGCCTGCATGTGGCGTCAGCGCGCACGCCGTCGACAGGAAAGTGCTCAAACTCATTCATAGTAAACCTGCTGCTTTACGGGTGGTTTATTACAAAAGGGTTTCAACTGAGCTGCCCCTCCCCCGAGGAGGCGTGCACGCTGACCGTTTCCCCTCCCCTTTCCCGCAGCATCCAAGTCTGCGGGGGCCGCCGCTGGTCGCCGAGCTTAAATCAGTTCAATCCAGTGTTAAAAAGGGCGTTAGAATACCAAAGAAGCGTCGTTTAAATACAGATGCATGATGGGTATACGTCAAATACGCACGCTGATTTTTAAAAAGTCTAAAAACCCAACAAACCGCTCCTGTCCTGATTGTCTCCATCCATCTGCGGCGAATGCTGCGTGTCTGCTACACAACCCCGCTGCGCTTACAATGCTACAAAATTAAAAAAGAAAAGTAAAAACACAACTCAGATGCTCCGCCCACTACACCTGCAGCTAAAGCCCAAGTCTGTTCCTGAACTCACAACTGTACAACCCTAACATCACAACAGTAACATGGACAACGACGACAACAGTAAAGTTCTACTTTTAAACGAGTCTTAAGATAAGCACAAAACGTCTTATATTAAACTTTTACAAATCTGCTTTGTTGAATGTATAAATGCATAAAGGTACGAGAGATCGACAGTGCCCTCTGTTGGTTGCCAAGCGTCCCCGGTCAGTGCAATGAGCAAAAAAAAATAAAAACGAAAACAAGATCGATAAGAAAACCGTGCAGCAGTGTCTTTCTCCGCTCAGGTCCTGCTTCAGGCTGGGCCCAGGGTTTGAAATGACCCGGGGTCTGAAATGACCCATGTGCCCAAAATGACCCGGGACCTGAGCGCGGTCCACACTGCTGCACGTCAGAACCTGGCTTTATATGCTGCTTCATATGGATCCTCATCTTCAGACTCACTGAAGACATTCTTAACCGACGCACGAGTCAGGACCGCCAACATGTCTCCACCAGCCTGCAGGAGGCGCTGTCCCCTTCCCACACTGCTCCACAGGTGTACATATATGCTTTCTGTCCTGTATGTGTGAATATAAAACAATTCATCTGAGGCATTTACAGCAGTCAGCTCCTTGATTTCCCTTTACAGTTCAGTGGCCGGCCATAACACACACAGACATACACGTGCACGCACCCACACACACACATACATACAAACAAAACCGCCTCGCTGGGATAGGAGGAAAATAGCGATGGGCGTGGTCACCTCGCTTGTAAAAGACCAAAAAGGAGTTCAAACACTCGCTCATAGGAAGGAAAATATATATAATAATCATAATATATCATTCTGAAAAGGTCGCCTTCCCTCCCCACCACCCAACGAACCCAAGACCTTGTGACAGATTTGACCCCCGGGGGGAGGGGGGCTTTGAGGTAAAGTAGATAAGAGTCCTGCTTCGCCGGAAGAGCCTCGGAGCCGGCGCTCCGTGAATCCGATAAACACGCGAGTGCAGACATTCAAGGAGGAAAAAACAAAAACAAACTCAAAACAATGGCTCAACTGTGTGTCTGTGGGGGGGTCGGAGGGAGGGAGGGAGGTGTTTGTTTTTGTTTTTTCATTTGTGCATTGGAGCCCCACCCCCCACGGAGTGGGACTCGCAGTGCTAGATTGCTGGTTGAGAACAGGCGGCTGGATCGGGAACGCTGGTTGGAGATCGTTCCGTGACTCTTCCTCCCGCTCCTCTTCCTCGCGCGAGCCGCTTTGGTGAAGGATCCGAACCGAGAGCGAACAGAAAGACGACAGAGACAGACGAGGAAGAGACGAGTATCAGAGGACGGGTGGTCCTCAGGCGAAGTACATGGTGTGCTGTGTGTCGTAGTGGATCTGAACCGCCTTTGCCAAAGCCTGCGGGTCGCGGCCGTTGCTCTGACCCGACACGTGGCTCCCCTCGGCGCTGGAAGAAAAGAAGCCGACACAGCGAGTCAGAACCGACCTCACGCTCAAGAGGCTCCTCTGCTTTCTAATCACATGCAGCTGGACTCATCATGGTGCCTCCACATCTTCTAATAGTCCAGTTCTTCTGGAACCTGATGTGCTCTCGCACAGAGAGATAGTCTCACCTGTCGTGGTCTTTGTCCACCAGGTGGTAGCGAGCGCGAAAAGCCACCAGCCTGGCGTAGTAGGCAGGCGCCGGGATGGAGACTGAGCGCGTGCAGCGCACATAGGTGTGGCACAGCTGGTAGGTGAGGAGCTGCAGCTCATCGGCCGTGAAGCAATTATCATCCCACAGGACGTGGTAGTGGGAGGGGCGACTGGTTCCCTGAGGATGAGAAAGTGTTTGATTTTATTAAAAAGAAAAAAAAAATATTCTGATTATTGTATATATCCAACACCTTATTTGTCCACTTAGATCTTCATCATACTTCAACCAGTTTCATTATTTTCAGTATCTTTCAAACAGATTCCTAAACATTTATGCAAGAAAAGCAAATTTATCTTAGGATCAGTAGTCTGGCTTTTTTTAGCAACTTTTGGTGAGATGAGCATAAAGCTAGCTTTGTGGTGGTAGAAGGTTTAGTGCTAAGCTTTGTCATGATATTGATGTCACTAGGCTAGCTTAATTAACTACTTCTGTTGTTATTAGCATGAAGTTAAGCTTCTTACAGTTATTACTTTGTCTTTTTAACCTAATTTGACAGTGTTAAATGTTTTTTTCTCCAGTTTTTAAGTAATGGCAGCTTTTTCAGCTAACAGTTAACCAATAACATCAACAAAGCAATCAAACATTTCAACACCAGTTACATTTAGCAAAGGCATCATTTAAACTCTTTCTTATCCACTCAAAAAAGCTTTTGTTAGCACCCTAACCCCCCACCTGAATTCCAGCATGGCTGCACAAGTAGAAGTCAAACTCAGACGGATGCGTGATGGTGCTGTCCACAGTGGTGCCGGCTGGAACGTTTCCGCTCTTCCCCACCTGCAGAGCAAAACAAGACTCCGTGAGAATAAACAGAAGTACAGTGTGCGCCGCGGCGGGGGCGGGTCCACCTACCCTCTCAGCTTTGTCAGAGCAGAACAGACGCGTGTGATGGCGCTTCTGCACCACGATGTAGGTGATGCCAGGCCTGTAGTCCTCTTCCAAACTAATGCACGCCTTCCTTATGGCGATCAGCTCCGGCCAGGCCACCTGAAACACGGCGGGAGCGTCAGTACGGCCAGACTCGGGACCTGTCCCGCTCTGGACGGCTTCAACTGTGCACTCCACCTGTTTCATCTGTCCCTCGGAAACGCCGCCGCGATAATAAATGATGCGTGTGGGCTTGAATCGTGTGGACTTGTAGAACTGGATGAGAAGCTCGCGCACCATGTTGGTCAGGTCCTGGATCACCTCCTGGCTGAAAAGCTGCTCCTGTAGAGACCATTTCAGTCATTCCCTGCCCAAAACTACAGCCCCTCCTCCACTCGCCCTGACAGAAGTCATGCAGTCCAACAGGCACCTGGGACATGTCCTGCCGAGATGTCTGAACCCGCACCGTCGCACAGTACCGGCTGGGATGGCCGTCCATGCTGCCCACCACGGCTGCGATGGACGGCTTCTTGCCATCCCCGGCAGGAGGATGAGTGACATCGGCACCGAGGAAGATGACCGGCTGCTGGAAGACTGACGGCCTAAAATGGAGCGCAAGAGAGATAATGTTGGCAAGTGCATTTGAAGAAGTGTCTATGCTGGGGCTACTTTTGTTACTTCGGATCTAAAAACAAACTGGCTTAATGTTCCAGGACATTAAGAACTTCAAGTCATCTCCTAAAGTGTGCTAACGAGGATTTATCTAAATGAATATTTCACCATGACACAGGTACTGAGCTCAATGATGAACCCAGTGGAATACAGCTAACTGAAATCTGAACAAGATTTCTGAACAAGAACAACAACAACTACATAAGCACGTTGCTATAGACTTCTCCAGGCTGCAGATTAAGTCATTATTAGTTTTTCCTGAGAAAAGCAGTTGGTAGGAACTTCCTGTATCAGTAAACTGACCTCTGATGAGGCACCAGCACATTGTTGATGCCTCCCAGCTTGGCGTTGATCTTCAGGCAGAGGTTGGACAGAGTCTGAGGAGACGTCTTCACCACATTCTTCACTTGCACACACTGAGTCGCCATGCCGAGGAGGGTGTCCCCCACCCGCTTCACCTCGGCTGCAGATCCAAAGGACGCAGAGGTCAGCATCACTGAAAGCTAGAGGGACCCGAGCAGGGCGACCGTCTCGTACCGTAGACAGGGGTTTTTCCCGGCAGAATGACCACGATCAGCTGGAGGCCCACGTACGACATCTTGAGGTGTTTGAACATGGGCTCCACGCTGTCAGCTCCCTGGGCATATTTACAGAAACACGGCTGACCCTGGATGGGCATTCCAGCATCCTTTGAGATCTTCCTCAGCTGGTCCGTGAAGCTCCTGCGAGGAGAACATCAGTCTGATAAAACCTCTCCATACCAGGGCTTCTTCGTCACTTGAAGAGCTCAGACGGACTACTCACTTGAGCAGGTCCTCCCGGCACTGCTTCTGCGGGGCAAAGCAGGCCACGGCCCACACCTTGATCTCAATTCCAGCATAGAACTGCTTCCCTCTCATGTCCCACACGCCTTGATTGGGCGTGGCCACAGTTTTATTCTGCGGAGAGAGTCCCTGCACTCTTAGTCAACCCCACAGCTGGAGGAGCCTTCAGCAGTTTTAGTAAACTTCAATCAGAACAAAGAAAAGAATCATTCTGGAGTTTATTCTGAGCACTGCTGACTTGTTTGGAGGAGGAAAGCTCGGTTTTGTGAATGAAATGAAAACTGCAGCTCAGAGTCTGAAAGAAGCGTAAACGTCAGAAGCTATTCTGACGTTTACGCTTCTTTTCAGTTATTCAATGCATTTCAGTTATTCTGAAATGGTATGATCAATTTGAATAGAAGAAAGCCTAAAATTACAAAAGGAGTTTAGAAAATTATTTTAAGCAAAAATCTAAAAAACAACAACAACACAGATGTGTTGATTCAGCAGGAAAAAATGCTGGTTAGTAAGAGCAACACTACTGAAGTGCAAATCACAATAACAAATCACTGAACGCAAAAACGGATAAAAGATGACAACGACAATTAAACTGGCAAAAGAAAACAACTTTTTAGATATCAATTCAAAACAAAATGCTAGAAACCAAAACATTCAACAACAAAATAAACCCTCAAAAAGCCAAAGCCATTTCCAGAAATAAAAATGAAATGTTAAAAGTATAAAAAATAAAAAAACTGGAAAATGTAGGCATTATGGGATATCGCAAATCAGATATTGACATTTGAGCTTTGAAGCTGAGGGAAAACTAGGGAGTTAATTTAGTCTGAATAATCAGAAATGCACATAAAGTGTTTCACAAATATACACGCTCTGATTCACAAATATATATTTATGCAAACATGTCATTTAGATTCACAAATACACGCAAACCATTTCTCAGACATCATTTTGAGGTACACTTGTAATATAAACTCACAGATCATACGAATTACAGAATGGGCATTTATGAATCGCCTCTCATTTGTGAGAGAAATGTGTGAAATGGTGAATATTGAGAATCTTCTAACGCGCCAGCTCAACAAATGTCATCAATGGTTTTAGTTAAAAAACGGATGAAAATTGCAGTTGGAAAAAAACGGCTACGTAGTAAATACGGTGGGCGGGGCCACTAGCTCCCTACTCAGCTCCATTCTGATGGATCCACTTGCAGTCAAACAGATCCATGAACGCCTTTGTTTTCCACGTCTGAGCTGGATTCTTGATCAATATTGCTCGCCATTTTTGCTGCACCTGTAAGGTTGTGAGTGTGAGGGGCTGTGAGCGCGCAAAAGAAATGGAGAGCTGGCGGGGGGCTGTTCTGCACGAACCGTCCCGTCCACAACTCGAAGTCAGTTTTTTTTAAACGCCTGTCGCTCTGCAGGACCCATGTCCTAAAAAGATTAAACTGTTTTGTTTTAATTTAGGCTAAAAACAGCATAATCATAATTAAAAGACCCCATTTACCCATTTAAAATAGATCAAAGATGATTAGAGTGGGACTTAAGAAACTTCTATTGGTATCATTTTAAAATCAAAAGGGATCTTTAAGAGCAGAGAACAAGTCAAAGGGTTTAAAATATGTTGAACTGCAAAAAAGTTTGATCCAGTAAAAAAAGTACAAGCAGGAATCTCTTGCATGTTTGACACCAGATTGGTTAAAACTGCTGAAAATATGCTGAAGATTTCCTTTTTCCCTTAAAGAGCTCAAAGATCTCACCAATACTACTAAACTGAGAGCTTCACTCTGCAAAACAAGTCACCATGGCTCAGGAAGGCTTCTTGAAGAAGCTTCACCCTCTTCTCCTCCACATCATCATCATCATCATCATCATCATCATCACAGGAAACAGACTGCAGCTTTTCTCGTTACTGAGCGTGCTCAAATGCAGCTGCACGGAGCTCCTCGCTCAAACAGGAAAAACGTTCAGTCCACATTTGAGGATATTTCAGAGGAAGACGATGAGACTCATCAACTCAGCAGGGAGGTGGACAAACCTCACAGAACTATTTATCTCTGGAGGTTCAAGAACCATTAGTATTTAAGACTTCGTCTCATCCCAGCAGAATCACTGGGTGCCATCTCTTGATGGGATGCTGGTTTCACTGGACTCCCATTTGTTAAAAATGGAGCAGACTTGGTCCTAATGTCCCATAACTGCAGCGAGGCTCCGAGTCCCATCGTCTTCGGTTCAGAAACACATCCATTCCCCTCTCCTTCCACGCTTCTGAATACAAAATCAGCTTCTGAAGACTGCAGACTGAGCAGCAGCAGGTCAGAACTTCTGCTCCTGAACTTTCCCATAGAGTTTGGGTTTGGGTTTTTTCCACAGTTTCCAACAGCTGACTTAGAATTCAGAGGGTGAATCTCAGCTTCTCCTGAATGGGACTCGTCCATAAATGGAATCAGAGACTTTAAAAATAGTTTTGAAAATGTGAACTCTTCAAATCTGAAGTGTACAGAAATGACCAGCAGAGGGCAGCATGTATGCCTTTTAAAGCAAAGAGGCAGAGCCTCTGCCTGACAGACTGATTCCGATCCCCAGAGCCCCCAACCTGCTTATTTGACATGATGAGAGCCTCTAAACTGTAATTTAGGCAGAACCTGAGGACTGAATTAGAACACGTTGGACCAGGGGGTTCCATAAGCTCTGAAACCACCTGGAAGCTTCTCAACATTTCTGGTTAGATTGATGTTCGGAATTCTGATGACTCCCTACCCATGATTCATGCAGGTCTGAGTGCTGTTAGTGAACTGGACCAATCAGACACCGTTTAACAAGCCCCCGGCTTCACAGAACCAGGAAATTTTAGGTTGCAGTCACACTTGGGACGGCCCTTTCTGTACTCTTTGAATGGCTGGGAATACTGATAAGAGCAGATCCCCCTTTTATCTGGCTTAGTTTGCCTTCACACGCCACTCTAAGGGAAGACTAAAGCATACCAAAGTCATGCAGCTCCATTAGTTGCTCACTTGAGGGCGATATTGTCCAAATCAAGGAACTCCTACAAGCTGAACTATGGCAGCTTTTTTCCTGCAGGCTCCTTCAGAACGCTGCAGCTAGAGTTTGAATCAGAACCAGACACACTAGAACCTTTGGTCTGTCAATAGTCTGTTTGCACCCGAGTTCCCTTGTAGGTAAACAGACTCTCATCCTCAACAGGATTAGAGTTCGAGTCCCACTAGCCCAAACCAAAGGGCCATGCGAGTGTGAACGCCCCCTTAAACTTACTGCTTCCAGATCATTTTTTGGGTGTTGTTATTGTACCCTCACTTGTATTTCAACACAAATCTGGACATTGTTTAAAGATTGTTGTTGTTGATTTAAAGAAGATTCAGGATTGCTGAGATGCACCCCGTGATCGTGAGCTGGGGGGTGGGGGTCCAGGTCTGACATTGTTGGCCTCACTTCCAGAATCAAATCAGTTGGTTTTTATTTCTAGTTGGAATGTAAATAAATGTCTTTGAGTAAAATTTTGGTGGACCTGGACCCCCCTCCCACCATCGTCTCAACAGTCACTCTGTGTCCCCCCCACCCAGTGAAGCCCCAGCCCATTACTCACCCTGCCACAGTCCCTCCCTGTGTCTGTACTCACCCGGCCCCCATACTGCAGCATGGGCGCAGGGAGGACACGCCCCGTCACCTCCGTCATGTCATTGTGCACCACTATGCCGAACTCTTTCAGGTAGGGGTCCGGGCCCCCGACCATGCTGTTGCTCTTCACCTGAGGGGGAGGGAAGAGCGTGAGTACGAGGCTCCTCTCAGAGTTTGGGGTTCAGCAGCTCGAGTGCCTCACCAGCCGGCTGATCTCCTCCTGCCGGTCGGGGGCGGAGCGCGCCGTGGCTTTGATCATGGTGGACGTCTGGTTGTCTGTCAGCTTCTTGATGCAGCGCTGACCGGCCACAATGTTGCAGACCTTCAGAGCACAAACGGATGGGTTCAAACTTCACCGCGGGACGCGTTACCTTTAGGGGTGTTGGGAAGATAACGCTCCGACGATGTGTCGTGATATTTGCATTGATTCAAAATGCGGTCAGGAAGATATTTATTTAATTTATTTATGAGTGTCTGAATGTTTTACACTTAAACCTCTGACCGCTAGTTGGCAGCACCACCCACTGAGCCTCTTTGAGCAGTTCAACGCCACAAAAAACAACTAAATCGCAGCAAGAAGCAGCTTGTTTTGTTGTTAAGAGACTTGCACTGCTTAGTTTCTACTTAGGATGAGCACTGAACCAAAACTCTGTTCCATGTTGCTGCCAGTATCCTATAAAAACACGGATCGCTGTACTTTTTAGCAGCTCAGACAAAAACGAGTGTTGCACAGCGGCTAATGCACGGAGCATCGGCCAAAATGCGGTCGGCAAAGCGGGCCAAAGATCTGCAGAACCTTACATCATTATATAGTATTTCAGCAACCTGATGGGTCAGAGTGATACGTACAATGCACTGAAAAAAGGCCAACGTCATGGCGATGACCGTTACTAGTTTACCTCCACGTGTGAGAAAGCAGAGCTGCAGCTGCAGTGCAGACTGTAAACAAAGCATCTTAGCCACATTAAAGCACCTTCCTTCATCCTGTCATGCTGCCTCTTCATCATACTTTTATGTTCCTGGAAAGAATTTGTTTTTTGTTTTTTTCCCTCAATTTTTGAAGCACCGTTCAGGCTCCTGAACAGTTTAAAAATACTGGAGAAGCTACAATAAGCAATGCTGAAAATAAACAGCAATCATACTTTTAAAACATTATTGGTTAAGGCACATTCATTATTCTTATACTGAAATATATTTTGTTGTGGAAATCAGAAAATCAGACAATGTTGGCTGTTCCCTTTAAGAACAAATATATTTTAAGTTACCAAAATAAAAGCACTATGAATTTGTTGGGTGAAAGCAACTTATGTATTAGATACAGTTGCAGTGCTTAAAATTGTGAACATTAATTAAACTGAATTTTACAATTTTACTACAATGAAAGAGGTATTGATATTCAGGAAGAATTTTTTCTAAGTCATACTTTAAAAAAAAAAAAAAAAAAGAAAATGTGTTCCGGTACAATATCAGGACTCCTGCCAATACACACCACTAGTTACCATAGACTCAAAGGCTGGTCTTTTCTCACCTCCAGGGGGAGATAGGTGTGCTTCTGCTCCTGCCCCACCTGCAGGCAGGGCAGGTGTGGATACTTGAGTTGGAGGTTGTATTTCTGCTTGAAGTACTGAGCCACCGTGCACTCCATGGCCTGCCCGTTCTCCAGCTGCAGAGGGAACCTGGATGGAAGCGCGTCAGCGTGAGGAACGCCTCCCTACGAGCCTAACTGAACAAGGCGTGGCGAGGGCGGCAGCACTCACGTTTGATGGCTGGCAGGTCGGCGTGTTACGTTGCAAACGCGGTACTTCCTCTTCATCTGACCACAGTGCGTGACCTCCACCTTCAAACCTGCTCACACACAGACGGTAGACCAAAAACACTGCTGAGGGCGGGGCCTCCACCATATTTGGGTCGTCAGAACATCAAACATTTCTCCAGTAGTCGCAACATCTGACCTCCCCCTCTTTATTCATATTTCTGATCTTCCCGCCATACTGATAACAATTTCCACAAACTAAAATGTGGTGAACCTAAGGTTAACCTTTGAACATGATTGTAGGAATTGTATTATTTCTGACCGTGTTTGACATATACGCCACATTCCTAATGAAGAATTTACAAGATAATTTGTGAATTTTGTGTTTGTGTTTCTATAAATATTTAGTATAAAAAATCATTAAAGATGTAACAAAATCCAAATTTCTATCCATAACTCTCAAACGGCCAAAAGGAAACCACTGCAGTTTTTCACACATTTTAAATATTGAATAAAGATTTTTTTAAGGTAATCAGAAATACAAAGCAGGGGTCCCCTAAACCCTAACCGCAGCTTGGCACCGAGTCGCAGAAAAAAGAAAAATCGATCTATTATTGATTTCTGAAGCAGGGCAAATTGTTCTTCTCGATCACGTCTTAAAATAATTCCATAACATCTTAAAACCTCCGCTCTGACCGCTAAATTGAAACCTTCAGGCTAGCGAAGTTAATAAAAACAAATAAACGTCTTTGGGAAAGTTTCTGGTTTATACGACGGAGTTTTAGGGCCATGGCGAGGAAAAAAAATTCTGGCCAACGTGACGAGTTTTTTCTCGTCATGACGAGATTAATGTTGCCATGACGAGAAAAAACTCGTCACAGAGTTTCGAGAAAAAACTGGTCGTGTCGAGATTAAAGTCGAAATAAAGTTTCGAGATTAAAGTCACAATGTTGCCAGTCTTTCAGGAGTATTCAGTGTTATGTTATCTCGTACATTTAAGAGATAAAAACTCGTAAATTAAGGAGAAAAAACTCATAAATTGACAAAATTTTAAGTCGTACATTTATGAGAAAAAAACTTGTAAATTTACGAGATTCAAGTGGAAGTGAGCATGCAGAGCAGCAGGTGAATGACGCGCAGCAACAGAGCAGACCGACTAAACTTGGTGGAACAGCTGAGCTGAATGTATTGATAACGTTCCAAATGTCTGGAAGCTTATTTGTTTGATTTATTAAACTTTTATTCATTGATGGGTGGTTTTGCAGGATCTCTGCAGCCCGATGAAGCCGTCGGTTTCCCTGCAGCTTTCCACTTCAATCCTTTCTTCCTCCACCAAAGACCGGATCTTTACGTCTGTGTGACGCTTCCGTCCAAAGGAGGAGCAGTTTTTTGGCATTGTCAAAGTTCTAATGCTAATATAACAGACTATTTTCATTCATCTTTGTTGTTTTATGCCGAAACGGGACGCTTTATCTGCAGGAGTGGGCGTATGTAACACTGTTTACTTCCGCATTGGTGTTGGGATGACAGGTTCATGACGTAAAACGACAGATGAACTTCAGGTTATGTGAATGAAAAGGAGAATAAAGTCTGCAGCGGTTTTCTACACACAAACGTTTCTCTGAGCTCCTTATTTTACATATGAAAAATTCGTAAAGCCGACTACACTGACAATAATCTGATTTTGAGTCATCAAAAGGTTCAGAATCTCTTTGTTTTAAACCTATAATAATCCTGAAATAAAGCTTCACAAAAGGCTCCACATATTTCATCTTCAAGCTACGCTCCGATAAACGGAAAACTTCTGTGTTTTCTCCTTGTTAATGTACGACATTTTTCTCGACGATTTACGAGATTTGAAGTCGTAAAATTATGAGATTATCTCATAAATTTACGCAACTTTATTTCGACTTTTATCTCGACACGACGAGTTTTTTCTCGAAACTTTGTGTCGAGTTTTTTCTTGTCATGGCGACATTAATCTCGTCATGGCAAGAAAAAACTCGTCACGTTGGCCAGAATTTTTTTTCCTCACCGTGGCCCTAAAACTCCGTCGTAGGTTTAGCCAGGAAACCAATTTCAAAATAAAATGAACCTGCATTTTAGGACAAGAACCAGGAGAAATATGGGTTTATGTGTTTGCACCCCCCAAACCTGCTCTAAATAATATGCGGCAAACCAAATCTTAGATGTTACAAGGACTTTGATACTAAAGTCTCAAACATGGTGGATTCATGCTTTCTTATTATTTAAAAAAATAATCATTTTTGCGACTGTTTTATTATTTTATTTTTTAGAATTTAGCTGTTATACCTTAAAAATCAGATGGGGCTGAAGTTGGCATCTGGTGTTTAGCTTCCACCTTGATGGTTAAGGGTAAAGTTAAGGGAAAACTAACATTTTAATGCCTCTAACACTGAATCTAGTTTACAAAAAGTTTAAACCAAGTGCAGATATTTTACAGAGGACGAAGATAAACTTGCTTCAAAAATTAAGAGAAACCAGAAGCCAAAAAATAAAAACACGCATAAAAATAATAATAATAATAATAAATCTGATGCCATCTTCAGGCGTTGTACAGGCTAAGCTGTGAAAAAACTAACAGATCAGTGGGAGTTTGGGGATTTTTTTTACTTTCTCAGACACCTCCATAGAACAGCTGCAGACACATGTTTCTGCTCACCTCTAATCTCCTTGGTGAATTTGACCCTCTGGGAGTCGGTGAGCGGTTTGGTTTGCTCGTTGATGTTCTGGATGTCCAGCACCTCGCACATGAACTCGATGACGGGCTGAGCGCGGTAGAAAGCAGTCGCAGACACTGAGAAGAACAGACACTTCAGTCATGAGGAAAAGCACATAAAACAACCCTCAAGTCCAGAGAAGACGCTTCAGAAACCTCTTTACTGTCCAATAGTTTGTACAAACTTTCCCTGTCACAGTTCTGAAGTGTTTCAATGAGAGTGGAGATATAATCTGCAGTACATTACAGATCAACCATTGGGGTCATGAAAACAGAGGCTGAATGAAGACGCCTCACCGTCGATGTTCAGCATCATGTTCCACATGGCGGGACGGACAGACTGATGGAAGCCGAACCACACCTCCCGCCCCCCACCCAGAGGATGGTAGTAACCTTCAGGAGGGGAAAAGAAGGAGCGACCCACAGGAGTATACCTGGAGGGGGGTTAAAGCCATAAGCGCCATCAGAAGAGTCACTAAGCAAAATGCATTTTTTACTGAATACAGCAGAAGTTCAAAGCAGAAATTTAACGCAGTGGCCCACTTTTCCGAGCTCGCAACGCTAACGCCATTCACTGTCAAAAATGTGTTTTCAGTGGGAGCAAGGTGCAGACAAACTGCAAAAACATTATGATTGCTGCAGGCCACAAAAGACATGGCCGACTTATAAATATTACAAATAATTCCCAGTTTTACCATTTGGGTCAAGTGCTGCATTTAAACGGGTAGATACATTGTTAGGGGGAGGAGCCACGCAGTCCTTCAAAATAAGAGCTGTTAGAACCCTACTATAAACAAAATACATATAAAAAATGAAGGTTTTAGGAGAAATTGCATAAATTTTCACTATTGGATGTCTGGGAATCGAGACTCTCGGTTTCTCGTTTTTCCTGTTTTTCTGTTGTTGCAGAGCTTTATAAGATGTAGCTGTGGTTTTTTATTTTCAAATTCCACATTTGCAGATGAATTCTGGGTAATGAGTGAAAGCAGGCAGGAGGACAGGAGTACCTCATGGAGGGCAGGTGCCGTGTGATGACGTCCAGGGCCTGAACCGAGTCCTCGGGGACCTCGTTTAGGTGACCCGACAGCGCCTCCAGCAGCATCTGAAGGCTGACGACAGACACCCACTGCAGGGACACCTTAAAGGTCTGGTCCTTCCCCTCGCCTGGAAGAGTCACCTCCAGGTCCACCTGGGGGGGGGGGGGGATGCAGAAACACTCATTTAGGGTCAAAGATAAAAGCCAAAGTTCACAAACAAGTGAACAGAAGGTCTGAGGCATCGGATTGAGAAGCTCAGAAATTATCTTAGAGATCACAGAAACTCCCTGATGGGCTTTTCTGACCACAGAGGAGCTGCTGATGGCTCAATGCTGCAGTCAAATTATTTGTTTATTGATTAAGCTCCAGAACTTCTACAGAACTCGCGTGTGTTCACTAGTGATGTGACGTTCCATATCAAGGTTTCGAAGTGTGTGGCGAGTAGACATAAAATCAATTAATTTTATGCCACAAATTCTCCAAATGTCTCTACCATCTTGGCGGACTTTGGTAAAATCCTGCTAAAAGTAAAAGTTAGGGGCGTTTTACCGACCCGGTCTCTCCCGATGGGCAGTGGGTGGGCCGTGTACATGTTCCTCTTCCCGTCGTAACCCGGCTGCCGGTCTCCAAAGATCTGCATCTTGAAGTGCCGCACCATGGTGTCCACCACCTCCCTGACAGACAGACGGACAGACAGACAGGACAAACGTTTAAACTCTTTCTGGACTCTTCCAAAGAGTAAAATCAGGATCAGCCTAAAGTATTACAACACAGGCAGTAAATTTGAAAAAAATTGTTTTCAATTTGAAGAAATAAAGAAAACTTGGAGAAAAAAAAACTAATAAGTGGTCCCTTGCTATATTTCAGTTCACCTTTCACAGTCTCGCAGATGTTTTGCAGTGCAGTTTTGTACTGGTGTGAGTGCGCCTGCAGACATGGACGGCACTCGGCTTTTACCTGTTGACCCTTCGAGGCCGTTTCTCAGGCTTGATGTCGATGTCATAGTGATAGACGTCAATCTTGGGAATCTGCACCTGGAAGTGGTTGGCAAGGAGCCGGATGGGTTTCCCCACCGTGCCGAGGCCGGGACGCCTTGGAGGCTGAAACAGAGAGGTGGGAGCAGGCGGGCCTGGGGAGAGCAGAGGAGGAAGAGGGAGGCAGTCATCATCAAGACAATCACAAAAGCTGGAGTAAAAAAGGTTCTGAACAGAAACAAAGGGGCGGGTGGGTGGAGCCGCGCAAACGTTGGTCTGAGGCCTGTGAGGGCCGCTCTGACCTCTGACCCAGGAGGTCAAGAAGAAGCTTGTCAAACAAGGACCTCCAATTATCCACCAACAATCCCCCACCCCACCCAAACACAAGGGTGGGCCCCTCCAGCTAAGACAAAGACGCTTCGCTCACAAACGGACTGCGGACGGGCCATATGGAGCGCCTTCCATGCTGCTGTGATTACCGTTACACACCATATGATTACACAAGCAGCCAACATATAGACAGTGCACAAGCTATGGGGGGTAGGGAGTGAGGGGGGGGGGGGGACTAAAATATGGCTGAGGATCTGTAGATGGATAATTTAACCCAAACTACCGATATCAAAAAATTGGAAGAGGTTGGTCAAAAAATGAGCTACAGACACCCCCCCAACTTTAATACACGTGGGGAGGGGGTCCTGATGAAGCTGCTGAAAGCTTCTGTCCGTCCCCCCTTAACAGTGAAAGGACCGCAGGGGTCCCGCTGAACCCCGTGAACCGGCACGCTCCAGTTACCCACTGAAGCGCGAGATCATGGACAATCGGGACCCTCCCCATCGGTTTGTGAGAACCCGCTAGCCCCGTCTCACCCCGCCCCACCAATCAAACCCCCCAACCCCCCAGTCTGCGGAAAACCTTCTGATGAGACCGTTTGCTGCACGCCTGCTTCTGTCACGACTTCAGCCTAAATCTATCTCATGATTCATTTCATCCTACGAGCCTGGTAACCAACGGCAACGTTCTGCCCCAAGCCAAACACGCATCACGCACACCTTCACCCACGTCCATTTATATGAAAACAATCTCAACATTGTTTTTCCCAGAATGATGTTGGCTTTTATCCTTCAAATGTTCACACCTGTGATGTTGGTTGAAACTAAACTGCTTGAACTCCCTCTTCAGAGGTCACGGTGGTGCACCTGCACACCGCTACATCAACACAGAAGGAGCAAACCAAAGTCCAGGTCTTCATCAGGACTTTTTCACCATCGACACACGTTGTTTAAGGGACATTTACAAACCAAACATTTGTTCACAAGCTATAAGTTACAGCTCCACCTTTCTTTGAACGCCCCAAGCTAAGCTGGCGGACATTAGGGTGGAACATGTGTGTGCAATAGTATCTCAAGAGGATGGGACTTTATATTCATAAAGGCTACAACTGTATTCTGGTCACATGACACACAAATACAAGAGTGTTGAGCTCCATAGTTCAAGACTATTTACGTAGCTAACTATTACTTTGAGTCATTATCATCCTATGTGTTCAGCCTTTGACTGTATATGAGAACCAGACCCAGTGAGTGTGACAATCAGGAGTGAGCTTGCTGGTAGTCCACATCACTAACACTTGAGAGCGAGCTCGAGAGAATCTGTCAAACGTTTTGAAGGTTTGATGTGAGAAATTAGGATTATCAAGAACATGCTAAAAAAAAAAAGTAACAGAGGAAGAATGGTTATTTTGATAAATGAGTAACAGCTGTTTATTTCTCTATAGAAGTCTAAGGCATTTTGGAGGAGCGGGTACTTCCTGTTTGGAACCCCAAGAGGGAGGGGTCACTCAGTCTAGTTCTCATATACAGTAATTGGTTCAACAGCAGAACACGAGAGACCCATCTGCTTAAATGTGCTCACAAATGTTACATTTTTACTCTAAAAATACATCAACAGGTAATACTTTCGGCTAAAAGCCGTTTCTGAATTCAATATGGAAGCTTGAACTCACTTTCTCTAACAAATAGGAGATAGAATGTTGTGAAGCTGCAGACAGCGAGTGAAACAGCTGCTGGTCTGTGTTGGCAGAATACAGGCGAGTTTGCTGGGAATGGTCAGAGTCAGTGAAGATGCAGAACAGGACAGGACAGGAGGGTAACACGGTGAAAGAAACGAAGGTACAAAATAGGGGGCATCTCCAGGAAAAGCAGCTCCTCTCTGAATTGCTCACCAGAGAAACCTGCTTGTTGGTTTACAAGCATAAGAAACACCACATTTCCACTGTAGATGCACAGTTTCCACTCTTCCTGGTCAATGACAATAGAACTATTTTGGGTAAATATTACAGACTTTTGAGCTAAAAACCACACCACCACCACCACAGCATGCACACATTTCAACTGTTTAAAAAAAAACAAAGTTGTGATTTCCTAATAAAAGCTTTAAATGCTGATCAATACATGAAAATTAAGTGGTTTGAAATGAATTATATTTTTTTGCTCACAGGAAAAGCACTGCAGATAAAAAAACACAAGTAAAAACACCCACTAGAAATGAATTTTATTCTAGTTTTTGCTATTCCTTGTGTTTCAATGACACCAAGCAGTGAACACTTTATACTCGCAAAGTATAAACTAGTCCAGTGATCCAGGATTAACGTCAAAGTCACCAAAAGTCTACAAAAAAAGACCAACAACAGTCTTTAGACTTGCTGCAGTTTTGAAAAGTCCCTGCTGGGCCTAAAAAGCTGCTGAATGTTAAGCTAGCTGCAGGCACATAGCAGTCACGTCTGTCACAGCGTCTCATGTACAATTTTATTCAACTTCATTCATATTTTTCCAAAGAAAAAACTCTGGTGTCACACTTGAAAAACAAAACGCCGGCCATCTTAAAGGCAAGTTCACATTACAGCTGTCTTTTACTATTACATGGTTAATTTTTGGAGCAATTTTGCACATTTTTCACTTTTTCACCCATGGCAGGTTCTGCGTCCTGATTGGCTGTGGACCAACAGCATCCTTGCCATGTCTCCTGTTCAGCATTGGATGTGCTCAGCTTGGCAAATTTATCGCTAGCGGATCTTTGTTTTCATTCTATAATGAAACTTATTTTATTGCGTTGGTTTACACTTTAACAGTTAGAGAAATTTGTGAAAAATTAAATGTCAGACAAAATGTAGAAAGTGTGTAATGAGGGGTTTTAGCATCAGCGACAGCTAAATAAAAAAACACACTTTGAACTAGCGCAATTCTTTGACCATTTATACAATTAACGCAATTCCAATGGATTCGTAAGCAGAGAGAAGCCGCTTTCCTCCGCATCAGAATCAACTGGTTTATGCTTCATTATGTTGCATAACAGCGCACAGCTGCTTTTCTTAGCTTCAGGATTTGCTGGATTTACGTTAACGGCTGGAAAGTTACAGTAACTCAAAGGACATGGAGGTAAACTTTGGTGTTAAAGGGTAAAACAGTTTAAAACTGTAAAACTAAATACTTAGCTGATTTTGCATATTGCTGGTAATTTTTAAGAAGGCAACTCCCTCAATAAACGAAGGACCACTGTAGTTGGAGTTTTGCAGAGCCTATGGAAGCATCACAATTCATTCATTTTTTTGACTTCACAAAAAAAAAGCTTGGTGGCCTAAAACAGAAATCACAGGTTCACGTCCACAGTTGGTCCACACCAATAGCTTTTTAAAATATGAGGCCCAATGCCTACCTGCTTGACAATCATTATTAGGGAGTTGGATTTGGAGGGGGTCACTCCCCCAGGAGAGGGGTCAAATGTGGAGAACAAGTTTCAACAAAGCTTTATTCGACAACAGGCAAACTTTTACTTTATTTCTTCTCCAAAACTCAAGTGAACGCCCTGATGTCAGGTAATGGACAGAACGAAAGCAGCGTAAAAGTTCAAAGAATTTTTTTTAACCGGTTTGCTCTGTTTGCTCACCCTTTGAGAAGTTGAATTAGACTTTTTAGAGAACCCCACATGAAATTCCTTCTGTGCAGCAATGGAATCAACAGTTAATCAAACAAACCCACCGAAAGTTAAAGTTAACCGACATCCTGCAAGCAGCTGCAAAAACCAACATCTCGCGCACCTCAAAGGAGAGAACCAGGTCTCCTACGTAAGACCTAGAAAATTTCGGCTTCCTCAACCACCAATAACTGAGAGGCAGCTATTTTTAGCGTCTTCAGCTACCATTTCACGGTGCAGTCTTCTTTTGCTCAACCTATGGCCATCAGATCAGACACGATTCCGAATCCAGAAACAAACCCAAAGATGTTCAAATTAAAGCCATGGAGAATAAGGTTACAACGTATTACAAACAAAACATGCAAACAAATCTCCTGGGGGGGGGAATTTATCAAGTAAAAATGCCACAAATTTAATAGAATTTTTCTGTAAAACACCTGAGTTTTTTAACTTTGCTTAGGAAAGAAAAGATGTAACTCTTTTCTACAAACGTGTTTTAAAGTGAAGAATTTAAAACTAAAATATCGACACAACAAATGTCCTCACAACTACATCTTCTATGATTAAATAACGAGTGCATGAGCAGATCTAGATCAGTAAAAAGTTCTGTACAGAAGCTCCAAAGCACCTCAGATGTCAGTGCTCCAGCCTTTAAAGAAAAGGGAAACTCTCACGGAGTAAAGACAAGATTTGGTGAGGATTTGTTTAGGCAAAAAAAACATCAAAAGTAAAGAATGCTTTGTGTCTGCCAAGAGGTAACGATATTTTAGTATCCTCACATTCTCACAGACTGTCCATGTAGGATCAATAATTATTGATAATTTTGCCTCATGTTTATTAAACCTGCTCCATCTTGTCAAGCTTTAAACAGCTCAGAAAACGTGAGAGATTTTCCTGAAGCAGGACAGTCCTGAGAGCATGCTTCCAACTGCAAAGATCCATCAACTCCACTGCAGCCTGATATGCGGCGTCTTCTCCCTCAGCCACTTACTGGCTGCAGAGCTGACTAACGCCATGCGTGTGTCCATGGCAACAGAGGGGTGATGGAGCGGAGAGACAGCTGGTCTTAAAGGTAATGAGGATAACGGCCCGACTCGATGATGAGTCAGAGCCTGGGAGAAATGACGCCCACACCTCCGAATCACCTGGATTAAAGGCGGAGCATCATAAACAGAGGACGTGAGGACACTCTCCGGGTTCAGGTCTTTATCCCAGCTTCTGGTCTGCAAGAGTTAGACATGTTCCTCCACAGGCATGATGGAGGAGTAAACACCAGTGCTACAATCCATGTAAACATTTCAGAGAATTTCCAGCAGTTCACTCCACCACCAAAGGGGGCAGTGTGGCAGAACAGCCATAGTCTTCATCTCAAACCTTTTCAACACAAATATCCTTTAGTTCCTCACCTGAAGGTCTGCTCTTCGTCTTGATAACAGCATCAACAGGTTACATCAAACTTTTATTAGGTTTTTTTTAATGCACATCGACCTTTAAACCAAAAGCCCACTAATAGAAATCAACAAACTAATCAAACGAGGCCCAATCCTCAACAAAGCAAAGTATGTGAACCAGTAGACTTTAGCAGAAGATCATCAGGAGGAAGCCACAGAAACAGGTTCACCTGCTTATACCATGGTCACTTACAAAAGAAATACACCCAGCAGCCAATCAGAATCAAGTATTCACCCGGCACCATGGTAAAACAGGAATGAATGGGCTTCACGAAAAGAACTGCCTGACAAGAAGCTGTCCATTCATTTCTGAATATAGACAACCCGTCGGGAATCAGCTCCTACAGTTACAGAAATTAAAACGGATGCAGGTCAGATGGATCTACACTGACCAAAATAAAAAACAAATGTTTACCACAAACTTAAATCAATTGATCCACTTAAAAATCCCACTTCAATCATCTTTTAAGTTGTTTTAATAGAGTTTCCAGTGATCTTTTAAAAATGATTTGGCCAAATAACTACAGTTTTGTTCCCTCTCCAAAATAAAAATAAAAATATCATTTTCTAAGACACTTTCAGCAGAGCTGCAGTATTTCGGTACAAATTCACTTTTGAGCTACAGGCAGGACTGTTGGTGTGGAGCAACCCCCCCCCCCCCCCTTTACAGTCACCCATTGCTGAAAACTCTCTGTATACATGCTCTCCAGCTAGCTTACAACCCCTCACGTCCCCCAAAGTAACTTTACCGATGTAACAAAAATGTTGGAGCTATTCCGTCGTACAGTTTTGAACCAGCTACCAGTTCGGACGAGGAAATCAAAGACCTACGTGGATTTATCTGTCCAAAAAGCATCAGAATGGACCGGAGCAGGGAACTAGTGCTTTGGCCAGCGTATTTTCTACATCACAAATACAATCTTGTTCAAACTGATTTTTTTGTCTGTTGCTGAATCACGAAAATTTGAAAAAAGAAAAAGGGAAAACTACACAGAAATGCAATTTTGACCTTAATTTGCTAAATATATGTCTGTCACCAGAAAAAACACGATTTATATCCAAGTCGTCAAACATTTTCCACAAATTTCTTTGTGGAAAATTAGAAGATTTCATAACTTCAGTGGGCAATATAAAACCACTCCATTTTTTTAACCAGGATTGATCCGAAATTATAAAACAGCCTGCTGAGTTTACGTGGGTTCCAGATGTAATGAGAAACCTTCAATTGTGACTTATCCAACATAAAAGGTACAACTCAAACTGTGAAACAAATCAATACCAGGACTTCCTGAAAACATTATTAGGTTCTTCACTTGGAGAGTGGGAGACATCATTGATCATCTGGAAGGCGCTCAGACACTGAACCTTCCCCTCAGCCCATCAATCCAACTGGACACGTCCAGAAGAATGACACGTGTTAATCTGACAGTCCGGTGTTGCTGAACCAGAAACTCAAGCTGGACCCAAACTGCTCACATCCCCTCCAAAGCAGCAATATCATCAAGCCCGCGCGTGTGCGTGGATCAACCCTCCCAAAAAAGCGCTATTGAGGAACAAAAACATCTCACAGGTGGCGACGGTGAGCGCGCGCCACTGCACCCGCGTGCTCTCTGCGGGTCTTTGTTGTCATGCGGGAGCCGCATCCTCTGCGTTTCACCCAGCTGGGCTCGGTCGATCCACGCGCACCGCGGAGAGGGCTCAGGGCTCGCGTGAACCGATGACAGCGAAAACCACGAGACAGGAAAAAAAGGCGCGCGCGTGTGTGTGTGTGTGTGTGTGTGTGTGTGTGTGTTTTGCTGGCATTCATTTTGTTTTCGCAGCCTCCGCTGTCATCGAGTCGAGTGAGGGAGCCGCGGCCGACCGTGAAAAACGTGGGGTGTTTTAACCAAAGACAAACACGATACTGTCTTGCATTTCGACAGAGTTGTGGGTTTATCGTGAGCAAAATTGTGTTGTTGTTGTGAAAGCAGACAGGCACAAACGAGACAGGCGCCGACATAAACACACGACGCGCAGGAGGAAGAAGGAAGCTGCCAGTTAAATCCCCCTCACACACAAAGCCTGCTCCAAATGACGCGGCTGCGGGCGCTCCGCCTGAACCCACGCGGACCTCTGGCGAAAACACCCACCGACCCCCGCTCGATCGGTCGGTGGAGCTCCGCGGTCAGTCTGCGACGGGGAGGCGGCTGGGCCTCGGTTTGTTTCCCTCCGCAAGCTTGCTGAGGCCTCGCTGCAGCCTCGGCCCCCAGTGAGTCCGCGCGTCCGTGCTCACGCGCCCCAAACACGGCTAGCGCCTCCACTCCTCGCCGCTTCTGTTTTTCTGACATTTCTTACCGGGTCCGAGTGCTTCCATGGCCGAGGCCTCTCTCTCCGTCTCTGTCCCGGCCTGGCGGCTCCGTACCGACGCTGAAATTGGGGGCGGTATTGCGAAGCTTAAAGGGGCTAATCTAAAAAACGGAAATATAAATGGACGCGCGGCGGACTGTACCCTGACTGGAGCTGCCGCGACTGCTTGTGGGGATTTGTATCTGCGCCTGCGCTTCTCAGAAGACGTGGGACTCGCACTGCGCATGCGTAATTTGCTGTCGCGTACCTTCAATTTGAAATAGATGCAAGTTGGTCACAGTTTTGGTGCATTTCAATATTTTTCTTAAATAATTTGGGCTGGTTTAATTCTTTGAGATAAAAAATCTTAAAATATACATTAATAAAGGAGTTCTTTTATTTCAAACACGAGAATGTAAGCTTACCTTGTAAAAAATCTCATATATGTACATATATATGGATGTGACAGTATAAGTGATGGGAACATCAGGAATACGGAACATGAGAAACTGGAGAAATTCCAGGGAATCTGAGAAGAACTGGAGAAAGCATGGAAAGTGAAGGTGACAGTGGTGTCCTTGGACAGCTCTTTGGTCTTGGTCATAGTGGATTTGGAGTGTGACTCTTTGTGGTTGTGGACAGGTGTCTTTTGTATATATAACCAGTTCATACAGATGCCAATAATACAGAATGAATGGAGGACAGAGGATCTTCTTACAGAAGAAGTTACAGGTCTGTGAGAGACAGAAATCATTTTTAGGTGAGCAAATACTTATTTTCCACCATATTTTACAAATAAATTCTTTAGAAGTCAGACCATGTGATTTTTCCTGATTTTCTTTTCCTCATTTAGTCTGTCATAGTTTAGGTATACTTATGATGAAAATTACAGGCCTCTCTCATCTTTTTAAGTGGAAGAACTTGCACAACTGGTGACTGAATAAATACTTTTTTGCCCCAATTCAATTCAATTTTATTTGTATAGCCCAAATTCATAACAACAGTCTTCTCGATGGGCTTCGTATCGGTAACTGAAAAAGTGGAACATAAAGTCAAAAGGATCATGAATACGCAGAATTCAATAGGAAAATACTAAAATGAACTAACAAACTGACTAAGTTAAACTGGCATCCCTGCCCTTAAACCCCCCTTCGACCCCCCACTGTCTGATTGGAGTAGGAGCTAGGTTTTATTTGTGTTTTCACATTTTCAAAATAGTTTATAATAAATATTAAAATGTTTGTGTTTTACATTATACAAACATTGAAAGAGCAATGGGGTGTTCAAAAAAGAAAAATCAAAGCAGGGTGTCAAGGCTTCAAGCAGTAAATTTGAAGGGGGTCAAAAGAGGGGCACCAGACGTGACACTGATGCTCAAACTGCATCCGGTGTGAATGCAATATTAGACAAAAGTTCACTACTCTGGTTAAAAACCAGAGAACATTAAATTGTTGTAACTTTCATCCATTTTCTTAACCCGCTAAATACCTTCTGGGGTCATGGGGTTGTCCTGGCTACTGTCGGGCAAAGGTAGGGTACATCCCAGACAGGTCGCCAGTCTGTTGCAGGGCCACACAATCACTTCCAGAGACGCACTCAAAACTAGGGACAATTTAAAGTAACCAATCAAAATGTGAAGCATATTGAACTGTGGGAGGAAGCCAGAGAGCCTGGGGAAAAAAACCCACACATGACCAGGGAGGACTTGTAAACTCCACACAAGAAGCTCTCAGCTGGAATTTGAACCAGGGCTTTTTCGCTGTGAGGACAGAGCACGAAGCACTGCACCGCCGTGTAGCCCACAGTTTAATTTATTTAAGTTTTTTTAAAAAACATTATATTGTGAGAAGAAAGCCAAGACTGATTAGAGTTTATGAACCACAATCAATACTTATGTATCCTATAGTATATCCTGGCTTTTTTGCATTGGATTATTATGTATTTTGTCTTAATTCAACTAAACTTTTTAATTCTGTTTATGTTATTTCACTTGAATTCAGATTAAATCTATTTGTTTAAACAGTTTTAAAATGTATTACCTTATTATGAGAGTCTCTCTTGTATTGGGGAAGCTTTAAGACGAAAGTGTTGTTTGTTAGTCGTGTCAGTCTAGTAACCAAAGTACTTTGGTCAAATGAGGTTGTTTTCAAGCGTGCTGTATGAATAAATATGTTCGCAGTGATACCGCAGACTGAATTTTTTATTTTTTATTTTTTTTTCAATGTAAATTTAAAGCGTAAATTACAGGAAAAAGCGCCAAGCTCCGCCTTTGTGCCCATGCGCGGTGTATAAAACATACAAACTCTTGAGTGATTACGTCATCGTGGTTGGATCCAACTATCCCAAACCCGCCAATCACAACACGAGAAAGGACAGATTGACACCTCGCGATAAAACCCAAGCGAACCAGCTGTCACGGCGCGCGAAAGCTCAAACCTTCGTGTTGGTTGTTGGAACAAGCGGGAGGAGAAGAACCGAGACACCGTCCGTGGTTGTAAATGTTCCCTGAAAGATTAAAATAGTGGTTGTTGCTCGGAACTGCTTTTATACCGCATCTGTAACGCGCGTAGCAGATCGAAGCAGCCGAGTCCGAGCAGGTTTTTTTCGGTGAGAGGAGGCAGAGACTCAGACACTGACCGGAGACAAAGATGAGCCTGGTTCTGTCCCAACAACAAGTGAGGAAGTTAAAATCAACAAATCGTTGTGTTTGTTACCTGATTATTGACAGTAGTGGTGTTTCTATACTAACCATATAGACGTTACTAATAGATTAGTATGAATATTTTAAATTATTCGCTTCTTTTCTTAGCCTTAGCATCAAGCGCGCTAGTTGGCTAGCTTAGCTGTCGGGTAGTTTGAGTACTTTTTCAGCTGATTAACTCAAAATAAATGATTATTTCAACCTGCTGGACAGTTGTCAGGATTTAAAGCAAACATTTTCAGGCTTTTGAGGTTTTAAAGATTAGTATAAATCCTGTTTTAAGTTGTTAAAGTCTAGTTTGCAACAGTTCGCGGTCGTTGATTCATTGTTTTGCTAGGCGCCATCTACTTTTTTGTGAAGAATTCGTCTGCTTTCTGTCACACAAAACACTTGATTATTTATGCTTGTAGTTTACGTTTTAAATATTCAATTTTGTTCAAAAACATTTAAAAAAAAGATTAATGGGGGTTATTACGTTTTGGGAACAGAGTGTAACCGACCGCTGCTCGGACCGTGAACGCACCATCCATTGGATGTAGTTAAGGTGCGTCAGGCACGTGCACACTGTCACAGCTGCGGCTCTCGTGTTCTTTCCAGGCAGAGGAGCCAGCAGCAGCTGCTCCGGAGAGCGACTCGGACAGCGGGATGGGTTCTCCGGCAGATGAAGGGGAGGCAAAGACGGAAAGGAGGACGGACGACCCCCCAGGTACTGAAGCAGAACGAGGACATCACTTTCCTTCACTCTGTCTGTGCTGTTTGGTTATGTTAACAAAAAACAAAGGATTAGTTTTTTCTAGAGGTGCTGTATATCTTTAATCTTTAAACGCACCCTTATCTATCCTGTTCTAGCCTGGCCTCACATCTGCAGCGTAACTTCAGTTTTTCTTCTACTTCATTGATCATCTGTTGTGAAACGTATAAAATAAGTCAGTGAATGCAACAGTAGCATTTATATCCATGCACATGTGAGGAAAACGTTCATCCCAGCTACGTGCATTAACCCACGGTGTTCACACTGGACAGCGAGAAGGAGTTTCTTCAACTTTTCTGTCGTCAACTACAGTTGGAAGAGACTTGGTGCGAAATGTTGAAGTGGTGCAGATCTCATAAATCAGCCCCCCCCCCCCCACACACACACACATCTCTATTCCGATATATGAAAGACTTGGTCTCATGTAATTCTGTCCAGAAACAAACCGCAATTAATGATTTATCCTCCGACATTTTCAAAGGCTGGCACTTAAATGAAAAGGAAGCCTATCCATTAATGTCACTACCAAATCAGAGCCCCGATTGGTCAAAGTTTGACACAGTTTAATATTTTAAAACACGTTCAATGGATGTGATATGTGAGGCCAGCTTGCAATCTTGTAGCTGCGTGAACGCTAAAGATCTGAACCTAGAAGCCTGAACTGCATGTTTTTGCGCGTTTCCATAGCCTTTTATCGGAAGTGGCCACTTGAACGCGCGGTGTGGCAGTAACACAGATTATCCATAGCTCAACAGTTTGGCACGTTCTTCAAACTACTGGAACTCATCAACCATTACCACAGTTAACATAAGTCCAACAGGTTCTGAGGCGGAGAAAAGCTACTTTGCGCTGATCTGTTAGCTTTACCAGGAAGGCTCCACCCCCCATGATTCTGTTTTAGAATATTCTTGGAAGATCTTGCAGACTGATAGTGAAAATTCTCATGGACCGGTCAGATTCCAGTTTCTCTCATCTTCATCCTATGTAAAACATCTGCAACTGTTAAAACTTTATTGGTTCTCTACATTTTGTGTAAACTGGCTGCATTTTCTCCCCGTGCATGCGTGGCTTTTCTCCAGCTTCCTCCCACCGTCCAAAAACATGCTTCACAGGTTATTGGTTACTCTAAATTGTCTAGTGAGTGTGAATGTGAGTGTGCGTGGGTGTGAGATTTGTGGCCCTGCGACAGACTGGCGACCTGTCCAGGATGTCCCCAGCCTTCGTCCACGAGTGGCCGGGATAGGCTCCCGCAGCCCCGTGACCCCGAAAGGGAATAAACAGATTTAGAAGATGAAGGAACCATTAAAATGTGAATTCGATTTTCCCTCAACTTAGAAATGTTAAAAAAACTTCAGCCTCTGGCTTATAAGGTGCGATGGATTAAAAAAAAACACTCACTAAAACTGGCATTTTCTAAATATAATGATAAATAAAAATCCACTTCGGCATGCATATTTAAATAAAACTTCCCTCAGAATCAGATTCTATATGTTTTTGTCTCTCTTTGTACTAACTGTCCCACGAACCAGTACCGGCCCGCATTCGCTGGGAACCACTGATCTAGAATGATCGGGATGTTGGAAAAACATGCAGTGCTTCTCTGGGTCACTCTGATACGGGATGCCTAGAGAAACACGAGGAAACTAAAAAAAACTGTTTTTAGATAAAACATAAAAAAATGAATTTTACATAATATGAAGCTTAGACGCAAATTATTATTTATGTTAAAAAAAGAAAAAAAGCTGCACTGTTTTACAAACCAGACTCATGACTGCTTCTCCACAACCTCCTCCTTCTCCTCCTGTTAGAGGCAGATAAAGACAAAACAGGAAAGGGCCGAGGTCAGAGCCCTGAGGTTCTGTGTCTAATGTGAACACCTTCTTCAGGATTAACTCTTCATTCTCGGTTCATGTTTATTGTTTACAGATTCTCTTTTTTGTTGTTGTTTTTGCAGACTCTGATGATGACATCACGACTCACAGAAAGCCTCGCCGTGTCGCCATCAGAGACAGTGACAGCGAGGGGGAGGAGGAAGCGGCAGAAAACGGCTTCCCTGTGGCAGAAGCTCAGCAGCTATCCAGCGGCGAAGAAGAGGAGGAGGAGCAGAGCAGCAGGAAAGGAGCGCAGAGGAGAGTTGCCCACCGGCTCACCGACAGCGAGGACGGCGAGTCGGATGGTAGGGAGGAGGCGCAGGAAGCAGAAGCGAAGAACAGAGAGAAGAGCCGAAGGCGGCGTGAGAAACAGGAGAGGCGAAGTAACGCGGTGGAGAAGCTGAAGAGGAGGAGGTTTGGCGATGAAAATGAGGTAAGTTCTGCTTGCTCAAACGGATCGGAGCAGAGACATGGTGAGGTAAAAACCCGTCTTGTCTCGTTAGGGTGGTGCTTTGCCGCGATCGCTGAACGACAGCGGATGTCCGTTGGGCGACACGGACCTGTTCGACACAGGGCTAAACGACGAAGAAGAGGAGGAGGAGGAATCTTTGGACGCCATCCGAGCTGCAGTCAGGCAGAAGATGAAAAAGCAGGAGGTTAAGATAAATATCCAAGTGAGCCGTCTGCTGGAGCTCCACGATGAAGCCTTGCTCAAAGGTTCTGTTTCTTTAGGAACGCCTTCTAAGTGAGGGGGATGACGATGACGAGGCAGCGGAGAAGCCCCACCGCGCGGTAGGCGGAGCCAGAGTCTCCCCCCAAGCCAGGGAAGTGTCAGTCATGTGATCAACTTGTTGTTCTCCTGTCCACAGGAGAGGAAGGCGGCGAGGGCGAGCCGAGAGGCCATGAAGCAGCTGCACAGCGAGTCGCAGCGCCTGATCCGAGGTGAGCGCTCCTCCGCCCATCTGCAGCGCCCCCCCACCCGCTCCACCTGAGCTAACGTCTCCTCCTGCCCCCACAGAGTCCTCTTTGGGTCTGCCATACCACATCCCAGAGCCCAAAAGCATCCACGACTTCTACAGGAGAAGAGCCCGCCCCCAGGGTCCCGCCATGGCACTGCTCAAGTAAGACACCACCCCCCCACAATAAACGTAGTAGTTCTGTTTGGGAGCTTGACTCTGAGATATAGGCGTTTAAGTCGTTGAGCCGAAGAATTGCAGTGCAAAAAAGGCAGGAAGTTGATTTGCTTTTTCAAAATAAAAGCCCCTTCATGTAAAGGCACTAGGAAGTCGAGCTGAGTTTCTCTCCAACCCTGGAGTTGAACCTGCAAACAAATCAAAGATCTTTGCTCTGAAAACGACATTTCATCTTTCTCCCATCAGATCTTCAAAATACTCTCAGATGATGTTGGAGACGCCGCCCGACGCTCCTCCCGTGAAGGAGTCCAGCCAACCAACTACAGAGCAGGAAACCCCTGCTTCCCTGGAGCCCTCAACCAATCAGATTGAGTCTTTGCCTGTGCCCTCAGCCACCTCGTCCCCGCAGCAAGAGAGAGAGAGAGCCCACGGAGAGAGTCTCTGTGGGCCAGACGGAGCTTCTGGAGGTTCTGATCCGGAGCTGGAGTCGGGCCCGATGCTTTATTTGTCGGAGAGTCTGCAGGAGTCAGACCCAGCGGAGAAACCTGTTTCTGAATGCGAGCGTGAAAGCCTGGCCCCGCCTCCAGAGGAAACCAGAATTGCTGCAGAGTCGGGCTCTGAGGTCCAGCAGCAAGAGGAGGCGGAGCCTCCTGCTCCTCTGCTCGTCAAAACCAGGAAGCTGAAGAGACTGAAGGAGCTGGGCCTGGACCCCCCGCCTGTGGCAAAGCTGTGCGCGGACGAGGGCGCATTCGTTCAGCTGGAGCCCCCCCAACTCAACCCAGGTGAGTTCGATTCCGCTGCATCTTTGACCTGCCCCTCCATTTTGCTCATGGCTGCCACACCCCCCACAGGCGTAGCGGCCCTGAAAGAACGCTACCTTCGTCACATTCAACCACCGGCGCACCCCCCCGGAGAGCGCACGCTCCAGCTCAACATCGTGCGCAAAGACAGCGCCCCCTCAGGGCAGGAGGAACTGCGGTCCGAGACGCTCACGGTCACTGTCAAAGAGGGCGCCGAAGAGCCGGTCCCCGCCAAACCAGGTGAGGAAGAGCAGCAGGTTTGGGCGGAGCTTCAGGGTAGTAGTGGGGGTGTGGTTAACTGGCTCGTCTCTGAAGGAGAGAAGCTGCTGAGTCTAAAGCAGCGCCTGCAGCTCGCCATGGCACAGCGGCGCAGGGAGGAGCGGGCCCGCAGGGCTGAGCTGCACCGCCTAGATAACGAAGACTGTGAGGAGGAGGAAGAGGAGGAGGACATGACGGATGAGTCGGAGGAAGAGGAGGTGAGAACTTTAAGGGTTTTATCTGGAAGATTTAAAAAAACGAAATCCACCAGACTCAGCGAAAGGAAAACCATTTAGGCTTCCCTGGTGGATTTGAGCCTCAGTGCTTCCCCCTGCTGGTGTAATCCAGAAAAATCATAAATCATGGAAAACTTCAGAATTCTTCAGATGGTTCTTAAAAATTCCAAAACAATTGTGTTTCAGGGGTTGGATGACTTGTTGGGCGGCGCTGAAGAAGAAGGCGAGGTGGCGCCTGTGTCCGACCTTGTCCACGCCGACGGCACCCTCATGCTGTTTCCCGGCAGCTCGTGCTCTCGTACCGGGTTCGTTGTATTCCCCACCCCACCAAAAAATCTGTTAAAAAAAACTTTTTAAGACTTTTACGTTACGTTCTTCTTCAGCGACGGCGTCAGGAGAGCGCCGCCAGCCGGGCCCGACAGCAGCAACAAGACTGGTGAGTGCCTGCTGGTGATGCCACTTCCTGTTGACAAGCATGTTGGGTTGAAAAGGGCGCCATCTGTCTGTGCCCCGCCCACAGAGGAGGAGGACTCCCTGTCCCTGGTGAAGGACATGAGCCACAACAGCAGCTTCGAGCTGGCAGGATCCATGCTCACCTCCTACCAGCCCGTCAACAACCAGCGCGCCACCGGGAGAGCGGCATTTGGCTCCGCCGCCTTCCGGTCGCCATCGCCATGCTTCTTCAGGCCCAGCTTCCTTGGCTCAGCCTCGAAGGTGGACAACTTCAGAAAAGTTTATGAATTTTTAAGTTTTTTTTTTTATTTTTTAATTTTGCGACAGAAGTCTGAGTAAATAAACTTAAAGTCTTAGAAAAAGTTCTTAAATTTTTTTCTTTCCTGACAGAGTTCTGGAAAACTCTCGGAGCCGTCCCTCCCGGTGGAGGACTCTCAGGACCTGTATGCCCCCCCGTCCCCCGGCGCAGACTCAGGCCAGCTGGCGGGGCCCTCCTCCAGTCGTGGAGTGGGCGGAGACTCGCAGGGGCGCTTCTCCCTGGAGGACGACGCCCAGTCCCAGCTTCTGGACGCAGACGGTTTCCTGAATGTGGGGCCGAGGCCCGGGGAGGCCCCCTCCCTCAAGAGGTCGCTGGTGCTGGACAATCTGGACGAGAACGCCATGGACGGGAACATGGGGGAGCTGCTGGGGCTGTGCTCAGGGGGGTTCGGCACGGGGGAGGAGAGCGCCTCAGGGCCGAGCGGCGGCCTCGGAGCCACGCAGGAGGACGAGCTGCTGGGGCTGTGCTCTGGGGCATTCCCGCCAACGCAGCAGGCGTCAGAGAACACCATGAGCGAGCTCCTGGGGCTCTGCTCAGGAAAATTCTCCAGTCCTGGTGAGACTGCGATGGATCCAAACACCAGACCGGAGATCCGTCCAGCTGCTTTCACTCCAGAGGTGAAAGCATCAGAGGTGAAGATGCAGGAGGAAGAGCAGGAGGAAGAGGAGGACTGCGAGTTTCACCTTCTATCAGACATCGACAGCGCTCAGGTGAGTTCTCCTGCAGAACCAGAAGTTCTAGAAGCTGAAACAGGTCATGGAAAACCTCTATGTACAGGAGGAAGAGGACGGAGAAGAAGACAAGGAGGAAGAGGACGGAGAAGAAGACAAGGAGGAAGAGGACGGAGACTCAAGCGACGCAGAGAACAACGAGGTGGAAGAGGAGGAGCTGCAGGGTTTGTTTGCTCCTCTTCGTGTCAAAAGGAGGAAGAAAAAGAAAATGTGAGTCTCTAGAAAACAGAGAACTACTCTGTAGCGAGCGCCTCGGTAACTCCCGCCGCTCTTTCCAGGACTTTGATGGACTACGTGGAGTCGGAGGCGGAGCTTTCGGGGAGCGACGTTGGCAGCGAAGACGAGGACGACGAGCGAGGAAGCGAGTATGAGGAGGAGGAGTCCCTGGAGGAGCTGCCGTCTGACGAAGAGCTGCAGGACCAAGTCAACAAGATCCACATGTGAGTGATGGACACACGGCAACAGTCGCCCCACTCTGTTGCTTAGCAGCGATGCTTCAAAAGCTCTGAGTCCGCAGGTGGCCCTGCAGGTTCTGACCGGCTCTAAATCCTGTTTATGGTTACAGGAAGCAGGTTCTGGATGATGACAAGCGCCGCCTCAGGCTCTACCAGGAGCGGTACCTGGCTGATGGGGACCTGCACTCTGACGGGCCGGGTCGGGCCCGCCGGTTCCGCTGGAAGAACATGGGTGAGCCGCTGGGCAATGAAGGAAAGCTAAAGTTTAAATCTACGGGTTTTTAAAATGTTTTTTTTTGTTGTTTTTTTTTCTTTTCTGGACCAGATGAAGGTTTTAACACAGAGAGGGGGGGACATGATGGCGAGGAAGGCGGTGAGGAAGATGACGTGGACCCTGCCGAAGTCCAGAGGAGGAAGGAGCGACTGGAAAGGGAGCAGTGGCTCAGGGAGCAGGTACAGAACCGCCTGCCCCCTTTCCCATCTGTCCCAACTCCAGCTTGACCCGTTTCCTCTCAGTCTGAACAGAAAAAAGGCGGTCTGGATGCCGACGACGAGAAGATGGGAGACGAGGACAGTCAATTCATGAAGCTGGCCCGGAAGCTGACGGCCAGGACGCTGCAGCACAAAGGTCGGCACCGTTTCCATGACAGCAGAGGGTTTCTCTCATTTGTCCCACTGGCATCAGATGATGAGAGTTAAACTTAAGAGAAAAAAACAGTGTCAAATCCAGATAGTTTATAATCTTTTCTTAATATTTATTTTTGTTATTTGCCTCTTACCAAAAAATGCATTTATTTAAATATAAACGTGTTTAAATTATCAAAGATGGCACTTAAGCAACCAAACATTTAAATTTGTGTTTAGTTTTGGTTGAAGTTGCGTTCTCTGGACACTAGGGGGTGCTAAACTCCTAGCTGTAAAGTTCAGCTCTGCCGCTTTGGTTTCCCTTTTTCTGGACCTAAACGCCTGTTCTGCTTTTTGTTCAGCAGAACAGTCTGCGGCTCCTCCACCAGAGAAGAAGAGGAGCTCTGCTCTAAACCCGTTCCAAAACTCCCAGCAACCTCGGCAGGTGAGTTGTCTTGCCACAGCGAGCATCTGCTTCTCCTCTGCGACCGCCACTTTAAAGGTGTCCGGCGTCCCCCTGTAGGTGAGGAGGGGCTCGCTCCTCAGCCAGCCACAGTCCGTCCTGCAGAAACTGGCCTCCATCTCGGAGACGAACCCCCTGGCTCCCAGAAACAGCCGCGGGTTCCTGTTTCAGACTCTGTCTCCCGAAAAGACCGAAGCAGCAGGCGACCCTCAGAAAAAGGTGAGTAATTTTCCTGCTCCTTTCCTCTTGCACAAGTGTTTTTAGAAGGTCCAGTAGATGTTCCGATCCTCCTCCTGCTCTATAGTCATCAAAAAAAAAGAGACACTGAAGCAGTTTGGTGAGCTGACCAGCAGGGGGCGCCAAAGTCCACGCTGCCACTGCATCTCTCATGAACTGCCTCTTTGGTCCTCAGATGGTGAAGAAGAGGAGCCAGGTGGAGGCCGTAAAGCCATCTGCGAAGAGGCCGCGCACAGATGAAAATGTCCTGAAAACAAAGAACTCTCAGAGGAGTATTTTCAGCTTTCTGGACCACTGAGGAAGAGCGTGTCAGTCACATGATCAGTCACATGATCTGACTGTTCAGCTCCTCTACATGAACTTAACCAATGCATTTCTAATCCTGTAAATAAACTAGATTTTATGATCCTGTATGATGCTTATGTTGTTTTACAGTGTAAATAAAAGTGTATTTTGAGCCCGTCATCAGCTGTGTCAGCTCCCATAATGCATTGCAGCAAGACATTAGTACATTGTGAGTGCTGAAAGCTGAGCAGCTTTTCGCTCCAGAATTTGCTCGGTTCCACCGTTTCCTCTTTCTGGTAATAAACATAATTGCAGTTTAGAAGCTAATGAGTCTATAAGTGGCTATTAATAGCCCGGCGTTAACGAGCCCCGTTCATGTTTCTTCATCACATTAGAAGACACGGTGATTAAGAGAGGGCCCCTGTTGTGCGTCATTAGGGGCCAGACGCCGGCGGGAACCTGCCCCGCAGCGAGCTGCCGTGTCCTTGGCGTTCCGGCGCCTTCTTCCTGTTTGACCGTGAAAAACTTTTGTGAGATTTCAGCGTCAAAGCTGCAGCCATCTTGGGGCCATTATGGTGGAGATGAGGGGTCCTGGGGGCGGAGGGGCGGTCTCGGGGTCATAAGTCCGGATCTGATTAGAAATTAATGGGAATATTTCTCCACCAGCTATTTTGATGCAGCATCACAACTCGGTTTAGCCGCCCCCCCCTAGAGAGAGATAATGAGGGGGGTCAACCCCCACCAGGTCTCCTGAGGACCAGAATGTGGAGGAGGGTTACACACTCTGGCTCGTAAACATCCAGAGGACGCGGACCGGTTCATTCAGACTGTCTCGTTGGATCCTTTTGTGAGCTAGAAGTCCAGCGAGCCCCGCCTTGGAGCTTAGATCTGACTGTGCAGCCCTCACTGGGCGGGGCCCCCCCCGTGAGGGGCGCACTGTCAGATCCAGTGTTGCTGCTGCAGCAGACAGGGGTGCTGCGGAAGTGGGTCACGCTGCTGCGGGCTGCGTTCAGTCCAAACAAGGCCTCATTATGCACAAGGTAAGTCATCCAGCCGGGGCAGCGGGGTTGTTGCAAACATCTCTGCTCCCCCAGGAGGGAGCAGACCCCGGCCTCTGCCTCTCCATCCATATCCTTCTGTTTTGTAATTCCTCCCCTCCTTTTTTTGTGTGTGGATGGGGGGGGGGGGGCAGAACTGACTGCAGTGTGGCGGAGCTGCCGGCTCTTACTGGTGTTTGATGTATTTTTTATGCACTCCGGCTACTGGTGGGAGAAAACGGAGGAGGAGGAGCAGGAGAAAGGCCGCCTGCAGCTTGAATTGGAATGTGAAAGGAGGAGTGTGTGTGTGTGGGGGGGGGGGGGGATTCTGTGCCAGCAGCAACAATATGTCAGAGCTGCCATGAATCTGGGTTTGGTCTGACTGATGTCGCCCTAACACTCAGCTGCTGCACCTCTGCACAAACCCAGCACAACCCGACAGGCAGTGATGCATTGTGGGTAGCGCACACTTGAGACCGCTCCTGCAAAAGTGTGGGTGAGTCTCATTTAGAAGGGTATTCACTGAATATCGGAGTTCTCCAGCACCAGGGTGAGGAGCTTGTTGCCAAGGAGCAGCTGACAAGACGACATCACATTCAGAGTCAGCAAGAAAAGCAGAAGAGGTCTTTCTTTAGATGACATGGAGGAGACCTGCAGAGTGTAATTCATAATGTTAGGCCAAACCTCTTGTCGGGGAAGATATCAGAGGTTTTGATTTTCTCAAAGTCCCACTCAGATCATCTTGTGATCTTTTGCATCAGTGCTCTCTGTTTCTCGCTAGCTTACAGCCCCATACACCCCCAACCTAACATTAGGAGTGCAACAAAAATGGCGGCAATATTGGAGCTACAGTTTAGAGCCAGATGCTAGCTCGTACAAGGAAAACAAAGATATACATGAATCCGTTTGTGTACTAGTGGACGTATCAGAATGGAGCAGAGCAGGGAACTTGTGGCTCCACCAAGTGTATTTTCCACATCACAAAAACAATTTCCTTCCAACAGCACATTATCGTCTGCTCCTGATTCAGAACAACTTCAAAAAAGAAATAAGTAATGCAAGTTTAGGCTTCATTTTCAGAAAAATGCTACAAGAACATGTTGAAAACACCAAAGTGTGATTTTTATTGGAGATTTCAAAGTCATTTTGAACCCACAGCCTACAGCATTTTAATCAGTCGTGGATAAAATGTGCTGATGCTGATAATGTTGTTTTGAGTTTTCCTGATGAGCTTCTATTCAGTTTTGTTTGTCAGTATTTGCATCAGTTCATTTGTTTTTTTACAGCAGATTTTCTATGGAGGCAAAAAAGTTCAAAGGCTTTACTTTTTCATGGCTTTGTTTCTGTCCATGATTTTTTGTCAAGACTTTAATCTATTCTTTCTTCCCTTCAATCTTAAATTGAGAGTTTAGGTGAGATCAGATTTGATCCACTACATCCAGCAGAGACCCTGTGGAGGCACCGAGGAGAATCCGCTGGATGAGCGTGTATTCCTGTTGGATAACCAGTCACGTGGTACCAGAACCCATCAGCAATAAAAAAACTACAGAACATCTGAACAGAACAGAGCTTCAGTGTTCAACAGAAGCTGCTTGCACCAAATGCATGTTTTCAGAGGGATTTGGTTTTTTGCGGCTTTTGGAGCATGGAACCACGGAGAAGTGGACCACCATAAAACTGCTGCAATGCTGTGAACCAGACGGCCCCAGAAGTCAAATCCTGTTTAAAAGGCAAAAAACAACAACAACACAAATCATAGTCAGATCAAGAGACGGGTTGAGTTTCTAGAAACTGTTCTCGAGTAAAAGTAACCCAATTTCTGAAGACTAAAAGGGTGTAAACTGAATTTATTATTGTAGTACATTCCTTTTGTAAAGAGTTACTCCTTACTTTTTTCATTTCCACGTGTTGTCATTTAAAAGAAATATCCAAATTAATTCACTGTGCTTGCAGGGATATCGGGAAAAAAGCCACTAGAATCATCATCACACGTAAGAAGCTCAAACCCACTTTCCAAATATGCTAACAGACGTTAAGATGTTAATCAAACAACAGCTAAGTCTTATATTAGCAAAAGAATAAATAATGAAGCTAAAACATGCTGTAAATGCTAAACTTTAACAATATAATTCTATATTTTATATCTGATTTAAAAAAAAAGCAAAAACAGGTTAACACTGTTACAATAGCATGCTAAATCCTAAAAGATATCCATAATGCTTAAAAAAACAAGAAAATGTTGAATAATTTATAGCAAAATTTATATTAGCAAAAGAATAAAGACAGCTAAAAATCTAGACTAAAAAAATCAAAGCTGATTGATGCCATAAATGCTAAACTTTAACGTTAAAATTACATATTTATCACTGGACACAAAAAAGCTGAACAATTCTAAGAATTGCTAAACTGTGATATTCGTGTGATAAATGCTAATAGATGTTACTAATGCTTTAAAAAATGGAGATAATGAAAATGAGACGATAATAAATTTTTATATTAGCAAAAGAATACATTGGAAACCTAAAGTGTGAATGGAATTAGGCTAAAATGTGCTTTCAATGATAAACCTCAGCTTTAAAATTCTGTATTTAATATTTGATTCAAAAAGTACAACAAGCGTAAAAGTCTGAATGGTAAACCATGTAAAAATGGCCATTGTTTTTGTTTTTTGATAACTCCTCAGACAGTCATTTAAACACATTTCTGCTTAGTCTCAAACGCCTCCTCCTTACAGTGTCAGCTGAGTCTCTCTGACAATGGCTGTTTACGCAGAAGCAATAAGAACGAGGCCAGAACCTCTTTGTCACATTCACACATGGCCGCCATCACATGTCTTTGTGTGATTTACAGTCACATGGAGAACATTTTGTTTTTCTTTCATTTTATGAGGTTTCATAGATTGGGATCTGATGAAGACAACAGTCCCTTTTCTTCATCGTGTCCTAAACTGAGCTAAACATAACCTGAGTGGAGCAGTGAAATGTTTCACAGAGTTACTGAGTAAAAGTGCTCACAAAACACAACAACGGGCTTAAAAGAACAAACCAATATTGAATAACCTTGCATTAAATGCTGAATTTAGGGTAAAAAAAATATATGCTCAACTGAATAACAGAAAGTGGGGAATAATTAAAATAAATGAATCATTTTGTACATTTCTCATCTACTAGCAAAAGACATGTGCTAAAAGTTTTTGATAGGTAATAATAGCTTAACCAGCCCAGTTCCAAGTTGTTTTGATGGTGTGTGCAGCTCTGCTGCTTTAACCCAGCTGGGGAGGAAGCGCCACACAGTAAAGACCTTTCAATTGCATAAAAGCGAATGATTTTGAGCCGTATAAAGATGACGTTTGATTGAGCTCGCCATCGACGGTAGCAGCTGCGCCACAGCTATAAGCTTTTCCAAAGGCTCCTGATTTACAACAATTTGCATAAAGAAATACTCAGAAATGTAAAATTGATCTTAATATTCTTCACATCTGTCTTCCATCATTACACCATTTTTTGGGTGTTTTAAACATCATTTATAATGAAAATTACGATTAAATTACATTTCTGATTGTTTCTTTATTTAAATCGTATTGGATCTGGATCCCATAGAGATAGGGTGAGAAGCTCGGTCATCCGCGGAGGGCTCGGAGTAGAACCGCTTCTCCTCCACATCGAAAGGAGCCAGTTGAGGTGGCTCGGGCATCTAGTCCGGATGCCTCCTGGACGCCTCCCTGGAGAGGTGTTCCGGGCATGTCCCACTGGGCGGAGGCCCCGGGGAAGACCCAGGACACGCTGTAGAGACTACGTCTCTCGGCTGGCCTGGGAACGCCTCGGGGTCCCCCCATGAGGAGCTGGAGGAAGTGGCTGGGGTGAGGGAAGTCTGGGCATTTCTGCTCAGTCTGCTGCCCCCGCGACACGGTCCCGGATAAGCGGAGGAAGATGGGTGGATGGATGGATGGATCTGGAGCAGATGAAAAAATACAGTTTGAACGAGCTGTTCTTTGTGAAGCAGCAGGTGAAATAGGTGGGCCAAAGTCTCTCTGCTCTGCTCCATTCTGATGCATCCACTTGCAGACAAATAGATACAATAACATCTTAATTTTCCTCGTCTGAGCTGGAATCTGGCTGTAAACCAGACAGCTGGATAGCTCCAACATTGCTCCCCACTTTAGCTTCACTGCTAATGTTAGCTTGAAGTTTTAGGGCTGTAAGATAGCAGGAGACAGTGTAGACCTCAAACTAGGGGTTCCCAAACTATGGGTGGGCGGGCCCCCTAAATAAAAATGCCCCAATATTTGCCCCAGTCATAAAACTTGAATGTGACCCCTAACACCCCCACCACCACCACCACATCAAAACGGAAAAATGACAAAAGGGTTTGGTAAGGGAAAGATTGATCCAGAATGCAGGGTATTTAACCTAGGAAGTTAATCAGAGAAAACAAACAGTGAGTCTACTAAGCCAGCCTCCTGGAACCTCAAAAACTGGATTACATGTATAAGGTAAGAACACAAAAACCTAAAGAGACTGCTCATGTGAGTCATTGAAGAGATTCTTCACATTCTGCACATTTACCGAAGAACAACCCACAGAGATTTATTTGGTTATTATCAATTTTATATCTAAAATACTGTTACAATATATTTCCTGAATTTTTATGTAAAGAACCCTGAGAGGGTTATTTGCTTTTAATGATTTCATAAAGAATCTTTTATATATTTGCTGATTATTACATTTTTTGTGTGAAGAACCCAGAGAGGGTTTTTGATATCAGATTGGGTTATTAATATTTGGTTATGTGTAGCTTTCAGTTTACATTTAGGCATCCCTGCCACTGTCACACTTTTTCTGTTTTAAACTGCGCCTTTTAAACTGCGCCCCGATCAGAGAATGGAAACGTCATGTGTGGGACCCCTGGTTTGGGGACCCCTGGTGAAGACAAAGGGATGATGGGATATCAGTGGAGGCTTACTTCAGGGTCAACATTTCCACCCACAACTCAGATGTGAATTTCTAATAAACTCCTGCTGCTGTGCAGATAATATGTCCTAGAAAACGACATTTCTTTTTTTGTTGTTTGCGTGTTTTTTGCCTAAAAACCACATATCAGTAACAAACAGTGACAGCTCTTCCTGACATTGTTTTCTCTTTTTGCGCTCAACCCAATTTCGGAAATTGCTCTGAGTCGCTGCTTGGCTTTTCCCAGAATCAGAAAGGGAGGAGGAGGAGGAGGAGGAGAAAGGAAGAGGAAGAACATCACAGAGGAGGGACACTGGGAGGGCGCAGCGTCCAGCAGCGTCTGTGCAGGAGAGAAAAGCAGTCAGAAAAGGTAAGAATCGAGACTCTTTCGGCATCCATGACTGCGTGTAGGTGCAGGAGCGGCGGGAGGCGCGCGGGCTGTAGATGAGAGGGGATTTTAGAGGCGCGCGCGGACATGGGGTGAGCGTTACGCAACGCGCCGGATGCTGCACCTCTCTCACCGCTTTCAGGGAAAATATGCTTCTATTGTCATTTTTGGACGCCTTTATTGATCTTCGCTGACAATGTGACGGCATCCATGGAGCCTCTGCGCGCTCCCTGCGCGCCCCCGCGCCTCCTGTCTCATTTAAAGCTGGAACGGAACCGGTACCTTTTCTCTCTGAACCGTGTTCCAGTCGAAACGGCGAGTTTATTGTCCGCGTGACCTGCAAGCATCCGCGCGTGCACTGTACCGCGCGCGCACTGGATAATGGGAGCTTTAATGCTGGAACGAGTGACCTGGATTAGTAGGAGCTGCCATACTGCTGCATTTGCATCGTTCATGTCTGCGAACACTTATGGAGATTTTGTAAATGCGAAGAAAAATTGGCGCGTGCTTGAGACAATGTTCCTCACCAAGAATATGAAGAAACATCAATAATTTAACAATCTGCAGGATTTAAATGACCTCTGACCTTTGTGATTAGGAATATTCAGATGAAAATCTTTGGGAACTCATTCGATGGGATTACAGCTGCAGACTTTGGTCGATGCAGGTCAGATCATTCGCTGTGTATGAAAACTGGACTGAGGGACGTCACCCATAGAAAATGGCTTATTTCTGGCTCCAACAAAATGAAGTCAGGCCATTCGGGATACAGTCGTCGACCAGTTTTATTCAGTGTTTCTATGGCAACCACTCTTGCCAATCGGGAGTGAGCTTGTTGGAAGGTCTCACCTTCCAACAAGCAAAGGTGCTGGTCCCCACCTTCTTTTATAGAGGCATCCGATTGGTCAGTCTCGAACCTGAATAACTTGCGATGAAGAAAAAAAGTTATTAAAAAAATTGTAAAGCTATCAAGATCATCTTGAGTGTTTCAGAGTAAACTATATCCATATATATGATAATGTATTATGCTCACTAAGGACTGAAATATGAGTTATTATCACAGTTCATTTTCCTACCCGAAAGTAAGACGACTCGATCCATGAGGCACCGCCTTTCGCTCCTTGTGGGTGGCGGCATCCACCCATCTACCCACCTAGAGGCGGCCTTGGCAGCGTGTCTGTGTCTTGCCATGACAACAAACAACATCCGAACTTTTGTAAAGATAGATGTGCCTCTTGTGCATAGAAAAGGCGACATGTTTGATTCACAGTGAGAACAAAGAAAAACTCCAAAACGCATATTCAAGCTTAATTTTCTTCATATATGTCCTTCATCATGAGAAAGAACAAGAACATGTTACAGAATTTTCATCGGAGTGGGTCTTTGAGGCGATCCCCTTCAAGTCACAGCAGCATTTGTTTCTGTTGCTTGAGGCTACATGACTGCGATCACTGTTTGTCAGGTTCTCTGCTCAAAGTTGCCCATGAGCTCTCACACCACTGATGCAAGCACTTGTCATTCTCTGCACGCTGATGAAAGAGCTTTCCCGCTCCTGCGACCTCTCCTACCGCCAGATAGTTTCACAAAAGATTCATTCGAGGAGGGCACTCAGATGTTCCTCTGAATTCCTTCTGTCTTTTCTGTTCTTCTCAGCATTTCCATCTTCTGTGTCTTTTCAGAGAGTCTCAGTCGAGGTCAGTGATGCTTCACCATCAGGACCCGAAATCCGCCTTTGAGGACACAGACGATAGCTCCTCCCCCCTGATGCAGAACAGCAAGTTTGACAAGGACAGGAACTTCAACTTCCTGGCCGAAAAAGGGGATGACTGCCTCCCCGGAGACGAGAACCGGAACCAAATGCGCCCCCGCAACCTGGCGTTGGGGCGCGACCCTCCGAGTTCCTCCTCGCCTTCCTCGGGCTTCCAGCTGAACACGGGTCTCAAGTCGCCCCGTTCTCGCCTCCCCTGCTGGAGAACGCTCGAGCCCCTCCCCGAAATCGAGAGCGGTGATGACGGATATGGTCGCGTTCCCCCAGACGGGGCAGAGGAGGAAAGGATGGAGGAAGAGCAGGTGATGATGATGATGAATCTGAGTGGCAAGAGGAAGGAGCACTATGGGAAAAAAGGGGGCGGGAGGCAGGAGGAGGACGAGGAGCTCGATGACGAATGGGGAGACAGCGAATCTGAGCCGGAGGTGAGGTGCCGGTCTGGCGGCAGTCAGTCGTCTCTCAATATGGAGAGCGGCGGAGAGGCGCCAACTTTTGGAGGTTGGGACCGCATCGGGGTTGGGGAGCCCAAACTGGGTCAGACAGATGAGGCGAGCAACCTGGAGGGGGCGCTGTGCCTCCCAGGTGACCAGTCCTCCGACTCGGATGGCGAGCTGCCGGAGCTGATGGACACGGTGTGGACACTGCGCGAGCGCGAGCGCTTCAAGGTGGAGGAGATGGAGAAGCACCAGGCGCAGCTGACCATGTACCGCCGGCTGGCGCTGATCCGCTGGGTGCGCACGCTGCAGAGCCGCGTCCAGGAGCAGCAGAACCGCCTGCAGTCCAGCTTCGACGTCATCCTCACCCACAGGAAGGAGCTGCTGCGCATGGGAGCTGCCGCCGCTGTGGCAAGCCCCGCCCCCACAGCAGCTGTAGGCCAATCATAGCGAGAATTTGAGGACATAGAACTTTACGCCAACGACTGTCTCACAACTTCCTGTTTGTCCATTTGTCCAGCTGAGAGCTGGAGTGCAGACGTGTCAAACGCGCACTTGAGATGTATTTGTGTGTTTGTCCTGATGTGTGTAGAACCCCGATCCCAAAATCCTTTTCACCCTGAAATGTGTCATGATTGTAAATTAAAGAGGATTTCTAAACCTCATCTGTGTGTGTGTCTGTGTGTGTTTGAGTGAGATTGTGTTTGTTTTTTGTGTGTCTTAGCATATTTTTTGTGTGCCTTTATTGTGTACGTATTTTGATTTTGTGTCTGTTTGTTTCTGTGTGTGTGATTTTGTTGGTGTGAGTGTGTGTTTGTGTATCTGTCTATAATTGTGTATGTTTGTGTATCTTTGCCTGTGCGTTTGTTTGGGTGCATTTGTGTGTCTGTGTGTGTCTTAGTGTATTTGTGTGTCTTATATTGTGTTTGTGTGTGTTTGAGAGTATATGTGTGTATGTATGTGTATCTGTGAATGTGTGTGTTTGTCTTGTTGTGTTTTTGTGCATTTTGTGTGTGTATGCTTTGAAATGTGTTTGTGTTAAAATGTGTTGGTGTGTTTTTGTGCTTGTGTGCGGTCTATTTCTGCTCAGAAGCTTCATGATCTCAGTTTGCAGATCAGCTGATGTCCGGGTGGCGGATTGTGTTTCTGTCGCCTGCGGGGGACCGACCTTTGTGTGCACAATTGTGTCTTTGTCGACCAAACAATGTTGTTTGTCTTTGCAGCACACGTGTGTGTGTTTGCCTGAGGGTGTGTTCAGCAGTGCCGCCCCCTCAGTAGCTCCGAGGCAAGTGTGTGGATGTTCACAGAGATACTGGGCCCGTCCTGTAATCTCCGCCCTGGGAGGGTCATGTCCCCGCCCCTGGGGACCCTGTCAGTCTCCACACGGAGCAGCAGGTCTGCATCCAAACTGGGTGGGTTCGCGATAATCCCCCTTTCGAAGCTCCAGTTCATTTGGGAGCTTACCTTCCAGCTTTTCTTGCAGTTGGCGCCCAAACTAGATGTCCATGTTAATGCCCCGTTTGCTGCAGGATGTCTGTTTTTGTTTTTTAGTTTGGGGGATTTTGCTCTCCAGATTCTCTGCCATCACTCCAGGTGTTTTTGGCTCCTTTGGATGAAAAAGTGAGATCCACTTTTGCTCCTTCTTGGCCAATTAACAGTGACTTCCTCCCAAGGGGTCCCCCTTCCACAACCAAAATGGTGGCTGTAGTCCAGTGGTAGAGCGGTCGACCTCTGATTAGAAATTGCAGGTTCAATTCCTGCCTTCCAGGAAAAATGGCAAAGTGTCCTTGGGCAAGATACTGAACCTCATCTTACCTCTGGTGGCACCAGTGTTCAGCAGCGGAGCCTCCATCAGTGTGTGAATGGGTGAATGAGGCTGTTAGTAAAACACGCTGGCCCTTTGAAGAGGGACGAAAACGCTGTGCAAGTATACGCTTTACACTACCTAAGAAGAAAAACTAACAATCTTTGCTCAATAAAGACCCACAATTGTTTCTTCATCTGATCTGTCAACGCTTGATGCCTAAAGGTGATCTCAACTTTTGATTGGACTGACCTCACACTTGCGTGTGTTTAATGTGTGATTACATCAAGCACAGGCACACAGACACAAGAACTGACTATATATGAGGACTGGACCGAGTCAGTGAGACGTCACTTATAGAAAATGATTTAATTCCTGTTCTACGGAAATTTACAATTCAGTTGACATTCTTTCGCAATATGGATGTTGGTATGTTCGAGCCAGACGACGTCAGTAAGCAGTGGTTGTTCCAAAAACATTAGGGAAAAAAGCATACATTTTGGGGTTTTATATATTTTATTGCAGAAGCATTTACTGAAAAGGTATTATTTTGTTTAATTGTCATACAACAAAAAAGCCTCACCTTAGGAAACCAAAAAGGAGCTTCAGGTTTTTGCACACTTTGATCAAATTCAAAACTGCAGGCGGTTCTGTCCGGATCCTTCTGCAGAACGAGTGCAGAATTTATTTTTGGCCCTGGAACACTGTGCCTGCCACTAGGGGGCGACAAATCACCGTACCTTGGACTCCTCAGAAACTCTTCATCAGAACGGGCCTCTGAGGACCAGAAGACTTGCAGCTCTGGACCTATATGGGACAAGAAACTAACAAGATAAACACAATAGGGACACATTAAGTTTTTCCATCACCTGACAGCAGGGGGCAGCATTGTGCAGGAAGAATATATGTACACTTCACTACATTCTATATGAATAAAGAGATTAACAAAATAACTTCTTGGGAGGAGGGAGGTTGACCATAAACACTGATTTATTCAGATTTTAGCTTCTCTTGATCTGACCTATGAACTTTCATCATCTTTGTTCTCTTAATCATCTTCAACTTTAACAGCTAAAATCTACAAAAGTCTGGGTACTGAGGCTAAACATTTTTGCTTATATCTTGTGAAGCTCAGTCATTGATATAGCTATTTTGTTTTGAAAGAAAAAATGTTTGTCTACATTTTTTTGCATCTACATATTTTTTAAAAATCTTGAAATAATTTAGAGTCCTGTTGCCTCACAAGCCTCAGTGTTTGATGGACTGCTCTGTAGATTCTGCATTGAACTCCGATGCTGTCTGTGTTTCTGTTTTGCCCTAATGTGACATGAATGAGCTAAAGTTCCGGCTGAATATGTTCCTCCAGGAGGTTCCTGGTTCAGGAGCTGCTGAACCTCCTGTTCATGCACACCTCCTCAACTCCTGGTCTGAGCTCCTGGACACTTTGGGATGTGAAAGTTTTGGTAACAACCACCACCACCACCACTGCCACTGCAGCAGAACACAGAAACAACACACACGCCCTCTCCTCCTCCTCCTCCTCCTCCCCCTCCTCTGCCTGATGTAGTGTGACAGTGTGTTCGCCCTTGGCGCTCTGCTGGCGTGGAAAAAATCAGCTCTGACAGAAAGGGGGTGGTGGTGGGGGGGGGGAGGCTGCGGCCCGAGGCCTGTGGATGATGAACCGAATGGAAAGACCTGTCGTCAGAGGACGGGGAGACGGATACTGATCAGAAAACATCTTTAGGTTCTAATAAAACTTTATTCTGACAGAAATAATATATATTGTAAGAAAAAAAGCCATATAAAAGAGGGAAGCAACATGTGGCCAGCATTTGTGAACCATCTCAGCCCTTCCACTGGGTCGAGTAGCAGCAGTCAAGCGCTCCTAATGACCTGTTCCTCATCTATCTTTACCAAATGAAAGTTGTATGTCTGCCTAAAACACAGGATCTTAATAAAATCAGCTGGTGCTTGACAGCCCAAAAAACTGTTTTATATGATCTGAAATCCATCAATGTGTACAGACAGTAAATTGTTTCATGAAATGTGATCAGAAAATCTGCATCTCAGACTCTAGAAGCCTCAGTTAGCTTCACAAAGAACCCAACAAGGGTTCTTAGACAAGATTCATCCTGTTTCCAGTGATTGTATAGCCTTTTAAGGCATATTTACAATATAAAAGTATCATTTTTCTTAGCAAATTTACACATTATAAAATAATTACTTTTTTTTTACATTTTATAGCTGTTTTTCAGCTGTTTTTTTTAGCAATCTAACATCATTTTTAGACTTTACCACTTAAATAACTGAATTTTGTTCGCAGTATTGTTGTATTCATTGATAATATAAAATTTCTAGACACCTTAATGCAAAGCCAAATGTTTTTTATTAATAAAAGACAAAACTATTGGGGTTAATTGTCTTACACAAAGTAAAAAATCTCAAATGGAATTTAAACCTCTAAACATCTGATGGGCGGAGCTGCAGCTGTCTTCTAAAGCTGTTCTTTGATTATGGTCATATTTTTGTCATAGTAAACACTGTTCAGTTTAAGAATTTTGTGGATTTAAGTGCTTTAAAAAATGACCTACAATTTTTTTATTTCTAATCTAAAAAAAGAAGCTAAATATAAAAAATGACAAACAAAAGCTGAATAGAAATGCTAAATACTAACATTAAGGCCTCTGGGAAAAAAAGCTGAATGTTGCTAAATAAATGGCAACAACCTTAAAATATCTGACAACAAACAATAAATGTGACATTTGATTAAAAGAAAATCAAAAAATTATTATAATTATTATTAAAAAGATGGTTTGTGACATGGAAGCCACAAAAATAAAAGCTGAATGTTAAATTAGATTTACATTTTTCCAAAATTGTGATTAATAGCACATTTTTGTCAGAATGTTTTCTTTTTTGTTGCTGTTCAAATCAACAGGAAAGTCTAAAAGAGCATTTCATCTTATCCTAATGTGGAAATGATAAAACTAAAAAAAAAAGCCAAATTGCACATTTAGAATATAATCTTTTTTTTCTTTTAAATCTTTTGGTGAAAGTGTGTTAACAGAGTAAACAAATAAAAAATCTTTCAGAGGATTTCAAACTTGATCCAAAGGGTACAATTTTCAAAAAGTAAAGAAAAGAGTAGCAACCTGTTCACCGTTTGACCCGGGGGGCCCGCACCCACTTGAGCCTCTTGACTGGGTTGAAGACATCCGACCCGGCATGTGTGTGTGTGTTCGCACGTGTGTGTGTGTGTGCGCCTCAGCTGCTTCAGCCGCTTTAACCAGCTAATAAATATGAAAACAGCAGGTTAAACTGCGGCCTGAAAGGATTACCGTTGTCAATGGAGTCCCGTGAAACCCCCGCAGACCTCATAAAGGCCCATGTTGTCCCATAAAACTGAGCAGAACAAAGCAGGGGAGCGGGGGGCTTTTTCACGCATAAGGGGTTTTCTCAGGAGTTCATTGAGGGGCGCCGCGTCCGGGCCCCCGCCTACAGATTATCCGGCTCCCGGTGAAAGCCCAGCTGGGAGCGGCAGGTGTAGAGATATTGAGGGGTTGGGGGGGTGACCATGCCGATCTAAGCAGAGTGTTGCTTCCTTTTAACTTGCTCTTTTTCAGTCCCCCCCATCCACACTACCACCACCACCACCTCTGAGATGGGGCTAAACGGTGACACCCATCCCCACAAAAGTGACAAGCAGCGCGGGTCGTCCCGCCTCTGTGGCGTGAAATCGAGGATTAAACCGATAAGCGTAAAGAATGACACAGATCCAACGTGTTTCTGGGTCTGGACCCCAAGCCGCTTCCAGACAGGTGATTGACATCTCCCACACTGCAGATCAAACAGAAGCTCTTCGATGTTGCAGCTTTCAGAGGTGAACTTGCGTGTTTCACCTCCTCATCAGAGTAGACTCAGATCTCCCAGATCTCCTGGAAGTGGCCTCCCAACCACCAAACCCCAGTCTGTAATCTCCACAGTCCAAACCGTGTTGCCTCTCCAAACGGTGGCCCGAGGCTACATGTGGCTCCTTCACATAATCCCCCCAAAAGTGCTGCAGAGCTGCATGTCAGAGCGACACAAAGCTCGCAGCGCTCCCACACCGTCCCCCAGCGAAAGAGGGATTAATGTCCGCCCCATTATGAAGGATGAGAATGAATAACAAACAGCCAACTGTTTATCCGCACTGTTAAAGAAAGTAAAGAGCATCCTCCAGTTCTTTGTGGAGCAGATTGAGAAGGTCACGCACTGAATCAGATGAAATGCAGAGGTTCATTTTCTAGCAAAAGACTTTGGCCTGTTTTGAATGAGCGACTTTCAATATGTACGTCTTTTGAACAAAAAAGTAAAGAATATTTCAGTTTAAAAAATAAAACAGGAAGTTCTGTTTAAACATCTTCCACATTTGGTCTGAAGAGACAGCAGAGGACAGTCAAATCCACAGATAGGATCACTGGTGCCAGCCTGCCCTCCATCCAGGACTCGAATCCCCGAAAGTGAAGAAGCAGGAAGGTGACATCACAAGAGGAACCTCTCATCCAGGTTTTTAAAGTGCTGGACAACAAATCACTGTGCGCCACAACTACACAATGCAAAAATTGTTATTTCTACCAGATTACTGTCCAAAAACTCCAACTCTTCATAAGTAAAGTTTTTGTGTGGAACAGACATGGTCAATCAAACCCCATTCAGATTCTTTACAAAATAAAATACCTATTTCAGCCCAAAACAAGAATACAGTAAATCAACGTACATGCACCGTGCGTGATTATTGGACTGTTTATATGCAATTATTAGTGATTTGTGCGTCAATTACATAATTTGAATGTGATATGTACGCCATATACGCGATATAAAGGTTATGCATGCGTGGAACAGACGTGCAAAGCCACAAATGTACATATCCATCTTGCAAAAAACACGCACAATTGTGTAAGATTTACGTAACAATTGTGTATAAACTGCGTAAAATACACGTAAACTGCGTAATTCTTAACCGACCAAAACTTTTAAACAGCTCAAAATGGATTTCACGCAAAGACCCGTCGTCCGAAACCCTTGACAGACATCTGCGCACATCGACAAATGAAGAACGCAAGAAACACTTATGAATTACATCTATCATGCATGTATCACAAAAAGACCAAATTTCATACGTGGAAAATGTACAAAATCTACGTAATGGCTGTGTGACACTGCCTGAAGTTTTTTTTTAACAAGCTTTTGCTCATTTTCTGTGGTTGTTAATTTATTTCAGTCCAGTCCTTACATCTTGTTTTCTTTCCTAATTGCAATAAAAGATTGTTAGTAGTACAGTAATATGTGATTTTGTTTTTCTAAATAAGAAAAATAGACACTTCACAAAAAATAAATGGGGCTTAAAAATACATTAGTTTTGGTAAAAATTGGGGAACAGATGTCTGAAGCTCACAAAGAAAATTAGAAAATGTACTGTTGCCATTGTTTGATTGTGTGACAATGTTTCCGTGCTGCAAATAAACACAAAATAAGATTTATCCTTGAATGAGCCGAAATACAAACATTTTTTTACACCAGCCAAAATGTTATGCACAAACAAATATAGAAACTGTTACAGGTGTGCTCATTTTGAAGGAAAGTTAGCAAGTAAAGGGGTTAAACAGTTCACTTGTGTCATTTTGTTTAAAATCATGATACATTTTATTTTAAATTTGGTCTTTTTATGTTCAATATTTTCAAAGAAAACCCTTCTGTCAGTGATTTTAGGCACCACCCTGTGGTGGCTGCAGAAATGTTTAGACTTTTATTTTTATGCATCAAACTGGGCTTTTCAATTGAGAAATCTATGGGAAATTTTGTGACTTTAAAGGCTGAAGTGTTTAAACTGAGCGGGAGAGCTACAAAAAAAATCCTAAACTAGACGTTAAATGACATTAACATTCATCATCACATCCTTCATGACTGCACATTATGGCTCCTCTTCCTGCAAGGATGCAAAGATGGAGGGAACTTCTCAGAGCGAGTGAACGGGGAAAGCAAGGATGAAAGAATGAGTGGCGATAAAGTGGTAGATAATCATCTTTTCATTAAACTTTCATCCCTGCTGACTTTAATATTCAAGAGCTCAATTACTGAGGGAGCGGAGGAGTCTCAGTGACCCTCCATGAAGAAAAAGACCAGGATAAACGACAGAAAGAGGAAGCACAGATACGAGTGAAAGGGTTGGAAACATGGAGGAATGATGGCGGGATGGTTTGGATCATGGATGGAAATATCGTAGGAGTTTAAGGACAATGTAATGACAGAGAGTTGTGTTGGGGTTGTTTTTGGGGAGAAACAAATGTTGAAAATGTTGGAGGGATGATGAAAATATGGCCAATGCCAGATGGAGGGATGGTAGGGAGATGGTGAAGAAATGCATCAGAGACGATGGAATATGATCAATAAATGATGGAGGGATGATGAAGAGATGATGAGCGATGGAGAGATGATAGGAAACTGGGCATTGTGAAGTGGAGATGTGCCACGATTCTCAGATGATAAAGGCCAAAATAAAAGTTATTTTCCATCATTGATTCTGTAAGCTGTTCCACTTAAAAAGATGAGTTTGGTCTGTAATGTTCATCCAAAACAGTTCAACTCTTAGACAGAATGTAAAAAATTAATCCAAGAAATAATCATTTTAAAATGAATTGATTTGAATAATTTAGCAGAAAATACGTATTTAGCTCCTAAAATCAAGACCAGTTAGTTCCTCTTGAAGTAGCTACTTCTATCCTCCACTTATCATCTGTCGTAATGTCAGGTATTTGAACTGGCTATCTGTTTAGAAGATACCTGTCCACACCATTGAACAGGCTACAACCTCTACAACCATGACCAAAACCAGAGTTTTCAAAGGACAAGGCTGTAATCTTGAGCTTAAAAGAACCAACAGCTTGATGCAAAGAGATCAACTGTTGGAGCAGTTATTGCTAAATATGATCCCATGAACCCCAAACCCTCAGTGAACCACAGGGTCATGATTTGGGGCCACTTTTGACGCTGCGGCACCTAAATGACACGCGCTCTTTGACATGCAGTAACACTTACACTGTTGACACGATCAATGTCAATCAGCTCATTCTGATTTGATTTGATTTATTGGTTTATTTCAAGCATTGCTTGTAAACAATACAACAACATTCCTCAAATATATCAAACTGATTGCAGAAATAATGAAATACATTGATAAAAAAACATCAACAAAGAAAAATAAACATGAATATAAAAGAAAAATAATTTGTTTCACAATCATAAATCATATAGTAATTATTCACTAAAATCAAGTATAGTTTGATTTATTGCTTTAAAAGGAGTGGGAAGAAGCAAATGTATATAATTCCACCCCTACTAACACGAAGAAAAGCGGCTTTTTCGTGTCAAAGCAGCTCTTTTGCAAATGAATCAGCTGGAATTACATTAATCACGTCAGTTGAAGACTTACGAGAGTCAAAAGAATGTCAGCACGGTTCCCAAAGCTTCTGTGTTAAAGAGTTAATGACGGAGGTCAGGTTTGGGGGTTGAAACTTCCATCCATTAGTCAGAGCATTGAGGATGAAACATGTTGTATCTTCCAGTATGACAACACATCGCCCGGGCAACAGAGGAAAGTCTACATAAAAGCATCAAAAGGTTCTGGAGCGTCCGAGCCTGTCTCCGGACCTCAGTCCAATAGATAACCTGTGGAGGGAGGTGAAAATCTGAGATATAGCCCAAAGAGATCACAGCTCTTCAGAGGATCTGTTTAGGGGAATGGACCAAAGTAGCAGGTAGAGTGCAAGCCTGGGGAGAATCTACAGGAAACCTTTGACCTTTGGCATCCGCAACCCTAATTACATTACAAATCATTCAGGGAAACTTTTGTTATTGACCAAATACTTATTTACGGCCCCATTACACTGATTTCCCTGGATTCCTTTTGTACGTTCTGTCTCACAGTTAGACTGAATCTATGATGAACATTACAGACCTCTCTCGTCTGTTTAAGTGGAACAACTTGCAGAACCTGTGATTGACAGTTGCCTTTTTGCCTCGCTGTATAACACGGGGCTGTTGTAGGAATGACGGCGAGATGATTGAGGGATGTTGTTGGGATAATGGAGGGAAAGATGTGGAGACACAAACTGACACACTCAGATGAGTATAGATTTTTTTTTTAAAGGGAGATAATGGAGAGATGTATGTGTGTGCGTGTCTGTGTGTGTGTGTGTGTGTGTGAGCGTGCACGGTTAAGTGTATTAGCAGTCGGAGCGCTGAAGCCCACAGGCGATTCCTGTGTGTGCCTGCGATAAAGGGGGAGAAGAGGGGAAGTATAATGGGGGTGGGGGTGGGGTGTATTGGAGGGGGGGTTAGAAAAAGAGAGGGGAGCTTCCTGTGTGCCATCAGCCTCTGGATTGTGTCCCCGTTGGTCCTTCTCCTCTTTCACACATAAACTCTTCCTCCTCCTCCTCCTCCTCCTCCTCTTCCTCATGAAAGAGTGTCTTGGCAGGGTAATTAAGAATGGCCTCTAAACACAGGAGTGTGGCAGGAACGCTCCAGATGAAAGTAAATGATTAAAATAATTACAGGCTGAGAGCTGACGAACCCGAGTGCGGGCTGGCCGCCGGACATTTGTCAGTAATTAGATAATTAATCTGAATGCAAATGATGAGCCTAACAGAGAAGCAGTCCAAGCTGAACCAACGACAACTGCCGAAGAGAATGCAGGGAGTGCGAGGGGTGAGGACGGGCAGATTTGGTGGTGGAGGGGAGGGGGGGGGTAGAAATACATGAATATGAGAATAAATTAAAAAAAAAACAGGAACATTGTGAGTCGTAAATTAACAGCAGCAGCTCCAAAAATGTTCAGTGAACGTCTCGTTAAAAATACACAAAAGGCAGCCGCCTGTGCAGGAAAGAAACCGGGGCAGGTGTATGGGGGGGGGGGGGCATGAAATGGCACCTGAGGAGGTAAACACGGCCTGAAATGTGTGAACAAACTGTGGATTTACCGTCACTCAAACCGTCACCCCCTCCTTACCCAAACCCAAGCGCGCGGAGGTAAACAGCTCCCACTGACGAAGAGCAGGTACAGACTGCGGGCTTTATTTACCGCAAGTTCCTAGCGCTGCTTGTTGTTATTATGGCGCTGACGCTCGCTCCTCATCATGTGCTCACAGCAGCTCCGGGGCTGTGATGTTAGACGCTCTGAAGGCGGGTAAACACCAGCACAAACCGACAAGGTGCCACTCAAACCCGACAGGTGCAGACTGGGGTTTGGAGGCCCGGTTCTGGTTCACACTTGGCCTTATAGACCTAATCCAGGAGATGGGTCATCTCTCAGAATGAAGTCCAGACGCGGGACAGCTGACAACTGTTACTAGTTTCACATCAAATGTAAAGAAATCTAAATTGCTTCTATGGCTGGAAAACCCAAGAAATATTTTCTTTTGGGCTTTTAAAGTTAATTACGAATGGTTTCTCTTTTTCTGTGTTCATTTTGGGTCGCAGCAATTAGCAGCAGCAAAAACCAAAAAAAAGGAAGAAAAAAATTAAAAACACATATATTTTTAAACTGACCAAGTTTGCCCCAGAGGGTTATCCAGGGCTAATCTGGAGTATTGTGGAAGAAGACTCATCTATTGTTAACATATCCAGGAGATCAGTGGTCTGGACCTGCAGACATCCGACATCACCAGACAAAACTTACATAACTTAACCTAACCCAAAAGAAGTATTTAAGAATTGAAAATTTTTTGTTAAAGATTAAAACAGGAAAAGTAATAATCTAGCTGCATTTCCATTATAGAACTTACAAAACTTTATATAAATTCTAGAAATGTTTAAAAAAAAAAGCAAATTTTGCAATTACACTGTAATTAAATCAACTATGTGAGTAAACACAAACCAACTAATGAGAAGTCATTCAAAAACATGAAAACGGATGTGAACAATACTTTGATCAACAGCATTCTAATTTCTGCCACAGCACTAGCACTCATCATCATCATCATCATCTTCATCCTCCTCATCCTCATCATCTATCAAAGGAGACATCAGTGTCTTATTTAGGCCGTGGAGCGCCAAGCTCCTAACACCTGGGAGCGGCTACGAGAGGAGGGATTTTGGGAAATGTTGGATGGTGATTTTACAGAGGAGCTGTGGATCCAACAATTCAACTTTGGAAGAGCAGTGTGATTCTGTGGGATCTCTGGTGGCGCCAACTGTGCAGAAGCAGATTGCCATTAATGTCTACAAACTGGCTACCTGTGGTCACGGGACCCGTTGAATCTGAAAGAAGTGTTTCCATTGCAGTTTTGCAAAATATGTCCGTTTCGATACGCCTCAAATACCAATACGCCTCCAAGCTCAAAAACTTTTTTTTTTAAATGTGTTTCAGATTCATTAGCCATTGATGACATTTTTTGACCTGGCACGTTAGAAGAGTCTCAATATTCACATTTCACACATTTCTCTCACAAATACAGAGAGATTCACAAATGAGAGCCGATTCATAAATGCACATTCTGTAATTCGTATGATCTGTGAGTTTATATTACAAGTGTACCTCAAAATGATGTTTGTGAAAAGGTTTGTGTGTATTTGTGAAACACTTCATTTGGATTTGTGAATTCATATTACATGTTTGCATAAATATGTAGTTGGGAATCAGAGCGTGTGTATTTGTGAAACACTTTGTGTGCATTTCTGATAATTGGGACTGAATTAACTCCATAGTTTCACTTAGGCAAAATTACTATCCCAAATCCAGTTTGCGCAATCTCATAAGTAATGGAAACGCAACTACTGTTAGGGTCGTCAGTTAAATTAAGGTTTTTTTTTAGCAATATGGAGTGACTTCCAGTTCCAGTTGAGAACTTTTCATTCTGGCCGTTGATGTTTGCAGCCAGATCCTCTTAGTGGTTTGTGATACAGTTTGTGATACGTCATCAAAGATGTTAAAGGTAAAGACTGTGTAAACATCTATACAAACAGTTTGATGTTGCTGTGACTGCAGCTGCTCAGATTATTCAGAAGGCTGGGGTCCACGGGGGTGAAGATAAACTCCATGAACAGGATTGCAAGAGGAAACTGAGGAAAAAAATCCGGACAAAAACCAGACGGTTTAGAATGACCATCAAAGCCCTTACAGATTCATTCTAAGGTCAAAGTTCATCAGTGTTGGATCAGATCATTGGGAGTTGTTTGATCCAAAGTGGGGTTTGTGGAAATTAACAAAAAGAACACAACTATTGGAAAATAAATTATATTTTTCCACAATGCATATCTATAAGTCAGTATGTAACCAGGAGAATTTCTTTGGACAGATGAAACAAAACTGGAAACATCTTCTTGTTGTTCTGAAGACTGACCCTACTGTGAAACACGGAGGAGGCTCTATTATGGTCTGGGCATCTGCTCCTACCGATGCTTCACTTAGTGTCAAAGCGAAAAAATGATTGTATAGTCAAGTTCGCAGGCGGGGAGTCAAATTCCAGGATTTTTTAATTGTTCCTGGAGACCTTGTCAAGATTGTTGTTGGATTAAAGTTCGTGTCAAAGGTGAGGCCTTTCGAGAGCTGGAGTTTGAGACCCTCAAACAGCATCATACTGCATCAGAAACGCCGAAGCGAAGGCCGGACAAGTGCAACACAGCAAGGAAGAGCTGGCTTCAGCGCTTGACATGTCGGCAACAGCTCGGTTTTGATGGATTTGACATCAATCCCGCTGCGAAGCTATTAACACGTCATTAAAAAGCAGGCATTTCACACCTTGACAGCTGATCCGAGGAGCCTCGGTTAGTGAGATGAGTCTTGTTAGTCTGGATGACACCCTGCTCTCCTCAGAGACCTAAGAGGGAGGAAAAAACTTCTGCACTCTCATTAAGTCAGCAGTTTGTCATCGCTGGAGAGAGCGGGGGCTAGGTAGAATGCTTTGTGAGGCCTGTACACACAAAAAGACACAAACTCATGGAACAGTGACACTCTGGTGTTTTGACCTGATTCAGTTTCCAGTCAACAGTTTTGTTCTCATTGATTCGACCGGCTGAGCCGTCCCAGCAGCACCTCTGCAACCACAGCGGTGTGGGAACTAGACGGTCTTCATGTGTCTGAAAGTCACAAACACCAGATGAAATAAGCTGGAAATTGATGAAAAGAGACACGTTTGTTCAAAATATTTGATGGAACTGTCAATAACTTGTGATTTATACTATATTTTGTCAGTTTGTGACTTTCAGGCCTCAAAATTTTTAAAGCTGCCTGAAAATAACCAAAAACCATCGGTCTTTGCGTCACCTGAAAACTCCAATCCAGATTTTTTCTTTGTAAATAATTTTGCTGTTAAAGATCCATTTGGAGAAAACATTTTTTTTTACATATTCTTGTGATATTTTCTTTCAGACATTTGAGAGAAAATTCATCTGAAAATTGCAACAGGAGATGAAAAAATGCATTTTTTTCTGTGTGAGGATTTATATGTTTATCTTAATTTTTCTCTTAGTAGGATTTATATATTTCTTTATCATCTGATCATTTTGTGACTGTATATCTAAATTCATTTGATGCATTTAGTTTTATTTTTCACTTGAAATAAAACTCCTGATTCTAAACTTTTGTTGCTATAAGCAATACTGTCTAATTTAGTTGGATATTATGCAAAAAACCGATGTTAATTGGTTATAGGGTTATAGTTGCTTTTGACCTTTCACCCTCAGTTTTTTTTTATTGAAAGGATTCAAAGTTTTTTTTGTCAAAACGGGTTTTCATGCTTGCTCTGATTGCCATAAGGTTAAACTAAACAGAGTAGGATATTTACAGTACTGATCAATTTCAGAGCTTCACAAAAACAGTTTGAGACAGGATCTGATGAAAGGCCATTCAAGGCTTTTCAGTTGAATTCTTTAGATATGTTATAGTTTATTTGTTCATACTTCCTGTGTCATCTCCTTCTGCAGCTAGTTGATATTTCACTGCAAAGTTCTAAAAAATTGTTGTTTAATACAAATTAAAACTCTTTAACTGTACAAATAAGGCTAAACAAAATTAAGTATGTTTAAAAAAAGATGTTTGCTTTTATTCAAATACACAGAACAGAAGAAATGTATTTAAAAGACACATGTAAACAACCTTAAACGGAAAGAAAGAAAAAACATAATTAAAGAGGAGAAAGTGCTGGTTACAGATGCCATGTACTTTATTTTTCTCTAAAAACATTTGGGAAAGTAAAAAAAAAGAGAGAATCCAAACTGCAGAATAAAAGCGTCTCCACTCAAAACCTTTAGGATAAATGTTTATAAACTCCAATCGTCAGAATAAAAGCTTTTAATCTTCAAACTGCAAAGTAAGAGCTGTTCAGCACCAATTTTACGACTCAAAGCTTTTTATCTCCAGACTTTTGAATAAAAGCTTTCAAGCTTCATTTCAGAATAAAAGCCTTTTAGCTCCAAACGTAATTCTTGGGGAAATGCTCCTCAGTAAACAGTTTTAGCACTTAAATTCTGCCAAAGGATAAAGTCAGGTTTAATAAACCAAAAACTGAAGTTACAAACGACTAGCAAATGTGATACTGAAAATGTATTTAAAAACTATTTTACACCAAGTGAAGGAATAAAAATATTTGGACATTTTTAACATTTTCTTGAATTATTTTTATCACAGTCCTTGAGAAGCTTCCCCTGGGCTTGAGTAAAGCCAGTATCTACTCCACCACCAGCTCAAACTCCTCCGCCTCCTGGAACTCTGCGTTCATCTGGGCGACCAGAACGTCCAGCTCCACACCGTCGATCGGCGCCACCTTCTTCCGCCTCCTCTTCCTCTCCTTCACCACAGCCACTCCAGGGATGTTCGGGTCCGGTTCGGCCGCACCGCCGGCGTCGGTATCGAGCAGAGACGTGAAAGAGTTCAGGGCAGAAATGGAGGAAAGCTCCAGAGCACTCCTGGACTGCCCGGCCGCCCGGTTCACCTCCGGGGTCTGTAGATGCTGGAAGCCGAACAAAGTATCGCGAGAGTCCGGGCTGTGGAGGGACTTGTCGCTCAGTCTGCTGTACGAGCGGCGCACCTTTCGCGCCCATTCTGCGTCCTCCGGGGTCGCTGGCGGCTGTTCTGCGGGGTTTGAGGTCGGCGGGGAGGAAGGCAATATCGGGGACGGCATCGAGGCCTGTTTCTTCTTCTTAGCCGAAGAGATGGCGGAGGCCCTGCGGTCTGGGACCAAGTCAGGAGTGGACACCTTCTCTTTTTTCTGCCCTAGTCTGTTGCTCGTTCGCCGTGGTGTGTTTTCTTTGTCCTGCTCCGCGGAGGTAACGGTTTTTCTCGGAGCTATTTTCCTCAGAGTGATGGACCGTTTCACCGGGATGGCCTCCAGCGCGGCCATGTTTGTGTCAATCTTCCCCGGCGGTTGCAGGGTAGAACTTAGCCGCGGCGAGCGCCTCCGCGGCGGGTCTATGTGTCGGTTGGACTCCACCATCACGCTGTGAGTCTCCCCTTCCTTCATGGTCAACACAGCTTGGCTGTAACCTCAAAAATTCCCCCGATGACGGACGCCCTCCGCTCGGTGTCACACAACAAAAACACTCCCGCGTTTCAAATCGCCCGCCCAAGTCGCGTGGTCTGACGTCACCAGTATGCGACAGACAGCTAGCTGAACTTTTGCTGTGTAATATTCTGAGCAGACCCGGCTGTCCGCGGCTGTTTCCTCGAATTCTTCTAAAAAATTTTTGTTTCTTCGCGTTTCTCACGATGGAATATTTAATCGGAATCCAGGGACCAGATTTTGTTCTCGTCGCCGCCGATAATGTGGCCGCCAGCAGCATAATCCAAATGAAACACGGTAAAGTAACTCGTCGTTAGCTTTAGCATAGCCGCTCCACCGATTTTTATTTAAGAGTAGGGGAGTAAAATTCAACGCGTTTTAAGTTTTTATCTGGTTAAATCAAGCTTTTATCTCCTAATTTACAGTTCATTTGGCGTTGGCTTCTTCTACTTGACCACACTAGTTATAAAAAAAAAAATCGAACCTAAACTAATCTGCGTTCGATTAAATTATAAATTATTTTTGCTGATATTAGCTTAAAAATCGCTGTAGTTTTGCTCCCGAGTTGAGTTTTTGATGTTTTTCTGTATAAATAAATTGTTTTTGGCCTGAATTTAGCAGATTATGGATCCCCATGCAGGCTAACTGTGAAAGTGAAAGTTCTATAAGCTTTTTTTTTTTTGATCCATCAGATTATGATAAAATGTTCAAGCTGAGTGAGAAGATCCTGCTGTTGTGCGTGGGAGAAGCAGGAGACACGGTACAGTTTGCTGAGTACATCCAGAAGAATGTCCAGCTCTACAAAATGAGGAACGGTAGGATGGAAACCACACAGAGCAGCCGACTGTGGTTCATCAGAGGATCAGAACAAGTCATTGATGAAACTTTTTCTCCCCTAAAGGTTACGAACTGAGTCCATCTGCAGCAGCAAACTTCACACGGAAGAACTTGGCAGACTACCTACGGAGCAGGGTAACCATGCATGAGAGCAAAACACACTTTTATCATTTAAAGATAAACATTTCCTGAAACTGAACACTAGAGAAACATTTCGAATTTTGGACTCATTTTCAGGGGTGTTGCTTGAATTAACTTTGTTAGGGAAAAGTATTAGGGCCCTTATGGACGGATATCTTACCCAATAGAATCTCTAACACTCACAAAAAGATTTGTTCTTACTAAAATGTTAAAGAAATCAATTTGAAAGCATGCAATTCCAAAAATGATTGTAAAAATTAACAAAAAGAAACGTAGGGGTTTTAGGATGAGGTCTAACAGAACAACAGGATACAATTTTGTCAGAAAACACATATAGCTACTAAAAAAAATAGGAAAACTACATTGATTGTTGGTGGTTAAAAGTGTTACAAGATTGCAAGTGTTTGTGTCTTCTGTTGCAGCTTGTGAGGAATTCATCTATTCACATCTAATCTAAAACATAATTTGTGTAATCCTGTTGAAGTGACCCTTTCCTTCTCATGTGGACTGAACTGCACTGTCAAAACGAACCCATTTGAACGTCTGCCACACTCTCTCCCCCATCTTTGCCCCTCACATTAACGTCTGCAGCTTTTCACCGGGTTCATCCAGGAAAAGCGACTGTGTGAACAGTTTAATTTATCCTCTGAATTAATTACATCCATCCTCTAGGAACAGCAATCTCATTTTGCTTCAGGAAAAGTGCCGATAAAAATCAGTAGCTAATTCCTGTCAAAGTCATTGAGCGTCTGAACTCATCCAGTTTCAAAGTTTCTTCAAAATATTGAAGTTCGGATAGATTTCAGACAGAAATCTACCAAAAAGAAGATTTTTATCCTCTAGATTTAAAAAATATTCACTCACTGTGTCAAATTTCCCAAGTCAGGTTCTAAAAAATACATTTTTAGGAGAACATCTTCATCTGTGGCAAATGAAGATGAGCTACAGATGTATAAAAGAATATTTCCAGAACGTCTGAACGCACCTGGTAATTAAGAATTACAGCAGAAAAATCAACCAAAGCATTAAACGCTAAATAATGGAGGTCCCTCCTGAAGTTTACGATAATGAATCACAGATTTGAAGTCACATACTTTAAGTCTTTAGTTGGCCTGTCATTCATCCATCTGAAACTGCTTGGGTCTCCATCTGCTTGTGAATCCAGAAATGTCTGCATCGCTAAAATCCACAGAAACTGATTTGCGCTGTGAAACATCAAACCATTATGAGGTGTTCTGCACTCTCAATCACCAAAAACTCAGTGAGTCCGATTTAGTCTCTCCTCCAGAAAAGGTTTTGTCAGGTGAGCTTTGAACGTTTTTCCTCGATTCTGCTTCCAGTGTGAGGAAACCCTCAGGTCTGGAAACCAATACCATTTTAGTTTTTTTAGCAATTTGAACAAATCTTTATAGCTACTCAGTGCTGTCCTTGTGCTTATTTCTAAAACCAGTGTAATTTATTCAGCTTCTTCACTATTTCCCCTTTTTATTTTTAACAACTATGTTAACATTTTTAGTGCGTTTTTCATTGTTTAGGTTTTTTCTTCATTTTAGTAAATAATTGTATGGGTAGTTTAGTATTTATATCTGCAAATCTGTTTTTTTTTAATTAATTATGCAGCCTCTACAGGTATTTCTTTCTTATACATTTATGTTTTGAGCAGATAAAGTTTTTATCTAAATCTGTATTTTTCCCTTTTTTTGTGCTGAATTGGTTTTTGTGGAATCTCAAAGGTGAAACTTAACCCAGAAAAATGTGCCTAAGATATTTATATCTTGCATATTTGAGAAAGATGATGAAAAAATGGACGTTGGTAGTATTCTTCACATGTTTGACAGTAATTTTGGATGTCCAGAGGATGTTTTTCTACCAATTACAGCAGATTAACCTTCAGCTTTTTGCCTTAATTTGTTTCATTTATTTATTTTTCAGCTTTTTGTTTTGTTTTTTACCAAAAGTACCTTTTAGTGAAGATATTGTGGATTTCTGCATCATTTCACAGGAAATTCTTTTAGGTTTTTTTTGTTTTAGGTAATCTTCTTTAACCAGAAGAACGTAGCATTTTAGAAGCGTCATCAATGAGCTGTTGACTTGTTGCGATGTGAGACGGAATGAGCGTCCAGATCTTGATCCGTGTTCTCCTGTTGCGACTCGTATGTCGGATTGGCGGCTGCGATTCATTTGGAGCTGCGCAGCCGCCGCCTGTCACAATAACAAAGGGTGAAAATAATTACGAAAAACAATTAGTGTGGCAGAGGAGGGAATGTGGGACACACTGAGTGGAGGGGGTGGGGGGGCCTCCGGGGGTGGGGTGGCAGAACACAACAGCGCACAGACTGAAGTGTGAGTGGGAGTTGGCGTGCACACCGCAGGGACTTCAGGAGCAGGTTGGGTTTGTTCAGTCAAGGTTGAACAGACTGAGGAGGGGATCATTGATATTCAAGCTCAGCCGTTATTTTTCCTGCCTCACGGTGATCGGCTCGGATTTCCGCGATATGGCGTCCTCGGGAGTGCCGGAGGAGACGCAGCCGTCCGCGCTCCTCATCCCACACTGTCCCGCAGCTATGCCCGCTCTCCACCAACCTCCGGAGCGCGGCTGCAATTCACTGCGGTGTACAAACAGCTTTTCTCATGCAGAACGCGTGGAATTTCAAACATGGAACATAGAAAAACAGCTTTCTAACATCAAAATGATGAGGTTTTTAAATGTTTCCTTTTTATAGAAATTTCAATGCTTTTGTTTTATATTTTGAAAGATAACTGAAAAAGAGAAGTTCTGTGAAACTCTGATAAAAGTGAAGGTACTGCTGATGCTGGTTTGTGTGTTCAAGTGTGTGTGGTCACCAATGTTGTCCCCCTGCGACTGCAGACCTCTGGGAGTTGTAGTTCTTTGCAGCCACGCCGTGCTCACATTCAAAACAACCCCACAAACCCCGGGAGTCCCGCGTACACTCACTCAGCTGCCTCAACCAGAGGATGAGCTTATGTTCGTGTGGATTTTTCACCGTGCGCGTGGGTAAATGAGCGTGCACGTGAAGAGAAACCTAACAGCCTCTCTGTGCTGCACACTGAGGGTCTGGCAGGTCTCTTCTGGCAGAGCCGCTCAACGCGCACAAATAATTAGTGAGGATCGCGCACACGAACAATAATTAATACACAGACTGGATGCCGGGAGACTGCGGGAGATTCAGAATTCACATCCAGATCATGATTTGTGTCGCAGTTGAGATTCTGTGTCGTTGACCGGCTCCAGAACTCGTTCAGATCCAGACTAAAACTGAGGATACGGTTCTGGTTCCTGAAAGCTATCAAGCTGATGGGAGCAGAGTCACAGCGATCAATGAAACTTCACCTAAAAACAAACCCATCAACACAAACAACTATTGACAAGTGATCTGTTGCAGCAGCAATGTTGCTACGAAACACAATGTTTGTGATTTTTATATACAGCTTAGGAGGAAAAAAACAAATTATCTGTTTAAAAACTGAATATTAGAAAAAGGCTTACTGTGAAATATATTAAAAACACATTAACTGAATATAAAATAATAAATAAATGAAATATATAAATATTTAATTTATACACTATTAGATACGCAAGATGTGACATAAAGAAATCCAGTCTTTACACAGGAATACACAACGTTAAACTGTTTTAAATTGATCGCACCCAGCTTGTTACCCCAAAACCTTTTAAACTTTTATTTTGAAACCGTTTAAGTGATGCTAAAATATCCTAGGCTTTAATGTCCCGGTGGGAAAGTCATTCCACAGATCGATTTATGAAGATGTCGGTGAACTTTCAATCAGCACATGAAAAACTCAACTCATTTAACGAAGGGGGGGAGTTCGATTTGCCATTTAACGGTTACTATGGTAATATCTTGCAGTGGGTGGAGTCCATTTGATGGTGAGATTTACTGTTCTTTGCTTTTATGTGCTACATTTAATGAGTTTAAGGACTTTAATGGCAAAAGAAAGTATTCTGACTGAAATGTTTTTATTGTGCGCTTACACCGATTGAGTGTTTGATGATCGCCGTCTAATACAGGTTTAGACGAGTCGGGATGAGGCTGGGTTTCTGAGAATTAGCTTAACTCCAGATCTGGCCTGATTGTTCGGTGTGCTAACTCGCAATATATTTCGAAGCCTTGACACCTGTCAACGTGAAGCAAACAGAAAACGATGTTAAGCTCTTTGGGACGTTTGGACATTTTTTTTTTTACATCTGTCTTACACTTTTAGCTTTTTACTTTTTGAACACCAAATCTGTTGTCAGAAACTAAAGGACACAGTGAACCAGTGAACTACCGTAACTCTTCAACCGTTCACACAATTCATGTAATTCCAACAGATTTTGATGTATGGGCGCAAATTAGAGTAGCGATTGCGAAAACACTTTACCCCTGTAAAGTGATGCATATCATGGCAAAGCTGCTATTCCGAGCTTCAAATACATTAAAAAATTACATTCATTGCACCAAAGATTGTAGAGTTATTGCGATGTGCAATTTAGGATCAAAACAACTACCGGTAATACATTGTTTCCATTTCACTGCAACCGTTTTACTTGAATAAAACAAAACTGAACTTCTACTCCAAATGACCCACAATTCCATAGGAGTTGGGCATCTAATATAAAAGGGCGATTGGTCAGCGATATGAAGAGGCCCGTGCAATTGGTCAAACATGTAAAGATCTATTTGATTTGTTAAAAAACAGGCTGCCTTGAAACATACATGTAAATGTTTAATGTAAACATTTAAGGTAACCATTTATCGCACTTTAGGCCGTCTTTTGCAATGTACGTATCGCTCAGGTTGATACCGTGATTTAGATAGATTTTCGATTTGTCACGTGATGCCATTTGCCGTCCTCTCGCTCGTGTTTTCACTCTGTTTAAGCACGCCGGCGCCTCAGAAGCCGTGTCCTGAATGTTGCATTCAGTGTTCAGGGACGTTTCGGTTCTGTCGCATCCGCTCCTCGGAAGCAGCCGTTCATCGGGTTTGTGAGCGCAGGCGAGGCTTTTGTCTGCCCCGACCGTGAGCAGAAGCCACTGCTGTAGGCGGTGGGGGGTAGGAGGTGGGTGTGAGTGCAGGTGGCAGGTTAACAAGGTTCCTTCTGAGGTGACTCTCCGAGGTTATTTTCATGCCAGGTCCACGTTGTTGTTAGTGTAACCAGTGAGACAGCTGCCGGGGGTGGGGGCGGCTGGCGCCGCTGGGGTGTTTGCCGGCTCACAGAGGAGTTGGCGCTCGCATTAAGATATTCATCTGACACTCTCACAAACAGCCTGTTTCTCACGCGCGCCGAAACAAGCGCTCCGCGGGGAGCTGCGCCGCCGCGCACCTGTGAGCGGCGAGCAGTTGGTCGCTCCTCACAGCTCACCTGGTGTTACAGCTTCCAAACCCCGGCTTTTTTTGTATTTTATTCCCGCGTCCTTACTCGAAGAAATTTAGTCCACAAAATGACGACGACTGCACAAAGAGGAGAAAAAAGGAGGCTGCGAGTGTGAAAGATATAATTCAAAGGGGGGGTGGGGGGGTGGCGGGGGTTAAAGAGGGGCGACTTTAGAAGTTTTAATGAGCCCTGGCATTTCTCCAGGGCAGAAAGAGGAGGGGGAGGAGGAAGGGTTGTAGAGGGAGGGAGCAATGAAGGAGCGACAGGGGTGCTGACTCCCAGCAGATGTCACACTATCAGTGACACCCCTCCCTCCCTGTCTCACCCTCTCCTCTGTCCTAGACGCCCTTTTAAACCCCCCCCCCCTTCTCTGTTGCCGGTGTTGCGTTGAAGTTGCCTCGTTGTACGTCACTTGGCTAAGCGGAATATCAAAGCTGATAATGAGACGTTTGTGTACAACCAACGAGGAGGAAAGAGTTGCACTTTTCAAGTGGGGGGGGGGGTAGCGTCTGTGCCTTACAGCATCAAAGAAAAGTAAGAAAACAACAAAGAGCCCCGTCATCAGTCTCCGTTTGACAGACGTTGAATATTTCTTTTACTATTAACTCTTCCTCGTCTCTGTAACGAAGCCCCGCCCACATTGAACAGCTGTCTAAATATGAACCACATCCACGTCGATATGAATTCAGCATCCCCTAAACCGTCTGGACATTGTTTGAAAACAAATTTATGACATTTTCATTCTTACTAGGTGATCAATTTTTAGTTTAGTATTACATCCTATAGTTTAAGCTATTTGAAAAAAAAAACTTAAACATGCATACCTAAATACCTAAATACTTCTTTCACTTTAATGTCTAAACTTATTATAATTTAAATGCATTTTTCTTTCTTTTCTCACCTCTGGTTTTTTAGGGCTTCAACCGTTAGTGAAAGGCTTACTTGTGGTAGTTGTATGGCAAGTCGAGAGGATCAAAAATCGGAACTGCTACTGTCCATTTCTAGGTTTACATTAACAAAAGGAAGAATGCTCAAATATAAGCAAAAAGATGAAGGGGGGGGGGTGCAAAACTAGAACACATGCAGCAAAAACAATGAAATCAAAGGCTGCTGACATTTGTGTTGATACAAAACTCCCGTCTGTTAACAGGTGGCAACATCTTTGACGGTAACAAATCTATGCCACCAAAACAATTGAGCAAAAGGAAATAATTTTTTAAAATCGTCTCCCACTAGTCAATGTATAATAAAGGTAATGTGTTTTTCTGGAAGACTTAGAATTGGAGCGCATTAACATCTATTGTTAAAAAAAAGGAGTACTTTCATTTCAACTCATTTGACTAAAGGGAGACGCGCCTTCTCAAATTCAAACTGTTTGAGAAGTTTTAATAATTCCAAAAGGGCTAACTAAGAATTTTAATTTAAAAGCACAACATTTTTAGCTAAGGAAAAAAATAGCAGTAAAGTATTTCTAAAAGAAAATAGATCATTTTGAACAGGTGCAGCATTATTACTACTACTACTACTACGTCTATGGAATTTCTGACCCTCAGGGTTACAGCATGCGTTTGATGGTGATGTGTGTGATACTGACCCTTTGGGCTTGCCATATATTGCTTTTGCGCAGACGCCATACCATGTGAATCTGCTGCTGGCAGGCTACGATGACGCAGACGGACCCGGCCTCTTCTACATGGACTACCTGTCCTCTCTGGCCAAGGCGCCCTTCGCTGCCCACGGCTATGGAGCCTTCCTCACTCTGTCCATCCTGGACAGGGATTACAAACCAGGTCCCCCACCTCTGCTGGTTCTTCCTTTCCTTCATCACTGTCACTTGCGTTGCTTACAGACGTGATTTTTATTTTATTTTTATGCAGATTTGACCCGTGAAGAGGCCATGAACATTCTGAGAAAGTGCGTTGAGGAGGTGAGTGTTTCTCTTAAGAACCAGAGGGAGAAATGAGGACAGACATCAATGATCACAGGAGCCCCAAATACATCTACAGGGAGAATAATTTCAGCTTTTGTTGGGTTCCTGCTTTCACATTGAACAATGACATCCTCCTCTTCCTGCAGCTGAACAAACGCTTCATCCTGAACCTGCACTCCTTTAACGTCCGTTTGATTGACAAGGACGGCATCCACGACATGGAGAAGCTCACCGTGGGTGCCAAGTGACGGCGCTGCTGCGACCACCACCCTCACTTCAGTCTGTTTCTCTTGTCCTTTTTTTGTACCACTGATCCCCCATCCCTCAATAAAAAGTGACACAGATTTCCAGACTCTTCCTTCCCCTGTGGTGCTTCTTCTCCTCCAGTCACTCATCAGGTTGGATGAGTTACAACCTGGCGGCTGCGGAGCCTCGTCCTCACTGAGTGTGTCTACAGCACGGCGGTGTCTGCACATCTGCATTTAAACCCATCAGAAATGTTTTATTTTTAATATAGGTTTTGAGAAAATGTTTTTCTAAAGAGAAAAAACTGTTTTGATAGTTTTTTTTAATTCAATACAGATTCAGTAGAGTTTAGCTGAATACAAAGTCAGCTAGAAAAAGACAATTTAGATTTTCCTGGAGGTTGTCAATTATCCAGCCTAAAACAATTTTAGAGAAAAACTACAAAAACGAAATATTTCTGATCTGACCAAAGTTGGTTTGTCTGCGTAGACATGAGAACTTTGAGAATATATATAAAATAAAAAGATAAGGCTAAATCTGTATAACAATTAGTTTAAGGAAACTTTTTTTTCTTGGATTTAGAAGAACTGGACTGAGGGACCCCTCCTTGCGTTCCTAAGAGGAAGTTGACAATTGGCTTTAAGAAGCTATAAATGCTATTGACTTCTATGGAGAGATAAACTGCAATAACTCCGTTATTCTATTTGTTTTTTAAACATTTTCTTGCAAAACCTGTTTTTCTCCCCACAACTTTGTTTTCTGTAGTGCAAGTTATTTAAGTTTCTGACCAATCAGAAGACTCTGTAAAAGTATGGGGTCTCACCTCAAACATTCCAAACATTTGACAGATTCTCCAGAGCTCACTTTCAAGTGGTAGGGGTTTGGACTTCCAACAAGCGCACTCCTGTTTGGTGAGAATGGTTGCCATAGAAGCAATGACCCAGACTCACTTAAATTGGTTTCTCTTTACTGTCTGGTTCCAACATGGCGCGGTCCATACCGTGTAGAAAATGGAGACAGAATTGACTTTATTTCATTTTAGCTGCAAGTAAGTCATTTTCTACCGAAACAGTAGAGGGTATAAAAAATGTTTTTTTTCCTAAATTAATATTACTAATTCATAAAATTAAAATAGGTTTGCTGATATTTTTGTTGTTTTAAAAATGATTGAACTTTTGTTTGGGTTTATTGGAAATATTCCTGTTTTATATTTAATGCGCTTTTTGTCAGACTTCTCACCACAACTGTTGATATTCCCAAAACGGAATATTGTGTTTTTATTAAATCATCCATCAGTTGTTTTTTTTAAGTTCATCTGATCCTAATATCTCTGGAAAGAATATTGTAGACGTGTCAGAAGCTTCCAGAAAACTGTTTCTGAAAGCTGCTTCAATCTTATTATTGCTGTGACTCCGATCTAAACAATCTCAGCTTTAAGTAATGAGAAAAGACATCACAAAATATGAATATAGATAGATAGATAGATAGATAGATAGATATAGCTATATCTATATCCCCCCGTCTTTTTAGCTAAACTGACATTAAATTCCTTTAAATTTCTTAAAACTATAAGTTTTTGTTTTAAGGCCGGAAATGACCTCCCAATAACTGATAAATCATCTATAAGACCAAGTTTAATTAATTTATTTGGTTGTTAAAAAAATGACAATTTGTGTCTTTAAAATAGTAAATTTACTTTACTTCTATATATAAAACATGTTTGTCTTTTACAAACTATTCAACACTGCTTTTGATTTGATTCATGGGAGACTTAAGACAAACATTTCAGAAAACTTAAATTCAACTTTTAAAAAACAAAACTGATTTTTCTGCACGAAAGTATCAGACTTTAAATTTGAACCCGGTTCTAAAGGTTCTGCTTTGCAGGTCCACATGGGGCTCGGGCCACAGGAGCTGGCCGCCGGGGGAGAGTGATCCGGCCTGCAGACAAAGTGCTCGTCTCAGACAGATTATTAATAAACATTGAACGATCCTCCTCTGAAACACAGGAATCTGATGAGAAGAGCAGCATATGTTCGCCTGCGGGCGGAGAGAGGCTTGTTGAGTGTCAGGGAGGAGGATGCAGGGATGGGCGGATGTGTGTGTGTGTGGGGGGGGGGGTGCACAGGAGGGTAATGAGACAGGAGGAGAGGGAAGGAGGTGCAGCAGGTAGGAAGCTGTGTGTGAGTATTCCCTGGAAAGCAGAGCTTGTGCTGTTAAACACAGTAAGAATGGGATGGGGGTGGGGGTGACATTTACACGTGGCCCCGAGGAACACCCACAATATGTTCTGTGCTTCGGCGCACTCGACTCAAACATTTATTATCAGTCATCAGATTTGGTTAAACTTCTTAGTCTCTGATTTCTGCAGACTTTTAGTTCCCACTCTTTATTTGTACACCCTAAGTTTATCTCTAAATATGAAGCAAACCAGAAAAAAAAAAAAATGTTGTAGTGCATCAAAAGACCACTTAGGTGTTTGCAGAGTGACTTACATCGTTACATAAATATGACATCAATATGTATGCATGCACATCATCTTTAGAAGTATTTTATTGTGTACTACTTTTCCATTCATGACAGCTGTGGGATGATATGAATGTTTTTTGTTTAACCCTTTAACCAGCGACACCTACAAACACGCACTTTGACCTACCGGAACTCTTCGGCTGTTTACAAGCTAAATGTGAATCAGCTGATTCTGACACAAGGAAGCGGATTTTCATCAATATGGAACAAACTGCTAATGTATAATGCTAACTGCACGACGGCTTTTCTCCCCGTTTAAATCAGCATATTGCATAAACACGCCACTACTGTAAAGTGTTGCATATCAACGCAAAGCTGCTTTTCTGCGCTTCAGAATTAGCTGGAATTACGTTTTTTGCGTCAATGATTGAAGAGTTATGGTAGACTAAAGAATATCAACACTGGCGCTAAAGCTTCTGTGTTAAAGGGTTAATCGGGTTTATTAGATATATATGTGTGTGTATATATATATATATATATATATATATATATATATATATATATATATGTGTGTGTGTGTGTGTGTTAGCTTACTTACTGAAATGCAACTTCAGTCAAAAATTTTGTTTTTTATCAAAAAAATGTTTTTTATTTATTTTGTTCATCAAGTTATCCGCTCTTATCCTCACTTTGCTCAAACTTCCAGCTAGCTAGCTAACTACCTAGCCTCTGTTGTACCATATTGGACTTAAAATTATTTCAGATTTATACAAAATGTTCTAAATACACTAGTTACAGTGATATTTGCAGCATAAAAAATAAATAAATCTTGTTATAAACGGCCTGTCAGAAGCCTAAGAACTAAAGTTGTAGATCAGAACTTGTTTGGTTTGTGGAATCAAAGAATGAGCAAAGACAAAACAAATTCTTAATTCTTTAATAATATATTACATTTATTCAGTAATACAATAATAACAATGGTAATAATAAACAGTCACAGAAAGTACAAAATGATTTTTATAAGTTACCAACACTTTGAAATTAAAAGAAAAAAAAATCTGCGTTAGCTGCCTCTCAGAAACTCAATTTCCCATCATGACCTGTTGCAGGGAACTTCAAACGGAGGGTTGCGTCCGTCACAGTAAAGTCTGGCAGAGGAGCACAGAGCGGCTGTCGGATATGGCTTCTGACCCTTCCCAGGAGAGTGTGAGTGCGAGTGTATGTTGGGATTGGAAAGTAAAATAAACAGGCTAAACGAATAAATAAATAAATAAGAGCCCCTCCCACCCCCAGCATTTTCAGAAGCCATGTCTGTCGGGGAGATGAAAAGGTCCGTGCGTCGACATGAGTCCCTTATGGCAAGCCAGAAGGGACAAAAAGTGGTAGGAAATGCAGAATCTTGTCGCCCAAAACGCTGTACTTCCCAGTGCTTTTTGTTTCTTTTGGCTTGCTATAAATCACCTCTTCAGAAACATCGCCGGCCTTGGATCCTCAATAGAGCCGGTGGGCATAAAGTCTGTTACACAGTCTGCGCCCCCCCCCCCAAACCCCCATGCATGCTTTGTAATTTCATTTGCGGTGCTTCATTTCCTTGTCGTGGTGGCTCTTCCCTCCGCCCTCACCCTTGTCCAGCATTTTAATGGCCTCCATCAGGTAGCTCTGGAAGGCGGAGAGTGCAGCACAGATGGCGGGGGTGCCAAAACCATGGGTCAGCAGGCTAAAGTGGGTGAGGCTTCCTTGGACGCCTGGTTCCAGGCAGGGGGTGGGACGACTTCCGCCGAGCGGGGAGCGGTCCTGGGACATCAGGTCCACAAATTCCTTACAGACCTCCCTGGGAGGCGAGACCAGACGTCAAAACATGAACATCACTGCTGTTTTTGAAGCTGAAAGTCCGTTTTTTTGGCTCTGGTTTCTTATGAAAAAGACTTTTAATTAAGATTTTCTGTTTGGATTTTAAATTTTCTGCACTTTGGAGCCAAAACCTTTAATTTTTTCATAGATTGTTAAAAGGCTTCCTGCTAACTGTCAAATCAGTCTAAACTCTTACCTATTTAAAAGTCAGAATCTGCTTGTGTTTTGTATGAATATGTGAGAATTCAAATTAACTTCCAACATATAATATCTACCACTGTTATATGTGCACCACTGAGTTTACATCTGTAAAAGCTAAAACTTTTTATTTCTCATTTTACTCCAATTTGTATGACAATATCTGCAAAGTTTGACAATTTTCGTAAACAGATTTCCTAATGTCATGTTTTATTGTAGAGTGGTTTCTGAATGGAGACCATTTGAAGGTTTCGGATGCTTCTGTGGGAAGATGCCTGCTGGATTTCTGCTCTTCAGACATCGACCTGCTGTTTGTTTAGCAGAGATGCGACTCACTTTGTAGCCAGCAGCATGCTACGTCGCGTCTGCAGCTGGTCCGGGTCGCTCTGTCTGCACAGGTACTCCGCCGTAGCTCTGGCTGGAAACTCTGTCTCACAAACGTAACCGAAGTCCCGCGCCAGATGGACGGCCTCCCCTGCAGCAGGGTGGAGGGAGAAAGTAACTGTCAAACATTTGAAAAAATGTTTATTTTTTATTTTTAGGCAGAACATGCAGTGATGCAAACATCATCAAACATTCACTTTTATTAAATGGAACTCTCTGCCCAGGCTGACTCTAGGTGACGTCATGAAATGGGCGGCGACCACAAGGAGCGAAAGACAGAGCCTCAGAGATTAACTCGTCCTACTTCCGGATAGGAAAAAGAGCTGTGAAAATAACTCGTATTTCATTAAAAAAATCATTCTTTTGTGTGCCAAAGGTTATCACATACAGCATGGATATAGTTTACTTTGGAAGGTTTAAGAAAAGCATGATATAAGCCCTTTAACAAAATACAAATGCAACCAATTAATAAAGCCCTTCAAAGGACATAAGTGCTGCTTGCAGTGTGTGTTTGAGTGACAGCGCTTCACTTCATTCTCTTTTACTTTAAGTTTCATAAAGCTTTTTGCAAACGCTTTCTTCCTTAAGGAAATAAAGTCTGGATTTTTTTCTCAGACAACATTAAAGTTTTGTGTTTACAGGATGTAACATTTTAGCATGTGTTGCTCAGTGGCACTGGTTCTAGTCCCAGCTGGGGGACCTGAACCAGAACATCATTGGGGGACCTTTCTGTGTGCAGTCTGCATGTTCTCCCTGTGCATGCGTGGGTTTTCTCCGGGGGAATCTGGCTTCCTCCCACCGTCCAAAAACATGCTTCATGGGTTAATTGGTTACTTTAAATTGTCCATAGGTGTGATTGTGAGTGTGAATGGGTGTGTGCTTGTGGCCCTGCGACAGACTGGCCAGAAAGGTCCAGGATCGCCCACGAGTGGGATAGGCTCCAGCAGCGCCGTGAACCAGAAAAGGGACAAAACGATTTAGAAGATGAATGAATGAACGTTTTAGCAAAACAGATAATGACTTTAAAATCTTTTCTTATTTTATGTTTTCATCTGATTATATTTTTTATTTATTTTTCGTAGAATAAACAAATATTTATTTAAATCTAAAAGGAATCCTAATAATTTATTTATGACAAAAAGAACATTTAATAAGTATTTAATTTATTACATTTTGCATACATTTGTATAAAAATTCTTTCATTTTAATATTTAATGGGTTCAGCTTTAAAAAATAAATCAGTTGTCATCTGTGAACAGAATAATCGTTCGCTTTAGTTATGTTTTCTTAATATAAATAGATGTCTTTTTGTAGGTAAACTGTTAGGAATGCAGCATCAAACTTGAGGGTTAAAACATTCTTTATTTTTTCTTGTAATTGGTAAAATGTTAATTTTACAAAATCAAACTTCATAAAGTTGATCAATTCTAATAAAAATGTGGATTCGTGCAGCGTTCCGCTTCTGTTAGAGAGAAGAGTCAGACCTCCACCATCTCCTTTTTCTTGAGTGTTTGTGTGTGTTTGCATTTGAGTGTGTGTGTTTGCGTGTGAGTGTGTGTGTGTGTGTGTGCACCTACCCTCTACCAGAGATGTCAGCAGTGTGACGTTGGCGGCCTTGCGACGCCCGGCAGGCAGATTGAGGCCAATCTTCTCTAGACGCTCCCTCAGACAGCGGCCACCATTCTTCGACTTTGCCCTGAGGTTGGAGAGGGGTGGATGGTGGTGGGTCGGGGGGGGCGGGGGGCAGCGAGATGGGAAGCGTTAAGAGATTGTGTGAGTTTTGTGTGTGAGTGTGTGTCACATATCAGCTGTTCTCTGTCAGCTCTGATAGAATCCAGCTTTTATCCATTTTCTTGTCATTTCAACACGTTTCAGAAGAATTCTTGACACTTTCCTGCAAAAAAAAGCTACAAAAAAAAACAAAAATAAAAGATTTTTACTAAAAATTTAAATCTGATCCTAATGCTAGATTTTGATGTCGTTCATGTCTCCCGTATACGATATCAGGGACGTCCTCAGAGGAAGCCGCATCGTTTCCGAGTTTCTCCTCTGAAAGTGAAACTTTCTCCGCTATCCTGAGGCTGCTGTTCATTAAACTACATCTCTTCTCTTGTGATTCAGTCTCATGACCCAGTTTAGGTCCTCAGCTCAGCCTGCAGTTAAATTACAAATGTATAAAAAGGCTCAAATGTTCTGATGTTTGAAGAGAGGAGGTACAAAGAAAAGCTATGATGTCATTAAACTCTCTGGATTTAAATATTCTGAAATCAAATTGTCTGAAATTTAAAACAAAAACAGAAAAAGCTTGATTTTAGTATTGCGGGGGGATATAGACTCCAGTTCCCATCAGCCATTGCAAACACTGGTGTATCTAAACCCTTGCTGTTTTTTCTAACATAAGAAAATGTTAAAACAAATTTTTTTTAATGGTTTATAATTAATTCTACTTTAAGTGGGTTGGGGGGTTAAAATAATAAAAAAAACTTTTTTTGTTGTTCTTAGTTATTGTATTTTAGGTAAAATACATCAATCAATTACTAAATATGAGATTCAAAGAGAAATTCAGTTTTTGTCACAAGTTTGTTTTTTTGCATTAAAGTAGTTAAAAAATTTAAATGTGAAATCTTTCAGCTCTCAAGAGAAATCTTGTATTTATTTTGCTTTATTTAATACTTTTAAGCTAAAAATTTTAACTTGGACTAAAAAAATTAAATTAGTATTCTAAAACGTTAGTCTTTTTATTTTTTTATGTCTGTTCTTTATGAAATTAGAATTTTATTGACTTTTTAATAAAATAAAAGTTTTACTGAAGATGAATGCAAATTTTGGGATTTTAATTTACTGAACTGTGTAAATGGAATTTGTGATGAAATGTTTAACTACAAAAAAGGAAAAAATATATATATATATTCAAAATAAAGTTCAACTACTTGCAATGTACCAAAAACATAAAAAAAGGTTTAAATAATTTACAAATAAGAAAATGAAAAATAAAATTAAATAAAATCGCTAAATGTTTTTTCAAAATGTCCAAATGTGTATAAAGTGTTGTTCTGAGTGTTTGTTTTTTTCCCAGATTCTTATGTCCTTATTGAGGACACATTTTGTATTGCACTCATATTTTTATTCATTCATTCATCTTCTTCCATTTGTCCTTTCGGGGTCACGGGGCTGCTGGAGCCTATCCCAGCCACTTATGGGCGAAGGCTGGGGGGACACCCTGGACAGGTCGCCAGTCTGTCACAGGGCCACACATATCACACACCCATGCACTCTCACACCTACGGACAATTTAGAGTAACCAATTAACCTATGAAGCATATTTTTGGATGGTGGGAGGAAGCCGGAGTCCTTGGAGAGAACCCACACATGCAGGGAGAGAACATGCAGACTGCACACAGAAAGGTCCCCCAATGATGTTCTGCTTCAAGTCCCCCAGCTGGGGCAAGAGCGCTAACCACTGAGGCAAGAGCGCTAACCACTGCGCCACCGTGGAGCCCCTATATTTTCAGATAATTTTTAAAGATTTTAGTTTTTTAGTTTAAAAAAATCTTTCCTTTTATTGTAAAGAAATAACTACTTTAACTTAATTAACTTCCTTTTTCCTTAAAAAAGTTTTCAAACTCTGTAGACAAATGCCCCGCCCTTTGTCCCGCCCTCCTCTCACCTGCGCAGGACTCCGCCCAGCAGGGAGGCGTTGAGGCACTCAGGTGGAGAGAGGCGGCGCTGCACCTCCCCGACCGTCACCTTGTACTTGGAGTTGGAGCTGAGGAGCGACAGGCGGCCCGGCACCGAGCAGAAGACCTCAGCCGGGTTGGACACGGCGCCCATCCCTAGGCCCTCCTTCCCGATGGATAGTGCCGACAGCGAGGAGCCGTTGAGCTTGGATGGGAGGGGAACTGGAGGGAGAGGAGAAAATGAGGAAAAGGAAGAGGTTGAGGAATAGTAATCCACACTACCACAACCAAAGCAAGCAGACAACTGTCTGCTTGTTAAATGCTCTCCTGCTGGAGCTCCCTGGATTCTGTTAACCTTCATTAAAGTCTCCTGACGCTGAGGGACCAGAGCTCCAACGTGTTTGCCTTCGAACCAGCGACTGCAGACAGTTCCTTAAGAAGCTCATCAGGTGGAGCTCATCCAAACACCACCTGCAGCCAGATGTTGGCTTGTCCTGCAGATGCAGATCCAAAGCTACTTCGGCTTTAGGCATCCTTACAGACATTCTTTTCACTTCCTCAGTCCATTTGTCTGTCCAAAAGCTTTTGGATTTTCTTCTGCTGCCTCATGGATACATTTTCATCCAAAAGTCTTTTTTCGGCATGCAGTTAAATTGTGAACTCTGAAATCACATAAGTCGAGTGATGCCAGCCCTTCCGTCAATCTTCTTTGTCTTTAATGACTTCCTGGAAGAGTCCTGGTTGTGTTCTTAAAGGTTCCATTTGTGAATGATGGATCTCACTGTGGTTCTCTGGAGTCCCAAAGCAGCAGAAATGTTTCTGTGATCCTTCCAGACTTAAACACGACAGAGACTTAATTCTTCTGGATGGCCATCCATTCAGAGCCTTATAGCTGCTTCAGTGTGTCCCCCCCCCCAAAAAAAAAGGTTTTTATGGGGATGTCCTGGTGGGCCAAATGGATCTCCTGAACTCACGGTGGTTCTGGTTCTAAGGTTCTGGTCTGGCAGGAACCGCTTTAGATGATCAAATTTTCAAAGGCTGAAAAGCCCCCCCACCCCCTCTTTAGGACACCAGTGTGTATGCTGGTGTGATGGGGGGGGGGGGGGGGGGCTTTCTGATATTAGACTTCAACTCCTCTTTTATCATCTACCCCCGACCACGCGCACCCCCACACACACACACCTTCTCTGCCCCACTTCTTTGTGCTAACGGCGCGCGCTCCCTCTGACCATGAACGGTTCATTACGACCACGTGCCTTTGGGCTGCAGCTCAGTCTGGAGGACTTTGAGTTCAGATGAAAACCCCCAAAACAGAATTATTTATAGCGTGTGTGCGCATGCGCGTGCGTCACACTACCGCTGCTGCTGCAGCCACAAAGGAGAAAACCAGGTCGTATCATTGCTGGTGCGCGCGCCACACAAACAAAACCCTGTCCGCCCTATGGCCTCGCGCGGGCGTACACGCCTCTTACCTTTTTTAATGACGGAATGGTCCAGGATGCCGAGAGCGGATCCCTCCTCCATGCCCTGCAGAGACACACACACGCACGGTCACTTCTTTTTGCGCGCTCGCAAGTGCACGTATGTTTACTCTTTAAAAAAAGAATTTTGTGTCACGCAAAACATTTTTATTGCTTATTTATTGTTAAAACAAAAAAAAAACTCAAATTTAGATTTCCTAATAAACAAAAAAGAAAAGATTTTTTATATCTAAAATTGATTTAATTTAGTGGTATTTTGTGTTTTTCATTATTGAAATTGTCTGTGTTTAAAAAAAAGCCGCGCGGAACTGATCCTCATCAATCATCAAAAGGAGCGTTAAACGCCACAAAAGGCCACGCGCGCATCGATTCGTCTCGGTGTTTTATTCTCTTGCAGCTGCTGCACGCGGGACTAAACTCCCCGCCGCGCGCTTCAACGGACCCACCTGGAAATGTTTTATAAAACTTTTTTTATAACTAAACAACCTATTAAAAAAAGTAAACACACGTAAGTCGTAAATAATTTGAAGATCTAAAATGAAGATTTCTATTTGTTTCATCATAATTTGTAAAGATTTGAATTAAATGGAAACAGAATGTGTCAGATTTTTTTTGTAATTACATTTATATTTTGGGATAAACAACAAAGTAATTCATTTCAAAATAATATAAAAAAATGTAAAAATTAAAATGTTATTCCTTGGATCAAAGTTAAAATGCCGTTCGTTCTTAAATTTTTGATTAAAGGTTAAAAATACATTAAACGGTACAATCTAAAAAATGTTAAGGAAATAATAAATTAGTTTCTTGTTTATCCAGCCTTTTTAATACTGTTTTTTCATGAAACGTGTTAAAAAGATTCAGGTTTAGGGAAGGGCCTCGGGCCTTGTGCGTCTGATCAGCTCGTTTTCCAGAACCAAACTGAAGCAGCGTTCACACGCAGAGTGTCAGAGGTCAAACTTTAACAACAGGAAGAGGAATTTCTCACCTGCAGATCCTCCAAGCCGTGATGTCCCAGGTGCATCCCCAGAGGACCGTCCCCGAGGGCCGCAGCGCCCTCCCCGAGGCCGTGCAGGAGCCGCGGCACGGCCGAGTATTCCCGGCGGGGGTCCAGGCTCAGCGCGCGGTGAGACTGAGCCAGCAGCGCCCCGTCCTCGGAGCGCGACCTCTGCGAGTGCCATGCCGCCTGCTGGTGCTGATGCAGGGAGTTGATGGAGGAGTAGGGGTCCGGCAGGTGGGAGTAGGCAGAGTCCTGGCTTTGGGAGTACGGCAGCGAGGACTGTGGGTACGGCGGGGGGAAGTAGGGTGGCTGGAAGTCGGAGGCCGGTGTGTGGCAGAGTGGGGGGGCGGACGAGTACGCGGCCTGGTTCAGCGAGGACAGCTGGGAGAGGCGCCCCCCGGGAGAGGAGACGCTCAGTCCATCCGTGCGATCCTGCACCAAATTCAGAGCGCACGAGGTCAGCAGTGGCAGGGCAACTTGAGCGCTTTTCTCAATATAGCGCGAGCTCCACCGGTGAATTTTAAACATGAAAACTTCAATCAGAGATGCGCGCGCACCACGTCAAAAAACAACCAACAACACCTTTATCAACACAAACAACTGCTGGAAGGGGGTGGGGGGCGTATCTGTAAACAATCCACAAACTTGAGCTGACCCCACCGCGGAAAAAACAAAACAAAAAACAACGCAGCAACACGAGGCACGCGCGCCACGACCGCATTCCACTTTCTGCTGTGATGGATTTTAGAGCAGCTGGGTCAGTCCGATCAATGCGCCCATTATTGAGAGCCAAAGCAGGCCAGACCAGACCTGACCTGGTCGCACTGCGGTGTTCCGGCGCACAGGGACGCGTCACGGCGCACAGCTCACCTGCGGAAACACGCAGAGCGTCTCTGCGCAAGAAGGTCCCGCTGATCCAAAAGAGTTACAACAAAAACACAAACTCACTCACAAACTCACTCAAGGGATTTTTTTAGTCCAATTTCAGTTTTACTACATCTGTGCTGAACTCCTGTGCGTCACGCGCAACACTCACCATGGTGGAGTAGGTGTGGATCAACATCTGGAAACCACAAAGTCTGAACTCTTGCATGAGGCGCAGTTGACACGCGCGCGTGTGTTCCGGCGACAATTTCCGCGTCCTTATCGCTCCATCAAAACTCAGCTCCAATTGTTTTCGTGCAGAGAAAACACTGGCGCTTGATTAACGCACACGCGCGCACACGGACTCCGGCAGACGCTCCATGAGCGCACTACTTATAGGTTTTGCTCACAGGCGGTGGGTTTGGGGAGGGAGGGGTCGGCAGGCTCCACTGCTCTTAAAGAGATATAATCCAAGTAGGGTTGGACTAAAACGCACGAGCGCGGCACTTTTGACTTAAATCTAGAGAAAATATATTTCTCCTTTATTTTAAAATCCTTTTTCGTCTTACTCCACCATAAACGCCCTCACGCCAACTGTTTTACGCACGAATGGACTCTCCAGGCACCCGTAGTAAAAATGTTTTTATAGTTGAAAGTTCCACGGCTTCACTTCGGCCTGAACCACTCACGCCGCTGCGTTAGAAGAGCGCCAAAAAAACGCGCAAAGCTATTTTGCGCGTGGGGTTTACCTGCGCCACATCGGTCTTGGTTCTGGACTTCCACAGCATGCCGGTGCTCAGTGTGAGGATGAGGAGGAGCGGGAGGACGAAGAGGCTGAGCGGATGTCGCGGAGAGGAGTGAGTTTGTTTAAGAGAGGAGGATGGAGTTTGTATGGATGAGCCGGAGGAGGAGGAAGAGGGCGGGAGGTGAGAGTGAGGGGGGCAGGAGAAGGAGAAGAGGAGTCTTCCTCCGCTTTTGTTCAGGCCGGAGCCGAAACTCCGCAGAAGGGGATCTCACAAAATCCTGAAACAGAACAGACGAAAAACAAATCAATCTCTTTTTTTTTTAACTAAAACTCTGTTGTTTAAAAAATGTCGTCTGTTTGTTGCTTGGCAACGGGTTGATCCTATTACATGCAGGCAACTCAGGTGAGATTTCATTTTTCTTACCGGTTTTTTGAGGAGAATGAAAACATGGACTTGATCTCCACATCTTCTGATTTTTCTAATCCGGCATTTGAACTTTTCCACAAATTCGTCTGTTCCGGATTAAAACCCGGAACCTTGGAGCTCCGCGCCTGAAGGAAGTTTGAGGAATACCTCCCTTTAAAACCCCTTTCATCCTTACCTGCATCGCACTCAGGTCTTTGCGCGCCCCCTTGTGGCGACTGACGGAAGTGCTTTGATGGTGTGAGGACGCAAACAGGACAAACGAAAAAAAACCGGGGAGCAAAAAGCCACTGGCTACGATTATCCTGATTCCAGCTACTCCGAGTAAATACAGCAGCCTAAAAAACAAAAGAATAGCCTTGGAGGTTTTTTTTTTTTATTTTTAATTTAACCCCCCTCTCCCCAAAATCCCATATGTAATAATAAATTTATAAATGCTCTCCTCCTCAGTTCAGTATATTGAAAATTCGTTCTATTTACAATTGTGGTCTTGTTCAGAGATGTTAAAGTCCAACCCTAATATAATATTACAAAAGTGTTCCCGGTTCTTTTAATTATGACAATGATCAGTCAATATCTGTGTTGTTTTCTAGGACACAGTTTTTTTCAGAGCGGCAGGAGTTCATTAGAAGTTCTTCTTTAGGTTTTAGGTGGAGCAACCTGCCCCTCTTACCGTTAACTCATAACTGAGAGCCCTCTATTTACACTCAAGCTGCTCCTGATTCACAACTTAAAAATAAAATAATCATCAAGGTAAAAATCTTTTTTTTTAAATACAAATCTCCCCAATAATAGAAAAGAATTAAGCAGTTTTTTTCTGAAAATATGTTTGTAAGCTAATAAAAAAAACACAAATGTAGTCACATTTATTTCCTTTAAAAATAAGACCACAGAGGGTGATTCAGATTTAGAAATTTGCATTGAGGACACATCATTAAAGATCAAGAAAGAAGAAAATTACCTTTTTTACTTTTTAATTTTCTGAAATTTTGTATGACATCTTCACTATCATGGCAGCTGCTGATTTGACTCCTCATCGCTGTTAGTTGCTAATCCGGAGCATATCATTTATTCCAGCACTCCACTTAATCTAGCATCTGAAAAAACACTGAAGAATATTTTTTATAATTGTAAATACATTCAGTCATGAAATGATTAATGTCATTATTGTCTGCTCCTCCTTCAGGATCCTCCTGCGGAAAAAAAGAGTCGCAGAAGAATCTGAAGGCCTTTGATGCAAAAATAGTTTTTATTCAACTTTTTGTTTCAAGAATTTTACAAATAATGTTTTTTTTACAAACATGACTAAAGTAAGGACTAAAAGGGCGGAGTCTCAGTTTGCTCCAACCAACATCTTCAGACTTCCCATTTCTCTCAGAGCTCCTCCATCGCTCCTCCTCATCGCCTCTGCGATCTCCTGCTTGCAGAGTGGGCACTGCTGGGCGGCGGCGCACAGCGCCTCCTGCAGGGCGTCCTGCGTGTTCTGGTCGGGCAGCGTGCTGCTCTGGCTCAGGATGGCGAGCATGTTATGGAGCCAGCCTTCGTCGCGCAGCAGTGCGGGGATCCAGGCCTGTGCACGCGCGCAGCCCCCCAGCGCCTGCAGGCTCAGCCTCCAAAGCTCCGCCACTTCGTCCCAGCTCGTCTCCCAGGAGGCGCTCACGTGGGCCGGGCCGGAACCAGGGTCGGTCTCCAGGGCGCCACCCAGGAACTGCAGGGCTGCCAGGAAGAAGCGCCTCTGACCCGCTTCCACCGAACCTGGAGAGAACAACCAAGTCAGAGCGAGAACCCGTCTTTACCACTCCAACCAAACACCAGAACCAAGCAGAACCAAATAACCCCAAACTCATATCTGAACCGGAACAGGTCTCACCTGAGGGAGGAGACTTCAACCTGCCAATCATCAGCCCCAGAGTGCAGTAATTTGCTGCTAGGACCAGGAGGCGGGGCTTATTCACCAGAACAGGAAGTGCGTCACTCAGATGGGCCTCCAGGGTTCTGAAGCAGAGGTCCATCCTGCAGAACCAAACAAAAACACAACATCAGTTTTTGGAAACGGTGCGTTGTGACTTTAGGACCCGGCGGCTGACTCACCTGACCCTCTCCGGTTCGGTGACGGCAAAGTTGAGGAGGGTGGAGCATGCGGTCTCCAGGCTGGGATCTCTGATGCTCCGCCCCTTCAGGGATGTCCAGTTCTGTTTCAGGAAATCCACCAGCAGGCCGTGAGCCTCCAGGCCGAGCAGAACCTTCCTCGGAGCGTCTTCTGCCGACAGGTGGCACAGAGCTGGGAGGAGGTACCTTTGCGGTGGATGGGGGGGGGGGGGTGTATACGGTCAGGTGATGCTCGTGTTTGATTCTTGCAGCTTCAGAACTTTCATCTCTACCTCAGAGCCTCTCCGCCCGTCCACGCCCCTCCCTCCTCAGTGACGGACGCCTGAGCCATCCAGTCAGAAAGGCTCTGCTCGGCAGCGCCGCCCTGCAGGTGGTGCCGTGCGTACCCGACCAGGAACGGCAGCAGATCTATCACTTCCTGCTTCAAACAGGAAGTCTCCTCAGCCAGCCAGGAGCACAGGGAGCGGAAGGAGGCGAAAACAAAGGGGTCGCCATAACGACTGGCATCCACCTGACAAAAACAATAAAAGAGAAGGAAGATGGAGTTAGAGATGATCCACAAAGCCCAGGGGGAAGAAGTGAAGTATTGTGGGGGAGGGGCCTAGACATCACCTGCTGCAGGTAGAACATGACGGCAGAGAAGGCCTCCTCGAGAACCTGCAGGACCTGCCGGCTCTGCTGCAGGCTGAGGGCGGGGAGGGCAGGGGCGGGGCTCGGAGCATCAACGGCGCTGCAGGCCTGCTCCATAGCCGCCTCCAAGATCCTGTAGCAGCCTGCGAAAAAGGACACCGGGTCACATAAGGGTCTTCATCTCTGAGGTTCTGAAGAGGAACATGATGAAGTAGCTCACAAAAAACATCATGAGCCTCAACAGAACCAGAACAAACCAAGAAAACTTCATATAGGTAGAGAACTGGTGGGGAAGGAGAGGGCGGAGCTAAAACTGAAGCTAAAACAGAGAGAACAATTGGAGAAACGAGCATAAACCAAAACAGTTTTAGGACTTTTTTCCCCCAGATTAGAAAAGTTTTCTGAATGATTATAATTTATACATGATAGAACATAAACTTTAACTTAAATTTGTGACATTTTCCATCCCATCATATATATATATACATATATATTTTATATTAAAAGTCCCACTCCCACAGCATTTTTTCATCTGCTCTTGATTGGCACAATTTAAATAAAGAAATAATCAGAAATGCCAATTTGTGCATAACTTTCTTTATAGATGTCCTCCAGCATCAGAAAAATGTTAAAAAGACTAAAAACATCATTTTTATCGGAGCGGGTCTTTAAAAGATGACATCATTTCAGACCCTGAGTAAGAAAAAAAATATGTCACAATTTTTTTTTTGTACTTGTACCTGTTAGCGTGTTCTGCAGCTCCGGGCTCAGCTCGTTCCCAGGTGGTTCCTCCAAACCCATCCGAACCTCCACGCAAGCCCGGTTCACCAGCAGGCAGCAGAACTTAGGCGGTCCCGCCTGGTCCCAGCCGTACAAATCCAGCAGGCAAGCGCAGAGCACCAGGATGGGCCCGATCTGTCTGGGAGTTAGCCTGGACTGCAGCATGGGTCTCAGCTGCGCCCACACTGAGCTCATGGCATCCCTGAGCTCCTTGCTCTCTATCGCCATCCCTGCTGGGGGCAGGAACTGCGCCAGCTGGGCACACGAGCTGAGTCGGTTCGGTTCTGAGGCCCGGCAGAAGTCAGTGGAAAGTCTGAGCAGCAAGGCGAGGAGCTCTGCTGGGTGTTTATTCCAAACCTTCTTCTTGGTTTTTGCAGAGAGGAGGTGGCCCAGCAGGGGGAGCCCCCGCTGTCGACTCAGGATCTGGTTCTGCTCCACAGCCTGGCACAGAGCTGGGACGGCCCCCCTGCTCAGGAGCAGCTCCGGACCCCGAGGTAAGGCGCACACGGACGTCAGCACCTGGTAGCAGTCTGCGGCCGTGGCCTCGTCCAGCTGGAATGTTTGCTGTGATGAGGAAGATCCACTACTCCCATCTTGACCTAAAACTCCATCTGACCCCTCATCCCCTTCTGGACTCAATCCTCCAGGCTTTTGCTGAGCACACGGCTTTGACCCGTTAGCTAAGAGGTTGAGTAGTAAGGGGACGGTGCCGAGGAGCTGCGGATGAGCAGCCATGTCTGGGTCTGTGCTCAGAGCTGCTAGCAGGGTGGCTCCCAGACTCAGGAGGTCAGAGGGGGCCATGCCTGCGGGGGCATCCTCCCGGGTGGCTGTGACCAGGAGGCGCGCTGGGAGGCTAAGCCCAACCGCCTCAAAGATGCGCCGCAGGCTGCGTTTGTCCAGCTGACGCGCCGGACACACGCGGGTGATCTGTGGAGGCGCAGCGAGAACCACTCTCAAGGTTCAATTTCCAAACTTTTCAGCACCTTTTACAACAAATGAGATTTTTTTCCATAGCTCTGAAAGCCCAGAGACACAATATGAGCTTGTTTGAATGAAATCCTCTTTTTTTTTTGAAAGTTTGAAAATTGAAAGTTTTTTCAATTTCAGTTAAAATCACAATCCGTTTGTAAAACAAAAACCGTATTCAGTTTGTAAACAGGCTTTCACACTTGAATTATCACAGGTAAAAGCATTTTTTGTAATTAGAAGCTGACCGGAATTGTTGCTAGGCAACGACCACTCTCCATCTTAACCAGTAAACTCGTCGTGAAGCTTGATCACTTACCAGTAGCAGGGCGGCTAACGTGTGACTATCGTTCTTCGCTTGCTTGAGCGCGTGAAGACATCTGTCTAACATCTGTCCCTGTGTGTCAGTAAGACACCCTTCTCCTCCTCTCCCCTGCTCCTTTTCAGCTTCAGGAGAAGTGGACTCGTCGCTGTCAGCCATGCAGACTCGTTTACAACGGAACCAAAATTTGTAATTATCTTTGTTGGAACAGGCCAACTTAGTCAACGCACTGAAGAAATAGAATCTAAAGCTTCAGAAAATGAACAACTTTAGTGGTACTCCATAAGCACGCGGGAATACAGCTCATGGGATCCAACCAGGAAGTAAGTAGTCAAAACAAAATCAGCAACCAATGAAAACAGAAATGCAGTCCCAGCGAGCCAATCACAGTGAGGTTTACTGGAAGGCACTAACGCCATGATATAACTCATTGGTTGTGACGTTAGAGAAACAACGCAATTTTAATTTTGAGTGTTATTTCTGGTAAAAACTCGACATAATATTTTTAAACGTTCATTATTTACTCATTTCTTTCAAAGTATCAATTCTATCCTATTAATGTGTTCCTTTATTTTAACTGGCAGTATACTCTTTTTTCAAATAACTTTATTAGTGTTTAAGAAACAGACAGAACAATGCGATTCTACACACCCGAACATAAATATAGATAGACAGACAGACAGACAGACAGACAGACAGACAGACAGACAGACAGACAGACAGACAGACAGACAGACAGACAGACAGACAGACAGATAGATAGATTTTCTAAAGACATATGAATAAAGAAAAGAAATAAAGAAACATTAAAAAAATTATTACAAAAAAAAGAAGAAAAAGTCAGTAATTAAATAAATCGTGCGCAAGACTTTGTTTAATGTAAACAGGATTAAAGATTTACATAAGCTAACAGTATTTATAGGCTTTGTAATTGTTGTATGTATCTTCTTTCTCTTTCGGCTTTTCCCATCAGGGGTCGCCACAGCGAATCATCGTTTTCCACCTCACTCTATCATGGACATCTTCTACCCTAACATTAGCCAACTTCATGTCCTCTGTTAAGACATCCATATATCTCCTCTTTGGCCGTCCTCTTGCCCTCCTGCCAGGCAGCTCCATCTCCAACATCCTTCTACCAATGTATCCACTATCCCTCCTCTGAACATGTCCAAACCATCTCAGTCTGGCTTCTCTGACTTTGTCGCTAACACAGGCAACATGAGCCGTCCCTCTGATGTACTCGTTCCTTATCCTGTCTAACCTGGTCACTCCTAAGGAGAACCTCAACATCTTCATCTCCACTACCTCCATATCAGCCTCTTGTCTCTGTCTCACTGCTACCGTCTCTAACCCATAGAGCAGAGCTGGTCTCACCACTGTCTTGTACACCTTTCCTTTGAGTCTTGCTGATACTCTTCTGTCACACAACACTCCTGACACTTTCCTCCACCCGCTCCAACCTGCCTGCACTCGCCTCTTCACCTCTTTTCCACACTCCCCATCACACTGAACTGTTGACCCCAAGTACTTAAACTCCTGCACCTTCTTCACCTCAGCCCCCTGTAACCTAACGCTTCTACCTTGATCCCTCTCGTTCAGACACATGTATTCTGTCTTACTACGACTGACCTTCATGCCTCTTCTTTCCAGAGCAAACCTCCACCTCTCTAGCTGTTCCTCCACCTGCTCTCTACTCTCACTGCAAATTACAATGTCATCCGCAAACATCATTGTCCAGGGAGATTCCTGTCTTACCTCGTCTGTCAGCCTGTCCATCAGCATAGCAAACAAAAAGGGACTTAAAGCTGATCCTTGGTGTAGTCCCACCTCCACCTTGAACTCCTCTGTCTGACCTACAGCACATCTCACCACCGTCATACTTCTCTCATACATGTCCTGAACTACTCTGACGTACTTCTCTGCCACTCCAGACGACCTCATACAGTACCGCAGCTCCTCCCTCGGCACCCTGTCATACGCCTTCTCTAAATCTACGAACACACAATGCAGCTCCTTCTGACCATCTCTGTACTTTTCCAACAACATTCTCAAAGCAAATATGGCATCAGTGGTGCTCTTACGGGGCATGAAACCGTACTGCTGCTCACAAATCTCCACCTTCTTCCTAAGCCTGGCTTCTACTACTCTTTCCCACATCTTCATTGTGTGGCTCATCAACTTTATTCCTCTATAGTTGCTGCAATTCTGCGTGTCGCCCTTGTTCTTAAAGATCGGGACCAGAACGCTTCTCTTCCATTCCTCAGGCATCTTCTAACTCTCTAAAATCCTATTGAACAACCTTGTTAGAAATTCCACTGCTGTCTCTCCTAAGCACTTCCATACCTCCACAGGTACGTCATCAGGACCAACGGCCTTTCCGCTCTTCATCCTTTTCAGAGCCTTCCTAACCTCATCCTTTCCAATCTCTGCTACTTCCTGCTCCACAACAAACACATCTTCCTCCCTTCTTTCCCTGTCATTTTCCTCGTTCATCAGCTCCTCAAAATACTCCTTCCATCTTTTCTGTACACTCTCCCGGGTTGTTAGCACCTTTCCATCTCTGTCCTTAATCACCCTTATCTGTTGCACGCCCTTCCCATCTCTGTCTCTCTGTCTGGCTAGCCTGTACAAGTCCTTCTCTCCTTCCTTTGTGTCTAACCTGTCATATAGCTCATCGCAAGCTTTCTGTTTGGCCTTTGCCACCTCTCTCTTCACTCTACGCTGCGCTTCCTTGTACTCTTGTCTACCTTCCTCAGTCCTTTCTACATCCCACTTCCTTTTAGCCAACCTCTTCCTCTGGACGCATTCCTGTACTTCCTCATTCCACCACCAAGTGTCTTTACCGTCTTTCCTCTTTCCAGATGACACACCTAGCACCTTCCTACCTGTTTCCCTGATAATCTCTGCTGTAGTTTCCCAGTCATCTGGAAGCTCATCCTGACCACCCAGACCCTGTCTCAACTTCTGCCTAAATTCCTAACAAGTTTCTTCATTCTGTAGCTTCCACCACTTTGTCTTCTTTTCTGTTTTCCCTCTCTTCTTCTTCCTGACCTCCAGAGTCATTTTACACACCACCATGCGGTGCTGTCTGGCTACACTCTCTCCCACCAACACTTTGCAGTCATTAACCTCTCTCAAATGACCTCGTCTACATAGGATGTAGTCCACCTGAGTACTCCTACCTCCACTTCTGTATGTCACTCTATGTTCCTCTTTCTTCTGGAAGTAAGTGTTGACTACAGCCATTTCCATCCTCTTCGCAAAGTCCACCACCATCTGCCCCTCCAGATTCCTTTCCTTCACACCAAACCTGCCCATCACCTCCTCATCACCTCTGTTGCCCTCACCAACATGCCCATTAAGGTCTGCTCCAATAACAACTCTCTCTCCTCTGGGAAAACTCTCTATGACCTCATCCAACTCACTCCAGAATCTCTCCTTCACTTCTAACTCACAGCCAACCTGTGGCGCATACCCACTGACTACATTCACCATCACCCCTTCAATTTCTAACTTAAGGCTCATCATCCTGTCTGAGACTCTTTTCACCTCTAGAACACTGTTTACAAACTCCCCCTTCAGAATCACTCCTACCCCGTTTCTCTTCCTATCAACACCATGATAGAACAGTTTGTATCCTCCTCCAATTCTACGTGCCTTGCTGCCCTTCCACCTTGTCTCCTGCACACACAGTACATCTACCTTCCTTCTCTCCATCATGTCTGCCAGCTCTCTGCCTTTCCCTGTCATTGTGCCAATGTTAAGAGTCCCTATTCTCAAACCTATGTGCCTTTTCCCTTCTCTCTCTGGCCACGGACCCTTCTGCCTCCCCTCTTTCTTCGACCAACAGTAGTCAAATTTCCACCGACACCCTGTAGGTTAACAGCATCGGTAGCGGTCGTTGTTAACCCGGGCCTCGACCGATCCGGAATGTCTAAAGTTGTTGTATGTATATATTTTTGAAATTAAGATTACCCTTAATTATATACTTAGTATACTTGACGTTTCCTTTTTAAATTCTGTCTGTACATGTTAAACTTAAAATGTTCCAATTTAGTCTGAAAAAGTATTTAGTTAATATACAACTTACACTAAACGTACATGATCTACTTACAGTATACTCCTAATTACTTCATAAAGTAAACTTTAGGTGTACTTACTTTTTGCTAAAGGTAGTAGAGATTGTTTTTCCATATTTGGCAAGTTTTCTTATTAAGATGAAAAGTTTGGGTTTGTTGTCAATAACGTTGTTGTTATTTATATGGAATTTAGCTAAAACTAATATTATGATAAAATAGAAAAAAAAGTAAGACTATGAAAACCAAAAACAACCATCTTAAAAGCCGGAAAATCAAAAGCAGCAATGAACTTGCAGAAGTTTCTCCAGAATTTGCGAGTCAGAATGAGACATTTTAGGTTGTTTATGTAAAAAAAGAGAAATTTACGATCATGAGACTAAAATTTTGATAGATAATATTTCATTGGGTAGAGTTTGTGGATCAATTTATCTTAAACATCTTAGATGCTTTAGTTTTTTTTCTCCAAACTTTATTGAATGTAAAAATTCAATACAAAACAATGTTAAACAGTGAACAACAACAACAAAGGAACAAGCCAGGGGGTTAATACATTTTATGCAGATATATTGAAACTGACACACAGATCTAATGTTCTGATGGCGTTCTTATTATCAGAGTTTCTTATTGTCTCAATGTATTGTTTGAACTCATTGATAAAGATTGAGAAATGAGGGGTATGATTTGTAACTTTTGACTTATGAATGTGCCATTTGCATAAAAACAACAAAAGCTTAATGAAGTACACCTGTTCTTTTTTATGAGACGGACAATGGGTGAGGCCAAACATAACATTTTCTAAATACAGGCGAAAGTCAGGGTCAATGTGGGCGGAAATGAAATGACAAACTTTAGACCAAAAAGTAGTGGAAAAGGGACATGACCAAAATAAATGTACAGCATCTTCAGGGTGTTCTTGACAAAAAGAGCAACAACATCAATATCTTCTTTGAACCTTTGCAGATATAGTTTGGTTGGATAGAATTTATGGATTAGTTTGAATGAGATTTCTTTCACTTTATTGGTTAAAAAGTATTTTGCTGGAAAATTCCAAATCTTTTTCCATTCTAAATGATAAACTAAATTATTCCAAAAAGAAACTACGTAAGGAATGGAAACAACATCCTTCTGGAAGAGTGAGCATATATTTGTGATACGTGAAGAAGAAAAACAAATTTGGCCTATTTCTATTTTATTTGAATCAATTGATAATAAGGTTGGACTTTGCAATGATGAGCTTTTGAATAACGTAATAATACATTTAGGAATTGCTTTCAAAACAAAGTTAAATTCGGTTTTTGGTATTTTGATGGAATATTTGAAGCAGAATTCTTCGTGTGACATTAAAGCTCCGTTTGAATTAAACAGCTGATGAACCAAAAGGATGTTTTGATTAAACCATGATGGATAAAATAAAGATTTATGTCTATAAGTAATGTCTGTTTAAACATATTTATGCAGTGAAATTCAACCGAACGAAGTGTCTGTGATTTTTTTTTAACTTTATTAATATTCTTTTTAAAACACAAACATAGTAAGCTTACTCTGTAAGTCTTTAAAGTTCAACCACCAGAAAAAAAGGCAAACATAGAAAAAACTGAGGTGAGATTCAAGATTTTTAAACATTGTTTCATTTGATTTTTTTTTAAGAGAATAATAATAAAATAATTCATTTTAAAGAATAAAATATTGGAGTCCACTTTAAAAAACTGCATTTGTGTATGAAGTACCTATCTACCAATAAACAAAAAAGTGAATTTTTACCTTGAAGAAATACACCAAAATGTAAATACCTAAAAGTACGTAATGAAAAATCAGCAAAACTAATGTTTCCAAAAGTGTGACAGTTCTTGTACTTCCTTACAAAGTCAATGTGGTTTAGATGTCGTTCCTTTGACATCCACTAGATGGAGTATTGAGCTGAATTAAGGCCATGTTGCTTAAAAGATAAATGGCCATTCGAAGTTACAAAAGTGCCACTGCAAATTTGGGTTTCGCTGTTAAGCACTGTAATATTTAACATTATCTCAAAAATGTTTATAGACAATCAAGCAAAAATATAAAAATAAGGGACTGAAAACAAGGGGCTTATTCAAATTCAATTTTTTCCCTACCTGTTGCACAACACCTGAAAGAACTATACATAAAACCAACAGAAAAAACATCTAAACAAAGACAACTGGGCACAATAGCAACATATGGAAGTGTGAAACATCCTTAAAACTAAAAAGAGAAGCTTTTCCATAAAAAAACTCTGCAGTAGATGAAAATACCTGAACAGTATATCTGTAAAGATTAAATTCAATTCAATTTTATTTGTATAGCCCAAATTGACCACAACAGTCGTCTCAATGGGCTTCGTATCGGTAATTGAAAAAGTTAAACATAAAATCAAAATGATCATAAATACATAGAATTCAATAGGAAAATACTAAATTGAACTAACAAACTGACTAAACTAAACCGTCATCCCTGCCCTTAGACCCCCCTTCGCGGTAAGGAAAAACTCCTGAAAAAAACAGATCCTGGAATAACGAAGAAACCTCCCCCAGGACGGACAGGCGATTTACCAGAACTCATAGAGAAGAATTAACGTATCTAACTCTGCAACTACACATTTAAAGTCTGGCAGACGAGCTTTATCTAGACGGAGGTGGGGGGTAAAGTCGGGGACACGAGTTGAGCCGGAGACAGGATCCACAGCCAGGTGTAGGAGTAGGAGCAGAGACGAGGTAGACGGTCAGGAACAGGAGCACGGATGAGCCAACTGGAGTCTGGAAGCACTCCCACTCCCCAGGAGGGGAGAGGAAAAGAGGGACAATACATGAATCGCACTGCACCAAACAGAGGCATGGAGAACTAAATGATGAATAATGATCAAGAATATAGGAGAGAAGGAGGGTAGAAGTAGAAGAGAAAAGAGGACAGAACCCCAGTGCACCATAGTTACCCCAGCTTCAACTTTTAGCAGCCTACTAAATACAAATTGCTATTAATTTATATTTCAACACATTAACATTAAGTTAAATAATCTCTGAATACTAACTAGTCTGATAATAAGCCTTTCCAAAGAGGAATGTTTTCAGTCTAACTTTGAATGTAGAAACTGAGTCGGCCTCTCTTACATGAGCTGGGAGCTTGTTCCATAAGACAGGGGCTTGGTGGCTAAACGCTCTACCTTCAACTGTACTTTTACTAATTCTAGGAACCACAAGCAGTCCTGCATTTTGCGAGCGAAGTGTTCTCATTGGATGGTAAGGGACTATGAGGTCCTTAATATAGGACGGGGCCATTCCATGTAAGGCCTTATAGGTTAACAGGAGGATCTTGAACTTGATTCTAGAATGAACTGTGAGTCAGTGAAGTAAAACTAACACAGGAGTGATGTGATCTTTTCTGTTAGTTCCTGCTAACAATCTAGCTGCTGCGTTCTGAACAAGCTGGAGACTTCTTAAGGAACTCTTAGGACACGCTGCTAACAAGGAGTTACAGTAATCCAGCCTCGACGTAACAAATGCATGGATGAGTTTTTCAGCATCACTCTTAGAAAGTATATTTCTGATCTTAGCAATATTCCGCAGGTGAAAAAAGGCAGTTCTACACGCCTGAGATATGTGAGCCTTAAATGATAAATCCTGGTCAAAGAAAACCCCAAGGTTTCTAACTGTGAAATTGGGGGCTATACTTATGCCATCCAGGGAGACTATCTGAGCAGACAGAGCATCTCTGAGGTTTTTAGGTCCAAGTATAATGACCTCTGTTCTGGAACTAGAGGATAATGCAGCACTATGGATTCAGTATTTGATTCGTGTTCCTCTCACTGAGATAGTCACCCTGACACACACAGTCATTCTTTATTGATAAAATATGCAAACACCTAAAAAGTTCAGTAAATAACAAGTTTGCATTGTTTGGACCCATGGTACCATTGCACCCCCTTCTGCCTCTTTGCTTAATGACCTTTGCTCTGCATCTGCACAACGAACCGTATCTATTGTTGACACGTTGGGATCGATAAAGTTTGATCTCATCTGGAATTTTTTTTTGTCAAATAAAATAATGTTTATTCTTGTTAAAGAGTCGCATTTCTTCTATTAAATTTTCTTGTACTGATGATACAGCAAAAATTTTCACAAAACACAAAATAAAACTCAATCCCTTTAGGAGTGACTAAAACATAGGAAAGTAGATTTTAACTAAATAAAAACACAGGCCTTTAAAACACTTTAATATTTCTAGAAAAAAATGATTTCACTCAGTTTCTTGTTTTTATAAATATAAATGACTATGAAAACTTAAGAATTATTGATTTAAAAAATAGAATTAATGGATGTTAAAAGATTTATGGGGTGTTAACAAATTATTCTTGGGTGTGGGGATAATATATAAATGCTTATTGTTTATTATTTTTTAAAGAATTTAATTAATTTTAAACAAAATCTACCTAAAATTTGAGACATGTGTAATTGGAGTCAGCTATGTTTAGTTTTTTAATGCTTTAATTTTTAATTTGAAAAATATAACATATTTTTTTTAATTTGAAATCATATTTTGACAAATATTTCTTTAAAAACACTAAATCTAATTTCTGAGTTTATTTTATTTCTATTTTTCAGTTGATAGATCCCCTGTTAACATTTAATGGTTACACGTTAAACTCAATTTATCGTAAAATCACCTGCAACAAGTTTGAAGTGGTGACTAATAAGATGTAAATGTTTTAAAGAAATAAAAGGAAAGTGGTGTTTTATTTTGAAAATCCAGGTAGCGGAAGTGATGTTAGGACTCATCAGCGTTGACATACAGCGATCACAAACACTCATCAGCTGCTCAGCTGAGAGCGACGCTGACCCACTTTACCGTCCGCAGGAACCGAGCGGTGACCAGGCCGGGACAGTTTGCCTGCCGCCGGGAATCCCACCTCCCTGCCCGGACTGAGATCTGGTCGGTGCTCCGCACGACTTCCTGCGAGATGTCAGCATCTGTTAGCCACAAGGTGTCTTAACGCGGGTGATCCCGGATTACACAGGTGAGACACGCCGGGGGGGAGGAGGGTTTGAGAGGGTGATCAGATGGTTTTTGTTTAAAATCAGCGAAAAGAATCCGAACAGCCGCTGACTGCGACGAGGCGGTTCAGCCAGGGGACGCTGGCCGGATCCGGTGATAGTAAAGCGAACTGCGCAGGCGGCAACAGTCGGCCTTCTTCCAACCTTTTGACAGCTGAAGACATCCTGAGAGCGGGATTCTTGTTCATTGGTCTGGTGAGCGCGAGCTCACTATTTGGTCCTAAAGGTACCGAATTAGCATTCGGGCACGCGCTTTTTTCGCATCGACCAGGCAGGGGCTCATCTCCAAGGTGAACTGCTTCGTGATTAATCACAGAACCGGAGCCGGTCTCTCTGCAGGCCTGTTGGTGCCTCCTGGAACGATCTTCATCCACACGTGAAATCATCATGGGAACATCCACCTGCCTGGAGCTTCACTGACATGCCTCGATTCAGTCCCCAGATCTGACCGTGTGTTCCCTTCCCATTGTTATCAGTCAACCCAGCTCTTGCTATTATTATTATTTATTGTATACATATAAGTATTAATGGGCAATCTTGAAATATTTAAGTCATTTCTTTAGGAGTACCCCAAGCCTCAGTGCTGGGACCCCTTCTCTTTGGCAATAAATACTTAGTTGCATTTTTAAATTAGAATTCTTTGTATTAAGCATTTTATTATTTAATTTAGTTTGGTTAAATCAATTGTCTTCGCCATAGCCCCCATTATATGGAAGGAATTCTAAGACCCTAGAAAATAACCCTAGAAAATTCACATAATTTTCTAGGAGTACCCCAAGGTTCAATGCTGGGGCCCCTTTTCTTTGGCAGTAAATAGTAAGTTAAATATATATTTTTCAATTCTATATTTTTAATGTTTTTTTTTCTTTATTTAATTCATTTAAATTGAAGCATCTGTATTCTTATAGACCATCATATAGAGGAAATTCAATAATGAGGCAACCCTGGAATAGTAATTCAGTTTCTTGAGAGGCACCCCAAGGCTGAATGCTAGAGTCCCTTTTCTTTGGCAGAAAATACCGAGTTGCATTTTAAATTGTTTTAAATGTATGGATGTATTGATTGATTTCTTTTAGCTCTGTTAAATTAGAGCATTTGAATTTGTACACCATCCATCATATAGGGGGAAAACTAAAATTTCTTTAGGGGTACACCAAGGCTTAATTGTGGGAATCTGACTCTTTAGTAGTAAATATCAAATTGGTTTTAAAATTTGAGTATTTTATTTATGTTTTAATATTTCGGTATAGTTTTTTTTGGAGTGATTTGTAAGTTGCATTTCAATTTTGATTTTTTTTCCTTGTATTTTGTTCAGTTAAATCCATAGCAAGCAACCATTTATTTTGAATCAGCTTCAGACATCATGTATGACCTTTGACCTTTTAAAAAGGTCAGAGGTGGCTAAAAGCCTTTTTTTGTCTTATTAAGCATCAAAGTACATTTTTGCTTGAACCTCTAAGATTTTGAAAAATGTATATTTGCCATGGAAGCAGTTTTTAAGAGATGGGGGGTCCCTATTGTATTCTAAACTTTTGTTTCGACTTGGCCTGCCTTCACCTGTTCTCTGCGCTTTGGAACAGAGCTGGAGCAATAGTCCATGCATGCTTTTGATTGGACTGAATTTGCATTGATGTTTGTTCTGCCTGAAGCCACTGGAAGGTTTAGCCACATGTTGCTTCTCAGTCATTTCTTCCCAGCTGGGAGCAGAAACCAAAATCCTCACAAGACCTCAGACGAGAAATGCAGGACTAAGGAAACCAGGCATGAAACCGGTTTAACCAATAAATCATTTGCAGTACTTTACATGATATTAAGGCAGGGCAGGAAGCCGTTCACTGGGACACAGTTGAAACTTTGAGAGGTGAAACAAAAGAAACTTCCAAGTTTGTGCAGAAGAAACTGCAAAAGAAAGAAGAAACTTAAAAAAAAAAAAATACTGGAAACATTCAAACCTGCTGAGCTGTGGATGACTGACGAATCTGAAGCTGCTCTGAAGGAGTTTAAGGGAATCCCGGGTCACCTCAGAGGTGCACCAGTCACACAGCTTTGAGACTGAATGAGATGATGGCAAACACGTCATTCAGGAAGTATGTTCGGAAGCTGTTTATGTCTTTTACAGTTCAGGGGAAAGTGGCGCAAAGTGACTGTCAAACCAATGAGTCAACCTCCATTCTGAGCCAATCAATCAAACGGATGAAGCTGCAGTTAATGAATTTTAAGGCTGCACAATATGAGGAAAATGCAATGTTAGTGATCAGTGTTGTGATGTCTAGATGACTTGGGATACCTGGATAAATGTCAAAACAAAGTTACTTCCATTTCACTGCAACAGGTTTTTTCGGTTTGTTTTTTAAATAAGTCAACATAAATTATACTCCATGTTATCTCAATACGAGACGGGCAAGAACTTTTATGTTGGCGACACCCACCAAAGAACAATTATCTACCCTTCTGGTAGTACTGGCCAAAACGAATATGGACAACAATAAATAACAATGTTGGTAAGGTAACCAGTTATTGCGGTTTATGCCGTCTTGTGTGTATTGCACAAGCTGATATCAGATGTTGAAAAATGGATGATTTGTTACACAGGCCTATGTGTATTGTCCAGGGATAAAAAACCTTTACACTTAGGCAATATTTTCTATATTTATTAGCAGATGTCTCTAGATTTATCTTACCTGAGGAGACCGTTGGTAAATTCCGTTTTGTAAAAGTTCAAATGGCAGTAAAATAATGTCTCCGCATCGTCACAATTTGACCCAAAAAGATGCTCTACTTGTGCGTGGAGCAGATTTTTTTCTTGCATCTCAATTTGGTAGTTTCTGTGATTAATTTTATTGTTAATGATATGTTATTTGTATTTATTTGTACAAAACAACATAAAAGAAAACAAAAAAGGGGACCAATTTTTTGTTTTAACAATGCCATTGACGGAAATGTGGTACAGTTACTATGGTGACAATAAACCTTTACTTTCATTAGAAGACAAACATTGACCAGCTCCAAGAATTGTATTTTTTATCATTAGTGTTTGTGTTTCCCTGTAAGACCTCAGGATTTCTGTGTTTTTGTTTGTTTGTTTAGTTTTGACGTCTAAGTTTGACTGTTTCAGCTTTTTTATTTTATTTTTTTTATTTCAACTTCCATGTTCTGGCTACTCCTCTCTCCTTTGGTTCTTTCCTCATTTGGTTGTCGGTTCGATTTCATCCTGAATTCTGAAAAGGTTGAGGCAGACTTACCTGAAAGGTTTTCATCCTCTCAGACGCTCATTAAAGCCCCACACCGATGAAAATCGCGCTTTTAACATGTTCTTGTGTCATTTGGTGATGGACGACGTATATTAAGAAAATTGATTCAAATCGTTGCAAATCAGGAGCTGACGAAAAAATAGCCTTTGAAAAAGATCCCTGCTCCTCTTCTTTTTAATGCCTCCACTTGATGCATCCACATCCACTTGTACAGTAAGCTAGCAAGAGGGAGTGTAAATTGAGAGCTCTCGGCAATGAAAAGGGGGTGGATCTAGAAAATTATAGTTTTTTTTTTTTTTTTTAATTTGGCTAAAAACGGCAAGATCACAATAAAAAGACCTCTGGGAACGCTTTGAAAATGGATCAACAGATGATCGAAGTGGGTCTTCCTCTGAACTCTCCTACCCTTCCTCATCCTCACAGCTGAAGCTGATAGACATCTGTCTGAGTTGGACCTCCTGCTGCATTCGGTGCGTCATCTCTCGCCGGGTAGAGGAGTCGCTGAACTGCAGGATGTGGCCATGTGACTCTGAGAGATGGTTTTACTGCACGCTGCAGTGAGATAAACATTATCGGGTGGATTGAAGCTCACAGTTCCGTGGAGGAACTTTTTTTTTTTTTTTAGAACAGTTGTGCAGAGGAAGAGTTTTCTAGAAAAAAAACCTCTTGGGGGAAGGTTTCAGGCGGCCGCTGCAGCTCTGAAAGTTTGTCGACTGTTTTCCTTCCGCATTGTCTCTGCTGCACGGCATGAAATCTCCTTCAGTTTGGGGGCTTCCATCTAAGCTTCTTTGTCTTTTCCAGAAGTTTCTTCAGAGCTGCTGAGGCTCCTGCGGCGGCCATGCTGGATCTCTTCCTCAGAGTGTTGGTGTTGACTCGTCTTCACCCCTCACCTCACAGCTCCTCGCTGCCCACCTAACTCCCCTCTTCCTTTTCCCACAAGCATCTCTTCTTCCACCACTTGGAGACAGGTGAGAAACATTTTCAAAATATTTTTGAACCGTTTTTTATTTCCTTTTCCAGGAATTGTCTGTCAAAATAAGTTTGTACTAATTGCTAGGCACAGAGGAGGTGGGCCTATGATATCATAGGGCTTATTTGAAAGCCAGTAACATGTTACATCCTCTGTGAGGCCCGGGTCTCACAGCAGGAGTGTTTTTGTGCATTTTTTCCCCCCCAGCAGGTTCTGGGTCCTCGTGGAAAATGCCCTATGCAGATCCCAAACTGCTTACCTGGAGCTTACCTCACCTGCTGCAGCTGCTGTTGACCTACCTCTGGCTCTTGGCTCCACCCCCAGGTATAGCAAACGTCACCTGCAGAATCGCTCACCTTTGATTACTCTCAGGGTGTAACTGCAACCAATCTTGCTTGGTTGGGGAACTTGTTAAATTTCAGTCTATTTACTGTCGTCTGATCTGGGTGGGCGGAGTTATGTGTGTATGTGTGTGTGTCTGTTTTTTTGGATTCACAACAATCTTGCTCACTGAGTTCCAGTGTGTCACGGGACAATGAGGCTCTGTGGGAACTCTGTGGGGACAAAGAGGAAGGTCGAAGGGTCGGATGACCACTCCGTCATGACTGGTCTCTGTGTTTCCCCACAGATACAGGGCTGGTGTTTGTTTTTCCCTCCAGCAGGTGGCGCTGTGACCTGTCTGAGCTACAATTAAACTGATCTCTTTAATCCAAAAATTCCCCCATTTTTAAATCCAACCAGTCAAATAGTTTTTACAGACTTCCTCAAAGACTTCTGGAAAACTTTAACTGTAAAAATCCATCAAAGAGGATGTTTAAAGCGAGCGGTTGGGATCTCTCTGCCAATTGTTTGAAAATGTATCATGAAGGAGAAATGAATAATTTTGGTTTGTGCTGGATGGAATTACGACACCAAGTCTTTAATATATATCGGAATAGAGCTGTTAAAGACAAGCCTAAAACAAGATTAATGAGATTTGCACCAATTTTAGGTGACAGACATGCACTAGTAAACAACAGAAAAAGAAGAAGCCCCTCCCTGCTTCTCCAATGTGAACACCATGGACAAATGCGCGTCCAAGAACTGACGTCAAATGTCTGAGCTCAAATCTGACCTCTAATATAACGTACACAGCAGATTTTTCATTTAGTTTTATAAAAAGCAAACTAATAAACATTGAAAAAAACTGACGCCAAGCTATTTTCAATTTTAGTGGAAATTTGTTTTATTTGGCAACCTGCCTCCAGTGGTCTTCTGTGGAACTGCAACATTTTGCACTTCCTGCCTTTGAGATCCGGTAACTGATGGTGGGTTTAGATGCCAACATTTGGACAGAAAAACCCTTCCTTCTTTATGGTGGAAGAGTGTTTTACTATAGACTTTTTTTCCATGTGTTCATACAATGAATATGTGTCGATTTTAGGTCAAATTGTTACATTTTTTGTGTTTGCAGCTCTGTTGACAAACTGCCAAAACCATTTAACGGCCACTCAAAGAATAAAAAAGAATCAAGAAAGTAAGCACTTTAGGCTTAATCATTGTTTGGAGACCCGTCATACCACCAATAAAAGAAGCTTAATGGCTCTTAAGAACTTTTGTTATATCTCAATTGTTCTGTCATCTCTCAGGACGATGCTACCAGAACCCTTTTTGGATAAACCTGTAAACGAGAGAACGCTTTCTTGGTGTCAGCTGACCATGCCCACTCAGCCCTGCTGATATTGCTGTGGTTTGTCCTGACTTCTGCAGGCTGTGCATGGGGTTTAAACCTTGTTTTTTCAGGGAAAGATTAACTATTTCTGCTGTCGGCTCCTCTGACAGATCATATTTCAAGCTCAGTCTAAAGAGATTGGGAGCTTAAATCACTAATGGTATCTCTGTGGCTTAAGGTCCAATGGATCATCCTAAAAAAGAGAACTTTCCTTCAGCTACCGTCATCTTCCTCTCGTTTCATAGAAGCTTCTCCTGACTCGTCGAGGTTGGAGCATCACATGTGTTCTCCCCTTCCTCCAGGTGTGACAGCAGATCTGTGCCATGTCACTGGTGGCATGTTGGGGATCCATTGGAGTAGCACCATCACTTTGGGCTGGTACCCTCGGGCGATCGGCTGGGGCGGGGCTACATGCTGGGAGCGGTGCTGCTTGGATCCGAGCTGCGGTGCGGTGTGGAGCCTTGGCGGCCGCTGTGTGCTCCTCAGCTGCTCCCGGAAGGACGGCTGCCCCGTTAGTTTTCTACCCCAGCCTCATGAAGAGTCTCTAGGCCTCCTGCAGCTGACCTCCAAGGTGATGCACAAAAGACTGTACAAAAAAAAGAAACGAATAACATTGTTTGGGCCGACTTTTAAGCCGCTGATTTTCCTGTAAATTTCAAGCAAGTTGTTTCAGAACTCTTTTTTTTTTTTTCCGGTTTATTTATAGATTCTAAAGTTGCTGTGAATTAGTCTGACAGCTTTTCTTTTACCTAAAGGTTGTCGTCACAAAAAAGCGCAGAAGTCTTCGGGCATCACACTCTGGACACCCCAGAAGATACACGGTAACCAGCCGTCTCCAGTGTGAAGCACTGTGATGGAGACATAATCAAAGATGTGAAAACAATAGAAATAAATAAGAAAAGTTTGTTTCCTTCCCTCTGTTCATAAAGTTAAACTCTGGGGGCGTAACGCTGAAATAACTAAAGAAAAATGAAGTCTTGCTTGAAAGAGGTTTGTCTTTCATCTCCACCCTACGCTGCCAAATGTTAAATTAGCAGCATAACAGGCAAATGTGTAAAGAAGCACCAGTACTGATCGCAACTATTGCAAAAATAAAAAAATATCAACCAATAAGCAGTAAGTAACACTAAATTAGCTAAATATTGTGAAAAATATCTGAAAATGTTAAATTCTATACAGCTCTAAACCTTGGTGGGCTTATATCATGCAAAATCAAATTTTTAAAACTTTTAAGTGTATAATATTGTTCATTCCTCACGAAAAGAAACCTCAATATGGTGTTTTGAACCATTCACGCATTTCTGAGGATTTCTCTAAAAAAACCTGCGATCCGAGCACCAGCCCCTCCCAATCCACAAAAACGAGCGAGTTCTCACATAGTGATGTCACAAAGTGAGGAACCGCCCCTTTCGGGAAGAGTCTGAACTGCCAGCACCGCCCTTAGGCTAACACAAACGCCCACGCCATCTCTGAATTCACACGCTAACTACTAAAAAACGACACAGGACTATTTAGTGTCCTGAATTGTCAAAGCAATTCCGACACCACGATGACTACTTTTTCTTTTTTTGACAGATTTTATTATTACCATTGGGGTTTATTGATCTTCAGACAGTGTATATTTGAATAAATTCATTTTATATTTGATACTTAGCTTTATTTATGATAATTATATATGTTTGCATTCCTTGTTGGACGGACGGACGGAAGGAAGGGAGACAGAGAGTGGGATGTCAGAGATGGGGGGGGGGGTAAGGGGTTAGAATGGGGGAGATCGAGTCGTCTTACTTTCGGGTAAAAAAACTGAGCTATGAGTCTAAAATATAAAATTTTCTGAAGATATTTAAAGTTGACGGTGCTTTAAGTTAGCAGGTGAACGATTGCTAGCTTTGATGTTAGCCGTGTTTGAAAGTTAGTAGATTTCAACTAAAGAAAACGATGTGAAAAAACAAAATCAGAAAATGAAAGCATGAATATTAGTTTCTTAAAGTTTGAATTAATCTCTTTGCCCTACAGTTTGATAGTATTTGACTCGGTGAGCTCACAGTTGTTTGTCTTTTGTTTATGGTCTTTCGACAACCTTGATTGTGATCAGGCGCCTAAATAAATTGAATCGTATCACTACACTTCTGATGATTGACCTCATTACTTGCTATGTGGAAAGTTTATTTCATTAAATTTCAAAATGTAATCAAGTTTAATTTAATTTAAGAAATAGCAAAAAGAAAAGGTTTTGAACAAAACATTTTCAGTTTATTGCTAAATAAACAAATATTTTTTCAATGCCGTTGTGCTCCCCTTTGTCACATGTTTTTAAAATTGGAGCTGTAACTTCTCGCTTTGTATTGCAAAGTAGCAAACACTTATGTTTGCTTGTGGAACATTTCTTCAGGCAAAGATGGACTTTGATGAAACTGACAATTATGTAATTGTATTTGCAGAAAAGCCCCGAACTAGAAACGACACCTTCCCTTCCTCCACCTCCCAGCACCATCGCTCTCCTCCAGACAGCCCAGAAGAACCTCAGCCAGTCGGATGATGAGAGTTCAGCCACTTTAATAAAGCAGAACTCGACGGTGAACGGCACCAGCGATCTCGTTGCATCTTCCAATAGCAGTGACCCCAGCGCAGACACCACCCCGCCTCCACGTCAAGCCGGTGAGTTCGAGACATTTTTCTCTTTTTCATTTTATTCAGAGATGCTTCTTTTAAATGATGCTTTTGAATGAACAAGCATGCATCAGATGTGATCTGTCAAAACGTTTTGTAATTTATTTTGTAATTGGAAAATGGTTTGCTGCGGCTCATCGGCGTGAGAAGATGTGGGGCGTTATCGCTGGTGAAGCAGCTGGATGGACATGCAGGAATGTGCTGAGACACACAAAGCTTTTGCAAACGAGAACTGGTGCAACCAGTTTTTCATCCCTGAAGAAACGGCAGTGAGGAAGCTCTTCAAAGAAATGCTTCAATAAACTCTGCAAAGCATGGTTTTTCCTGCTGCTCAGTGCAATAGAAACCTAAGGTTTCAGGTTTATTGTTTTTATTTAAACCCTTTGCTGGACATGAATGGGATATCAAGGACAGACGTGTTTACAAAACATAAGAAACTATAAGCATGCAAAATGGGCATAGGAAGAACAGACAGAAGAATGCAATGGAAGACCTGCACAAACACTCAAACATTTGCCTTCAGGCTAGTTTTCCGGAGAAGTAATCAAGCTTAGAGTCTGTCAGTTCAGCTGTTTCTACTGCTTTATCAGCTTGTCGATCGATATAGGACTGAAGATGCTGCTGAGCAGGAAACATTCCAGTGTCAGAGCCTCATCACTTAAGTACCCAGTGGCAAAAACCCCACAGGTCAGAGAAGTCGAAGCAATTCAGCATGTATCGTTTTTAAGTGTTGTGCTTTTGACTTGAGGCTGTGTCACACAGTCACTACGTACATTTTGTGCATTTTCCAAGTATGAAATTTTTGTTTTTTGTGATACATGTACACATGATAGACGTAATTCATAAAAGTTTCTTGTGTTCATCATTCGGCGATGTGCCCAGATGTCCCTTGAGCGTTTCGGCCGACGGGTCTCTACCTGAATCTGGTTTTGAGCTGTTCAAAATCTTTGGTTGGTTGAGAATTACGCAGTTTACGCTCATGTTATGTAGGTTATACGCAATTGTTGTAAAAAATCTTTCGCAATCGTTTAATAATTTTTGCAAGATGCATATGTAAATTTGTGGCTTTCCACGACCGTTCCACGCATGTCTAACAGACTTTTCACGCATGTACCACCGATGTATAACTTTTCTATCAGGTTAAAATGTTGTAATTATGTAAAGTATGTATGCACACATTTTGGGCAAGATGTGACTTTTACGTTGATTTACGTGTTCTTTGCGTGGCTTATTTCTTCCATGGTTTTAACGTGGTTCATTCATGATACTTTTCTCTCTTTTTCCATGTACGGTATGTTCACGTATGACCATTTTTCATCAGGGAATTAGAAGCTCGGGTACAGACGGGATACAGGGGTTAGAGGCCAATGTGGAGAAGCTATAAGCTAGTTTGCATTCGTTCTTTTGGTCAATATCTTATTCAAAGCTTTTCAGTCCGTTTACGTGACTCCCTTTGTTTCCTTGCAGTGAAGGAACTGGTGGTGTCAGCAGGAGAGAGCGTTGAGGTCACGCTGCCCCGCAATGAGGTGGAGCTAAATGCCTTTGTGCTGCCAACACCTCCACCAGGTAAAACCACAATGCAATTTGATGTATTTTTGAGAAGGTTTAGAGGCTTGAGCTTAATTAACCAAACATCTGGTGGTGAAACTTTTAGAACTGCGCAGAAAACAGTTTTTCACTTTGCCTCTTCAGGGACAAACTATGCATTTGACTGGAGACTGATTACTCATCCCAAAGACTACAGTGGAGAGATGGAAGGCAAGAAGAGCAAAACACTAAAGCTCAGCCAGGTTAGCAGGTTTCACTCGTCAGTGACGGAGATTTTAATGTGGCTGCAGACCGTCTCACTTCCTGTTTGACTCCTCTCAATCAGTTGACTGTGGGACTGTATGAGTTTGGCGTGACGGTGGACGGAGAGGACGCCCACGGAGAGGGCTTCGTCAACGTCACTGTCAAACCAGGTATGGCATAAAAAACAGCCAGAAAAGCTAGAAAATCCTTTTCGATGAAATGTTTGCCCCTGCGTGGTGGCGCAGTGGTTAGCACTCTAGCGCCCCAGTTCAAGTCCTGGCTCGGGGACCTGAAACAGAATCACTGACGTGCAGGCTGGGGGAGCATGGGTCGTCTCCATGGACCCCGGCTCCCTCCCACAGTCCAAAAACGTCCTTCATAGGTCAGTTGGGTACTCTAAATTGTCCCTAGGTGTGAATGTGTGTGTGTATGGGTGTGTGATTGTGGCCTTGCGTCAGACTGGTGACCTGTCCAGGGTGTATCCTGCCTTTGCCCACAAGTGCCCAGATTAGTCTCTGGCAGCGTCATGTGGGACAAAAACGGGTTTCGAAAATGAATGAACTGATGTTTTCCCCTTAAAAACAACCCTGCAAGCAAATTATTGTAAAAGCAATCCACCATGGAATATCGTCGTTAAAAATAAGAATAGATGTTTGCTGTAGAGCGGTTTCTTTGTCCAGAGAGAAACGGTCCATTTACACCAAATATCAGACGACTGCCAGACTTCTCGAGTTATCACCTATTCCAATGTGCTCGATCAAACAATACCAGTTATCAGATAAGAAATGGGATTAACCAATAGATTTCCCTCCAGAAAAAGCCAATATTTCTAATTATCACTTTAATCTGATTTATATTGTAATTTTAAATCTATATCTGTAAATGATACACCAGAAATGGGGAAATTACTGTAATCTGATAGTTGTGGGCATGTAAGCAGGCGTCGTAAGAGTTTCTACACTTCCTGCAGTTATGTGTTCTTATTTTTTTATTTTATCTTACATAGATATTATGAATATGTAAAAAAAAAAAAAAAAAAGAAACTCATGTGCGGTAACAACTGCATCAGATATTAATAAGGTGTAGATCTCCACTCTTGAATGAGGTTTAAAACCATATAAATTAAAACTCATTTGTCCTGTTAGGTACAGACATAGATGCAACAGTTTGCTTTGTTTATTTATTTATTTATTTTTTAGCCCCTGACTTTGTTCCAAATTTTGTCCGTAAAGTCTCAAAAAAACCAAACTTTTTAAAAAAGCAGATTTTTTTCCTCAATTAAAAATAAACTGCATCCACTGTAGCATGATATGAATCTGCTTTGGGAAAGGGGAATAGCTCCTTTAAAGATAAAAATAATTTTAAAGAGTTAAGAATCATTATAGTCCTAAAAATATTAAATTTGAACACTTTTGATTAAGAGCATACACTAATCTCACAAATGAGGTTAAAAGGTAAAAACTTTTATTTCGTATTCAAATTTTACGGACATGAAAGTGTCATTTGCATTGGAACGGCTGGGTAGAGGTATCATCTTTACCAAGAGCAAAACAAACTTAAGGCTTATGCAACAAATAAAACAAATGCAATACAAAGACTTCCTGAGTTTCAAATTAAAAGCTTGAATTATTTTCTGAAGCGTCAGCAACAAACAGAAAGAAATGGCTTCATTGAAGAAATGGTATACACACAGGAAGTTCAGACCTTTAAACAATGTTTACAGCAAATATACCATTATAGTGACATATGTTGCTCTAAAATACCAATGAGCCTCTTTGAACATTTTGTACTCTTGGATCTCGTGCCCCAAAAGAAACGCTGTGAACTGATCTACATTTGTTTAGTGCTGTTTTGCTCTGCTATAGCTGTCTAATGCCCCATTTTCCACCCGACAGAGCCGCGAGTAAACAAGCCCCCGGTTGCCGTGGTTTCCCCCAAGTTCCAAGAAATCTCCCTGCCGACCAGCTCCACAGTGATCGATGGCAGCCGTGAGTCTCGTTGGGACATGAACACCCCTCTCACTGAACTGACTGCACGCAGCTTTGATTTGTTTTTATTTTGTACTATTTGCTCTGTCTTTTCAGAGAGCACAGATGATGACAAGGTGGTGGCCTGGCACTGGGAGGAGGTCAAAGGCCCGCTAAGGGAGGAAAAGGTCTTAGCTGACACAAGGATCCTCACCCTGACCAACCTGGTACCTGGAAACTACACGTTCAGGTCAGCATTCGGTCTTACAGCTTTTGGAGACACGCAAAACGGGTTTTTGGCAGTTTCCAAATCAAACGGCGCTTTCACAGCTGTTTACTGGCTGGTCAAACCAATGAAGACATTTAGTCAAAGGTGACACAAAATCTGAAGAGTTTATGTTCAAATCATCGTTCGTGGAGCTTCTCATTTTACAGAAGTCTCAGGTCTTGGATTTTGTTTGGTTTGAATCTTCTAGTTTCCAAACTTGAGTTTGGTGGGTCCCATTGACTGTATAAGAGAACTGGACCGAGTCAGAGTGACATCACCCAAAGAAATTGAAGTACTCCCAACCAAATGAAGTCTATTCAGTCGACAAATTTTCGCAATATGGATGCCAACATGTAGGAACCAGACAACAGTAAGCAGTGATCCCAGTCCGAGTCAGTCTGAGTCGACATTTATATGGCAAACACTCTCACCAATTAGGAGTGAGGTTATTGGAAGGCCACACCCCTACCACTTGAAACTGGGCCACACAAAATTGGTCAGTAAAAAATTTGGAACATTCAGCGTTTGACCACATACTTTTATTGAGGTGTCTGATTGGTCAGTTTATAACTTGAACTACAGCAAAATTTAATGAAAAAAATTGAATTAACAAGAACATGTTATAAAAGGGGGAGTGCTTATTCTGACAAATGGAATGACAGAGTAATATCTATTTATTTCTCTATAGAAGTTTTTTATGACTTCTTGGAACCAGCAGGTACTTCCTGTTTAGAATACCAGGGGGGAGGGGTCACTTGGTCCACCTCTCATTTACCGTTACTGGTTGCCCCTTATAGCCTAGATGGGAGATGACATGGTTAAGGTATCCAATTATTTGTGTCTTCTGGTCCTCCTCCTCCAGTTTGACAGTGACAGACTCTGATGGAGCCACAAACTCCACCCAGGCCACCCTCTCCGTCAACAAAGCCAAGGACTACCGACCCATATCCAACGCCGGCCCCAACCAGGTCAGCAGAGCGTCAGTTCCTGGAATTTTAACCCAATAACACCGTAGCTGTCGTGGGTGACGCCTGAATAACACACGCCTTTCGATTGACTGTAAATCTTCGACTGTTTACGCGATCAACATAGAGAAAAGCAGCTTTTCATATCGTTATGCAACACATTACTAATAGTGTTGTATCCCGGTACAAAGCAGCCTTTCTTCGCCACAGAATCTGCTGATTTACGTTAATTGTGCAAATGGTTGAAAAGTTACAGTAGTCGAAACGCCGCAGCTGAAGGTGTTTAAAGGATTAAATGAAAGATGCGTTACTTACTTTCAGTCAACCAGACGGCTCTCTAACCAAAGTCATCTTCATTGAGCTGAAAGACTCCTCCTCTTCTCTAGATTTGTGAGAAAATGTTCCTCAAGCCAGGGACAAGGTTCTTCATTTTTACATAGATGAAGATTATGAAGCCGACAAAAATGTTACCATTATTTAGGCCATAAATCCGGGACACATTGACCTCATAGAAAAAAACTATCTTGGACGTGTCTTCTTAAAGGCTTTTTGCTGTAAATCCATGTTGGTTTTTAATAAATGGGCTAAAGTGATCCAACTTGAGATTTCAAACATTTTGAGTCTGTGTTGATACTTTGTCGGATCCTTCACATTGTTCAGAATCACGTTTACGTGTTTGTCGTTCGGCTAGAGTGTCATGTGCATCTGCTGTTGGATCCCTCCCGTCACTGTAGGGAAAAGGTTAAAGTTCAAATTTACAGATCTCTTTAAAAAAAATTTTTATTTATTTTTCCCGTTTGCTTCTTAAATCTTCTTTTCTCCTCACCTTCGACGATCGATGTTTGGCAGGGAAAGAGCAGAGAATTGTAGACAGATCTGCAGGCCCAACAAACCGAATGGTGATATTGTTAAGATCAGGGGTGGAACTAGAACATTTGAGGGGTGGAAGGGGTAGAAGACTTTGGAAGGGTGGCAAAACACCAGATTGGAAGGTCATTACAAATGAAATGATTAAAAATGGGTATTTCTAATAGTTTTATTACTTTTTTTATTTAAAAATGTTGCTTTTGTTACTTTTGCAAAGCTTAAAGAAGCTTGTATTGATGATTTCCTAATCTTTGTCAAGAATAATATTATAATTGACTCAGAAATTGGGAGGACCGAAGCAGCTGCCCGCCTTGTTCCTCTGTAGCTCTGCCCCTGTTTAAGATGTTCTTCCCTGCTTCTGTTTTTGCGTCGTTTCACGTGGTTCCTCACGCTCACGCGCTTCTTCTGTCAGGTCATCCAGCTGCCGCGCAACTCCATCACTCTGTACGGCAACCAGAGCACCGACGACCACGACTCTCTGTCCTACGAGTGGTCGCTCAGCCCGGAGAGCAAGGACAAGGTGGTGGAGATGCAGGTGAGCATCCGCAGAACCAAAGCTTGGCTGAGCTTTTTCTGGATTCAGACTCTGGATTCATCGTGTGTGTGTGTCTTACCCAGGGGGTCCGGACTCCAATCCTGCAGCTGTCGGCCATGCAGGAGGGGGACTACACCTTCCAGCTGACGGTGACGGACTCGTCGGGACAGCAGGACACTTCGCACGTCACCGTCATTGTGCAGCCAGGTGAAGAACTGTCTTACAACACATTTTTACAGTCATCCTGTTTGCCAAACAGGCGACATGTGAGTTTAGACGCGAGTTGAGGCTGATAAGCAGCTGGTCAAACACTCTGCTGGGGTGTTTGACCAGCGACAGAACACATCTGAACCGAGGCTCTTCTCAAGAAAAAAAGGCTCAAACGCACTGATAAAAAATAATCTACTTCTAGGATGAGGAATGAGATCACACATTTTTTATGAACAGATTAACCCTAATGGTTCTTCAGAAAGCAAAAATGAACAAATGATCTGGATTAAAGTGGATTTAGCTGGACATCCATGACCTCACATGGTTCTCCATGAGGTACTGCCATTCAACAACAGCAGACGGGTCCTCGTGGACACGGTTTCCATTCAGATGTTGATCATAAAACTTTACAGAAGATACTTTGGGTTGTCTGTAAACTTTCCATCTTGACCATCATGTGCTAAAAAAAGCAGGACTGTGGTCAGACTATTGATGTCTGAACCACAGAAGCAGCTGGTCTGCTCTCAGAATCCAGCCCAAAGACCGGTTCTGCAACATTTACTGCCTTTTGGACTGAGTTTGATCCGTAGAGTTGATGATATGTGGGGAAAAGCCTTTTGGTTTGTGTTGAGATGAGGAAGATACTGGAGTGATCTTCTTTTGAAACCAGCGAAAGTGTAGAATAGCTGACCATGCGTGTGCCGTCTGGGCTCATGTCTGCTCTTCCTCTTGCAGAGAACAACAAAGCCCCGGTGGCCAACGCCGGGCCGGAAAAGGAGTTGACGCTCCCCGTGGACAGAACCACACTAGACGGCAGCAAAAGCAGCGACGACCAGAGGATCGCCACCTACCGCTGGACGAAGACCAGGTCGGTCTCTTAATCAGGCACTCCTTGCGACTTCTGACAAGCCAACAGCAAACTGAAAGTTCAAAAAATTCCTGATGCACACCCTTCTGCCGCCTCTGACTGCTCATTGTCCTCGTCCTCTACCCCCAGTGGTCCTGATGGTGTAAAGATCGAGAACGCAGACAGTGCCATTGCCACGGTAACGGGTCTGGAGGTCGGCACGTACACGTTCATGCTGACAGTGACGGATGACCGGAACCTGGAGAACAGCGACACGGTGACGGTCATTGTTAGAGAAGGTGAGCCAATAGTGTGGAGGGGTTCATACGCCATCTTAGATTTCTGACCCTTGCTAAGATGCGTCGGCCGACCCAAACAATAGCTTTCTAGATTAAAGATGGAACACCGGGTTTCTGATGTTTTGACGCTTATTCTTAATATGTGTAGTTAAGAAAATGCTTTTCCATGTATCCCTGTACACAGACATGGAAGCAGCCATCTGCATGAAGACATGGATGCATGTGTCTGCATGCAGATGGCTGCTTCCATACAGACATGCATGCAGGTATGCAGACAATATACGTAGCTGCATGCATGCAACCATGTGTGCATGCGTACATGAATGCACGTCCATATGCATGCACGTATATCTGCATCTGGGAACTTTCCTTCACTACAAACTAGAATTAACTTCAAAAACTTGGTGTTCGCTCTTTAATGAAGAAAGCTATTGTGGAGGCCGGCCGACGAATCTTAGCAAAGGTCCGAAATCCAGGATGCGTTCGTGCGTGCATACCTAGGCACGCTTACTTGCATACATTTGCATGTACGCCTGCATGCATGCAAGCATGGGTGTAAATGAATGCTGGGGGATGATCAAGCAGGAGTCTTGTCACGAGAACCCTGGTTCCTGATGGTTGGATTGATGAAGCCTAAGCAGCTCCAGCTGTGAGCGTTCTCAACCTCACTATATATTCATGCTCCCCCTCCAGAGAAGGACCAGCCACCGGTGGCCCGTGTCATTTCCAGTCCTCCAATCTCTCTTCCCGTCCGGACTGCCTCTCTGGACGGGTCGCATTCCACCGATGACGAAGGTGGCTTATCGTACCTGTGGACCCGAGACGACAGCAGCCCCGCAGCAGGGGTGAGGCTCTGACAGAACCAACACCCTCAGAGTTGAGTTCACTTCCTGAAGACTCTCTTGTTGGTTTCAGGAGGTCCTGAACAACTCTGACCACCAGGCGGTGCTGTTCCTGGGAAACCTGGTGGAGGGGAAGTACAGGTTCAAGCTGACCGTGACTGACAGCAAAGGACAGAGCAGCTCTGACAGTGGAACCGTGGAGGTCAAAGCAGGTAAAGAGCCCACAAAGAAACCAGAGAATGAAATGAGGATAAACTCCCTCAAAACCATCTTGGTGACTTTTTTCATCACAAATGTTTGTCTTCTCTCAAGAGCTTACGTTTATCCATAAAAAATAAAACATTAAAAAAAGTCATTTATATTTTTAGGGGAAAAAAATGTGTTTGGTGTCAAATGTAACTGCCTCTAAACCTAAAACTTGATGGTTTCTCCTAAACAGCCCCCATTCCTTTTATTATACTTTTACGTTTTCCATCATTAACTTCTGCCTAAAAGGGGGTTTTCCTGCTAATCTCAGTCAATTCTGATTATCTGGATCAGGAAAGTCCAATTTCTGATTGACCCGATGCAGGTAATCTGTAGCAGTTAGCAGAGGGTGAGGGCAAAAGAGCTAGAGGAGCAGAGGTGGAGACCACTGGCTAAAGGGTCATGAAACCGTGAGATGTAATGCAGAATTTGACCAGAACTCTCCAGAACGCTCATGTTGGTCCATTCAGAAGTTCAATCATGTTTGATTAAACTTTTCCACAGAAGATCAGGCTGTTGAATGACCTTAAATCTTGACCGCTAAAGTTTGCTGCAGTGGTTCTGTTGTTGTTGTGCAGCAGTGAATCTGGCACACACAGACTCTTGTGCATTTGTTCCTGTCAGACCCGTGGGAGAAGGACCTGGTGGAGCTGGTGCTGGAGGTTCCGGTGAGCAAGATCTTCCAGCGCCAGCGTGACCTGCTGCTCAGGCAGGTGGAGGTTCTCCTGGGCGTGCTCGATGGCGACATCATCGTCCGAGAGATCACAGCCTTCAACGAGCACAGGTGAGAGTTCCCACCTGAGAAGTGCAGATGAATCTAAAAAGAACACGCTGACTGGCCACATTCTCCTCCTCTTCTTCTTCCTCAGCACCCGGCTGGTCTTCCTGGTTTCAGCAGGGCCGGGGCGCCCCCCTCTGTCTGGACGCAGCGTCGCACTCGGACTGCGTAACAAACTGCGCAAGCAGAAGAACGACTTCCTGATCTTCAAAGCGCGGCGCGTTGACACCATAGGTGAGTAAACAGGAAGTGATGGGGAAAAGCACCCAAAGTCCTACCTTTAAGGGTCCATTCCTCACGCATATCTCTTTGGTGCCGCGCCATCAGCGCAACAGAAATAATCGGAAATCGCAGCATTCGGGGTTTATGTTTTTCCCAAAATCCCCACATTCCCAAAATTAGATATCAGTTCTTAAGTTCCATTTTTTTTTACCCCGACAGGGAATATTTAAATCCTGAACCACTTTGTTATCCGGGTTAGGTTTGATAGCCACGTTAGATGCGTTAGCTAGGTTAGTAGTGGTAGAATTGTTAGCCACAACAATTCAATTGTAACAATACAAAGTCCAATTATACGAAAAATACAGATGGTTGAAGATCCTACTTTTTGATCTGGTTTTATTCGTTTCTGTCGTTCTTTTCGTTGTTTTTGCTGGTGCGTTCATTTAATGCTCCTGATGAAACAAAGGGCAACATTTCAGAGAGACGGACATTACTGTTTGGAAATTGTTTCTGAATTATTGCAAATTTCATTAGCCTGTTGTCTTTTTCAAAGATTTCTGTCCTGACCGGACTAACTCTCGCTCTTCCTCTTCCTCAGTCTGCCAGCTGAACTGCTCCGGCCACGGCGAGTGCGACCCGTTCAGCCGGCGCTGCGTTTGTCACCCCTTCTGGATGGAGAACTTCTTCCGAGTTCAGCTGGAAGACGCTGAGAGCAACTGTGGTGGGCTCTTCCGTCACTTCGCTCTCGTCCTCCTTTAACTACTCTTTTCTTCCAGTGAACTTTATTACCAAGACAAACATGCAAGCATTAAAGTTCTGCAGGTCGTAAATGAGATGTAGTTTCCCCTCATTAAACAGTGAAAAGTGAAATTAGACGTGGCTTTCAGGACAAAAACAAGTTGTAACTAAAAATATTCCGAGCAAAAATGGTTTAAAAAAGGAGATTACTGCGGATTATCCTGCATAAATTTAAGGAGTGCAGAAAACATTTTTAGGTACGGGCATAAATATAAATTTAAATAAAAGCATGTCTTGTTTTATGTACCGTTTTTAGCCAAAAAAGAAAAAAAAACTGTTTTCTTCTAGGACATAGTTTCTTCAGAGCGGTGGTTGTTCATTCAAAATTCATCCGAGTTGTGGGCGGGATTGTTGGCCCTGAGCAACCCTGCCTCCATTTCCCATCATCCATCTGTTTTTATTTTTCTTCTAAGTTAAAAAAAGAGAAACAAAATAGTTTGAATCCAGTCAGGAATAACTTTTAGTTAAGCCTAAAGCCTAAAATAATAGACAAACTAACGAAGTATAAAACAGTCGAGGTGTGAATTTCAAAGTAAAAGCTCTTCTAAACTCATCTTAAAAGATGAGATTTTTTTTTTTATGTGTTTGGACTTAGAAATAAATAAATAAAAATCTTTTATTTGAGCTGATATGCAGACTGAAAAGAAGCTCCAATTCAAACCACTGTTTTTCTATAAGTTTGGAACACTTTAAAACACAGAATGTTCTGGTGCAACAGGTTGATATCAAACTGGAAGCAGGAAACTCATCATGAAACTTAAGAAAATAAAGGACCAGGCCAAAAAATTAGTTTCAAGGAAACATAATTGAGAAGATGACCTTAGCCTTCTATAACATCCTGATCAGACCACAAATAGACCATTCAGTGTGATGTAAGGGTGTAAAATAAATGTTTTTTCAAAACGGAATGACTTCGTTTAAATAAACGTATTCTTTGTCCTCAGAGTGGAGCGTGCTCTATGTGACCATTGCATCCTTCATGATTGTGGTTGCCATGGCGACGCTGATCTGGGCCGTGTTTTGCTGCTGCCGCAGGTGGGTTTCGGGGCCCTCCCCTCTGTTTCACGTTGTTGTTGAGTCTTGATCCGTGTTGCTTCTGGTTTTTTTTTCTCCAAAGGCGGAAGAGCAGAGTCCGACGAAGCAAAAGCCGATATAAGATCCTGGAAGCTGAGGAGCGGGACAGCCTGGAACTGCAGCCACCACGACCCGGTGAGGGCACGCCGCTGACCCTGACACGCCCCTTAAGTCTCCTTAAGTTTGCATGAATCTTCCACCCTTTTTGCATTTTATAGCCCGCCTGAAACCCGTCCCCGCTCCAACCTCTTCCGCCCTCATGCGCTCCGACTCAGACTTGGACAGCGAGGACGCCCAGGGCGGTGACCCGTGGACCGAGCAGGAGCGAGGGAAGCTGCTGCGGCCCCAGAACGGCTCCCTGAGGAACGGCCAGGGCCCCCCCAGACACAAGAAGCGGAGGGAAGAGCTGCTATAGCACCTCATCTCTGGACCCGCACCACCCTGTCAAAGACGGCCTCTTCTGGCGGCAATTTTAAACTACAGCCACCTAGCATGCTCACAACCTGAAAGCAGCCAATCACTGCCACTGGCCATTCTGACGGGTTAGCCCGACCCTCGGGAGCAGACTGACACAAGATTGTGTGTGTGTTTGTGTTGCTGAGAGCTGCTGTGCTTTTATTCTGAAAGCCTGAGGAAAGAAGGAAGAGCTGCTTTGTCTGCAGCCTCTGCGGTTTGGCTGGACTCTGACAGTGTTTGGTTTGTCGGTTTAATGTTCTTCTGCATGACCAAAGTTCAACAGAGACAAACTTTTAATCTGAGTTTTGTTTTGTTTTTTAAATTTCAGTCGCTCCTTTGTTCTCATTTGTCGTTTAATAAAAAGGCAAATTTAACTTTTATTTTGAAATTTAACATTCAAACAAAGGAAAAAAATTGGAATCTGATCTCTGATTTTAGTTCTTTTTTTCTTAAGCCGTTTTTCTTTAAGCCGCAGAAACTCAGAACCTTTCCTCACTTTCAGGGTTCCAGCATGTTCATGCGTGGAGACCTGACGGCAGCGGCCCTTCTTCCTGTCGGAGGGAAAGCTGCTTCCTGTGCGCGTTTACCAGCAGAAGCTTGTTTCTGTTGCCCAGTCGCACGCAGAATGTGAAGCCAATCCGCTGATGAATGTTGTTAGTTCTTCCTGCTCACGTCTGATTTTATTTATTTCCGCTTCATGTGTGATTCCGAGCTGCAAACTTGGGAATGTAGGTGGGAGGAAAAAAAAGTAATTTCACGTTTGTCTGTTTCACTGAAGTTCTGTAATGTTGGTTCTGTTGCTGTTCGGGACGTGAACTGACTTCACTGTGAAGACGACTGTGAAGGCTGAGTCCTGGATCGGTTTTTATTGAAGGACTGTTACCTGATCTGACCTGGAGCCACTTGATCATCTGTACATTCAAATAAAAGTGTTTTGGTTTTTGACCACCAGGCTTTTCTTTATATGAGCTCTAAAATCAGAAAAGAAAAAAGTTTAGTTGTTTCTAAATTGGTTTTAATTCCAAAGAAATCTTGAATATACTTAATTTTTTGCTGCATTGTGAATATTTGAAATTGTGAGATGAATAAGAATTGTCACCTATATATAAGAGCTAGCAATATATAATCTAATTCAATATAAGTAAGCTTTATACACATTTATTGCTGCAGTTTTATTTTTATTTTTTAATTAGCCACTAGGTGGCGACATTTTCTCCAAAATATTCAGCCTTTATTGGGGGGGGTCTGATTTGAAGATGATGTATATTTGATTTCACTGTTTTTTTTTCTTACGTTTTTTTTCATAAACTACTAATCGCCGTAAATATGATTACTTTAAGAAAGTTTAAATCCCAAAATGTATTACTTCTTCCTAGATTTAGAGAATTGAGTCCCATTAAAAAGTTAAATGTCTTTCTAAATCTTTTTTTTCCAAACGGTCAATTGTTTTTACAGAGAAGAGCTTATATTTGTATTTAAAATCTAACTTTATACTAATCAACAACTTATCCAGGATCTAATTTTGTGCAGTTTATAAACGGTATATTTACAAGAAAACATCCTGGGGAAAACAAAGCACCTTCTTAAAAAACATGGCTTTGATTTGGATAAAAAGAAAAAGGTAGTCCAAATCTCTTTCATGGACCATTTCTCTCTAGATCTGAATCACTAAACCAACAGGGGGGAGATCCCCCCCCCCCTCTTTTTACTGTCGTTTTCCTGAGTTGGACTAAAAGTGTTGAACAGAGGACAAAACAAAGTTACAAATACCTGTTAGCGGGGACTGAAGTGTTTGTATGAAGAATTCTTCAAAAGCATAATTGTTTAAGGGGATGAAGAGGTTGGATCAAGCTCAAATCTTTGTTTAAATAATATTTTTCCAGTTATTTAAAAATGTATATTGCAGAAGTTATTGTTGCTTTACATAATGTTTATCTTCTAAGAAAACTATTTTGATTGTGAATTGTTTTCTGAGTTTTTTAAAGCCCGCTAATGAGTACATAAAGCTGCACGCGGCCCTCCGGGCACCCGCGCGGCGGCTTCTCTCTCTCTCTCTTCTTCTTCTTCTTCGCCGCTCCTTATATGGGAAAGTCGCGCGAACAAGGGCGGAAACGCGGCGCGGTGCCAGCTGGGTAAATTCACCCGACAGACACAGGAAGAAGCGGACCGGAACCCGGACTGCTCTTACACCCAAACTCCGCTCCACACCCACGGACAGACCTCACGAACTTGGACCAGCCCAACCCGGTGTGCAGGTAAACGGCTCCGCGAGGCCGACTCACGGCGACGCGCGTGCTCATTACCGAAAACCCATAACGGTTGGAAGGCTCCACCACCGGTTAACGGGGCTTATGCCGCCGGCTGTCATAGCAGGCTCCGGGGTTGGAGGTTCCAGCCTATTCAAAACAGAACCTAATTCCCGCAGTGCTAGCTAACAGGCGAAGTATATAATCAGGAACAAAGCCTGGATTCATACATTGTACCCAGAACCGACGTTGCAGCTCTGACCTGCCGGCTCGGTCATGCCATTGATGTTAGCCGAACAAATGTGACCCACATAAACGACTAATCGGAACCCGTTTGGACCCGCTGTTGAATTGCGGTGGTGTATGTGACGGCTCGTGCATTCTCTACTGTGTGCTTCCTCAATCTAAAGCGGAAGACAATGTTATGGTTGGTGTTCATGGACCAAACATGCTCGTACACAGAAATGCGCGCAATACAGAGTTATCACGTCAACCTACGAGGTGCTAGCCCACCTGAGCCAGGTGAGGCTGCGGGCCGGTGTGTCCTTCCGCGTGCGAAAGCGCCTAAACAAGTCAGGGGGGATATAAAAGGGCGCAGACGTGGACGCGCCCTGTTTTAAACCTCTGCTGTGCGGAAGCAGAAGCTAGAGCACCACCTGTATTTTTAAGAGGTCCAGGAAAAAATCATTTCAGGTGTTGCGGAGCCAGACTTTCCGGTTCTGTAGTCCAGACCCAAATTGGGAACTACTTCCTGCTCAGAATGAACTGGGTCAGCCATCTGTTTTCTTATTGCAAGCAGCTACAGGTCCTTTCTGCTCTAGAGCCAAACGGGTTGGTTCTAAAAGGAGACGGTGGATGAGGACTGTCTGGAGCCCTGGACAGGACTTTCAAAAAGCATTTGTTGCTTTAAATTAATAATTTGCAGATGCAAATTTGTATTTTGTTATCTTAAAATTTAAATTAGGCTTTTGTGGCTACAATTGGGTATTTCGTGGCCACAATTTAGCATTTTGTGCTTTCAAGACACTAATGAAATGCTCATTTGTGACCATAAATGACTGAATTTGAGGAACCATTTATTTTGAATGTCATGTCCAGGGTTCCTTGGGACTGTTGTAATTACCTCAGTATTGAATGTAATGTATCACTTTTAGATGTAGCTATAATGTAGACATCTGTGTTTGAAAAGTGGAGGATATGTTTTTGTTTTTAAGATGAACTCCTGCAGGCTGAATGTTTGGAATCATTAACCCGAAAAGTTAGTTCCTGTAGCTCTCTGCTGCCATATGTTGGCTGTTTTGAGCAATCGTCTCAACTTTCTGATCATTTCTTTGGCTCAGGAGAGTCTAAGGCCATCTAACTCACTGTCCTGCGTAGTTTTGGTTCCACAGGATGAATGTTTGACCGTCCCTCAGTTTGCAGGAGTATCTGTGCTCCACCTCACCTTTTGCTGCCCCTCCTGTTCTGCAGGTGACCTCTGGAATTTGCAGGTGCTCAGTGATTGGTTGGTCATCCTGATGGCGACATGTGAAGGGCGGCGGTTTCCAATACAACTTTACTCCTAAATCCAAAGTACTTTCTAGCATGTTTCTTTTTCAGTAAAAACACATTTTACTCTTAGTTTATAAATAAAATCTGCGAATGTTTGACACGTTTCTTCAAAATTGCTCCTGGATGGAAGCTTGAAGAGTAAATTTGTCTCATAAATCAAATCTTGAACCAACTTTGGTTTTAAATGCTTGCAGTGATTCCCTTATTTCACCAATGTGCTGCTGATAAGAGTTACAGGTGAAAGGTGATCTAATCCAGGAAGTAGCCCTCCCCGCCTTGTCTTCTAGTGTGTTGCAACACCTGATGCCCTCTGAGGGTTTTTTTTTGTTGGTCTTTTTTCCTGCGTGTTTAGGAAACAAACAGACATTTGTTCTCCTGTAGCTCCTGCCAGCCAAAAAAGAGAAATTGTAATAATATTTTAAGAACATTTCAGGGATTAAAAGCTGCAGATTCTGACCGCAGCCATGAAGAAACCTGCTTCTTAAAAGCATAAAGTTGGAAGACATCTAGAAAAAAAGAGGTTGCAGGTTTGGTATCTGATTCCTTCAGCTTTCCAGCTGTGGTTCTGGATCTGTTCAGTTTGCATTTTTGGTTGCCGAGCAACAGATTCTGCTTCTTTTTTTCTTCATGACTGGTTGTAGAACTTTAGTTCAGTGTGTGAGCAGACGGTAACTAACTGAGGAGGTTTCATGGTGATGAGGGCCATTGGCAGGACTTTACTGCAGAACTGGAAGCTGAAGGTCTCAGGAAGATCCATATTTATTGATGCAGAACCAAACTAAATCTTTGAATTATTTCATGATTGATTTCAATAACTGAGATTTTAATACTTTCTTTAGTGTTTAGAATGTTGAAACTTTGTTTGGTCGAGCCGGACGATCCGGTTCGACCGAGTCCAGGTTTGAACAGATTTATCAAATCGAATTTTCCCCTTTTTTTTTTCCTTTTGATTTTTTTTCCTCAATTCTGAAAACAGTTCATCAAACAGAAACTTTAAATTTATAAGTACTAACAGAAGTTTATTCAGTAAAGTCCTTTAGAATCAGTCGCATGAATTCCGATCACATTGATTCATGTTAATTAGGTACGTTTTTGAGTCGGTTGGAAACGGCAGGAAGTAAACTTTGGAGAATAATTTTGAAACGTTTTCCTGCTTCCATCCGAGCTGCAAGGCGATCTCAGCCTTTAGCTCGCAGCACATCGACCTTAAAGATGCTGACTCAGCTGATGTGTTTTTTTGTTTTGTTTTTTAATGAGCAGGGGTCGTTTTAAGACCTTTTTTTCTGCTCTTGCAGCTGCACATAGTCTCTTCCTGTCTGTAACGGCTTGGAGGCGGAAAGCCCGACTTTCACACCCAAACGTGATTCAAATGAAGCTGACGACTCGACAAAAATTCAAATTACAGATGAAAAACTGTTGGGTCGGAAAACTGTCCAGAATAAAGAACCATCTGAGAAGAGGAAGTCATTACATTTTGTATTTTCTTTTTAGTTCAAAAAGTTTAAAAAAGGTTTTTGATTGAATTTTTGTTCTTTTTTATTTATTTTTAAACCTCAGACTGGTAAATGTTTGCAGCAGGTTTGTCTTGCTTGGGCATAAATCGCATTTTTTTTCTGAACGGCCGTTAGCGGAACAGCAAACGTGTTGCTACACTTTTTCCAAATACTTGGCATTCTTCTGTTGTCAAGCACAAACGGCCGACAACAAAGCAGACGGCGTGCAGAGGCCTGCTAACACTCCCACCACGCATCTGCAGAACCTGATGGGGTAATTTCTATTTTCAGCCTGTTCCAGCTTTAAAATTGCTGACTCAAAGTGTTTAGTAGATTAATTTATCAAGTAAATGTAGTGAAACAAATGTTTGCCTAAAAATGTCATTTAAGTTTTGTCTGCTAATAAGAGTGTAAAAGAGCAGGAAGTACTAAAAAAAAACAAGCCTTACCTTATGAAAAAAGATGCTAATTGAACAGGATGCAAAAAAGGTCAAATGGGACGCTAATTTAAATACTGTGGAAGGCCTCAGAGGAATGCTAACAATGCTAAATGAAGTTTGGCGCTAGCCAAAAATACTTTTAAAGAGAACACTAGTGATGCTAAATTGATCCCTTTTATGCTAAAGCCACAAAAAGCAAAGTAGTGTTAGAAGAAAATGCCAAAAACGAGTTTAAAAATGCTAAATGAGTTCAAACATTAACAAGTGTGCAAAGCCTCAAACTGCTAAACTAGCTTACGAAAATGTGTTTAGCTTTACAGAAATGCTAAATATTCTGTTAAGGCAAAATTAAAGTTACAAACAAAAGCTTGAATATTAATAGCATAGAACGCTAAGTTGTTAGGGTTAGGAACGCTGATAACTGTTTACATGCCTATTTCTAAAGCTAATTTAGTCGAATTTTGATGTTTGACCTTAAATAGGCGGTGATAAAAGCTGGGGATGTAGTTAGTTGCTATTTACTATCTAATATTTAAAACATATTTTTCAGTCAATACCCAAAGGAATAATTTTACTAATGTCAGTGAAGGCACCATGCTACATTCAGGTGATGTTCAGAGGCAGCAAGCGTCACATTCACATGAGTTTCTGCTGCTTGAACTTAAATTACCATACATTCACGTGTTTTACATTTGACCTCGTTTTGTGTTTTAGTTTAAGAAAGAAGTCTGTAAAAATTGTTGGCACAAGATAACATTTTTAAAATGTAATTATTACCAGATATTGCTTAAAAGATGGCATCGATCAGGAAACGATCAAATACTGTGAAGCCTAGCTTTATGCTAAAGGATCACTAATTGGAAAATTGCTTTTAAAAATGCTAATTTAATGCTTTGGAAAAACTGAAAGATGAGAAATGTGGTATCTTAAGTGAAAGTTATGAGCAGTAGCATATTGTTATAAACGGTAGATGATTATTTAACAATGTTAAGTTTATCCTTTTTTTTTTTTTATTTCCAAAGTTTAGTTTAAGAAAAAAAAAGGGGGAAAAACTAACTTTTTCCAGCTCTGTGATTTTTGTTTCAAAGTAAAAGCACTTCGAATAACTTGATTCATGCAGGTCTGTGCAGCTGAAGTGGAGAGGAGATTGAACGTTAAGGTGGAATTTTAGGGCCTCCTTAAAATGTTCATTGAGATTTTAGGATGGCCGCTCGTTTTCAGGCGGCTCTAAAAATAGGCTTCTATTAAGTACTGCAGGACACACAGATGATTACCTGGGTGGGGGGGCTGAGTGGATCTGCCTGAACACCCCCCCCCCCACACACACACACACACACACTCTGAGGTTGGCACGGCCGCTGCTTCCTGGAAGTTCGTGCTCTGCAGACGTCTGAGCCTGTAATGGGCTGCAGCTCGTTAAGGGCTCAGCTCGTTAACGAGGCCCGGCTGCTCCCACACGGCCTGAATCAGAACCAGCACCTAGAAGAGCAGAGCGCGTTTGTGTTGAACTCATTAGGGGTTATCCACGACAATCAGGATGTGTGGGAGAAGCTGTCGGATGAGAAAAACTCCTGTCACTTCAGAACCGAGAAGTCCTGGTGACTTCACAGTCAGTCGGGAAACCTGAATTCTGCTCCTCCCTCACAGGTATGGCAGAGTTGGCGAGTCTAGTGCAGCGGCTGGAGTTGGCTGTGGGGCGACTTGAAGCCATGTCGGGGCCAGGGGGCAGCAGCACAGGAGGTTCTGCGGGGGGAGGTAACCACGCCCCTAGCACAAGCTCCTCCTGTCTGGTGTGTCTGCAGCGACAGTCATGTGACTTCTTCCTCTTTCAGCCGTGTCTGCGTACGTGGAGGCCTTTGACGGCATCGTCAGCGGTCCCTTGGCTCAGTACCTGTCACTCAGCCAGCAGATCGGCGGGGACGTCCAGAAACACGTAAGTGCCCCGCCCCCTAAAACCCACCTGGCAATTTCACTTCAATCAGAAATGCTGGAGCCGGTTCTGATGAGCAGTGAGCTGGACACAGCTTCCTAAAACATTTCACCTCCCTGCTGTCAGAGATGGTTTATAAATGCACCGGATTTGTAGTTTTTTCCTGCAGTTTTTTGTAGTTCAAATCTTGAACCTTTTAAAGATGCTATACTCAAATAATCTTCTGCAGTTTTGAAACTCTTTCACATTTTCTCTAAAACTGTTTGCTCCTCTTCAGGCAGAGATGATGAAGCAGGCCTTCGCCAGTCAGAGGCAGCTCCTCATCACAGCCTCCAACTCCCAGAAGCCCTCTGATGTGAGCCACACCCACTGACTGCTTCCATTAAACTATATTAAATCACACCTTTTGTGTTTTTTAAAACTGAATTTTAATAAATAAATGGAATTTTCCATTTTAAAACTTTTTTTTTAACTTTAAAATGCACCTAAAATTGTTCTTATTTTTAGATTTTGTTTTAACAATTTTAAAAAGTTAGTAATCTATATTTATTAATTTTCATCATCTGTTTAGAAGCTACCTTTCATGCATTTTGGATTTTTTTTTGTCATTTATAGTCTAATAATTATTAGCCTTAGCATGGTTTATTTTTCAATGTAAAAGTCCTAAAGTCCTTCAAATATTAATCTTTTTGTTTTAAAAAAAAGTTTTAAATTTTTTTTTGCACATTTACATTATTAAACATTTTTGTCTTTCATTTATTAGAAAATAAGTTTTAAGAAGCTTGTGTTCAGAAAAATTATTTAATTTAAATTCTGTAAATCTTTGTTTATTATTTCAAATCAACCTAAATGATTGAGAGCTTCCATCAGAGGTTCTTCACATCCAGAAGAACCTGTTAAAATCCTTCTTCTCTGCAGAATGTCCTCGCCACCCTGATGGAGCCCATGTCCAAAGCCATCCAGCAGGTCCAGGCGTTCCGTGAGCAGAACCGGACCTCGCCGCTCTTCAACCACCTGTCTGCGGTCAGCGAGAGCGTGCCAGCGCTGGGATGGGTTGCCATGGTGAGGCCATCCTTGTGGAGGCGGTAAAGTCTGTCAGAGCTCCACCCTCCGACGAAGCGCTCACACGACTCCTCCCTGTGCAGGCGCCGAAGCCCGGTCCGTACGTTAAGGAGATGCAGGACGCCGCCATGTTCTACACCAACCGCGTGCTGAAGGACTACAAGGAGAAGTGAGTGATCTTCATGTTCACGGAGGTCTGTGTTTCTGAGTCCTGAACCTGCGTCTCGTCTGCAGAGATAAGATGCACGTGGACTGGGTCAAGGCCTACGTCTCCATCTGGACCGAGCTGCAGAACTACATCAAGGAGCATCACACCACCGGGCTGACCTGGAGCAAGACCGTAAGTGTCCACCATGTTCTTCAGAACATGTCTGAAGGTTTTTCCATGAAGCTCCATCCAGCAGCTTCTTGGAAGTCCTGAGTCTGAAGCTACGTTCACATCGCCCTCGGCAACGCACGCTAAAGTGACCATTTTTAATGAAAAGTTTATGTAAATCCTTCAAAACCTCCTCCATTTACGCGTCGCTACGCACATTTTAAGGACCGTTCTCGGTACGTAATGCACAGCCGTGAAATGCCTGCTGCAAGTTAAACCAGTTTGAGCTTTGACCAATCAGATACTTGGATTCAGTCGTGACGTTTCACACCAAGCCTTTTTCGGCTGTAGGTGGTAGACATCCCCTAGTACAGTGTTTTTCAACCTTTTTTGAGCCGCGGCACACCAGCATCCAAAAAAAAATATAAAGAAAAGGTGGAACTCATAATCTGTATTGATCTACAGCCCTTCAGCAATCTCACATGCATTTTTGTGATAATTGTGTCAGAAAAAGCTGGAAGTTGCTGCTGTTTTTTCTAAAAGATGTAATAAAAGTTAAGTTAGAAGATTTAAAAAACTGTTTGATGTGTATTTGTTGTGGTTTCAAGACGTTTAACAAGGACGACTCATTGTGTGCTGAGACGCTGTCACTTTAACCTAATGCATCAAGGGAGATGTAGTCCAACTAGCCACTAAAGACGAGCTTTAGCTGGTATTTTTGTTGGAACTGGAAGGAAGGAAGGAAGGAACAAGGAAGTGAAGACCGACGGTACCGTGGTACCCCTGCACACACACTGGTTGAAAAACACTGCCCTAGTAAACAGTAGAAAAAGAAGAAGCCCGTCCTCGCTTGTCCACTGTGAACACCTCGAGCTAAATGCGCGTTCAAGAACCGCCGTGTAGAACGTGCGTCACAGACTGGTGAGACTGTAGCTTAAATGAAGAGCGAGTTCTCATCTTCACTATCCTCTTCAGGGTCCCGTGGCCTCATCCTCTGCAGCTCCACCCCCCGGTGGGTGTCCCGCTCCTCCTCCCCCTGGACCTCCTCCACCTCCTCCCCCTGCAGACCTGAGCGGATCAAGCAGTGGCGGTGGAGGCGGAGCTGACACCCGGAACGCCCTGTTCGCCTCCATCAACAAGGGTGCTGACATAACTAAAGGTGAGGGGCGGGACTTTATGTTTATAAAATCCAACATTGCTAAGCTTGGTTTTTGAATTTTTGAATTCAAATGTAATTATTTAGAAGGGAAAAGTTTTAAATCCCATAAATTACCTGTTTAATATTTTCAATTTTTTTATAGCAATAAATTGTTTTAATTGCGGCTTTCAAGGACCCCACATGGTCATCAGATCTTGAAACACTGACCGGACAACCTTCATGTCCTTCCATCCCCTCTCAGGTCTGAAACACGTCAGTGACAATGAGAAGACCCACAAGAACCCGGGTCTGAGGGGTAACACTGGCCCGGTCCGCTCGGGGCCCAAACCCTATGGCTCCACCAGCCAACCGGCTGCGTCCTCTGCCCCTGTCCGCAAGCTGCCCCCCGTGCTGGAGCTGGAGGGGAAGAAGTGGAAAGTGGTGAGTGGGTGGTCTGATGTTAGCCGCAGTGTTTTGGCCAAGTTTCCCTTCGTCTTCATCCTCCTCCTCTTCCTTCTCACTGTGTTTCCTGGAGTGTAGGAGAACCAGGAGGGAGCGCAGAATCTGGTGATCAGCGACACCGAGCTCAAGCAGGTGGTGTACGCCTTCAAGTGCAACAACAGCACGCTGCAGGTCAAAGGCAAGATCAACTCCATCACCATGGGTGAGAATCTCTGACCAATCAGAGCTCTGGGTGCAAATTTGAGAAAATACTTCAACTCCAGAATCCAGAATCCAAACACAATGCGCCTCCTGCTGGTAGTTGCATAGAAAAGCAAGTTTCAAATGTCTTTGATCATGTGATCGCCTCCCTGGATGCTGGTCATGTGATAAACATGTAACCACGCCCATCCATTCAGATACATTTATTCAGAATTTTAAAAATTGAAGCGACTTCATTAATATAAAACAAAAGCCTATAAGAGAAGGCTCATAGAGGCTTTTATTTTGAAAAATAAAAACAGTAGGCACTTCTCATTTGGGCTTTAATTTTGAAAAATGAAAAGATGTTATGCAGGTTTTTTTTATTCTTGCTATTTTTTAAATATAAACAATTTAAAAAAATCCTGGAAAAGCTTCTCATGTTTTTTTTTTTTTATAAAAAAATGAGCCTTCTCATATGGCTTATTTTTCAAAATGAGCCTTCTCATTGTGGACCTAACTGGACATTCTTGCGTCCTGCAGATAACTGTAAGAAGATGGGTTTGGTCTTTGAGGATGCGGTCGGCATTGTGGAGGTCATCAACTGCAAGGACGTCAAAATCCAGGTGAGTGCAGCCCTCCTCCAGTGAGCGTGATGGCGGCGGTGCGTTCATCTGGATGAGTTTCTTTTTTGCTTGTGTGCAGGTCATAGGGAAAGTCCCGACCATTTCCATCAACAAGACAGACGGCTGCCACGTTTACCTGAGCAAAGACTCGCTGAGCTGCGAGCTCGTCAGCGCCAAGAGCTCAGAGATGAATGTTCTGGTCCCCAACAAGGACGGCGAGTTTGTGAGTCGGCCACTCATCGCGCTTGTCGTTTTTGGTCCTGATGATGCGGCGTGACTCATCACTGCTGCGTCTGTTTGTGTGCAGACGGAGCTTCCAGTTCCCGAACAGTTCAAGACCGTCTGGGACGGCCAGAAGCTGGTGACCACAGCCACGGAGATCGCTGGGTAGATGTGACCACGGCTCCGGGCTTTCCCCATCCTTAAGTCCCACCCCCTACCAGCTAACGATCACGCTGTAGACTGAGATTTAAACCTCATGACCCACCCACCCTCCCCTTTATCGGCCAATCACAGCTGCAGCTGTATCCCACCTCCCCCCAAGAGCCAATCAGAGGGCTGCTTGCTCCCTGCAGCAGAGCCTCCAGCCAATCAGCAGCGAGCAGCCTCCCTGCATCGGCCAGCACTTTCACAGGCGTTCATGAGTTTGCCAACAGTTAAGATCCTCCAGCGTCACATGACCTCGAAGCCGCTTCCATCAGCATTCCACGGTTTTCCTTCAACCATGCAGGAGCATTCGGGGCGTAAAACATTCCACATCAGGAAACCTGAAAGCTGCACCTTTGATCCACCTGGACGTGTGTCCAGATGTGAGCATCTTTAGATCTTTCATTTTCTTTGATTTTCGGGGCCAGAATCAGAAATGTTCTCGTTAGTGCTGAGACGTCATTAAACTGTTGCAAAGGATCAGAGGTTGTCGTCTTTATTGATCAGATTCACAGCAGAGAAACATTTTCTTGTGTTAGAAGCCTTTGATCTGTTAAAGCAGCAGGAAGAGGAGCTCATGACGCGTGAAAGGGGCGGGACCGACAGCGTCTACCTCAGGTACGGCAGCAGGTTGGCGTCAAACCATTCCTTGGAGAACTGCAGGTGGTCTCCCTCTGTAGCCAGGAAGACCAGCTTTCCAGCTTTGTCCATGGCAGCGAGGCCCAACCGGTCCTGCGGGGAGGAGGGCAATAAATGGGGGGGGGGGGGGGGGGATCAATCGTGATGCTGAAAATCATCTGACCTAAACTCAAATCCAGATCTTAACACCAGAATCAGCAATGAAAATAGCCTCCTGCAGATCTCAAAGGTCTAACGACCAAAAGATGCTTGGAGGCCTGCAGTGACACCTCTTCACCACTAGGGGATGTGTGAAATTCAAACTTTATTTTTATCCAAGTGTAGTAACAACAACAAAACTGTATAAAAGTGCAGAACTACAGTCCAAACTGGACTTGCATAGAATTTAGGATTTCACAACTTAAGTTTGAACAGATGTTTTTAAAGCTTTTTGGTTTAACCATCAAAATCTCGTGACTTTTGGAAAGATTGAGAAACGCTGTGAGGTTAACACAAATGACAAAACATTTTTTTTATAAACCTGGTAGGATCCATAAATGTTTTTCAAAAGATGAATCTAAAATCCTTCATCTTAAATCCAAGTCCTCATCTGAGCTTTAATTTAATGATTATCAGTTAAATGTAATATGCATTTCATAATAAAAAGCCTAATAAAATTTCTGTACTTAAATTTTCTTTTTTGCAGAATGGTGATTGCTCTGCTTTTGTAAATGCACATTTAACCCAAAATGCATTTTAACCATAATCCAATACAGAACAAACATGTTTATGATGCAGAAACCAGATTATTTAATCTAAAAATTGGATTTTTTAAAAACTCTTCTTCCAGTGTTTTATGGATCAAACCATTATCTTCGTCTCTGAAGATCATCTTCATCAATGACTAAGTGTCAAGATCTGTTGACCTGTTCTGTCTTTGCTGGATCTATGTATCCTTTTATTTTAAATGTTTATTTTTGGTTCCAACACAAACATTCAACCCTTCTTTTTCTTTTTAAAATGAAAGTTTACGCATTTCTGAAGATTCCAAGAAAGAATTTTTTACAAAATGAAAATGTTCATCTCAAACAGGATTAGCATTCACTGACTCAAAAGGATAAGCGGCCGTACCTGTTTGTAGAGGTCGCTCTCCTGCAGAGTCTCCGTCACTTTGGCTTGGCCTGTTTTCAGGAAGCCGAACCACTGAGGGGATCAGGAGCAGCTTTTAGTCCCACTTCCTCAAAGTCTACAAATTAGGATCCGTGAAAAGCTCACCTCCGTGTCAACAGGATCCACCACCGAGTCCTGCAGGAACTTCACCATCACAAACGTCTCCAACTGCTGGAGATTCTTCTTGTATGTCTCGTTTACGCTCTGCGGCGGGAAAAGGAGACGGTCAGTAAAATCTGAAACTGAACTGAATTATTTAACACTAAGCTGCTGATTGCTAAAAAGTACAAAACAAAGTTTGATTCGTACTTTTTAGCGATGTACCGCAGTTATGTTTTACATCTAAAAAGAAAACGTTGGAAAATGTTAAAAGTAGGACAAAAAATTAAAGAAAATGTGAAAGAAATACAAAAAAAGAATAACGGAAAAAATAAAAATAAAAAGCTAAAAATGTTAGCCGCTAACAGTAATGAAGTGTTTACATAATCACAGTAAATTTGAGAATGTTTTCATTCAATGATTCTATCACATATTGAATACTGTATAACATGTTGGTCCTTGACGGGTGTAAATGAGAGCAAAACCATAGAATCACTTTATAAAAATCACTTAAGGTCTTAGAAAAACAATGTAATTCCATGTTTGTAATATCTTGAAAAAGTACAAGTTGTTAAGCTTTGAGAATTTTAAAAATTTTAAATTCTCTTCTTTGATGTACAAGGTGTTACATGGACTAGCTCCGCCTCCCATGTCTGACTTTTTTTTTTTTTTTTAAAGGGCTCACAGCGCTCTCAGGACTAGGGCCTCCTCTCAAGGGGACTGTGAGGTTCCATACAGAAAAACAGCCTTTGGACAAAACGCTCTTTCTGTAAAGGCCAGTAAACTCTGGAACAGTCTTCCACAGCTCAAGCAGTGGCTGAAAGCAAACCAGTCCTGTAGCCACTGGCTTAACTCTCATAATGTACCACCCTTTTGTGTTCTTATTGTATCAGTGTGACTCTGTCTTTTGTTTTGTCCTGTTTTATGTTTCCTGCCTAGGGACTATGGATGCAAATTAGCAATGCTATAATCCAGCATGTTTACGCCTATCATTGTTTGATAGATGTTCATTAATGTGCACTGTCCCTATTAAAAAAAGCTTAAATAAAATCAGCTGGTGAAAGGGCGGCTTTGCGCCACTATGCAACACTTCACTTCAAAGTTTAACATTTGTGACGTTTGTTAAAGATCAAACGTAATCATACATAAGTGTATAAAAGAACAAAAATTAAAACGGCACTGAATCGCTATCATCAACCAATCACTGTGAAGTTTTGTTATCTATGTTCATGCTAATTAGCGTTACTCTTGGTCAGGGGCCCTTCCAGGTTTTTCCCTCATTTTGGTATCTTTATCATTAAAGACTGCATACTGACCCTCTCCTGGTTGATGTCTGCCAGGAACAGGCTGTGCTTCTTGTACAGGTCGTCGTTGAGCGGGTCGTGCCAGTACTGGGCCTGCACCAGGCTGACAACACAAACACACCGCCAGTTAGGGCATGCCGCGGATCGGGGCCCACTGTGGCAGCGGCAAGCTAAACTCACTGCTTCTGCACCAGGTCACTGTACGCCCCCCTGTTCAGAGCCTCGCGGATCATGTCGCACACGTGGGAGCTCTCGCCGGGACACCTGGGCAGCCCGTACACACCTGGACGCAAAGACACACAATGTCACAGCCAGAGCTCCGGAGGCGTGGCCTCACCTTCCCTTCTGGGTTTCACTACATCACCTTGGTGCTGGCCCCCAACAGATATCAGCTTCTTCATTGGTGGGGAGGGACATCGCTGAGCCACAGCTCTCCTGACAAACACAAAGCGGGATAAATCAGGGAGTCGCCCCCTGAACTGACGGAGGAACCAGAACCTGCTGCAGATACGTACAGGAACTGGGCCCCCTGTGAGAAGCCCATGGCGTTATACCCCCCCTGTAGGTTTGGGTCCTGAGCCAGCTGACTGCACACCATCGACACCTGGTGGTTCACATCCAGGAAAAACCCGTTCTCTGTGTCCTACAGAAGGAAAACAGTGACATCCCTTTCAAATCAAAACCTTTCCTTTATTAAAACCTGTTATCGGAAAATGTATGCACCTCCACCACATTTTTCCCGATCATCAGCGACAGAACATAAATGCCAGCGATCTCCTGCTCAATCATCTTCTTTATGGCGCCCATGCTGAGCGGGTTGCAGCAGCTGTCACCTGTGGACACGCGTGTTAGCATTAATGACACCTGAACTGAACATGACTGCCTCACCTGCTTTCCCTCTCTGAGAAGACCATGACCAACCAAATATGGTTTAAAAGTTAACTTATATATAAATACGTGCATTATCTGCATATTGTGGTAACTTAATGGGAGAATATAAATGTTTGAAACAAAAGGATCCCCAGAATGGAGCCTAGAGGAACTCCATGAGGATCTGATTAAACAAATCCGACACTTATAAGTTGTTGTTTTTTTTAATCAAAAGCTTTTCCTTTTTTTCAAATAAATCAGAAAAAGAAAGCCGATAATCATTCTAAGTTTTTTATTTTGAAGTAAGTTGTATAACAAAGCTAGAGTATCTAAATGGAAAATTATTTTTTTTACAACTCAACAGCTTTTTCGCTTACTCTGTGATTTTATTATTTTTAACTACTAAACACTGTGGAATGCAAAGTTTGGTTCACTCCTTAAGACCAGAAGTATTTAACACGTTACAGTACAAACACCGGATGAAAATGATCAGTGGACAAGCAGCTTCTGCTGACAACCAATCATCTTTGCTCGTTTTACATTCACTACTGAGGTCCTCCTCCATTTTTTCCTCAACATTTAAGCACTATATCTATTTACATTATATGTAGAGAGTGAGATGTATATACATATATGAAATTAGAGTAATTTATATAAAGTACTCTACAGTGTATATGCTATACAGTACTATACAGTACTCTAATTTCAAAGTAATTTACTACCAAATATAAATACTAAGAAGTATTGAACCTCCTTTTCAAATTCTTTTTGCACATAACATCTCTAGCATGCTTAGCTATTGTTAGCTAAAGAAAAAAAGGTTATTTTATTGTTTAAATTGAAAACAGTTTGTTCCTTTGAATCAAAATGGGTCTGATAAAAAAAATTATGAACTTAGTTTCATAAATTTAAAGTGGTAAACTAGTTTCACTTGTTTATCAACTCAATATGGTATTTATACACATTTCTTAAAAGGTTTTAGACCAATTCCTAAGTTTAAAACAGATTATAATGATGGAAAGTTCCAGAGTTAAGAGCTGATGACATCTTCACTGAGACAGTTAAGGAGAATTCCATTTTCACAGAATGTTTTATGATTTAATTTTTTATTTTTTTATTATAGACTTTTGAGGAGTTATAAAGTTTTATTGAACTTATTAAGACAGATTGTACTTCTTTTACTTCTGCATTTTTTTTGCATTTAGTGCATAACTTGTCCTGTCAGGTCTCCTTTCCCCTAATAAATTTAGCATAAAATTGACACTTTTGGCTTCATTTAGTTTATTTTAGATTTTCTATCGTCTTAACCAGGTTTAGCAGAGTTTGATAACTTATCAGAGCATCGTTTTAAGCATTTTGTTCCACATTTTAGCATCTTTGATTAATCATTTTACACTTCCTGTAGTGCAATGTTGTATTAGGTAACATTTCATTAGGCCTGGTTTTTAAATAATACATCTTAGATTTAACTAATTTTGGGCTTGCTTAGTAAAACTTTACAACAAGTTGTGTTTTTTTTTACCCTTTAATCAGTTTTTTTTTTTTAGGATTCACTTTTTAGAAAGCAAGATCATAAAAGCAGAAGTGAGAGACCACAAAGGTTTCTGCTTGACTTGATGTTTGTGGTTTAGAAGGACTTTCACATGACTGCGGTGTGGATGTCCTGGTTCTGGTTCTGCTGGGGGTTGTTTCTTGTAAATACCTGAACCTGCTTCAAAAAAGGACTTAAACCAAAGTTCAGCACAGTTTCTGAGTCACATGACACTAATCCTACACAAACTGGGTTTGTCTGGAGTAGGAGCTCACCCATTCCATGCCACAGTATCAGAGGCACCGTCTTGTTGGATGAGCCAGGAACCGGTCCGGACACCACCAGGAGGACCGGCACAGCCAGCAGGAGACTGGACAGGAGGAGGACAGCCATCCTGACTCACTTGCGTCTTGATTCAAGTCAGATCTGAACCGGTGGGACCTCTTTCAGTCCTCTTTTGTTCTTCTAAAGCTCCATAAAGAAAAAAAACAAAAGACAATTTAAATTACTGAGTCTGATCTGGTTACAACTTGCTCCCTTTATTGCACCACATCTATGCTTTCATTTTCACTTTCAAATGTATGCTTTTGCAACATTAAGAAAACGAACAAATCAGTTTAAAACAGCAACAGGGGATGTAATAAAGACGACGGAGCTTTAACAGCAGCAATTTTCTTTAAGCTATTTTTAAATATAAAATAAATACCAGCTCATTTACTTAAAAAAGAAGCTCAATGACGACTCAGTTTGACTCAAATGAACAAATGTTTTTAATTATCAAACATAAGGTGGACTTTTAAGATAGAGAAGGCGGAAAATGGTTATTAAACGCTTAAAAAACATTACTCACCGCTTCACTATCTTCCTGCTTGGCCGGTCGACTGCTTGTCACGTGATTTAGTGTTTAGAGCTCAGAGCCAATCAAATGAAAGGGGAGGGTTATCAGTAGGGGGCGTGGCTGTAAATTCAAGCTAACCTGGTCAGTTAGCTAACACATATTCATAGGGGGTCTTTGGGTTCTTTAAACACTTAGTTCCGATTATGACATGAGGGCTGCTGTGCAGGCAGGTTCGGGCCCGACCCGGCGAGCGAGCGTGTAAACGGCGTTTCTTTTTCTTTTTCTGGCTGTTCCCCGAATTCGCTTGTCATGCTAGCAGGTCGTGAAACTGAACCTCAGCGTTTCTGTCCGGTCGTTCAGATTCCGAACCGGTTCTAAAAGATCCCCAGGATGAATATCCAGTACGAGGACCCCGCTTTGTCCGGCAGCTACGGCGTGGTGGGCTCCTTCCCAAAGAGCTTCGGCTACGGGGGCGAGGAGCAGGACCTGGAGGAGAAATGCCCCCCCGCAGACAAACCGAGGATCCTGCTGATGGGGCTGAGGAGGAGCGGCAAGTCCTCCATCCAGAAGGTAGGGGGGTTCTAGATTCTCTTGCTCGCTCCGAGATCCATCTCCAGCATATTCACTTCCACCAGGTTCAGATCAGGTGGTGGGAGGAGGTCACGTGACTGACGCTTCAGCCACAGAAGTCAGTGAAGTAGCGCTCATGATCAGGCCTGTCTGTATGCTGGCGTTGTCATGACAACGAATTGGCTCATATTCTGTTGTCACTTCTGTCCCCCATAAGAAGTGGATGATCATAAACAAACATCTGCTCCTTTTTGTTGATTAGATCAGCAGATGAACATGCATCACATGTGATTGGATGGAAATCTAGATGTATTGATCGGATTCCATCCATCATCTGATAAAGGAGGCTCCACTAGAAGAACCCTTCCTTCTCTCTTCATACATACTTCTGAGGGTTTCATGTTCAAAGACTTGATTCCTGTTTTAAAGAAGCTCTGAGATCCCATCTGATAGATCAGTATAGTCAATATTTCCCCTTCTTTTCTTTCTCCTCCCTTTTTCTTTTCCAGCCTTGTCTTACAATGCGAGTAGATTGATCTCATCAGACATGTCTGCCTTATTTATTGATTTCTCAATCCTGGTTTTGTTGCTCTTCCTCCTCAGCAGGTCTTTTTGAATCAAAACGTTGAGTCGGTTAATTGAAGACCCACTTCGATGGAAAATTGTGTTTAAAAAAAAACATTTTTAACATGTGTTCTTGTGGCATTTTTTCATGATTTATAAAGAAAATTAAGATTAAAATTGCATTTCTGCATATTTCTGCACTTGAATCATTGTGAATCAGGAGCAATGCAAAAATGCAGTTTGAAAAAGAGCTCATTAGTGACGTAGAAAGCAACTACGCCAAGCCAAGGCTTCCGGCGCCACATGGAGGTGCCAGGAAGAAAGTGCTTTTCAGAAACCTGTCTCATCATCTGATCGTTTGTGTTGTTCCCAAAAGCAGGAGAGTAATATTCCTGTAGCAATAATGGGAAAAATCTTTAGATAATACAATGAAATTGAGTTAATTAAAAAAAATATTTGGTGTTATGTCCTCGCTGATGTGTTGACAGTTTAGGTTTTTATCAGGTTCTACTGAACTTTACGCGCTGTGGTTTGGATAAACGTCAGACCGACATAACGAGTTCATGATGATTCGTCCTCATCTTCATCCAGGTCGTTTTCCACAAGATGTCCCCCAATGAGACTCTGTTCCTGGAGAGCACCAACAAAATCTACAAGGACGACATTTCCAGCAGCTCCTTCGTCAACTTCCAGATCTGGGACTTTCCGGGCCAGGTGGACTTCTTCGACCCCACCTTCGACAGCGAGATGATCTTCAAAGGAACGGGTGCCCTGATCTTCGTCATTGACGCTCAGGTGAGGCTGTTTTCTTTTTGTGTCCAACGTGGCGACGCCTAATCGGCTTTCTGTCAACAGGACGACTACATGGAGGCTCTGGGGCGTCTGCACCTGACAGTGTCCAGAGCCTACAAGGTGAACCCGGACATCAACTTTGAGGTCTTCATCCATAAAGTGGATGGACTGTCGGACGACCACAAGATTGAGACTCAGAGAGACATTCACCAGAGGGCCAACGATGACCTGGCCGACGCAAGCTTGGAGAAGCTTCACCTTAGGTGAGCCGGATGTTCAGGCGCCACGCCCAGCTGCTGTTCGGACAGCGGTTGTTGATGACTTTTAGGTTGTGTCCGAATTCCCTCCCTCCTCCCAAACCCCTAAAATACTATACAGTGCATCGCTATAGAGCCCTGGATTTCAATGTAATTTGGACACATATCATTCAAACGCAATGTATTGTGGTCTATATTCACCAATCTAGGGAGCTTCGATGTACATTGGTTTTTTGCAGAGGCTTCTGGGAGATTTCCAGGGCACACTGGGATTTGAAATTGTAGATTCGGAAATCTTGACAAAAAGGCGAATGCTCTAAATAGGGCACTATGTAGTGAGGGAATCCAACCTTATTCTATACGTCACAGTTCTATGTTTTTCTGCTTTTGTCTTCCGGTTTTATACAAAAACCAGCTTCTCGTCGCACGACTCTGATAGTCTGCGGTTCACTCCAACAATCTCAGTTAAAAGCTGCACTTCCTGCGGTAAAACATGCATGCGCGTTACAGTAGCTTGTAGAAAACTCGAACTGATAAAATGTAATTGGTCTTTTAGTCTCCAGTAACCTCTGACCTAGAGCTGTGATGGTGTGGGATTTTTAATCACCGCGGTGATGAACCATTAGGGTGTCGCGGTTAACTGCACCCCCCCCCTCGCCAAACACAAAATCCCCTGGCGGTCGCATCGGATATAAATACAATTACAAGGCAGTGTTCTTTATTAACTAATAAGAGTAACAACTAAGTACTACCTATCTAGCTAATGAACTAACTATATAAGTGTTGTAGAATGACTGTGTGTATGTGTGTCTGAGTGCTGCGTGTGTAGGAGGAAGGAGCGCACACAAGTGTGTCGTGGTTGCGTGTTGATTCTTCTGCAGTGGACCGCTCTCTAGCTGCACGCGAGTTTCACCTGTGCTCTCTGGTACAGACATCTTCTCAGAATATTAGATATTGCCCAGTAATGAACAGACTGCAGACACTTTGTCACCTTTCCGGTAGCCATGAAGTCTGACACCCAAGAAGAGCGCGGGGCAGGAGGCTCCGCCTCTGTTTATACAGACATGTTACGTTGCACTGCACAAAATAGTTCCCAACATGTTGTGATATTCACCGAAATCTAACAGCGTGCGTTCATGTTTGGTGTTACAGAGAGAAGACAACAGTAATAAACCCCCCCCAACACAAAATCCTCCGGCGGGCGGCCGTCTCGCGCACACAGGAACACACAGAGCTTGTCGGCCGTAATACCAACTACAAATTTAAACTCCTCTCAGAATTCAATCAATCGCCTCCTAACCGCTCGAGCATCATTGGGAAGCTGCTTGGGGAAAAGATATTGCAGTTAAAAGTTTTAGATTTTTTAACGGCGTTAGCTTTGCGAGTTCGCTAAAGGGGCGTTGCCCTCTTATTTGCACATTTTTTACCAGAATATTGTGAAAACGTAGTACATGAATCATTGGATCAAGCTGAACAACCACACATGATATGAACCTGTCAAATATGTGGGCGTGGTTAACAGAAAACCTCTGTTGCAAAGGAATTCCAAAAGTTTAGTTTTGCAGATTCTTCTAAAAAATTGCATAGACCTGTTCGTCACCTCCAGTTGCGCAAAAAAATAAATAAAATGGTTGCTATGGAGATACAACCAACAGAAAAGCTTCCATTTAAAAATAAAAAAAAAAGAGGTGGAGAGTGAAGGACCTAGGCCTGTAGCGCTTGCAGGTCATGTAACGCCGCTTGCAGCTTAAGTTTTTGTTTATTTTTATTAGAGGAAATGAGGTAAGCAGCTCATCTCCGAGACACGAACCCTCAAAATAATCCGAAAGAGGCGCGTTTTAACCACAAACGTCCCATTTGTGGTTAAGTGCAGGCTGCTGCAGTTCTACTTGGCTCTAAATGAGTATCTCCATTTCTGCACTTGTGACAGGATTGTGAAATGCCTGTTAATGTCAGGTTTTGGTTTCCGTGTACAGAAAAGCAATTTTGCTTTTAATAAGATGGGTCAAAACAGTACAGGGTAATTGCTGTTAGGTTGCCAGCTGTGCTGCTTTCAATGGTGCGTGGAAATTTAAATTCAAAAGGTTTGCTGCTATTCCTGTTTAGATGATTGTATCCTGGGTCAGTCAGAGGTTCTTCTCACTATCTCTGGATCAACTTGGACCAACCATCTGCATCTCTTCCTCAGCTTCTACCTGACAAGCATCTACGATCACTCCATATTTGAGGCCTTCAGCAAAGTCGTGCAGAAGCTCATTCCTCAGCTGCCGACGTTGGAGAACCTCCTGAACATCTTTATCTCGGTACGTCTCATGGATGTGTCGATAGAAGGTCCTCGTCCGTGTTTCAACGTTCTTCTCGTCCTCTAGCACTCCGCCATCGAGAAGGCCTTCCTGTTCGACGTTGTTAGCAAGATCTACATCGCCACGGACAGCTCTCCCGTGGACATGCAGTCCTACGAGCTCTGCTGCGACATGATCGACGTGGTCATCGACGTTTCCTGCATTTACGGGTGAGAAGACCCTCTGCGAACACGCCAGAGAAGCTCTTCCGACTGAAAGTGTTCAGCGGCGACCTCCTCCCTTTCAGGCTGATGGAGGACGGCAGCGGCTGCGCCTACGACAAAGAGTCTCTGGCCATCATCAAGCTGAACAACACGACTGTGCTCTACCTGAAGGAGGTCACCAAGTTCCTGGCTCTCGTCTGCATCCTCCGAGAGGAGAGCTTCGAGAGAAAAGGTGAGTTCTCACCGGAGGCTCCACCAGATGCCAAACCCATCCGCCCGATTTGATTTCTGAACCAGAAACATGTTCAGAGATTTAAAGATGTTTTTTCTTGTATCTCTGACAGAAATGTATTAATGCCAATACTAAAAAACACATCGGGCTTAGGGCACTTTTTTATTACAAGGCAAGAAGGGCAGGTGCTCAGGCAGACCTAGGGCCCCTAGAAGAGCATGTGCTTGGAAGCGGGCCAAAGGGAAAAAATAAATACAGGTTTTTTCCACCCTAGGCCGTGCTGGATTATTAAGGGTACCATCAATAAATAATCTATTTTGGAATTTATGTCATATGTCACAAAGAAACTTTAAACGGACTGCAGATATTTTACAGATTTTACAGTTGGCTGTTATCAGTAAAAGAAGAAATACCAACCTTGGACAATCGACAGTTTATGGACCCTTTTTATTTTTTTCCCTTACAGCATTACCTTATTATAAAAAATAAAAAATACAAAAAAATATTTAAAAAAAGTAAAACAAATGATTAATCACTTATTGAAAATTGTTAAATTGATTGACTTTTGATGATATTACTTCACTAGCTCCTAAAATTGATAAAATGATTCAAAAATCTTTCCTAATGTAGCATAACTTTGCACATGTTTTTAACTTTTGATACTTGATGGAATTTTGCTATGATAACTCCTGAAACAGTGTTGCGTCTATTTTACTGATATAGTATTATGTTTTAAAGCATATGAATGACTTTTAAAAGTAACATAATTTGCATATATTTCAGATGCTGCATTTGCCATGTTGATTTCTAAAGTTATTTTTGACGTAGTACTTAAGTAATTTCATCTTTGGCATGTGCTTTATTGATACCTTATGATTCTTAATTCTGTCTGATAAAACCTAGGAACCGGATATTGATAAATCATGAAATAAAATGGTTATAGTATAACGGGGTGGGATTATATAAGTTCGCTTCTTTCCACTCCCTTTCAAGCAATTTTTATTAATTATGTCTAATTATACTAAGTTTGATTAGTTACTGTATGAATGTATAACTGATGATTATATTGCTTTTGTGTATTACTCCTATTTGATTGCTTGAAATAAACCATTTCAAATCAAATTCAAATCAAATCAAATCAGAAGACGAAAACTTCAATCAAGCAAAGTAGCTGATTTTTGGAAGTTTCTTCTGATTTTTGAAAACTTGTAAAGAAACATTTCAGAATTTCCTACAACAATACTAGATTAAAAGATGTTGGCACAGAAAACACAAACTCAGTGTTAAAAGAGAAATCCATAATTTAAGAAAAACAACATAAAAACTACGATAAATCACTTTGTGCTCTAGTTTCTTTACAGAACCTGGTCTAAAATGGCATTCCAAGAAAAAAATCTTTTATATTCACTTTAATTTTTACAAATCAACAACTTTTATTTTTTATTTTGTCATCTTCTGTAAAATATCTACATACATTTTCCAATTGTCTTTTTACACTTAATCTTTATTTAGGACATTGGATAGATTTCCCCTTATCCTTTCCCTTAAAGGTTAAGGAAAACTGCAAGACCATTTAAATAAAATGAAACATGATAAACTTTGTTACGCTGATGACACTGTTCTTTTTTTTGGTCTAATCAAATCTGATTCTAGTGTGATGAAATCAGATAAGAAATCACTGATAAGACCCCATCCACTCACAAGTAATCTAATTTCATATCTCAAATTCCCACAAGAATGCTCTGATCACATCATCCAGAGCTAGAAAATAAAAAAACTGGTAGCAGAATTTTCAGTTTCTAAATGTTTCTTTGGTGTTCTATCAAGTTAATTCAATCTTCTTCTTTTTTTTTAAGTTTTTAGGAGCAAACTTTTTTAATGAACTGTATTTTCTTTGTCTCTGCAGGTTTGATCGACTATAACTTTCACTGTTTCCGGAAAGCCATCCATGAGGTTTTTGAGGTGGGGAGCTCGTTCGAAGGTGCCGCCTGGAGACCCGCCAGTTCCTGTAGCAACCAGATGGGCCTGAAGTACGCAGCGCTAAATGGAAGTGCTGTTTGACGCGCCGCAGATTTCCACTTTCCACTTCTGATTGACAGTAGAAACGGAGCACTGACTTGTGAAGTTTCTCACAGACGCTGGACAGATCTAACTAAAACTCTTCATCTGAGTTAGACTTTGCTTGAATATCTGATCACCAGCTGATGACGTTGAGTTTTCTCACTTGCTGTGAAAATCTCACGTGTTTTTAATCAGTTACAGTTGATTACTGCTGCATGTCTCCTCACCTGTGACCAGGTTAAGTTTGGGTGAAAAATCTTTTTTTTTCTTTGTATGTTTAAAAATTTCTTTGAGTACTGCTGTGTTAATAAAAAAAATAGATTTATTGTTTGTAAAATCATACAGCTGCTTTAGAAACCACAAAAATACCATTTTATTGTGTGAGTGATAGTGAGTCTTTAATAAACAAGGTTTGATACTGAGCTGTGTTGTGTTTGATCAAGTATTAATGTGGTTTAGGAATATAAATGTGACCTAAATTACTACGTACGTACACAATCCAACATAACTGATTTGCTGTTGCCTCCAAAATGGCTTTCAACGTTACGTTGTCACTCACCAAAATGGAAAATTAAATGTTGTTCTTCCTGGTAATGTATTTGCTTCACTGCAATATGGTTTATTGCTGGAAGAAAGTTTTTAAAAAGCAGAAGGCTAGCTGTCAGAAAGCTAAAACAAGCTAAATGTTGCATTAAAGTACAATACAGGCTAGTACGTAGCAGAATAATAATTAAAAAAAAAAGAGATAAAAGATTTACTTTAAATTACTAAAATGCTTTTATTTTTATTTATTTTTTTCAGAAGTAAAATATTCCACATTTAATTCAGCATCGTAAAAACTGTAGTACATCTTTTAACCAGCAGAAGGTAGAACGTCATCATTTTTGTTTCCCAGGTTGCACTGCGAGCAAATCACTCAAGATGAAGCCACATTTTTGTTAAAAGACTTTAAAATCTAAGTAATTTAAAATTATGAATGTCGGGAGTATTTTTTGTCAAATCTTTGAAAGTTTAGATTTTTTAAATATATTCACCAAATAACTAAAAAGTTATTTGATTTTGTTAAATATGTTCATTTTTTGTTCTTCATTAACGTCTATAATGAACCATGATCTGCAGAGAAAGATTCTCCTAATGACTAATATTATCCTTTTGTTTAATTAAACTGCTGTGTCTCATCCAGAGCCTCCGGATCGGATGAACCTCCCCACAGGGGAGGAGGAGGAGCAGAGGGAGGAAGGGGCGGTATTTCGTTCCGGAGCCAGCTTTTACGCACGGAGAGCGCAGAGTCAGTGGCTGAATAGCGCAGCGGAGGATCAACGGAGGGGCAGCAGCGCGGCGGGACCTTCATCTGCACCGACTCCCAGAGCGAACGGACGGTGAGTCGATCAGAACTCCACTGTGGATGAAGCAGGTGGGCTCAGCAACGCATGCGTAGAGGATTCACCTGTGTCTTCACCTGCGCATTAGAAAACAGCGCAGAAGCCAAATTTAGGTTCGGAGAAAACCTCCTGAGGAAAGATGAGGAGATGAATGAGAGAAAAAGGTTAGAAGTGTGTATAAGAATGTTAGAAGAGTGACATTTGGCGGAACATTGTTATTAGGAGTTGAAGAGACGCACAGATTGGTGATTGATCTCAGAGCTGAAGCAGCTTCTGAGGTCTAAAGCTGTTTGGAAGAAAGCACAATCAAAGCAGTTTCAGGGAGTCAAAGTTACCCTGAGAAGTTTAGAGAAGATCTGGAGCAGTTTGAGAGGAACTGAAGTCTGTTTAGGACCAAACCAACAGAAGAAGTCCAGGAATAACCTCCTGTGTGGAGAAGACGGCGTGGAGGGTGGTGATAATGGAGGTTCGGAGGTGGTGCAGACACGTCCAGATCACAGATGTGCGAAAGCTTTCCATAAGCTGGGGGAGATTTGGATCTTTACAAATGGAGATCTGAGCCAATGTTCACACTGGACAAGCAGGGAGGGGCTTCTTCTTTTTCTATTTTTTTTTTTACCAGTTGCATGTCTGCCACCGACAGTTGAAAGAGTCTTGGTACGAAATGTCAAAGCGCTGCAAGTCTCACAAAAACAGACTTAAAAATGTTCATAGCTATGCATGAACATGCAAGTTTTGAATGCGGAAGCCCAAATGCGTGATTACGTACATTTACATTGACCTTCAATTGGAAGTGGTCGCTTGATGGAATGTTTACACGTGTTACACGTTCAAGAACGTTCTTGAACACAGGTTCTTGAACGCACTTTTAGCATTTTGTGCGCACACTAGACTTTCAGCACCCGATTCCAGTGCCTAAACCCACCGTTGGGAGAGGCTTGGTGTGAAATTTCAAAGTGGTGGAAGTCGTGCAAATTTTGCTCCAGGTTTTTTCTTTCACTGCTCGATTCCAATATATGAAAGACTTGGTGACATAGAATTTCAGCTGAGCACAAATCGCAATTATTAATTTCCATGCGTCACTACCTAATCGAAGTCCCTGATTGGTCGTCAAAGTTCAACCCGGTTTATCTTGCAATGCGCATTTAATGGTTATACGTAGAGAACGAACAAAACAGTCTTAAAAATGTGCGTACCTACACGTGAACGCAACAGCTTTGAACGTGGAAACCCAAATAGCACATTTACGTAGGCTTTTCATTGGAAGTGGTCGCTTGAATGCGCGTTCCCGAGAGCGGCGTGTATGTAGCTTTAGACCCACCTTCTTGGAGCAAAAGTCGGAACACTGAAGGACGAGGATCGGGGGTTTGGAAACCATCAGAGGTCCTGCAGAACAAAGAGCTCATGTTCAAACAAAGGAAGGAAACAAGCTGTGAGATGTTTTTGCATGAACATCAAACACTTCTCCTGAGATTCACAGGAAACAAATACAAAAAAGGTTAAAAATGGAAAAATCCAAAATGCTAGAGAAGATCTATTTTTTGAGTTGAGGAGTCCAGGTTGGATGAGATGAATCCACTGTGGTCAGTTTTTTGATTAAACGTATATTTTGTTCACGATTGCGCTTCAGAAGCAGTTTTCTTCATCAGATTACACCGACAATTTATAAATCTGGAGATTATCAGCATCAGAATGCAGGACGCTTCTTTGAGGATCTGTAGATCTTTACAGTCCAGATTAGGAAGCCTCAAAGGAGAACTCCACTTTCAGGTGACAAGAGTGAACTTTGAAGCGATGAAGCTTCCTGGCAGGAACCACAAACACAACCTCCGCCGTGAGGAGGTTCTGTTCTGTTTGAGGCGTCGGCGGGAGAACAAACAAAAGATAAATCACAGATGAACTCCCCCAACTCTTGTCAGCGCGCCGCCAGCCCCAAACACACAGACCTGCGATGGGCCTTCGTCCTAAACACTGTGACAGTTTGTTACGGAGCAGCAGGTCTGCGATTCCCATCATCCGAGGGTTCAAGCTCCAAATCATCGTTTAGTCTTCCCAAGTGCAGGAAAATAGGATTAAGGATAAGTATTCCACAATAAGAAATAAAAGAAATATATCAACACAATTTTATATGATAAAAACAAATATGATGTCTTCTCCAGTCCCAGCATAAAAAAAACATTTTTTGTCTACAATGAAAAGAAAACTAGCAAACTAGAAAAAACAAAACACAAAAAAACGCAGTTTTTCCAAAGTACGCTAGGTAGTTTGCAAGTTTTGCCAAAAGTTTTTTTTTCCAACCACCTCAAACGTTGATCCTGTTCTCATTAAACCTGTTTTGACCTTAACGTTATTTGAATTATCGTAACTTTACGACTTCTTACGCAATTAATGTAATTCGTACGGATTCTGAAGCGGGGAAACGCAGCTTTGGATGAAAATGCAACACTTTACAGCGGTGAAGTGCTTACGTATTTAACGTAAATCAGCCGATTCTGATGCAAAAAAACGGCTTTTGCACCAATCCATTGGGAAATCTTCGCGTCTAAAGACTTTTTTACCTGGATCAGAGGCTCGCTAAGCAGATTATCAGTAGTCTTGTGTATTCCATTTCCTAATAATTGTTGATTTCTTCCTACCAAGTTACTTTCTTATCACAGATTCAGTCTTCCCAGCCTGGTGCAGGTCAACAATTTAGTTTCTGGTGTCCTTAGACAGCTCTTTGGTCTTGGCCATGTTGGAGTTTGGAGTGTGACTGTTAGAGGTTGTGGACAGGTGTCTTTTATACTGATAACCAGTTCAAACAGGTGCCATTAATACAGAATGAGTGGAGGACAGAGGTACTTCTTACAGAAGAAGTTACAGGTCTGTGAGCCACAAATCTTGCTTGTTTGATGATCAAATACTTATTTTCCACCACGGTTTACCAATAAATTCTTTAAAAATCAGACAGTCATTTCATTTAGTCTCTCATAGTTGAGGCTTAGCTATGATGAAAATTACAGACCTCTCTCATCTTTTTAAGTGGAAGAATGGTTGGTGACTGACTAAATACTTTTTTGCCCCACAGTCTGCCTAAATAAATCCCTTTTAAAATACATTTAGTCTTTCAAAAATGTATTTTCACAGCATGTTTTACATTTGAGCAGCATATTTGGATGATTGAACGGGTTTAAACGTCCAGCGGAAATTGGGATCTTTTGAAGTTGGTTTTATGAGAAGAGGGAAGGGTCCCTGTGGGGTCTGAATCATCTCAGATGCAGATCCACACACAACATCCTCGTGCTGCCGTCTGTTTCAGCTTAAGTCAGTGATGTCACCTCGGTTCATAGTTTCCACGACCGCTCACCCCGTGGGGTTCTGATCCGTTCCCGCCTGGTCGCCCTCTCCCGCATGAGGAGGTGGAGAATTCCTGACGTTTGTCTTTTCTTGGAAAGTCACAGGAAGTGGAAAAAGTTGCTTTTTTTCCTGTTGAAACCACTTGATTTTTGCCACGTTTTAGCCACAGGCACATTCCTGAGACACTCTTCCAGTTGTCTGCTACTGCAGACGGGCCTCACTATCACCAAAAAATAACAACAACAAAAAAAGGCGTGGTTGGAAGAATTTAGAAATCAGACTGATGGTGTCTCATCTCGAGTCGGTACGTCTGGTCTCTGCGTCGGTTGGATCCTATGGCATCCTGGGAAACATTTAACTGTCCTAGTCGAGGGTGAAAGGATTTCCTCCAATCGGGCATTTCGTGGAGCAGCAACAGAAGTTGGAGGTGTGAAGCCGTGGGGCTGAAAGGACAGACTACAGCTCCAGATGTTCAGCCACCATCAAAGTCTGCTGTCAGAGATCCCACCTGGACTGGAACTGCAAGTTTGCATTTTCTTGCATCTCACTGCGATCTATAGAGAAGACGCCCGTGTGAGTGTGAATAGCATCCTCAGAGCAGAAAGAAACATGATATCCTAAAAACCTGTTAAAGCCTGAAATGACTAATCGAAAGCGAATCAGAGCTGCACGCGGCGCTGAACCGACTCACCTGTGCAGCAGCTAATAGTCAAAACTGGTTTGGCCTCCAAATGACGAGAGGAGTTCTGGAAAGTTTCATCGAAAAACATACAGATTGAAATCCAGAGGCTCCATAAAGGTGGTGGTTCTCAGCAACCGTTACAATTTTTAAAGTCAGAGGCTGTGAAAGGTCAAATATTAGAATATATCCATTGTCTTCCTAGCAACCACTGGTTGCTAATTCCACTCCTACATTCCTAACATCATTCATGAAAGGAATCATGGATGTTCTCTCTTTTCCTAAGCTACGTTCTCTCCATCCTGGGAAACACGGCTTTGAGCGACCACTTCCAATGAAAAGTCTATGCAAACGTTTCCGGCTTCCGCGTTCAAAACTCAAAACGCATCGCCGCTCAAGTTTCTACGGGCAAAACAGACGATCATTGAATGCGAGTTGAAAGTTAAACCAGGTTGACCGGTTAGGGACACAGATCTGATGGCGTTGTTTGGATGGCGTTCTTTTTAATTCACTGAGGTGGCAACCATTTGAAAATTGATCATAGAGGAGAAATTAGTAAATTGATATTTGTAGTTTGTGCCAGACTTAAACAATAAATTTGAATTTGTTCAAATCAATTTATCGCCCATCCCTAAATGAAAATGATAAAAATGAGTCTTTGGTGTGATTTTCTTTGTCTAAAGATGGCACCCTCTTCCTTTTTATGTACATCTCTAAATTGATTTTTTTTTTAAATTATTAGTAGCCAAACATGTTAAAAAAATCCATAAATTGTATTAAATAATCCAAGAGTTGCTTTCTCAAATCCTTACCAGTTTCAGTAGTTCTGTCCAGCAATACATTTTTTTTATATGATCAATTAATGGTGACCTGTATTATTTAATCTAATTAATCTGTTTTTAATCTAACCTAATAGTTGCTGTGAAAAAACGTAATTTTGATATATTTTCATTTAAATTTGTGACAAAGCTTTAAAATGTGCTAAATGAACTTTGACCCCCACCAAGGGCGATTTTTTTCAATTTTGAACAATTGAGGAAAAAGGGGTAAAAAATGGGATCAGCCCTCCGGGTACCCCATTAATGTATGAAAATTAACACCCCGCCAGGCTTTATCCCGTGCATAAAAGATACAAAGCACTTAGATTATTTTCTATCAGACACTGGTTTGTTTTTTTGTGAATACTGAAACATGACATTTAATTATGTCGTTTAATCATAAAAGATACTAGTTGTGGCTTTTTTGGAGTTAGTTCTGTTAGGAACTACAAAGTCGCACGCTGATGACATCACAGTAGCGAGGCAGCACATGCCGCGTACAGGGCTGGTACAGAGACACAGATGTGTACTGAGCGATGCCAGACGTGTTTTCAGCTGAGTTCAAATAAAACGTTCATGCATGTCAACAGTTGGACCTTTGTTTTATTTTTGAGAACACGACAAAAGCGATCATTTAAAAAGAATGCGCTAATTTGTCTGAAATTAATTAATTGCTAATAATGCGCTAATTTGACACCCTTAAATTTCAGTAAACCAGAAAAAGCCAAAACCATCAAAGAGCATTGTGTTGGGTTGCCGATCTATACAACTATGAAGTCATTACCATATTTTTTGTGTCATAAATTGCAGCTGCAGCTCTTTGTCTCAAACCCCAACAGTACGCTGAATTTTGGTGGTACGCAGCTCTTGAAAGATCTGTTAATATGTTTAAGTACGACTTTAGTAAACTATGAAGTGGCACCGCTTAATGGATTGTTGGACCTTGATGGCTATCGTAGTCAGGAGCCTGGCGCAGTGATACATACATACAGAGCTGAAATGCTGAGTGTTGTTTTGCACTTTATGTTACAACTGAACAGTGTTATTGTCAATAAAGTTGGACTAATCTGTCACGGGCACTCTCTTCAAAGACGGATAATTGTAGTTAAAGAGGCACAAGTTAATAACGACACAGAACTTCCCATCAACCAATCTGACCAATCGCCTGCTCCTCCCTGGTCCCTCTAGGCCACAGGTGTCAAAATCCTGCTAACCCACCATTGAAGCTCCTTTTGGCAAGCACACCTAATCCACTTAATCAGCAGCAGACTAGGCAGGATATCTTTAAAACTAACAGGATGTTGGCCCTCGAGGGTCTGACACCCTGCTCTAAGCATTCTGGGTTTCTGTCTAATGTGCACCACATTCCGGAGTACCTTTTGGTCCAAAAATATGATAGTTAAAGAGACACAATAGAATTTGAAATTTACCTTACGACCAACATTCCCAGAGTTCTTGTGACAAAAACGTAAAGCAGAGTTTGATTCCAAGTGAGAATCGTCAATATGTGTTTTTTGTTTGTTTTTAGTTCTGGTACCCACATGGCCCTTTTCGTGGTTTATCCCATTTTGACCTTGATGTTTCCAGTCCATTTTCTGCAGCATGATTCCAGACAATGGGTTGTGGCACACCGTAAAAGCCAAGTTTGACCCAACCGTTTGAACAACGAGGGTCAACGAGGTGTCTGGTTCTTTATCCGAAAGTTCTTGTTCAGCATCTCTTTAGTTGAGTCTGCAAAAAATCCAAGTCCTTCAAAAATGCTATAAATTCTGCTGTAAATTACTTCTAAACATCAATGAATTAAGATCTATTTTTTGCTTGAATATATTAGTTTTTTTTTTTTTTTTTGATGAAAGATTCTTGTTTTTTACGTGACAGAAGCTGAGTTTGTAAAACCCCTCTGAGGCTCTTCACCACAAAACAAATAAATAGATATATAAAACTCCAGCAGTGAAAGGGCAACATGGAGCTCATCAGGCTCCACATAAACAAACTTCTTGTAATGGAGTAATTGTATTATCCCTCAGGAATTGGTTATGTGCTTTGATCCATGGAATAGACCCCTATGCCGGGTTTAACCCCCACTTCTGACACCAATGTTGCAGTGGGTCACCGGAAGAAAAGGCATGAAACAGCGAGTTTAATCTGGATCACACAGGCAGCTAACAGGTGAAAATCCTTTTGAGTGTGGGAATGGTCCATCTGAACTTTTTTTTTTTATTAACCTAAAATTTTCATATAATAAAATTAGACAGAGACAATTCTGGTTCTCCCCAAAAGACCAAAACACGACTCAATGCATTTATCTGAAATGGGACTTTCATCAGTTGTCTTTGTAGCTGTTGATGAAGTCTGCTGCATGTTGGTTTCTTCCAGGTTGTGTAACAGGAGTCATACAATAAAAGGACTGTTCAGAGCCTCACAGCAATAGATCCATGTCAGGAAAGAAAGGACACGAGAGTTTTTTCTTAACAATTTGGTTAATTTAGATCCTGACTGTTTCAAATTTGTTTTTTAACAACAAAGCAAACTTTATTTAAATTTAGGTTAATGAAAAAACATTATTTTACAGTTGAACAAATCTGAGTGAAGGAATGATTTGTCTCTATCAGCATTCAACTGGACAATATTTTTCACCCTTTTGGACTCGCGGCAACTAAATGAAAAAATAGTTTGAGTCACCTGGGATGATCATCTCTGATCATCTTTTGATCTTTTTTAACGTTTTCCCAGTGGTCTTTTAAGTATGAATATGCCTTTTTTATCCCCCCCAAAAAACCTATGTCGTTTCTTAGAACATAGTTTCTGCAGAGCGGCAGTAGTTCATTAGAAATTCACCTCTGAGTTGTCGGCAGGACTGTTGGTGCAGAGAAACCCCGCCCCCTTCCCCTCAGTGCTGCTTAGAGTTCTCCGTTTACGAGCTCTCTGGCTTTGTGCCTTATATCCCAAATCAGATCTTTTTTTTGGTCATTCTTTGCTCTGAATTTTACGCCTAAGTTACTTTATATTTATCCTCCTTCATCAGAAAAAGGCCACAAGATTATGATAAAGATCAAATAGTCTGGAGTAAATTGTAAGGTTTTAAAATGGTAAAATCCTCTGTGGATTAATTAGAAAAAAATGCTGCAATATGAACAAATATTTTTGTTTTAATGCCGGGCCAAAAAATCGCCAAATCTCTGTAAAGTCTGACATCTATTCCCCTCTGAATTTTTCCAGCACAGATGCGATTGTTGGTTTCAAAACAGCTCAGACTGTGGGAGGACAGCAGCCATAAAAGGTCATGAAGCAGCAGCTTTGACGTTCACCTTCATGCATGTTCAGCTTTGTTAGGCGCAGCAGTGGTTCAGGGTGAACTTTTAGGCAGGAGTCTCGCGTCTGGACTGACGTATGGCAGAGCTCCCAGCTCCCTCTGGCCTGCTGGCTCCAAACCAGCGCAGAGTGACGCTGCAGAAAGGCGAGGGGCCAGAGACAGACCCCAAACCTCAAAGAGCTGCCAGTGTGTTTATTCATCCAGGTGAAGCTGCAGAAGCTCAGTGTAATGCAGACTGGAAGGGTTTATTTTTGATATCAGAGCTTAAACAAACTTCTGATTTCCCTTATTACTCGGAAAACTTTGTTTGGGGAAAAAGGTTACTTCGTCCCAACCCCCAAAAACAGACTTTAGACTCAGTTAAGTTTAGAGATTTGGACAAAAAATGGAAACATTGGAGAGTTCAAGGATAACAGCATCGCTGAGCAAAACCAACACAAAGAACAATCTGGACTAACCCTTGAACTTTTGGTTGAATATTCTGTAATGGAAGAGAAACATTCCGGAAGATTTTAATGCCATTTGGACTCAAACTAACACAAACTTTTAGAGTGAGAGTCAGAAGAGTAAATGTCCTCTACTGGTTGATGGAAAAACACGAGTACTGCTGCAGAAAAAGGATCCAAACACATCAGAATGAATCAGCATGAAGGTCCTGAAGAGTTCTGGACAAGGTCTGGATGATATCTGACTGATTTGCACTGATCCTTCTCCCAGTCCAACCCTCGTTTGTTTATCTGAATACTGATGTTGGTTACACACTCCATACAGTAGAGGGCGGTACGCCTGTTCTATTGGTTTATTAACACATCAAAGAAGAATCTAGATATTAATTTATTTATTTTTTTTGTCTGTTTTTGTTTACCTTTTGTAGTTTTTTTGTACTAGGCCGTTTTGAGAACCATATGTGTCAACCGTTATAAAAGTCGTAGTTTAGGAGAATTGTTTAGGAGGATTTGCATCCTTCCCATCAGCAAGCTGGTTTTTAGCACAGGTCACTTAACTTGGTCTGGATCCATTGCAGCAGATAAATCAAAGCCTTGGATCAAACATAGACGAATGTGAGCTGATGAACTGAAATATCATCCGGGAAAACCTGACGATGTGTCAGAATCACAACCATTGGATGCTGCCGAGGAGAAACGAGCAGATTTGAGTTGCGTCGGGAAGAACATCAATGTTTTTTCTAAAATCTGGTTCGCTGAAGGATTTTGTCATTTGAAATCATTGTAAAACATCATCAGCATGAACATATTTCTTGTTTTTCAAAATACGATGGAAACAAAAATGCAAACAAATCTGTTTTCTGTGAAACTTTGAATAACTGTAACTTCTTGAACTTCTCACACTTTGTGTCTGCGTTTATGGACTTGGATCCACCGGACTCCAGTTTTCCTGCAGACGCCATCATGGAGATTGTGACCGCTTTGAACACAGGCAAATTCCCCCGCCGGTGCAGCTGCGTTATTGGATTTCGCTCCTCTTTGAATGCTGCAGTGGACACCAAAGGAGCCCACAGAGAGAGATGGCAGATGTGGTCGACCAGGAAGACAAAAAAAAAAAAAAAAAAAATACCCAAACTACGAAGACCGTATCCGGGAGGAACTCCATTGTTCTGTCGCAGCAGTCAAGACAAGAATAGAACTTCTGTGGGGGAAAGCTGAGATGGTTCATAAAATCACACAGACAAAAACGGAAACAGGAGAATACGTTTCCTGGTAACCTTTCCTGTGTTTTACTGACCCAAATGAATCCCCGCATTAGGAAAGAGTTCAGTCATCTGCATAGATGAGTTCTCCTCACGTTCATCAGACTTTGCTGTTTTGCTGGTTTATTTGTTGGACAAAGGAATGTTTGACAACAAATGCACGCGGTAGGAGAAACCAAAGATGTTCCCGCACTGTAGCAGACTTTGGTGCAAACCATTGACTGTGAATCAGAACTGGACTGAGTGAGTGTGACATCACCCATAGAAAATGTCTTCCTTCCGGCTTCAACTAAATGAAGGTAATCAGTCGCCTTTTTTTTTTTGCAATATGGATGCTGCCATGTTGGAGCCAGTCAACTTCAGTAAGCAATGATTGGTCTGATTATGTCTATTTTACATTTCTATGGCAACCACTTCCACCACTTGAAACTGGGCTACACAGAATCTGTCAAACGTTTTGAACATTCAACGTGAGACCACATACTTTTATTGGGACATCTGATTGGTCAGTTTATAACTTTCTTAAACGCCCTTGCTGATGGAAGATGGTTTTGACTCAAAATCTGACCATACATGGCCCCATTCATTCTTTCCTTTACATGGATCAGTCGTCCTGGTCCCTTTTCTGCAAAACAGCCCCAAAGCCTGATGTTTCCTCCTCCATGCTTTTTCTCATTTTGTCTCTCATAGTTGAGGTATACCTATGATGAAAATTACACGCCTCTCTCATCTTTTTAAGTGGGAGAACTTGAACAAATGGTGGCTGAATAAATACTTTTTTGCCCCGCTGTATGGACTTCTGTTTACCACCCTACTGCAAATGGTTTAGTTGAAAGATTTCAGAAGGTGTTCAACAGTAAGAGTAACATTTAGTCTGCCATCTTGAAAGCAAGCCGTGGCTTCTGACTTTGTCGGATTTCCTGCAGGTTTATTGCTCAACACCTACTTGTACCACTGAGCTCTCTACTTGTGAGACCTCACTCACAAGATCCATACTCGTGCTGGATCTCTTGTTATCACAAGTAGGGTAAAGCCACCCCAATGTTGACTGGAAGACTGTGACTTAATCTTGGTAATATGCATTCAAAAAGTATTGGAAAAGTACATTGTATTAAATACGAAGATGTTCGTTAAGTTCTAATCAAAGGTTACTATATTTTCCACACTATAAATTGATCCAGAGTATAAGTCATAGCAGCAAAAGAAAAAGAAAAAGACATAATGAGGAAAAAAGCATATATAAAAGCCACACTGGAGTATAAGTCACAATTTGGGAGACATTTAATAAAACACGGGACCAAGAACGGACATTTCCTCTTTAAGGACAAATCCTAATAACGAAAAAGATAACATAGACTGAATACTACCACCTAACAGATTGATGCCTATTTAGTTTCTTAAAAAATTGGAGGAATCTAGTATATTAGCACAACAGACGAACAATTATTCAAATAACCATGGTATAAAGCTAACACATGAACTAACTATTAAATCTAGAGAATTCTTCGTCCTTTGTGTCGCTTTGTAACAATATTGCCAAACCCTGTGTAAGATTGAGCGGCGCTTTACGCCATGAGCAGAAGAAGTTCTGTGTTGCTGTTGGTAGCAAATACTGACACACTTGGGGTATGTTCGAATTCCCACCCTAACCCCTATATAGCGCACTATATAGTGGATTCGCCATTTTGTAGTGCTGTCTGAATCTACAATTCCAAAATCGAGTGCCCTGGAAATTTCCTAGAAGTCTCTGCGAAAAACCAGTTTGCATCGATGCTACCTAGATCGGCGAATATAGACCACAATGCATTGCGTTGGAACATTTTTTACCAAAAACATGTATTTAAATGTATTTTTCTTATAAAATATTACCATTTTTATATTTAGAAGACATTGGACTCATAAATAATCATCGCAAAACGCTCATTTTAATTAGATTTTAACTTCAGGAAATCGATGATGTCATACCAGCCGTTTATAAAAAAGTAGTGAGCATGGTGTCCGAATCTTTTTTTAAAATTCACGGCACTACATAGTGCTGCACTATATAGTTTTTTAGTAGTTAGGGTGGTGGGTTGCTGCTATTTATTTAAATAAATCGCAAAATGCTAAAAACTTGAAAAAGAATTGTTTTTTTGCCTTCACTGTAATTTCTGTGTGATGCATTTCTGTTCAAGTAAAAGGGATATATGTTGTGTACTGATGGTGTTGATATAAGTTCAACAAAGAGAGAAAAGAAAGATAGAAGAAGAGATGTTTAGAGAGTCTTCTTTCTGAAAGAAAGTGTCAAACTAACGCTGAGAAACCTTCATCCCTTTTCAGGAAGCATCATGAGTGAGCGCTTTGACTGCAGAAACTGCAAGGCGTCCTTGTACGGACAGCAATACATCCAGGTGGAGAATGCGCCCCACTGCATCAACTGCTATGACCAGCTGCACGCCAACACCTGCCAGGAGTGTACAGAAATCATTGGACACAATGACAAGGTGAAGTTACACCTGTTTGCTGATGAAAAGTCAAAAGTCCTATAGAAACAGTGGGTGTTTTTTTATTTTCTTTTTTCTGTCATTTCTAGAGCAATACAATAATTTTTGCAAAATTGACTTTAAATCTGCAAAATTAATCACTGTGTAATCCAGTCAATCAGTATTGAGTATTCACCCGGACCATGGTATGAATATAGATATATTGCTGACAGGAAGCTAAAGAAACCAAATCTAAGCATCTTGTCAAGGGGCATTCCGGCTAAAATATTGTTTGTCAATGATGTAAGCGATTCCCCCAAGGTCACTCATGTCCCTTGAACTACAGACTCCCCGTGGCGCCGGCCAGTGAATCAGAATCATGCTTTGACTTCCTCATTTGTGCATCGTCTGTGTCGTGAAACACTTCGGTTGCAGACAAAAATGAAAACTATTTTAGCTACAAAATGATAAGAAGGGAAGCACAAACCAGCAGAAGTTAAAGTTCAGGTTTGGGTTTGAACTGAAGAGATTCTGCTGAATTCTATCAATAAATAGGTCGATTTTCTTTCTCGTAAAAATGGTTTAGCTATGATCAAATGGGCACAGACGCAATATTTTGTTCTCAGACTGGCTGGAATAAAACTGCCACATGTTTGTGTTTATGTCAGGCAGGAGCGGTGACTTGTTTCTACAAGTACTGGAGCACAACCAGATCTGGTGCTTTTGTAGCGTTTATGTCGTAAATAAATCGGGGAGTGGCCTTCCAGTGTGTTTCTCCGGCGCTACAGGCACAGTTCAGTGTTTCTGACGGAATATTTTCACAGTACAAAACTGTGACTCATATGTGAGTTTTAACTGTGGGTTGATCTCCAGTGTGTAGTTTTTACAGCTCAGCAGTGCTTGTTAAACTGGTTTCTGTGGGTAAATTTACTTTATTGAAATGTGTCAGTCAAATTCCTAATCCACTTTTGCCTAGAAAATTTCAAAAGTCAGCTTCTGATTAAAGGAAAAATCTTCATGGTAAAATCTAAGTCTAAATCAGCTGAAACTATTTAATAGAGAATGAAGATTAAATTAAATAAATTTTCTTATTTATGATAATTGTTTCGGATTTATGTAAACTTGTTATAGGGACATTTATGAATTTTCCTACAGCAAGGGTGACTTAGGCAGCCATCTGTTAAGACACGTTAGCACAGAAAATGTTCCTCTGTGTTAAAAAAAAATACAGTTGATCAGTATGTATGTAAAAACTAAATCTTTTTGCCCTGATAGATGACCAGAGACGTGGTTGAGTTCTCAGTGTTATAATGGCATTCTATGAAAAAACTGTAATGTTGCTTCTATTGAGTTATTCACAAAGCAGAAACAACTTCTACAAATCAACAGCTTTGTTTCATTAAATCTTTGTCATCTGCAAAAAAAAAAAAAAAAAAAACTTTTTTCCCCCAATTGTCCAAACACAATGCATTGTGGTCTACATTTACCATCCTAGTGAGCATCGAAGCACACTGTTTTTTGCAGAGACTTCTGGGAAATTTCTAGAGTGCTCAATTTTGTAATTGTAGATTTGGACACTATGTAGTGGGTAGTTAAGGAATTCTGACACAATCCTTCAGTTGTGTATCAGTATTTATATGCTAAAGACTCAGTTAGCAAAAAGTAGTTTGTTTAAGTGTACTACGATTATACTTAGTTTATACTAAAAGTGAGGCAGTATACTCGAAGTTTACTATATTGTAAACTTAAAATGTTCCAATTTAGTTTGAAAAAGTATTTAGTCAGTATACTTTCTACCCTACACATACATGGTCTCTACCACATACTCGCTAGACTTATACTGGAGTATACTTAATGAAATAAACTTTTCCTTGGAGCCCATTGCATTAGATAGATTAGAAGCTAATTTAGCTAGCATCCTCGCTTAGGGTGAGAGAAGAAAAATGCTAGCTCCTAGCCTTTACTTGCTAATATTTATTTCCAAGAATAATTAGAATCATTGAGTTACTTTGCTAATAATTCAATGCTAATACGCAGCCAACTTTAATTTAGGTTTCTGGTAGATGCTAGCTAGCCAATAGCTTTTTAATGCTGACTTTGAAGTTATATATTTTTTTGTGTGTGACTTCAAATTGGACTTTTAGTCTCATTGAACGCTTTTCATTTTCCGCAGGAGCTCACCTTCAAGGACAGATATTACCATGAGCACTGCTTTCGCTGTTTCCGCTGCGATCGCTCCCTGTCCAACGCGTCTTTTACCAGCCATGAGGACGTGCTACTTTGCAATGACTGCTACTGCAACGAGTTTTCCTCCAAGTGCGTGTCCTGCAACAAAATCGTCATGCCAGGTAGAGATTCCGTGAACCGCCTCATCGTCCTTCTCAATCTAGGCTTCCTTCAAGTCCTCACAGGAATGAAAGGCTGGCGGTGTGAGGGCGTGAAAGCTCAGAGGGATGGTGGCTTTGCTCTGCTGCAAAGAGTTTATGTATTTAGACTATTTTGAATACTAGGGCTTGTGGGCTGCAGTTCCTGCTTAAAAATCTTTGGCCTTCTTTCTTAAAAAGCCAACAGTTGATAGATCTGACGTTCCATTTCATAAACAAGACGAAGCACAGCTACAGCTACAGATAATGATCTGAAAGTTACAACAATGAAACAGATGAAACTCCAGTCATGTGTGCAGCTTCTGGCCCGGCTTTCTGTCAGCCTGTCACAGTGTTGGAATGTGAGATAAGCCAAAGGAGCTGAACTACAGAAGAGTTCTCCCTGTCTGCTCTCACAGGATCCAAGATCCTGGAGTTTGATGGCTCCTCCTGGCACGAGGACTGTTTCGTGTGTCACAGCTGCGAGAAACCGATTGGAGGTGAATCCTTCGTCCCCAACGAGAATCAGTACTACTGTGTGCCGTGCTATGAGGGCAGGTTCACGCCACGGTGCAGCCACTGCAACAAGGTGAGGTCATCTTCTGTGTCACCCACTGCATGGCTACAACTAACTCCTGACACTTTTTTTCTAATCACTGGACGTTTAGAAGAGCCTACCACGCAGCCAGAAAGATCAAATGTTGCAGTTTCTCAAACGACCACTATAGGCCGCTTTCAAACGCAATAAAATAAGTCTAACTTGACGCTCAAAACCAATTAGACGGACGCCAAAAAGCTGTTCATTTTCAGGTCTCAACAGAACTCGGCCCCTATTCGTCCACTTACTGAACTTTTGTGAGAGTGGGTGGAGCAAACTGGCCCGCATGCCCCTCCCACTTAAGGCTTTGTTTTTGTCCGGTGTGTGAACGCCACCAGCTGAATCGAGCGTGATCTGGTTTGCAGGCTCTGACCAAAGGCGGGGTGACCTACCAGGGCGGGGTGTGGCACAGGGAGTGCTTCCTGTGCGCGGGCTGCAGCGCTCCGCTGGCCGGCCAGCCCTTCACGTCGCAAGGCGAGACTCCGTACTGCGTTAAGTGCTTCAGCAACCTGTACGCCAAGAAGTGTGCCGGCTGCAACTCAGCCATCACAGGTGAGTCACTTCAGTTCTGACTTTTGATGGAAACCAGTTCAGGCGGTCTGAGAAGTCACGCCAGCCTCAAACTAAACACATCACATCATTGGTTGTCACAGGAAGTGATGCAGAGTTTCTCATGATTTCCTTAAAGCGGATGGAATTTCTTGTTGAGAAACATTTTTACTGATTTTTGCTCCCACAACAAACAAAACTTCAATTACTAGTCTGTACAAGTGTACTACAGGTATACTCGAAGTGACCCCATATGTTTACTTTTTATTTAACATCTATATATTGTAAACTTAAAATGTTTCAATTTATTTTGAGGAAGTATTCAGTTGGTATTCTTTATACACTACATATACATGATCTATTGTAGGGCTGCACGATATGAGGAAAACTTGCGATATGCGATATTAGTGATCAATATTGCGATAACGATATAATTTACGGTAAATAAACAAATAGAAAAATAAACAAAAACATCATTCCCATTTCATTGCAACAGTTTAAAATTATACTCCAAATGACCCTCATCGACATAGGAGACAAACATCTAACATAACAGGCCTCCATCTGATTGGTCAACAATGGGAAGGCCTCCATCTGATTTGTCAAAGCATAAAGGGATTTATTTGATTCGTTAAATGCTTCAAGCTGCTAGATGATTGTTTTAACACATTTTGGGTTTGCGATTTATTGCGATATTTGCAGTCTTTTGCGATATGCATATTGCAGAGCTGGATATTGCGATAACGATAAATTTGCGGTATATTGTGCAGGCCTAATCTATAGTATACTTGCTATACTTACACTCATGTACTTAAAGTGTAATACTTTTTGCTACTTTTTGCCGATAAAAGCAATTAAATGCACTGTTGCAAGAAATGTCATTTTGGATGAGTTGTGGTGGCTAGAGCTTAAAGACAATCCTGTGTGGGCGTGGCCAAAGGCAGCAGTAAAAGCTGCGTCACTCCAATGATGCACGCAAGTTTATTTTCAACCCCAAACATCTGATGGAACTTGTGATTTTCTCTGTTATGGTAGCAGTTGGACAAATATTAAAGGTTAGATTTCTCTTAAAATCCTCTCTCCGATGAAAATCATGTCTTTTTTTTGGGTGCTGGAGGACATACAGAAAGAAAATTAAGCTCAAAATTGCCTTTCTGAGTTTTTGTTTATTCAAATAGTTCTGATTTGGGAGCAGACAAAAAAATGTAGTTTGAAAAAGATCGTAATTGTGGCGTAGAAAATACGCTGGGCGAGCCACAAGGTCTTAGCTCTGAACTCTCAACAAGGAGAGGGGAAGTGGGGGTGGGGTTGCTCCACACCAATAATCCCGCCCACAACTCAGAGGTGAATTTTTGATGGACTTCTGCCGCTCTGCAGAAAGTACTTTGGAAGGCTGGGAAGACTTTGAGATTAGATCAGCAGATGATGGATCGGAGGGGGATTTGGAGAGAACCTGATGGTTCAGAGGCTGTTTCAGACCTGGGTTCTACATGTGTCCCGCAGGTTTTGGAGACGGGAAGTACATTTCCTTTAAGGACCGGGAGTGGCACCAGCCGTGCTTCAAGTGCTCGCGCTGCTCCGTGTCACTGGTCGGCTCTGGCTTCTTTCCGTACCGGGACCAGATTCTGTGCACAGACTGCAACGACGATGACTGAGGGGCTCAAAGGAGGAGACCGGAAGCATTCGCACCTCATGTGGACACAGAAATGGATCACTGCTCCACTTTTGTAAAGCCTCCATAGCACAACACTAAACAAATTTCCACCTTCAGACTCACTTAAATGTTCTTTATTTTCTTATTTTGCACTAAGAATTAAAACAAAAATGTGCCTTCTCTGCTTTTTTATGTTTTCCGCCCAGTAACTTCCCTTTCTACTTGGATATTTTCTAGAACAGAAAGATTAGGGACGGCTAATAATCCCTATAAAGTGAATTAATCTTTGCTAATCTATAAAAAACGGAAAACTACTTTCTACAAAAACCTTTTGTGGAAAAAACAAATCCTTAATTTAAAATATTTTTTTTACACACTTTCAGAGCAGAGGGATTTAGCTGTAATTTACCCCTTGTGCTATCCTAGGCACTTTAACATTGGGAGTTGGGTCATCTATACCCACTAGACAGCACTGTCTAGTGCCTGAAACTTTTTCTTCAATGATTTGTGATCTTCACTGGTGTCCATGGATTACATGAAATCTTTCCACCTTTATCCACCTTTGTCATGGTAGGGAGAACATGTCAATGTAAGGGTGGGGTCATCTAAGATAGCACAAGGGTTACGAAAGCATCAACACAAATGTTTGGGGTAAAATACTGTAACGTGTATATAGTATCACTGGATTACAGAAAAGAAACCTTGAAAAAAGACTTGAAGAAGTTATGTTTCTTTTTGTATCTATGAATAATATTTTGTCATTTTTCAGTAAATTGCAATTGTACCAAAAGAAAGTTGCATCATGGGACAATATAGTAAATTTATGGGTTAAACTTTTTAAAAATGCATTTTTTTTAGCTTGTGTTATTTTTAAACACATTTTCTAGTTATAAAGAGAAAATAGTTTTTATTTATATCTTTTTTTTATATTTTCCTTTGTGGAGGGTTTTTACTTAAATTTCTAAAAAAAATAATAATCCAGAAATCTTTCTAAAATGTAACAACAAAGATAAACTTTAAAAAAGGGAAAGGAAAAGTTTCCCAAACAACTTTTCTGCCAGCTGATTCCTGCTGATTTTTCCCATCGACCCGGATGAAAATCTGCAGCTCAGAACCTCTGATCCCCTCTTACAGCTGAGATGATGAGATCAGTACCGGGCTCCCGGATCACCTCTGTCTGCAGGTAATGTTCCAGATCCAGGAGGTCTGTCACAAAGAAAGTGACTTGGATAGAATCAGTCATGAAAGATGAAGAAATAATGAAGATGAAGATATGATGGCAGGAAAAACACACACTTTGTGTCGGGCCGGTTCTGTAAAATATAATCAAAGATCAACTTCAGCTGAGAATAAAGGGAGGTCGTGATTGTTTGGACCTTTCCCATGACTCCCCCTGAAATATGTTTGACCTCCGTGTTAAGGATGAGGTTAAGTTCCAGGAAGAGGAGGAGCCACGAAGATGAAGCAGCTGAGTGACTCTTCAAAGAGCTGACATGGTCACACTGATTCGGAAAGTTTTCCACGGCCCGGAGTACAACCAGCAGCTTCTGACGCAAATGTTGTTCCGGGGTAAACGTGAGAGCAGCTATTTTTTGCCTCGAAACTTTTTTTTTAGCATAAAAATACTTAATAACTTACAAACATAACAGAAAGTGAAGAAATTGGCTTTTTTGGAGGATTTGTTCTTTTTAAAGCAAAGCTGTTGCCATAGAAACCTTTTTGTGGGTTGTTCTTGTCATACATTTGTCAAATTCTTGCCAAAGTGGTTTTATTGTCAGTTTTTTAGTCTTATATGATGTTTTCTAAATGAATGAGATGATTGGCTCCTCCCACTTGCTCTAGCTCCTTCCCCTCACACAAACTTTATCTTTCTTCTACCTGACTCCTCCCCCTCATGTCTGGCTCCACCCCCATTATATATTTTCTCCTCCCCCTGGCTTGGCTGTACTCATCATTAACCCTTGTGCTATCCTAGGCACTTTAACATTGGGAGTTGGGTCATCTAGACCCACTAGACAGTGCTCTGAACCTTTTTTCTTCAATGATTTGTGATCTTCACTGGTGTCAGTGGATTACATGAAATCTTTCCACCTTTATCCACCTTTGTCATGGTAGGGAGAACACGTCAATGAAAGGGTGGGGTCATAGGATAGCAAAAGGGAAATAGCGTGTTTGCCATTTTGTAGTGCTGTCCGAAACTACAATTCCAAAACCGACTGCCCTAGAAATTTGCCAGAAGCCTCAGTGTGCATTGATGCTAAATAGAATGGTGAATATAGACCAGAATGCATTGCGTTTGAACAATTTTTGTGAAAGCAATAATTTTTTAATAATCAACCAACATTTTCATCATCAGAACACAGTGGATTCAGGAATGGTTGTAGTAAAACACGCATATCGATTAGATTTTCACTTTGTGAGCTTAAAAAAAAGTGATGAGCATGTTTTCCAAATTGCTTTTAAAATCCAAGGCACTACATTGTCCCGCGCTAAATAGTTTTTAGTAGTTAGGGAAAAAGGAAGGAATTAGGATATAGTCTCGCTCTTTCCCCTCATACAAAACTCCTCCTACCCATACCTGGCTCCTCCCACCTACGCAGGTCTCCCTAACATCTAAAGCACCTCCCTCTCATGCAAACCTCTTCAGCCATACCTGGTTCCTCCCCCCATCCATGTCTATTCCTTGTCATGCCTGGCTCCTCCACTTTTTTGTATTTTCTCCTTCCCTTACTTGGATTCTCCCCTCATGCACCCATCTACATCTGGCTTTTCCTACTCATGCAAAATTTCTTCTTCCAGCAATTCCTGTCCCTCAGGTTTGCCTCTTACTCCTCACGCCTGGATTACCCTCCTTGTATGTACTGTTGTCCTCCCTTTGCTTTGCTCCTCCCCCTTTAGAATGTCTCCCCATCATCTCTGGCTCCTCTCACTTTTATAAAACTCCTCTTCCCTATGACTGGTTTCTTCCCCTCATGCAAAAGATGCTTCTAAATGTCTTGTCCTTCTTGGCTCCTTCTCCTCCTTTTCATGGATGGCTCCTCCCACTTGTGTCTGGCTCCTCCCTTGATGTTGGTCAGACACCGGTGTGGAAAAAAACACCATGAACACAGAACTGTCGTCTCATTCATGGAAAAACATCAGCAGTGTAACCATGAAATGATTCATCTGACCAGATCAGTCTGAGGCAGAAGTAAATCAACTTAAACCGTTATCAAATTGTCTCAAAATTAAATAAATTGAATATAATTTTCAGAAAATACCATTTGGATTGAGACACGGTAAGTTTAATTTACAACGTAAAAACTACCAGGTTCCATCACAGCAACAACACATGCCAGCAAAAACTGATCAGTCCAATGTGTGGAAACGCTTTGAATTTAGCAAAGACATGTGACCAAACAGTGTGCTAGAATGTTCCAATAATGTTCCCTTTAGAATATTTTGATGTGGAAAAACAACAGTGTGCAGAACTTTTTGAAACTGAAATGTGATCTGATTTACCATTAATTCTTGTTTACTTGTTTGTACACAGATTTAATTTACACTTGATTTTCTTGCTAGAAATACAAGGAATCTGGAAAAGTTCACCTGTACTGTTCAGTACAGGTGAACTTTTCCGAGACCTCTCTGAAAAGAACAGTACAGTACTCAGGTATTTATCTCTGAGGCACACTGGTAGAATTTTTGGCTAGAGATGTCCTAAAGATTTTATGTTAGTGTATCGAATTGTTCCAAAATGAACCACTACGAATCATATGTCAACCACAAATTGTGTCAAATTGTTATGAGTTGTTACCTTCAGAAAAAATGTATAAACACTTTTTCCAAATTTGTAAAAATGTTGTTGGGGCAGTTATTAAAACATTTTCCCCATATATTTGAATTTTTTTAATGCCACATATTCTATATGAAATGTGACCCAAAGTTTCTGTTTGAATCAGTGGACTTCACAGCTACTTCGCCCTCTGGCGCCACCTGGAGGAACAATCGATGCATGGATGTAAACCTTTTTCTGGTGAAAACAGAACTTTCCTGAGAAACCGTGGAGGAAAGACGCAGGTCGACGTTCCAGCCGGTTTATTGGTTTTTCTGTAAAACGAGCATTTTCATAAAAGCATGGTTCGGGGTGATGCTTGACAAAAACTTTCTTACAAAGACAAAGAAAAATATCACAATAAATACAGTCTTAAACACTATACAAAATGGTGCGTCGCTGCAAGAGCGAGCGGTTCGACGCCGCCTGATCAGGAGCAGGACGGCGAAGCGTGGAGGGGGGAATGTTTCAACGATACACAGACGTTCTGGCTGAAACATGGCAAAGTTCATGGAGTTTGCGGGTCTTCAGGCTGAATAATCCTGCAGAATTGAGACGGGAGTCAGATTTCAAACGATTAAACAACATTCTTCCTGTTAATCTCATGGAGAGTTTGCAAACTTACGGCTCTCGGTTTCTTGTTGACCTTCATGTCGAACCTGCGATAAACAAAGAAGAGCCGAGTTAGAAACAGAAAAACATTTGGGTGGACGATCCGCTACAGAAACACCAGCTCATGACAAGAAACAGCTGCACAGACACACCCGAGTCCGAGCAGAGGCGAGGACGGGAGCCAGGAGTTGTACTCAAGTGAAAGTAGCGTTTCTTTAATGTTACCCAAGAAGAATTGAAAGTAGCTAGTAAAAATACCACCACTACAAAATAAAAGCACATTCTTGAACTTCTAAATATTACAAAACAGATCAAGTTGAAAGCAAAAGGGAAAAAAAAGTCTTGATTTTTGTTAGCGTAACTCCCCGCTCCCTGAAGACTGAAGCGGAGCGGCAGCAGCGAGAAGAGGATTGAGTACGTCTTGTTTAGTGTTGGAACGACGTCAAACTAACCAAATAAAACTTGGCCTAAACCAGTGTTTTTCAACCTTTTTTGAGCCGCGGCACACTTTAACCTTGATAAAAGTCAAGTCACCAGCATCAAAAAATTTAAAAAAAAAAGAAGAAACTCATAGTCTGTATTGATCTACAGCCCATCCACAATCTCACATGCATTTTGCGATAATTGTGTCAGAAAAAGCTGGAAGTTGCAGCTGTTTTTTCTAAAAGATGTAATAAAAGTTAAGTTAGAAGATTTAAAAACTGTTTGATGTGTGTTCATTGTGGTTTAGAGATGTCAAAGGAAGATTGATTTTGTTCTGAGACGCTGTCACTTTAACCCAATGCCTCATGGGAGATGTAGTGCAATTGGCCACCGAACGCAGACAGATTTGCGTCTCTGAGGTTCATGGTGTTCCATGGTCTGAGACCGGATCCCGCGGAAAGCTACACCGCTAAAGACGAACTTTAGCTGGTATTTTTATTGGAACTGAGCGACTTTATGAGCAGAATCAGAACAACAAGTGAAGACTTTAACCACTTCTGATTGGTCAGACTGATGACATGTGATTAAGCCACCAAGAATGATTGGTGGAGAAAGTTGAGGGGCGGGACTTTTCCAAAAACAGCTGTAGCTGCGGCTAAATCGCGGTACCGTCATTCTAATCAAAATGTCTTTAATAGAATCAAATAAACACACAGAAAAAAGTATTTTACGATCTTTCATATTTCTAACTACTCAGTGTTTTATCAGGGCCTGTTTGGATGAACACAGAGCTGATATCCTGGAGATGGGAAATGTTTTTAGATCAGTGAAAATGGGTAATTTCCCACGGCACACCTGACCATCTCCCACTGGTTGAAAAACACTGGCCTTAACGACATTAATGAATTTGGTGTTTTAATATTTTTACTGTACAACAAAATCAACAACCGTTTGTATGATCGTTTCATTTGATTAAGCAAACTAAAATATGTACAAATGTGCTTTTATCGACTACTTGGAGGATCTGTAGTTTCAAAAGTTAAACTTAATTCTTCCTAAATTGTGTCATGATCACATTAAATCCTGTTTGAAAGCAGTTCCACAAACAGGAACTGCTTCTGTGAAAAAAGAAGTGAAGCGGATCGCCGGCACACCGCTATCCAAAGAGGCGTCGTGTCTGCCCAGCTTCAGCTTTCGGTGGGGCGGAGCTTCGGTTGTGGTTGTTCGTCCCAACCATTTACTGTATAGGAGAACTGGACTGAGTGAGAGTAATGTCACCCACGGAAAATGAAGTCGATTCAGTCCCTTTTTTGGGATCAGTGCCACGTTGGAGCCAGACAACATCAATAAGCAGTGATTCGGTCTGAGTCAACGTTTCTATGGCAACCACTCTTCCTGATCGGGAGTGAGCCAGTTTCAAGTCTACACCTCCACCACTTGATTCTCGGGAGAATCTGTCAAACGTTTTGAATGTGTAAAAATGAACTACAGAAAAAATGTTGTGAAAAACTAGGACTAGCAAGAAAATGCTAAAAATAAAAAGTTGCAGAGCGGGATGGTCTTTGGGATTTTGGCTTCTTGAAACCAGCAGGTACTTCCCATTTTAAACGGGAGGGGGAGGCGTCACTCAGTCCAGTTCTCATGTACAGTCAATGGTCTAAAATATACTTAAATAATAAAAGTTTGTGCAGAAAGAAAGACTACTCTTATGAGTACACTTTACAAAAGATGCTTAAACTCCTGTGTGTTTATGTGTGTGCAGAGCTGTAATGAAGAGGGGCCGACAGGTAGGGAAACCAGTGAGCCGACAGACGAGGAGCTGACATGCTTTCAGCACCAACAGAGGCGTTCACATGCAGAGTAGAACACGCTGCTTCAGGTCACACAAGCAGGGGGAGGGGGGTGGAGGTCAGGTGGAGGGGGCGGGGGACAAAGGAGCAGGAAGTAAAATCTGGACTTACTCGAAGTCATAATCAAACATGGCAGAAGGGCTGAGGGAGCGGCGTTATGGGAAGGAAGAGAGCAGCAGCAGTTAGTTCAGACTCTACAGAACTACCAGAGGGAACTCTGCGGTTCTGACAGAACTTCAGAGTCCACTTTCAACGTTCCTGGAGCCGCCAGAGCGAGACCTCTCTGAAAAGAACTCGTTTACAATCAGCAACAAGCTCGACGGGACATTTGGGATCAGTGGAGGAGTCCCAGCTGATCTGTTTTTGTTTAATGAGCAGAACTTTAAAAAAAACACACACACACAAATCTGGAGAAGAAAAAGAACAGAGAAAAAGAAAAGTCAAGTCAAGGAAAATGAAGGAATGAAAAACAAAAGCTGAGAACCATCAAGAAGAGGAGCAGCTTCCTGCAAAGAAACAGTCTGAAGGTGATCAATCAAGAGTCCAGATTCAGAAGATCTTCATCTGATAGCAAACATTTTATGATTTTCCTGCTTCTACTGAACACAACCACAGGATGAAGATGAAGATCCAACCCAGTCCATTCGTTCAAGTTACCTTTTTTTAATCAAACGTTTCAGCCTCAAAAGATCCTCCGGTGCTTCATCATGATTATCATCATCATCTGAAGCCAGCTTCAGCAATCACACGAGCATTTTTTTTAGGAAATGAACGTTTTCTATTTCAACTTTTTTAGTCAGAAGAAGAGGGAAAAAACCCACCATATTTTGTAAAAATGTTCAATTATTGTAATTTTTATTAAGTGCAATCTGTTCTCTTGATCTTAATAACACAAATAAATTAGTTTGCCTTGTTAAAGCTGTAAATATCCAAATTTAAACAGAAAAGTTCAGGTGAATCTGCTGCAGGTCAGCTCTAACCTCGCCCACACCTCACCTGTGTCTGTTCTTGTTCTTCCTCTTCTTGTAGCTCCCGTGATGGCTGCCTGAGGAAGAGGAGGCGGCTTTCTGAGGCTTCAGGTCGTGCAGCGTGGAGTCCACGTCCTCCGTGTCCTCCTGACTCGGCTCGTTCTCCTGGTTCTGAAGGTCTGGAGACGCGTCGCTCTCTGTGCCGCTGCCGGCCTCACCTGGGGAGGGAGGGGGGCAACAAGTCAGAACCAGCGGTCTGAGCAGGCACCAGGAGAGTAGGCAAATTTGACTCACGCTTCTCGTTCATGTGGTCCGGGATCCCGCCGAGCGCACACACCGCCTGCCAATCACAAGAAAGCACTGAGGAGCAACTTCACATGAGATGGCTGAAGGCATCACGCGCAGGAAGTACTTACTGCGACGGACGTGACAGAGGACTTGCTGAACAAACGCTCCGCTTCCTTGAACTTGCGATTCCTCCGGTCAGTCTTACTATTGGAGTTCCTGATTGATCGCACGAAAAGAAAAGGACCCGATCAGCAAACGCACAGAAGATCTAACCTCAGCGGAGTCTCCGCGTTCACACTCACTTCTGGTTGGTGAGGTATCGGTCCCACCCTCGAATGATGTTCCCGTACATCTGAGTGTCCTCCAGGTAGCTGCCCTCAAAGGCGTAAATCTGCCGCTCCAGGTTCACCAGCGTCTCCTGTGTCGTTAAAACGGTTTACTGCAGACGTTCCGATTGGTCAAGCTAAGATCAGTGCTTATCGATTCACAAAGATAGCTTTTTTAAAATTTATTTAATTCATTTATTTTTACCATCAAAAACTTGAAAATCCCCTTGAGGTTCTGGTAAAGATTGTTTCATTCTTTAGCCACTTGAGGTAAACTTTGAATTTTTCAGCTCCAGAATTGGTCTCTCTTCCTAGTTGATCAACCCAATCATCTAATTTTCCAATGTATGAACTAAATTAAATGTTTATAGAAATCCACAAGACTGAAGTGTCAGTATACAACTAGAAAAACATTTTCTATCTTTGAAGTGGTAGATGATGGATACATGCATTTATGCATTTCAACTAAATTCAAGAAAAAAACCATTTAAAGACTTTTTAATTGAATTTGACGCTTGTTATTGTCAATAAAGGTCAATAAATTGACGGGAAACATCTTTCAAGTACAAGCAAAACATTATTTTAAATAAAGTTAAGGAGGCAAAAGTTAAAGAGTAGTTGTCCAAACAATAACAACATGGTAAAAAATGAGTATGTAAACCAAAAAAACTACTACTACAGTACTGGGTGATTATTATAAGCAAATTTGTTGTTAAACTTTTTATGTTGGACAAAAAAAAGTAATTTTAAGTGACGCACTAGTACTTTACAATAAAAGGTAAATTTCCTTTACTTATAGTATTTCTAGAAGCACAACTAGAGATGAAAACAGTAAAAGTCGCAAAAACATAAGAATAATAACCTATGACAGAAATGTAACTCGTTGTAACTTGGTTTTTCACTTCTAAATCTTAACTAGGTTCCACTCTGTAAACAACGGTGTTGAACAATAAAGAGTTTCAAAACGTAAGGTATCGCGAGAACTCACTGTTCGTGCTTCAGGTCTGTAAACTAATTTGGATTTTGTTCGTCAAAAAACGTGAAAAAATAAAACATTAGAACATGAAACGCAGAAGTACAAACTTTAAATGTTTTTTTCGATGTGAGGATAAAGTGTTTTTGTTCTTGGTCGATGCTTAGTTAGGACAATTCACGATAAAGGTTTTGCGGCCTGCTAGCTCAGCTAGCATAAGCTAATGCTCGGGTATCAGCTTGGCGCGCGCTATACCCGGGTTCCGAAAAAAATCATTTAACCCGCTGAAACAGAACTGCGGACTCACAGCAAGCTCCTGTTTCCTCTTCACCAGCTCCGCCAGCTCCCGACGCGTGTCCGGGATTTGCGGCGGGGTCGCCTTCGCGTGCATCGACATGATGGCTCGTTCCGGAACCGACGGGAGGAGGCGCGCGCGCTCAGGAAAACTGGAGACGCGTTGGTGCCGACAAAGATAAGACCGCAAGGTGGCGCCCAAGCGTTGTGAAGGGACCCCTTTCCTACCTTGTTTTATAACTTAACTGAGTTCTGGAAAAGTAAATGGGAGAAAGAGACAGCACATAACAGCAATGCCCAGTGGCTGGTCTCTCTGACAAAAGAACATAGCAACCTCCCTGAACATAATCCAGTAACCATCACGGTGGCAGACATACAAGAAAGAGTCTCAGGTATGAAGAACTGGACAGCACCAGGCCCTGACATGTTACATGCCTACTGGCTAAAGAAGCTCACCGCACTCCACGAGCGCCTGGCAGCACAAATGAACCAGCTGCTAAGAGATGGGACTCACCCCAAATGGCTAACGGAAGGGCAAACTATCCTGATCTAGACGGATCCCTCAAAGGTGCAGTCCCATCCAACTATTGCCCAATAACCTGTCTATCCACAACATGGAAGCTCATGTCTGGCATCATTGTAACCAAGATAAATAGGCACATGGATCAATTCATGAGCAACACACAGAAGGGCATTGGTAGAGACTCCAGAGGAGCCAAACACCAACTCCTGGTTGACAGAACAGTCACTCAAGACTGCAAGTCACGACACACCAACCTGTGCACAGCCTGGATTGATTATAAGAAAGCCTATGACTCAATGCCACACACATGGATCACTGAATGCTTGGAGCTGTACAACATCAACAGGACTCTTCATAAGAAATTCGATGAAGCTGCGGAAAACCACACTTGAAGCCAATGGGAAGCCACTTGCACAAGTGTCCATCAAATTTTGGATATACCATGGTGATGCTCTGTCCCCACAGCTGTTCTGCATAGGTCTGAACCCCCTCAGCCAAATAATCAACAAGACTGGCTATGGATACCGACTCAGAAATGGGGCCAACATCAGTCACCTCCTCTACATGGATGACATCAAGCTATATGCTAAGAGCGAGCGTGACATTGACTCCCTGATCCACACCACCATGATCTACAGTACTGACATTGGGATGTCATTCGGGCTCGAGAAATGTAGCCGATGGTGACAAAGAGAGGCAAAGTAGTCCACACAGAAGGGGTCTCACTCCCAGAAGGAACAATGGAAGACATTGAGGACAGTAACAAGTACCTTGCAATTCCGCAGGCAAATGGCAACCTGGAGCAGGCAACAAGGAAAGCTGCAACAGCTAAATGCCTCCAACGAGTGAGGCAAGTCCTGAGAAGCCAGCTCAATGGCAAAAATAAGACTCGGGCAATAAACAGCTACGCACTGCCCGTTATCAGATACCCTGCAGGAATAATAAGATGGCCAAAGGAAGAGATACAGACCACGGATGTTAAAACACAAAAGCTCCTCATCATGCATGGAGGGTTCCATCCCAAATCCAGCACCCTGAGACTGTATGCTAGCCGCAAGGAAGGAGGCCAAGGACTAGTGAGCGTAGAAGCCACTATCCAGAATAAAATATCCAAGATGCATGAGTTCATCAAGCTCAAGGCCCCAACTGACAGTGTGCTCAGTGAATGTCTCAGGCAATGGAGAGCAGAGGATACAGTGGAGGACAGATCCTCATGGGAGAACTGCATGGGATGTACCACCGGACCATAACTGAAGTGGCTGATATCAAGAAGTCCTACCAGGGGCTAGAAAGGGCTGGCCTACAGGACAGCACCGAAGCACTCATCCTGGCTGCTCAGGAACAAGCCCTGAGCACCAGAGCGATAGAGGCTCAGATCTATCACACCAGACAAGACCCAAGGTGTAGGCTGTGCAAAGAGGCGCCTGAAACAATCCAGCACATAACTGCAGGTTGTAAGATGCTGGCAGGGAAAGCATACATGGAGCGCCACAATCAAGTGGCTGGAATAATATACAGGAACATGTGTGCAGAATATGGACTGGAAACCCCAAGGTCAAAATGGGAAACACCCCCGAAGGTGGTAGAGAATGAAAGGGCAAAAATCCTGTGGGACTTCCAGATCCAGACCGATAGAATGGTAATGGAGAACCAACCAGACATTGTAGTGGTGGACAAAGAACAGAGGAAAGCCGTTGTGGTGGATGTGGCAGTGCCAAGCGATGGGAACATCAGGAAGAAGGAACATGAGAAACTGGAGAAATACCAGGGACTCAGAGTAGAACTGGAGAAAGCCTGGAAAGTGAAGGTGACAGTGGTGCCTGTGGTAATTGGAGCACTCGGGGCAGTAACCCCCAAGCTGGAGGAGTGGCTACAAAATATACTTGGAAAGATCTCAGAGCGCAGTGCTAGGAACAGCTAAGATACTGCGCAGGACCCTCAAGCTCCCAGGCCTCTGGTAGAGGACCCGAGCTTGAGTGAGAAACCACCCGCGGAGGCTGAAAGGGGCGTTTTTTTATATCGAAAAGTTTTGTTAGTGAAATTATAATTTCTGATCAAATAATGAGCAGAATACTAAAAACGAAGGTCTGTGAGTCTGAAACCTCATGCACAAAAGGTTACTTCTGTGTTCAGATCAGTATTTTTCTATAAGTTGGACAAAAGCTGTACATAAATCTGTGGTCCACCTGTCAGTGAGCTGCTTTAGCTTGCGGCATGGACACATTCTGATGCTCCACCCTGTTGGTTGGATGCTCTGAAGATGACACCAAACTGCAACTGCCGGTCCAGAAACAGCTGAGAGGACAGCTGCTGCAGAGGCGGACTATGGGGGGACCGTGGCCTCTTTCCAGAAAGTCCACATGCCTCAGAGCGCTAGAAAAACCGTCCCAGGACACTCCCCAACTCAAAAACCTTTTTTAAAAGCCACTTTTTTAAATTCATTTGATCATAGAAACATGTTATCTACAACATGGGCATCAAAAGACTAAGTTAATTTCTTGTTTAAATAATTTTGGAATAAATATTTTGAGTTCTTGAGACACAAACCTGAATCCTAACTGATCAAAGCAAAAGAAAAATCTTCAAGTGTTTAAAATCTTACATTGACCTTTGTCTTGTCTGGAAAAAGTCAGATTTTTCAGGAAGATTGAAAATGTTGCCCCACATTTCTGAATTTTGGCAGCTTTTATTTTGAAGGGCGATGGAGCCTGTTTGGGTTTTTTTTGGGACATTTTCGTTTTAGCAGTAGAAAGGATCCCATGTCTTCCTGCTCAGAGGAGTGAGGTACTTTGGTTGAACTTCAAATATGTGGGTGGTTCCAGTCTACAGACGTCGTTCCTCCTCATGTTTAGCAGCTGTTTCTGCGCAAACGACCTCTAAACACGTCCGGGCACTCAGCTGCTGCCATGGAAACCAAAGATGAGAGCTGAATTCAGGTGGAAAACAACCACGATCCAAACCTTGCTGTAGCAGCTGCAGTTACTCCCAGATTCTGATCTCAGCTCTGCAAACATCCACGCGAGTCTTTTTTTTTTATGTAGATGGGGAAGGGAGGGCGGTTCAAAAAGAAGAGGAGTAACAGAGTTTGGGGTTCGGTTTTCTCCCTTTGGGATGGGTGCAGTAGCAGGCGCATCAAGCCTGCCCGGGGTGTGACAAAACACAGACGCATGGCCTCCGATGGCACGCGGCCTCTACATCCACAAAAACTCTGAAGATCAAATGTCAAATAAATGTGGATTTACATCAGCTAGCAGGTTTTTTATACAACAAAAAGCTGATATTCATCGGAACGCTAAGAAACGTCCACTTTAAATCCTCCTCTAGTTCCTCTTTGCTCATTTCCACATAAAATCATCGTCTATTTTTACCGTTTTGGCATCAAACCTTCTGCTTTTTCAGAATATTCCTTCATGTACTTTTATTATTCTCCTTTCTTTTAACCCTGTAAAGACCACTACATTAAATTATTGACAGAAATTTTTAAATTTTATAGGAATAAATATGTTTTTTAAAATGCTTTGATGAAATCCACAAAGAAAATTTGCAATTTCCTTTTTTAATGCAATATTAATAGTATCAATTACGATAGGTTAAATGATTTTGTAAGTTTTTCCTCACAATTATGTTTGATTAAGATGCAAACATATTGACAAGAGGAAAAAAAGCACCTTTTTTATCCACTAAGTCAAATTTGAAACCCAGATTTCTGTACTATAAAGAATAAATTGTGAAAACGTTTTGCATTCTTTCAAGACAGCAAGTAGTCATTTAAAAAATGAATAACAACAGATGAGTTTTTCTCACCATAAAGTGAAATGTTTTCCCACCAAAAGTGCTTTTGAGATTTGTGAAGTGGCCCTACCCGCCAATTTTAACTACACCGTGGACATTTAGGGCCCCTTGGTGGGGAGGTGTTTGGACATCAATGTGAGCAATCAGGAGATTAGTGCCCTACCCGCCAATTTTAACTGCACCCTTTAGTCCACACACCCTTCACCCCTCAAAAATATACACTTCAACACACACAACCATACAACCACACACACATTATACAAGGTAGGATTGACCTCTGATCATCTGTCCCCTACCCCATCCCTCGCAGGGGGTGCTAGGCCCTTGGCAATGGCGGCCGTGTCCCATGAGTGCTGGCTTTCCACGCAGGGAGAGAGGGTTTCCTGAGTTCTCTGACAAGACCATGAGCTGGGGATCGAATCACACCTGAGTCCGTGTCCTTGTGGCGTGGGTTCTGGTCCTTTCCTTAGAGCGCCGGCCTTCTCCAAAATTCCAACTGTGGGTGAACCTGGTCGGGCCATGTTTACAACACTCCTTGCGAACCCCAATTCTCTTGGGCGTCCACCACCTGGGCAGGGGTGGCCGGCCCCTGCTTTGCTCTCTCCTGGACCAACCATGGGCTGGATGGGCGGTTCCCTGGAGCGTGGGGCAGATCTCCCTTTGGGGGCCCTGGCTCGTGCCTGGGTTTGGGATGAGGGGATGCTCAGAACTCCTGGGTGGTGATGAGCTGCTATTTAACAACTTCTTTAGTGTTCTAAATATGTATACACACAGTCCACATAGGTCACACATCCTGTTGTTTTAACACCCTCACAAAGGGTTCCAGTGATCATCTTTTGACATTTCTTTGAGCCGTTTAAACGCTCCTTCAAGTATCTTTTTAAAAACTGTATCCAAGCCGACATCATCACAGGTGATAAATGGGTATTTGTGCGGTGCATAGTGTGGATAAAGTAAAGAATAAATGCACAAAAACATGCTTTGTAAAACTACAGAGAATTTAGTTGAACTGATCTGAGGCTGGATGCTTTCTCGTGTAGCCATTTGAAGTGAGGCTGCTGTTGCCATGGTGACCTTCGCCAGCTGAGTGTGGTCTTTGTGCATTTTTAACCTTAGTCCTCACTTGGTTCATTTAAAATGGACAAAATAACAGATGATCTTAAAACTGCTTCACGAATCACATCCTGCAGGTTGATTAAGAGACTGAGGTGAGTTTGTAGAGAAGAGTCGCTAACAAAATACATGGAAGCAAATAGTCAGAGCTTAAACACCCTAATTACTCTTTAAGACTGGGAACTGTGGTTTTGTATGAGGAAGTGACAGAGAAGTATGTTAGAGCCGTGCAGGACTTGTATGAGGACTGTGCTGAGGTGTGCTGTAGGGGTGACAGAGGAGTTCAAGGTGGAGGTGGGATTACATCAGGGATCAGCTCTGAGTCCCGTCATGTTTGCAATGGTGATGGACAGGCTGACAGATGAGGTTAGACAGGAATCACCAAACTATGATGTTTGCAGACGATGTTGTGATTTGTAGCATCACCAGGGATCAGGTGGAGGAGAAATTAGAGAGGTGGAGCAGTGAAGGAAGACATAAGTAAAATAGCATTTCAATTTTTACAAGTTATTTCAGCATTAAACTTTGTTTTTAATTTTTTATAGTCAATTTAGGATTCATCAAATGATTGAGCCTCTTTAAACAGTTTAGTGTCTTATATTTTAACAGATCAGTAGAAATTATGTGATTTTTTTATGGAGGCCTTTTGGCCAAAGCTGCACTATTTAATTCAGATTTGCATGCCTAGGAAATTAGGACACATTTGTGACTTAAAGGATTTTAAACTGCAGATGATGGGCTGATCATGAAGGAGCCATTCTTCAGCACCTGCACTGTGTCTGCAGAGGCTGGGAGGTCATATTAAAAATAAATACCCAACATGTTTGCAGGCCTCAGGAAGTTCCTATTTTTAGACTGAGGAAGCCTCAGTGTGCCTTTTAAATGGTCTTGTTTGAAATGCAAATCCACAAATTTCTATTTGTTTACAATTATAAAATCTTCATTTCCATCCACACATTTATTTTTGGATTTACACCAGAGGGGAAGAGCTAAACATGACCTCCCTTAACTGTTTCAGAATTTCAGGGAGGGTCCACTTTAAAATCATGTCTTCTGGGCTGCTGGGAATCATCTGATGGAACAAACCATTCCTGCATTTCCATGGTTTGATTCATAAAGTTTAATCTACAGAACAGAATTTCTGTCTCTCCCTCACTTCTAATGTTCTGCAGCAGTTAGTTACATCCCCGCGTCCGGCATGCGGGTTTCAGCCTCGATCGATAACGTCAAAAGTGCAAAAAGATGAAAAACTCAAACCGGAAACACAAAAGTTTTCTCTTCAAAGTAAAATGACACAAATGTTCTGTGTTCAAATAAAGCAACAAATCATATCAAGTCAAGTCAATCGGAACGGATCAAATCAAAACAAAGCAATGCAACGACGAAACGAAATGAAACGAAACAAAAATTTAAAGCCTTAAAAAATATACTACTTTTTTGAATAAATTGATTAATTGTGAAAAAATAATCAGTATAAAAAAAGAAACATCAACTTTTTTTGGTTTGCTTTGTTTAATCAGCACGTGTTACTAACTTTAATGTTTGCTTAACCCATAAGTTTTCAGGTAAAATACTTTAAATAGTTTTTTCCAGATCCACTTAGAAATACCAGGAGATAAACCAATCAAGTGAATTTCTTTTCCGCTGATTAGTCCTATAATAAATGCACTGTGGTGCAGTGGTTAGCGCTCTTGCATCACACCAAGAAGGCCTTTGATTCAAGGACCGGCTGGGGGACCTGAAACAGAACACCAATGGGGGACCTTTCTGTGTGAAGTTTGCGTGTTCTCCTCGTCAGAAGAAAATGAATACTTAATTTGGGATGGTTTTCCTCTAATATGTAATGCACATTTGGAATCAGCATTTAGGTCAGTCTCTTTAGTCAAAAAGTCAGCACTTTTTACTTTCGCTTACATTTTTTCTATATTTTTTGAGCATTGCTGCAGTAAAAAAGATCAAATACAAAATAAATAAAAACCTCAGTAGGATCGCTACAGTCGGCTACCACTTTAGTTCTGAGTTAGCGTTCATGATTTAGTCTATGAGGTTCCATTTGTGCCAACCAAAGACATAGACAGTGGACACAAAAACAGATTATTGGCACAAATGGAACCTCATATTAGTCATTTTCAATCCATTTTCTTAATGGATGGCGGAGACGCTCACCCCCCCCCCCCACACACACACCTGTCCTGGTTTTAGTTTAAGAAATGAAGCTCAGTACTTACTCAGTTAATCAATGTTTTGATATGCCGGTGACCCTGTGACCTATGTTTGACTGTTGTTAACAGGGGAAATTTTTTTTGAGACTTCTGGAGTTTAATTTTGAATTCAAAGCGAAGTAGTTAAGGAAGAGCCTTTTTTTAACATTCGATATGTATTATTCCACAGCAAAGACTACTACAAGTAGTAACTAGTAACATCAATGATTACAAATCCAGAAAATACAACAACAACAAAAACAACATTAATAATAATAATAATAATACAGTAGTCTTATTTTGACAACCCTAACGGAAGTCCATCTGTTACTTCCGTTAGCTTCTCGATTTTTCCCCCCTCCGCTAGCGCTCTTCATTCCCACTCTGAGGACTGAGCAGTAAACAGGTCCACGCCCGCCGGACCGAGCCGAACTCGTGGTTCCGAAAGCCCTCCCGCTATATTATTTCGGACTCGTTAAAGCTAAAGTTTTGATTTTTCCCCTCGTCTTCTTTTCGTCTTCGCCTGGTCTTCGGTCGCGTTCGGCTCTCGCGCGCTGTTTCTGGACGAGTTTCCCTCCCGATCCGGGGCGACTGAGAGGAATGTTCCGGACTGCCGGCCGCCGGACCGGACACGATGGATTTTAAGGACTTGGACCGACACCTGGAGGAGAAACTGAGCCTGTCGGACAACGGTGAGTACACCCGCGGGGATCTCCTCAGATGTTTCCGCCTCCGCCACATCCTCACGATGCAGGTGAAGGTGCGATGCTCCTGTTGCTCAAGAGCACTTCGGGCAGGGATGCTGCAGAACATCCTCCTGCTGTTGCTTTGCCCCGACATCCCACGGTGGGTTCAGGTGTCAGATTTCTCAGAGGACAGACATTGATGGGATGTTTGAGGTCTGCAGGGATCCAGGTGTTTCTGGATGAAGGTCAAACTGGTCACCTCCATGATCATGGACGAAGGAATGGAACCATGGATGGATGGATGGACAAAGGAATGGAACCATGGATGGATGGATGGATGGATGGATTGATGGATGGATGGACAGAGGGATGTCCACTGCAGTTCTCCTGGCGTCTTGAACGTCATAGTCTCCCTCCATGAAGGTTTTGTGAGTCCAGCTGTGGTTCTGCTCTCTTGTTTTCACGGTTCTGGGTCCAAATCCTGTCTTCCGTATGGACTCAGACTTGTAACTGGTGGAGGTGCTTCACCCGATCGCAGGTCAGGTGGTGCTGGCGACCCCTGTTGACTCATTTTTGCATTTTGGAGAATGTTAAAATCCCACTGGTGGGATTTCTGCTTTAGTATCTGCCTGCCTGCCCCGTTTTTCTTCTTTGTTTATCTGCGAGAAAAGGTACTCAACAAAATGAGTGTAGCCGAAGAAGTATTCCCAAACGACCCCAAACGTAACTATGTTTTTTGGAGATTTTGTTGTAGCATTTTGGGGGTATTTGGGTGATATTTGTAAAAATCCAACTAAATGCCTTGAAGCAGCAACTAATTCCGTAAAGTGTTCCAGTAAAATTCTACGAGATAACTAAAGAAATATCAAAATGCTAAACTGTAAATTAAATTAAAATTTGGGTGGAAAAGCGTCAGAGCAGCTGAGTGTTTGAAATCTCAAAGTTTTTGCTTCTGAAAATAAGTTTGAAGCTTCAAAGTTTTGAACCGATTGAATTATATGATCTAAAAAGTTTGAATTCTTAAAAAGGATAAAAGTTTCAAACTAAGGCCTTCATATGGGAGGTTTACCTGTTCGGGTGCTACATGTTTTCGGGTCGTCTAGGCCTGTAAAAGGGTCATTGAGAGGAGTGGCTACGTCTTAAGAGGAGTGTAGGTGTGTCTTGGATTTCCCGTGTGCGTTATGCCGTCGCCTTAAAGGATGTCATGAAAACCATTGTTGGTGAAGCGGCTGGGATGAGGGTCAGCACCGCTAAATCAGATCGCCCTACAACCTTGATATTTCGAGAGAACAGCCCCTGTAAGGGCAGCTGTCTGGGGTAAGGAATCTGTCAAAAAGAAACCTATTCATAAAGATAAAGTTGTGCACAAATTTATACTCATAAATCTGAATACATTTAGTTTTACGTTTAACACGTATGTTGTGTAGACAATTTGTCTTTGTTTTAAATAAGACTTTTCTTTGTCTTAAATAAGAAATGTCCTCTGTTTACTCATTGACAAAAATACATTACTGGGTTACAGGCATATACATTAAGTCCAGATACATCAATTTTTGTTTTTTTATAAAACTAAACTAAAATAGAACTTTTTTGAATGTTTTGATCCCATAACGGGAAACTTATCTTGTTGTTACTATAATAGCTTTGTTAAGAACTGAATAAAAAAGATAATAATACAGCGATCTCCAGGCGCATTTTGCCGGTGCCTGATCGTGTAAACAGTGCATGTTTGTCAAAACTGGTTGATATAAAAAGGGCAAAGAACCAAAAACAGCTAAGCTAACTCTGAGCTAAAGTAGGCTAACTGGCAGCCGACCATTGCTGCAGTAAAAAAGATCAAATACAAAATAAATAAAAACCTCAGTAGGATCGCTACAGTCGGCTACCACTTTAGCTCTGAGTTAGCGTTCATGGTTTAGTAAGTTTCCATCCATTTTCTTAATGGATGGCGGGGACTCTCACTCCCGCCCCCCCACCACCTGTCCCGGTTTTAGTTTAAGAAATGAAGTTCAGTACTTACGCAGTTAATCAATATTTTGATATGCCGGTGACCCCGTGACCTATCTTTGACTGTTGTTAACAGGGGAAATTTTGTATTCAAGAAAAACTAGAGTCGTATTCCAAACACAGACAAATCATTTTCAAACAGATGTCAAACGTAAAACTAAATGTTTATTTATATGGTTTTATTTTAAGTTAATTTGACAGATATCTTAGCTCAGACAGTTGTAACTAAGGGAAAAAGCCAACTCTGTCTTGAAGAACTGAAGAGTGTTTTTTGGCGTTTGATGGCCTTAGGAAGGTTTTAAATTCTCTGTGGTTTTGCCACAAGCGGCTTCCTGCCTTCTGGAAAACGTTCCTGAGGATTACCTGCTGGATTCACACATCGTCCCTGCATGCCAGGACCTGCTGCAGGCTGGAAAATGTCTTTGAGAGGTCTGGGGGGAATGTTGCACATGTTCCTCACACACCTTTGGAAACAACCAGTCAGCTTTTCACAGTCTGAAGTTTGTTTTTTAATTAGTAAACTCTGCCTTTGAGAAAACACTACGATTTGAGGGACTTTTTCTCAGTTGGGATTTGCAGCCAATGAGTTGCAATTGAAGACAACGGTCTGCAGCTGGATCTTCAGAACTGACAGTAGAGATCATGAGTGTGTGTTTTCTTCAATTGTCCTGCAGCGGGATCAGCTGAAAAACAGCCTGTCGACCCACATGTGACGCGTTCAGAAATGCTGCAGAGGCGATGGATAAACACAAGCATTCCTTTTCTCAGAGTCCTCCTAGAAATCACACGCAGGAAGCTGTGATGCAGCTGCAGCTCGCCGTGCCCTGATGGTTGCTTCCTGTGCTGTGGTTCAAAACCCTCACCTGTCCAGGCGTCACCTGTCCGGACCTCCCCCAGCAGCATGCTGAAGCCTCAGACAGTTCGGCTTTTGTCTCTGCAGAAGTTCAGCTGGATGTTATGCCTGATAAAAGCGGCTCTGTGTTGATATGATCATGCTGAGGGCTTCAACCCGCTGCTCAGCCGACAGCGCCGCCGCTCCGGTTCAATGCTCCTCTGTGGAGGCGATCATGGGACAAGGGGCGTCTTCGTCCACGCCAGCCTCCTCTATGCGTTTGTGAAAGTGATCCTCCGACTGTAAACCCAGTAAAAAGGCAAACTTAGTCCTGTGTGCACAACTGGAGATAAATAACCAACTTGGAAAACCCCACAAGAGGCCAAATTTACAAAAATATACTCATCTTAGCGACTTCGGAACGAGCGACGATGAATAGACACAACAGACACTCGACAAGCAAATTACATGCAGGGTTAGCTGCTGCACACCAACAAAACACCCGAGTTTCCACAGCAGCATAATAAACAACTCAACTTTAGAAAGATCCTACAACGAAACCACTAAATTTATTTATATGAAGGTTATTTCTTTTTTGACCAATGTTCAAGAAAACTCCAAATCATATAATGTGATTTCAAAAACGCTACGTTTACACGAGAATTAAAACAATAAAAACAACTGCTAGATATTACGAATTAGCTTAACTTTTGAGCATTTGAGCTCTAGCAATGTGAAGACTGACATATAGGAACAAAGTCGCTTTTCTCCGCGTCAGAATGCGTTAAAATTGCGCTAATTTCGTGAGCTTTAGCTCCATTGTTGACATTCTTTCGACTATCGTAACCCTCAACCGTTTACGCAGTTAATCCCAGTGGACCGTGAAGAGGAGAAAAGCAGCCCATATGCAACACTTTACAGTAGCGAAGGTCTTACGCAGTTGACGTGAATGAGCTCATTCTGTCGCGGAGAAAAGCGACTTGGAGCCGTTAGGCTACACTTTATGTTAGAAATGAGTTGCAAATCGGGGCAAAGCCGATATTATAAACTGCTTTTCTCCACATCGGAATCAGACGATTCACGGTGACCGCATAAACAGTTGAGGACTTTCAAAGAGTTTGTGTCGTTCAGGTGTTGTTGGCGATATCTCGGGTGTTAAAGAGTTAACACTACGTTAGCTTAAAAAGTTTAACGGGTATGAAAAATGTGTTTAAAAGACTTGCCACAATAACTGATGGAACTTTTTGGATAAATATTTACTTGTATGAATAAAGTTTTGTACATTTTTTTAAGTTAACGGAAAAAAAAAATATGTGAAAAAAAACAACTTGGACCAGGAAGACGGGGCAAAAATAGCCTGAGGGGCAAACATCAGAGAAATGGCTATAGTGAGAGTAATATAGCTGCAGATGGTCTGAAGAGGCTCAAAAACCTCTAACAAAGGCCATAAATGATGCTGTTGCTGGGCAGAATTTTTGAAGCTGTATAATGACTTCCACTCTGAGCTTGAGAACATTCGGTGCATAGAAACCAAAGATTGTATATAAGAACTGGACCGAGTCAGTGTGACGCCACCCATAGAAAACGATTCACTTCCAGCTCCAACCAAACGGTCGATTCAGTCGCCATTTTTTGATGATACGGACGGACTTCAGTAAGCACGGATTGGTCCTAGTTGTTCTGAGTCATTGTTTCTATGACTACCACTCTCACCAATCAGGAATGAGCTTGTTGGAAGTCCACACCCCTACCACTTGAAAGCGAGCTCGGGAGAATCTGTCAATCAAATGTTCTATGGGATTTTGGCTTCTGAGAACCAGTGGGAACTTCCTGTTTGGAATGTAGCGAGGGGGGAAGGAGTCAATTTTCATATATAGTTAATAAAAGAAACTCACTATAAGCCACAAATACACAGAATTCCCCTGTTGTCACTATATTTTGTCGCATTTAGTCAACACAAAACATGCTTCCCCTTGTAACCAGCATCTAGTGGTCATTTAAGGAACTGTAGTTTATTTTTTAAATTTTTGCTTTATTTATTTACTTTTTTTTGTTAAATTCTGGACTGTATGGTGGGGGCTTGTTCTAAGTTAGAAATTGTTACTATTAAAGTTTTTAAAAATATTGGTAATTTTGTTCAAACCAAAAAAAACGTTTTAAAATAAAAATTAAAAACAAAAATATCTACAGTAAATTGTTAAAGTTGGTTTGAATTTTCTTCCCTTAAAAAAAGATCCTTTTTTAGTGGCTGAAGTTTTTTTCAGTTAATACTGCAGAAAGAAAGCAGATGATCTAATTTATTGAAAAATATAGAGGAGAAGATCGATAATATTATCGTTTATTAAATAAGAAAAGTCAAATCTCAAATCGTTCTTCAGTATTTTCTCTGTTGAATTCTTCCAAATCCCGGTTTTCGCTTCTCTTTTTGGCTGCTCTCTGTAGAGGTTGCCACAGGAAATGTGCTTCCTCCTCGCTCACACCAACCACCCCCTTCATGAACCTCCTCTTTGGTCTCCCTCCTTCCTGGTATCTCCAACCTCATTGTTTCTCCTCTGAACGCATTCAAACCCATGTATCTTTGCAGAATGTCAGTTTCACCGTAGAAATCGATGCTGTACAATTTTTTGTTTTTTTTTGGTACTTTGACATTTTTGTGCAATCACAAACCTGGAAGCTGCCTGGCTCACAGACGGAGGCAGGCCTTCCTGTATGTGGGAGCGGTGATGCTTCATTCCGACCGGACGCGCTCCCCGTGGGCGGGGCCGGTTGCAGAGGCCCAGGATCCTGTTCGTCTCCTTTCCTCCCCCTCCATTGTTCCGCTCAGCACTGCGACCGCGTGCCGAGAAAGCTTCAGAGATTGGAACACAGTGGAAACGCTTCTTCCTGCCGCCGCGGATGAAGGATGCCACTTCCTGAAGGCTGACGCACAGATTAGTGCGTTTCCCTTCATGCAGGATTGGAGTGTATGAATGGCTCATTGATGTTAATAATCCTACTGCAGCCTGATCCTACTAGAGAACGGTGTAATGCGGAGTTTAAGCCTTATTTCACTAATAAAAGGAAACGCGCTTCACAAAAATAATCTGCATGTGTTGCTAAGCAACATCAGATAATCAATTTCCTGTGTTTAAGAGCAGATCTGGTTGGTTTGTTTGGAGTTTTTATCTGCTATTTCTTTGATTACAGACATGTAATATGTAGCCCTTGTGCTATCTTGTGGGGTCCAGATGACCCCACTCAAAACGTTAACGTACCTCAGGCACATTAACGTGCCTGAGGTACACACTTTCAGAGCAGAGGGATTTAGCTGTAATTTACCCCTTGTGCTATCCTAGGCACTTTAACATTGGGAGTTGGGTCATCCAGACCCACTAGACAGTGCGCTGAACCTTTTTTCTTCAATGATTTGTGATCTTCACTGGTGTCCATGGATTACATGATATCGTCTCCACCTATATCCACTTTTGTCATCCTAGGGATAACAAGTCAATGTAAGGGTGGGGTCATCTGGACCCCACAAGATAGCACAAAGGTTATATGACTCTGCTCGGCCACTTTGATAGCAGTTTGGTCTGCCCACCTCGACAAGAAAAATGACAGTGGTGTGTGACGAAGCCGTGTTTTTAAAGCTCTGTTGGGGCAACTCACCTGCCAATCAAAAAAAAAAAAAACGCTCCTAATTATGCAGATCTGTCAGAAATAGGAAATAAAACGACAAAGATGGAAGTAGAACTTTGTAAGTTAACCATTTAAAGACCCACTCTGGTAAGAATAATGTTCTTGGTGTTTTTTTTAACAAGTTCTTGTGGCATTTTTCTGATGGTGGAGGACATATATGAAGAAAATGAATCAAAAATGTTAATTTTCTTTCAAAGAAAACACAAGTAAAATTAACTACCAAAAAGCCAAATTAAGTAGAACAAGAAGACAGTTCTATTCCATATGAGCTAAATTTAATCCATGAAACCCCTTAAAAAGTTTTCTGCATTTCTTCAAAATTAATAAAAAAAAAAGCTGATAGTTTGTTTTTTTTTTTTTAGTATTGAAGCTGTGCAACAATCTGGTCCATCAAACCAGTTTGTTTTTAAAGATCAGACCTTTCTTCATTATGTTGATACATCAGTGTGAAGGAAAAACCTTTTTTTGGAACCAAACTCCACTAAGACTTGACAGGTGTTTGTGGAGAGGAAGCTGAGATCTCAGCGAGAAAACGATGATGAGGTCAGAGCTTCGTCAGGTTTTCTGCCAGGTGAAGCTGCAGCGTTCAACCATTGCTTCATGTCTTCATTCCTCTGATCAAGCTGCAGCTTCAGCGGTTCACACTGACTCTCAAATACACTTCACAACATTGTGGTTCATCGATTACCCAAAGAGCTTGTTGCATTACCCATACTGCTTTGCAAGAATGCCCAGGAGGTTTCTGTGGCGCTCGGACCGTGTGAAGTGCCAGATGCAGCTGTGGTCCCAGCAGACCTCTTCATCAGCAGACTCTCTTATTGCTTCGGCTTTCATGCTCCTCTGAGATCATCAGGAACTCCATCAAATGTTTATTTGCTCCGAGACTCTGTCTGTTTCTCTCTGGATGGTGGGATTGAACCCACAACCTTCCAGACTCATGTCTGTAAAATAGGACAGTTGAAGGTTTAAAGTACCAAGTCTAGTTGGCAGAGATTCCAAAATAGTAAGAATGTCTTTTCTGGAGGACAGATATTATTATATAGTTGTTAAAAACGGTTCTTTTATTCAAAAAGTATCTATTACTACAGAAGCCAGAAACGGCCTAGCCACCAATTTATATTGACTCTTGTGATGACGATATCTAATCCACTGTCATTATCACGAGAAAACAAAGTTTTCGCCGGTTTTCAGCTTCTGTACATTTTGCTTTGAATCTGAATTATCTAAATTATCTAAAAAAAAACTTGTCAGACAACTGCTAGTAACTTTAGTCTGTTAACCAGTGCTAAAAATGCCCAGAATAAATCCTAAAATTGATCAGTAACTGTGAAGCTCTACATTTATTTAATTATATGTGAAAAAGTTAAAAATAAGGGTTTAATAATAACGGAAAATGTCCCAAAATTTAAACATGTTGTGTCGGAAGCAGCAAACGGCTGGACTCCAGACTCAGAGAGGAGGACGCTGACGTGTGACACAACTGGTAGAAAAACATCTGCTTAACCATGACAAGCTGTAAATCAGTTTTTTTCCACCTTTTTTGAGCCACGGCACACTTTATCCTTAAAAAAAGTCCCGCGGCACACCAGCATCCAGAAAATGAAAAAAGGAGAAACTCAAAGTCTGTATTGATGTACAGTCCGTCTGTAATCTCACGTGCATTTTTGTGATAATTGTGGCAGAAAAAGCTGGAAGTTTTTTAAAAGTTGTAATAATAGTTATTTTGCAGAAATAACTTTCAACTAAATTATTTGACATTTTACCCTGGTAGATGCTTTTTCCCTTCAGTTTATTAACATGTAATTCTATGTAACCTCACAAAAAAACAAACATAATCTTTCTAAATTGTGATTTTTTTTTTAAATATTTCTTTCAATGTTAGTGCAAAGGCAACTGTAATTTTTGAAGAATGATATGATCACAATATGTTTGATACATTTTACACAAAAAGACTAACATTATATTTATATTGTCTTTAGCTACACAAAAACTGAACATGTTGAAGTTTTATTAGTTTTTTTTTTCAAAGTAGGTCTTTGAAAACTTTAACAAAAATGTTTAATTTCTTTTTAGATGATTAAATTGTTTCAATTTAGTTTAATTGTGTCTATTGGCCACTTCACCTTAATCCTGTCTAATCTAAAATGTTGTTATTACTTCTTCTTAAATTTAACATATAAAATAATCCAGACCTTATTAGAAAGGTGTTTCAGTTAGAAAGATGACTTGGACCAAATTTTAGAGAACTAAACTGTTGACCTCTGATTTCATCAAGAAGATTTAAAACTGTTTGATGTGTTCGTTGTGGTTTCAAGACGTTTAACAGGGAAGACTCATTGTACTCTGAGACCCTGTCACTTTAACCCAATGCATCATGGGAGATGTAGTGGGAGATGGCAGACAGACTCTTTTCTATGAGCTTCATTGTTTTGTTGACTTGTTCCACGTTTGACACCGGATTCTGTGGAAAGCTAGACCACTAAAGAAAAGTGTGTTTTTGTTGGAACTGAGCAACTTTATGAGCAGAATCAGGACAAGGAAGTGAAGACTTTAACCACTTCTGATTGGTCAGACTGATGACATATGATTAGGGGTCCAAGAATGATTGCTGGAGACAGTCAAAGGGGCGGTACTTTACCGAAAACATCTGAAGCTACGGCTAAACCGCGGTACCGTCATTCTTATCAAAGTGTCTTTATTAGAATCAAATAAACACAAAGAAAAAAGTTTTTCATATTCCTAACTTCTCTGTGTTTCATCAGGGCCTGATTGGATGAACAAAGAGCTGATATCCTGGAGATGGTAAATGTTTTTAGATCAGTGAATGAGTAATTTCCCACGGCACACCTGACCATCTCCCACTGGTTGAAAAACACTGCTCTAAAGTCAAACTTAACAGTTAGCATTCCTAAAACCAGCAATACTAACCGTAATTTACTGCTTAATGCTGCGTCTGCTAATTAGGCTTATGCAAACAATTACAAAGTTCTGATAAATACAAAAACAAACTTTTCTTTCAAAAAAATAAAAGCTATGCATAATATTATTTAAAAATAGCTTTTAATAGCTTTTACAAAGGTTAAAAGCTAAGCTAACATGGCTAATTTAGCATGCTAACAATGCTATATATCTCACAATTAAAATACAAAATTACTAATTTCTAAAGTTTTAATGTAAACGTATCAAATGTTCAAAATAACATCAATAAAGTCTTTAAGAAATATTGTTAAGTAGAAACATTTGCACTAAGTTTGGCTGATCAATAAATCGCAAATTTATCGTTATCGCGATATGGAGCTATGTAATATGTATATCACAAAAGACGGCAAAAATTACAATAACTGGTTACTTTAAATGTGATTAAACAATATTATTTGCAGCTTTTAGTATTTAATCAAATACAATCACTTTCATTTGGAGTCTAATTTAAATTATGCTGACTCTTATTTAAATTAAAATGTTGCAGTGAAATGAAAATGATCTGATTGGTTGTTTTGCTATTTGTTCACGTATTGTAAGTTATATCGTCATCGCAATATTGATCATTAATATTGCAAAAAGGGAGTTTTCCTTATATCGTGCAGCCCTACATAAGGTTTTATTGAAATTATTTTTTACCCAACAGTTTGTTTGCACAGAGTTACAAACATTCTGCTCGACTGAACGCTGGTTAGCTCATCTGTTCTGTAGGAATCTACAAACATGGAGACAATTGTATGTCTTTCTTTTTCCGCTTGTGCTTAATTTCATTTTTTAATTTTTGTTTTTGTTGGAGGTTTTGCAAAAAAAAAGTAAATTTTGGGATCTTTTCATTTCCATCCTTCTCAGGCTTTGAATGATTGGTTCAGAAGTACCAAGATGTTTTCCAGTTATGACCTAACAATTATATTTATAACAGTAAGCTTCATGCGTGTATTTCCTGTCACGTATCCTCATTTGAGAGCTTGTGGAAGCCCTTATTCTGGAGCTGGTGCTCATAGTAATATCTGGAGTTTAAAGGTGCCGTCAACAGATTTTTTTGGTTTGTAAACAAATCGCTGCTGCTGACCGGCCCAGGACCGGACGACAGGTCGCCGGCCCTGTCGGCTCAGCTCAGGTTATATTTAGCATGTCCCCAGAGCGTGGCGGCGGTCAGCTGCGCAGAGGTATGCTCCACTTTAGAGGCCAAAACAAGCCTCAGCCGGGAAGTTTAGCCTGATGTTTTCAGCAGATGTTTGATCTTTCAGGCTGAGAAGAAACAGGTGTAAACAGAAATGAGTTTGAGAACAGGAGTTTTCAGGCTGCTGTCTTCCTGATAAAACCACTGAGGAGATGCCAAACGTCCTGACAATTTGCCATGAACCACACGTTTGGCATAAGCTGTGATGGGGATGAGTGATGGTGCAGACAAAGGTCTAAAGCGTTGAAGGGCCCCCACCTCACTGGCCCACCTGACCCGCCGTTTTATGTTTGAGTGACTTCACACCAACTTAAACTTTTCCTCATGTTGTTGTTATGAATGGTTTAAAGGTCTGCGGGAGGGTTGCACACTTAAAGCTGGGACACCTTTTACCTGCTTTTTAGTCGTGTTAAACAGGACGCAAAAACAGCAAGTTAGACAGATCATCGTATGCGGATCCACTCCTGCCGAATGTTTCAACGTTCGACCACAAACACGCAGATGGCGTATCCATCAAAGGCAAAAGCAGTTTGCGCTTTTCATTTGTCTACCAAATGCAGTCCTCTGTTAGTGAATAAAGACCAACATCTTTTTGCGTTTGCTATAAAGTTTGCCATTTTTAACCCCAAAAATGTGATGAAACAGACTCTTTTAAGTGCCAGGCTCGCTGGAAATTGCTTCCTTTTTGAGTAAAAAATTTTTTGGAATGGATTTTAAAGAAAAGTTGCCAACTCAGCAACTTTCTTGCTAAGTTTAAAAAAAAGTGCGTTGATGCGGTTATCGTCACACCCCTAGCTCCAGCCCACCTTTACGCCGTAGGATTTAAAAATAAAGCTGATGCCCTTTTCTTTACGTGTCACCTAAGTAATTATTGCTCTCGGATCTTCTGGACCAAAAGAGAAGTTTATGTTTATTGCATTTATATTTTATTGTTTATATTTCCCCCCCCAAAAAGCTCTTTGCAGATGATATGCTAATTAGGTAATGACATTATGTAGTGAAATTTTTGTCAGCCACGACTGCTTTTCATTGTGAGGAGTTGGTAGAACTACTTCAACGTTAAATCCTGATTGTGGATTTAACCCTTTAACCTTTTAACACTTTTCGACTACGGTAACTCTTCCACCGTTTACGTAATCAGCACAAATCAGCTGATTGTGTCGTGGAGAAAAGCGGATTTGTGCTTTTATGCAATACTTTACACTAGCAATGTGCTGCATGTTGTTGAATTGAATTCCGGAATCCGTTTTTTTTGGGAGGTTTTCCTTACCGCGAAGGGGGGTCTAAGGGCAGGGATGCCAGTATAGCTTAGTCAGTTTGTTAGTTCATTTTAGTATTTTCCTATTGAAATCTTTGTATTCGCGATCCTTTTGAGTTCATGTTTTACTTCGAAGCCCATCGAGACGACTGTTGTTGTGATTTTGGGCTATACAAATAAAATTGAATTGAAAATTAAATTGAATTGTTGGTGCAAAACTGATTTCTATATTTGATATATTTCTATTTTCTCCCCAACAGAATCAGCGGATTCATGTTGACCACTTAACGGGTAAACTGTAAAAGATCGTGCGTTATTTAGGTGTTGTTGGCGACATCTCAGGTGTTAAATCCGGGTCGGTGTGATTCCCAGAATCAGTTTGGGAAAAACCAATGGCGGGATATGACTTGATTGGGTTTATGTCCATTTCAACTTGAGGTTATGCCTTCTACCGAAAGTGGTAAATGGTGCATACTTATATAGCGCCTTCTACCTTCTTTCGAAGGCCCAAAGCGCTTTACAGTCACAGTCCCTTTCACCCATGCACACACATTCACACACTGGTGGCGGCTCCGCTGCCAAACACTGGCGCCAACCTCCCACCAGAGGCAAGGTGGGGTTCAGAGTCTTGCCCAAGGACACTTCGACACATGGGCGTGCAAGGCGGGAATCGAACCTGCAATCTTACGATCATGAGTCGACCGCCCTACCGCTGGATCCGTTTCTGGTCTGGGGTGGTGTCCTGGCTGCATAGAAGTGGAACTGATTCATCTGGGGCAGCAGAAGCTGTTCCTGGGTGAACTTTGAACTCCAGAGCTGTGCTGGAGTAATCGTCCCTATGAGTAACGTCTCCTTGGTGACTCATAGCAGGGGCGGAGTCTGAGGCGAAGCTATGATGTCGTTTAATCACAGACGGATATGAATGAACCTATGCGGCGATGAAACGCGTCATGCTGCTTCTCTGCGAGAGTCCTGCAGAAATACCCTGATGTTCTGTGCCTCTGAGGTGACGAAGGGCGATGATGAGGTCATGACGATACGGTCATGGCGGACAGGAAGTGGAACAGAGCTTTGACCTCGGGTTTCAGAGGAACCTTGATGCAGAGTGATGCATCAAGATAGCAGAGTGATGCACGGTTCATGTTTGATAGATGAAGCTCTCTGTGACTCAGTAACCTACTTTGTTTGAACTTGAAAGCATCTGTAGATCCCTGTGGGCTGCAGGGGAGGAGCGTCCTGCCTCCTGCCGCCTCCTCAAAGACACTGACCTCCTTTATTTAGACACATAAACACGCTCCCTCTGTGCACAGTGGAGAACGTCTGATCCAGAACCGCAGTTGTTGCAGAAACAAATGCGGGGGGAAAAAAGCGTGCCAGGGATTCCTGAGACCGGCCCAGCCCGGGTTCAACACGCAGACGCAGCTTTTAGCTTTTTGACTTTTTCCTCACAGAAGGCCTCTCTTTATCAGGTCACAGAACTTTAGTTGGTTCTGGTTGTTTCTTTTTTTCTATAAGTAGACACTTTTCTTTTTAACAACTTTGTTTATTTTCATCATTCCTACTTGTTTTTCAGTTAAACTACTAGAATTCACATTCTATTTTCAGCTTATAATTAGTATTCATTTATTTTTTTCAGGGTTCTTTCAAAGAAGGATTTATTTGGTGTAGATTTGTTTTTTTTGGCTTTTAAGTTTACCCCTTAGTGTTTCAAAGTTTCATCAGTGCGTTTGCAGCATTTCACCTTGTGTTTGAAGCACATTTGTTGTCAGTTTTTCACGTGTTTCATTGGATGCTTATACGAAATGTAGGATTTAGCTTTACTCAAAGTCACACCTGTCTTACAATTTCCAAATATTTAGTCATTTAGCAATTTTGACCTAAAATGTGCCTGTTTTTTAGTGTTGTCTCATAGATTAGAGCACAAAAGGTAGCATTTAGCACACAGTTAAACCTTTTATCTGCAGTTTGATCAGAATTTAGCACTTTTAGCATTGTTTTGCTGCACTGAACAAAATCTTTGGCTGTCTTTGTAATAAAAATGATTCATCTTTCCCCTCCTATATTTGTTTAGAAGTGTCACCTCCACAGGCGTAGTCAGAGGCTGCAGAAGCAACAGTTTGGACTTTGGGAGTTCTAATCGGATCATGCAGGAGATCTGCAGATGCTGCTTCTATTCTACCAGGAAGCTCCTGTATATCCAGTTATCTGCTGATGCTTTTCAGCAATAAACAGAAGGCTGAAGCAGAGGAGGACCTCTGAGAGTCAGAGCCGTCTGTCGGTGCTCGTGTGGTGCAGTCAGTCCCTTTTATGGCCCACATTCTCTTCTGGCTGCTGCGGCTATTAATACACGGCGGCTCGAGGGCCGGCGTGGCGGTCTGAGTGCAAAGTGGTGCTTGTGATGACTGGCACTTGTTGAGTGGGAGCATTTCTTCTGCAGGCTGATGGCGATGGTTTCTCAGTTTCCTGCAGACTCTGGTTTATTTTTCTCTGATGTGTTCATCAGGTTTCAGGCGATGAAGCTCATCAAATATCTGATGCGTTTCTCAAGATAAAATCCAAAGCTGGGTCTGTGGTCAGCAGATTACGTCTCTGTTTAGGGTTGTATGCCCTCCCCAAACACCACCAGCATCATGTGAGCTCAGCAGCCCCACCCTTGTTGCTGTCACAGTAATGGCAGATGCTTTAACTCCACCCGCAGTGCTCTCAGTTCTTCAGCTTCGCCTTCAGATGATCGTAAATTTCAGCTGCTGACTCAGCGTCTGACTGCGCTTCAGCCTGGTCCCCTTCCAGCATCGGGTCTGAGCGGTTCTGGACTCTTGCTGGGATTTTACATCACCCTCCCGTCACGCCTGCTGGGTTTGGGCCGTGTAGAGGGAAGGGGGGGGGGTGCTGGATCCGGGCCCGGTGCTAAACTGTGATTTATGTGGGTCAGTGAGTGTTTGGACAGCCCGAGGAGGCCGTCACGCTCCACCTGCTGGGTGTTGGTCGACCTCCAGCCCGTCTGCTCCTTTATACCGTCCTTTTCTTTCTCGTCTCCTTGTCGTCTGTTATGAAACAGACTGCAGCTCCTCCACTCCTCCGCCCTCCATCTCTCCTCTGCTTCCACGTCCTTGCAGAAGCACAAAGCATCCCTTCTCTCCTGTCTGGTCCTCGCAGCGTCCGGCGGCTCTCATTGGTCAGTCACCGGACAGAGCGTCTAGCCAAGTGTGATGACATTGATGCTCATCTCCCCGACTCTGAAGGAAACAACAGCTACAGCCGCTGAAGTCTGCTTTGATTTGCTCTGCTTTGATGTCTGTTGCTGATGAGTACGTGCGCCCATGTGTGCGCTCTCCAACTGAAAAGTGCTTTTTCAAGTTTTTGCTGCAGCCAGTGATCGGTTGCTACATTTCTCACATCGCCATGGCAACTGCAGGGTAACATTTCCTAAAAACGATTGCACCTCTTCAGAGATTTACGATTTTGCGGGTGGCCACGGATCCTGAAAAAGTCTTAAAAGGTCTTAAATTTAATTTGACTAGAATAAAACCTTGAAAAGCATAAAATTGTTGTCAATTCTACTGAATAGGTGATACATTTTTTCTTATCAACGCGATGTGACTTCCTGTCACTAAAAAACATTTCCAGGCTGGGTCATAAGGTTGTGAACTTATTCTAAATCGTTAACCCTCGCTAGCTATTTAGCTCATGGTTCTCGGTGCGGGAAAAGCCCAAATGCAAAATGGGTCTTACATTTTCCTTTTATTATCAACTTTTTACAAAAAAAATATTTTCAGGATGTAATTTGTCACAAGATTGGGAACTGGTTGCAAATCGTTTAATCTCAGCTAGCTATTAATTAGCTCATGCTCGTCGGTGGGGTAATGCAAAAGTGCATATTCATGGAGTAATAGCTTGAAAATGGATTACTAATAATATAATAAAACTAATAATATCAGGAAAAATAGAAAATCCGTATAATGCAAAATGTACAGTTTGTTGAAAAACATAAACCACACAGCAGTTTAGCTTGATCTAAGAGGCATCAATCCGCACAAAAACTAATTCCGACCTTCCAGGGGTCAGAAAACTGAAGGAAGTCATTTCTTTATGACCGTGAGCGTCACCTGCTGCTGACTTCATGCAGGCTCACAGGAAGCTAACGATAACTGTGTTTTTTTTTGTTTTCCACAGCTCTGCCCTTGCAGTTGGACTCTCACCCCTTCCGGATCGGAGACAAGTCTTCAGGAAAAGACGTCCCAACGTCGGACGACTCCGCGGTCTCGGACCTCTCTCCCAAAACAGACTCCGCCCCCACAAAGACAGATGCCTCCTCCTCCAGGACAGAAGCCAGGCCCTCCACCCCTGGCTCCGGGAGCAGCCCCCAGCCCAAGAAAGGTAAGCTACCGCCACGTTGCTGTCAAAATAAAAGCCCTACTGAGTTCAACTAGAATCAGGAGGTTGTTTCATTTGTTGTCTCATGTCACAGTGAAAGTCATTCTTTAAAGGTTCCAGAGCAATGGTTTTTGCCCAAGTATGACTGTTACCTTGGTAACCATGAAGCTTTTTTAGACTATGTCAAATTGGTTTTGTGTGCATTATATTTTGTGTATGCAAGGTATTATTGTTTATTTCCTATGATCAGATAGTTAATGTTTACAAAGTTTCCAGGGTAACAGCGTTTAATCAAAGGGAATGCCTTTAGAGCAGGGGTGCCCAAATCCAGACCTGGAGGGCCTGGTGGTTTTCCAGAAACGCCGCCTTATCTGCTGCTGATTACCTGGATCAGGTGTGTTTAGCCGATAAGGAGTTTCAATGGCAGGTTGGTTGGAAAGCATGCAGGACACCAGCCCTCCAGGCCTGGATTTGACGACCACTGCTTTAGAGGCTGGTGACTGTGGATTCACCTGAGACAATGAAGGGGCAGAGGTCCGTTAATCCTCCAGATCTCTGATCGCTCCCTTTGACCCTCTGGATCTCCCCTCTCAGCAGAATTGCTCTCTCTCTCTCTCTCTGCCTCCACCTTTCGGATGTTCAGACGTAATCGTCACTCGCTGAAGACCGCACATGGCGTGCGGGGAGCGGGGCAGGAACCTCCATACGTTTATCTCCTAGTGTCTGCAAGCCCTCTGTGTGGGACGATCTCTGCCAGGCTGGGCGAGACGGTAAAAGCGGGTTGCCATAGAAACGAGGCAGAGGACCGATGTAGGCCTCTCAGTGATCGATTCTGGGGGTTGAGGAGAAACACAGTGGAGAAGAAGATAAGATGATGGGAGGATGTTTGAAAATGAGGGTTCAGAGGAGCCATTCAGCTCCTACCAACGTACAAATTAATTGCACTTCTGATGTTAATATTTTTCTGCGTACAAAATCCTGCAAAATTCAGGACGAATGAAATTCCCATCGTATAGGTAGGCCGCCACTTTTGGCTCGTAACATGTCGGTGCTTTTTTACTGCTCCATCTTGACAAAGGTTTTCCAAAAAAAAAAAATTCAGCCAGGAATGAAGCTGTTCGTTCCATCATGTTTATGTACAGATGTTTACCTTTGGAACTCCTGGAGGCATGAGCTGTTCACCTCGACCAATCACGTGACTTTAATTCGTCATTGTTTCCAGACTCCATGAGCTCGGAGCAGCGACAGAAACTCGCCAAAGAGCGGCGGGAAGAACGAGCCCGATATATCGGTAAGAAGAACGTTGTTGCATGAATGACTTTGAGTGGATCCTGTCTTAGCCCCGCCCCCTTAGAACAGCTGTGCCGTGATTGAACCACTAATGTTCAGTCTTATTGTTTCTTTTCTCTGCACGGCTCTCAGAACAGCAAACTGAGCTGCAAGGTAAGGAGCTCCACTGGAGCCTCCATCAGCCTCCATCAGCTGTCATATAGCTTTGCTTCGTTCTTCTGCTGTTCCTCCACCCATGACCCCCCCCCCCCCGCCACCCCTTTATTTTTTATTTTTCATTCGCTCATTGTGAAACTTGTGAAATGTCTGCAGTTTCATCTTTGATTTCTGCCATCAGATTAGCATCTGTGTGTTAAGGCCGTGTCAAACAGCCACTATACGTACATTTTGTGCGTTTTCCTCGTCTTTTGTGATATTTGTAATTCTTAAGTGTTTTTTTTTTTTTTCGTTTCGGCAGACGGGTCTTTATGTGAATTCCGCTTTGAGCTGTTTAAAATTTTTGGTCAGTTGAAAATTGTGCAGTTTTACGTGTATTTTACGTAGTTTAGATGCAAATTTTACGGAAATCTTATGCAATTGTGCGTGATTTTTGTGAGATGCCTACACAAATTTGTGGCTTTCCACGACCGTTGCACGTATGGAACGGACTTTTACCACATGTACCACCAATGTGAAACTTTTATATGGCATGTTCCGTGCACATCTAATGTTAAAATTATGTAATTGACGCCAAATGACCAATGAATTACATAGAAACAGCATAATAATCACTCGCGGTTCATATTCTACGTTGATTTACGTGTTCTTTGCGTGGTTTAATTGTACTTCTTCAGTGGTTTTAACATTGTTCATTCATGATACATGTATGAAAATGTCATGTGTAAACCACTATGTTTCTCACTTTTTTCGTTTGACCAATTCTCACGTCTGCAAAATGTACATCATGGCTGTGTGACACGGCCTTAGGGGAGCAGAGCTGCACTCATACTTATTTTGTGTCGGTGGCAGAAGCAACATCCCTAAGTGGATCAAAATCAGTTCTGATTGACAACTTTTATCATTGTACAGATAATATAATCAATAATGCACAGATTCCTTTCTAAGCTAATTTTTAATTTGTAAAAACCTTTAAAAAGAAGCTACAGTATTATCCCTAAAAGAAATGAAATCTTTGATTACAACAACGAAAAACATTTTTTTACCTTTACATATCAGAAATGGGGTCATGCAGAAGTGCATTTGAACAATTTCCAGAATATAGTTAACCTATGAAAGCAACAGTTCATTTTTTTTTTTCAATTAAAAAGATCATTTTGAAGTCAATAGGTGTGTTTTAATGGCTGTTAGTTTATTCTAGAACAACCAGAGGTTGTTAAGAGCCGACAGCAGCCTGATGTGAGGCTCAGTTTCTCTTGTCGGTTAGAGGAGTTGTTTTGTTCTGCTGCTAACATGTAATGTGAAAAAGCTGACGTGATCTCTAGAAGAAATGAATAAAAAAACACAGAACAATGAAAAAACTATGGGATTTTCTGAATCCAGTTTGTTGCAGTTGGATTTGTGTGCTTCTGCCTGGAATGTTTTCAGTCAAACCGTACAGGTCTGGCTAGTCTGGCAAAGAAGACAAACTTGTGTCTGTGTAGCTCCTGTCTCTGTATTACATGTTGATGTAGCATCAAGTCTTGGAGATAAACTCATTGTTACTATGAACTGGATCAGATATACGTGTTTAAAATGATAATAAAACTTTTTTGAATCTTGAATTCTAAAAGGAGGACATGTCTCAGCTGCTGCAGATGCTCTGACTAGAGCTGAATCTGGTCTGGTCAGTGAAGCTGAAGATTGGCCGTTCAATTCAATTTTATTTGTATAGCCCAAAATCACAACAACAGTAGTCTCGATGGGCTTCGAAGTAAAACATGAACTCAAAAGGATCATGAATACAAAGAGTTCAATAGGAAAATACTAAAATGAACTAACAAACTGACTAAGCTATACTGGCATCCCTGCCCTTAGACCCCCCTTCGCGGTAAGGAAAAACTCCTAAAAAAACGGATTCCACAAAAAACGAAGAAACCTCAGGGGTGCCCACATGAAGGAGGGATCCTCCCCCAGGACGGACAGGCGATGTACCAGAACTCTTAGAGAAGAATTAACTTATCTAAATCTATAACTACATATATAAAGTCCAACAGACGAGCTTCATCCAGCCGTGGTTGGGGGGACAGTCAGGGGCGCGAGTCGAGCCGGAGACAGGAACCACAGCCAGGAGCAGAGACGAGGTACTCGGTCAGGTACAGAGCAGAGACGAGCCAGAGGCAGGATCCACAGCTAGGTGTAGGAGCGGGAGCAGAGACGAGGTAAACGGTCAGGAACAGGAGCACGGATTAGTCAACTGGAGTCTGGAAGCACTCCCACTCCCCAGGAGGGGAGAGGAAAAGAGTGACAATACATGAATCGCACTGCACCAAACAGGCATGGAAAACTAAATGATAAATGATGATCAAAAATAGAGGAGAGGAAGGGTAGAAGTAAGAAGAAGGGTAGAAGTGTAAGTTCATACTCTTTACCCATCTTGAATTCCACAGGGGCGTAAATCTGTGTTTACTTGATACAAATTTGTGTAAAGGGAGAAAGTTGCATCAGGAAATGCCAAACCGAACCTTCAAGTGACTTTCATGCTGGATCGTTGGATCGGTGTTGGTCAAAGAAGACGAAGGAGGGTTGGTCAGGATTTTGGCTCCTCACCCCTTGTTGGTCCTCTTGGGTTCCCATCCGCCGCATATGCTCACCACTTGCCATGTTGTCAGTTTGAAGTATTTCATGTCATGTCTGTGTCAGTTCCACGTCAAGTTTTTAAGGTTTTGACATCCATTAAGCCTCTGCTTCATCTCTTGAATTATTGACATCAGACCTGGATTGATTTCTGGATTAGTCTCTCAGACCTCCCTGTCACAGATCCCCTCTCCCGCGTTTCTTTTAGGAGCAGAAAAAGTTATCACATAGACACAATTTTGTTAAGCTACGCCGCCCTCAGCAACGCGTGTCCAAGCAACGCCTTTTAATGAAAAGGTTTATGTAAATACGCGTTTCAGGCTTCTGCGTTCAAAACTCTCAACATCACGGATGTTTTAGAGCCTGTTTTGGAGCTCCATATACTTAACACACGTCCATTGAACGTATGTTGAAAGTTAAATCAGGTTGAACTATGACCATTCGGGAACTCCCATTAGGTAGCAACTTATGGATGGCATCTATTTGAACTGGCCAGTATTCTATGACACCAAGTCTTTCGTATATTGGAATGGAACTGTAAAAGAAGCAGTCTGGAGCTAAATTCAGCAGATTTGCACCGCTTTGACATTTTACACCAAGGCTCTTCCTAGTAAACAGTAGAAGAAGAAGTAGCCCCTCCCTGCTTGACCAGTGTGAACACCATTGGCTAAAGAACGTGGGTTCTTGAACGCGCGTCACATGTCCATTGTGTTTGCCGCTTTAGAGAGTTCACTTTAAGATCAGCTTCATTCAAAACTTCCAGACTACAGATCCCTCCTCTCCTCCTCTTAAAAGCTCCTCTCCTGCTGCCTCTTGGACGAGTAGGGAGGAAGATGTCCTATCAAGTTACAGAACTGCTTACCATGACTCTAAATAACTAGAATCAATCCTCGTATTTGTTCTCTTGATCTGTTTACTCTTTACCTGAACTCCCTGATCTATGAGTCCTTACTCCTGCCGAGTCCCTAGAGGGTCTAAAGACCTTCTTAAACCAGACGATCCATACCTAACCTGAATCCTCTGATCTGGGGTAAGAGTCCTTGTCGCTCCAGAGTCACTGAAGGACTTAGGCATCTTCTTAAACCAGATGATCTGTACTGATCTAAACTGAGTCCCTTTGACCCTAAAGTACATTTCTTTGGCTGCTGGGATTGAGCAGACACACTTGAGCAGTTGAATGAATGAGGATTGATTGGTGTTTGATTGTCGTCTGCTTGTGCGCCGAGACAAACAGACGCCAGTGGGAGGAAAGCAGCTGGAAAACATTCCTTATTTACTGCTCTCAGCTTCACTGTGGAACAAACACCAGTCCTCCAGCTGTTTGGGTTCTGGAGGCACACGGAGAACAGGGAAGCAGTCATATGACTCCATCTGAACACTGGAAGGAGAGATAAAACAACTGTGACGCTCTTGAGAATATTTAGCTTTTGTGACCGTAGTTCTCCAGATTTAGCCTCATTCTGTTTTTTGCACCAACAAAAATATATCTGAAGCCGCTATTGGTCTGTAATGATCACTTTCTACTGTTAAATAAACTAAAGATTTAATTTCTTGATAAAACATTTCCATTGGATCCCTACATGGCAGAAACGATGGAACCAATCAGACTGAGCTCTGAATTTTTGTTGTTTTTTGCATCAGCTCGGGATTCTATTTTGTGAAGATACCAAGTTGTGAGATTAGTGGAGCTCCTGGCGTCCCAGTGTAATCCACACAGGCTTCACAACCTTCTTTATAATAATGATTTATCCAAACAAGAGGTGACGTGTAGACTGAAAAAAGAAGGGGTGTCACGACGGATCCCAGGGGAACGCCAGAAGACAGCAGGGAGGTTTATAAGATGACAGCACAATCAAAATTTATTCTTTTAGATACTCTGCAGTTTATACAAGAATGTCTAATTTAGGGGTGGGGCTTAAGTGGAAAAGGTAATGCACAGCAGAGAGAAAAGACGGATAACAAAGAGGTCCTGGTTCTTTAACAGTCTCTGTTGTGATCCTGCAGCTGCTAAGAAGGCCCAGTGGCTGGAGAAGGAGGAGAAGGCCCGCCGGCTGAGGGAGAACCAGCTGGAGGAGCGCAGGAGGAAGCTGGAGGAGCAGAGGCTAAAGGCAGAGAAACGTCGGACTCTGCTGGAGGAAAAGCAAAGACAGAAACTCGAGAAGAACAAGGTGGGAAATAAAGAAAGTATGCACGCTTCGGGTGTAGTTAAACAGGGATAGGTGCATGAATTAGATCTTTAAATTAAACCAGAAAACATCTGGAACAAGATGAAGGAGGGCCAGATGAAGGTTTTTCTACCTTCACCTCAGAACAATTATCAAACATGGAGGTGGAAGGTTAATGATGTGGGCTTGTTTTGCAGCCACAGAGCATCTCGAATTTAACCCTGTCCTTGCAGTTTGTTGTTAGTGAAACACACCTGATCAAGGTACTCAGGAGCAGCTAGCTTAACACTTTAACACCAGAGCTTTAGCTCCAGTGTTGACATCCTTTTATGAAATTAACTCGCTTCCAGCGAATTCTGAATAATCCCAAAATGCTAAACTTTACGTTAGAAATGTGTTGCATGACGGTGCAAAGCCGATATGTAAAGCCACTTTTGTTCGTGTCACAATCAACTGATTTATGTTGACTGCGCAAACACGTCAGTACTGTAAAGTGTTGCTCACGTAAAGGGACAAAAAGGTCCATTGTGTCAAAGAGCGTATGAAACCTAGGTGTCACAAGCAGCATCTCAAAGTTAAACCTTTAACACCACAGCTTTTGTGGAGCAAACTTTACATTAATAATGTGTTGTATAACGAAGCAAAGCCAATATGAAATGCCGCTTTTATCTGCGTCAGAATCCATCGATGTGTCTCCTGATGACCTTGAACCTGTCAACACTCTTTTAAACTGCATTTTAGATATAAAGCTGTGGATGGCAGAAAATTTCTTACAGCTCAACCAGGACAAAACTGAAGTTTTAATCATTGGTCCTGAAGACAAGAGAGAGATGATTTTACCCAAACTTAGGAATTTTAAATCTTCTCAGTGTGTGAGAAACCTGGGCGTTCTTTTTGACTCTGAGCTGAGTTTTATTCCCCACATCAGAAACTTTGTGAAAACAGGATTTTACCATCTTAAAAACATTACCAGAGTGCGCCCATTCTTCTCTCTTGCCAGCACAGAGGTGCTAATGCATGCTTTTATTTTTAGTCGTTTAGATTATTGTAATGCCCTGTTCTCTGGTTTACCGAAAAAGTCGATCTCAAATCTGCAACTATTACAGAACTCTGCGGCACGAGTTCTGACGAGGACCAGAGGGTGGGAACACATTACACCTATTTTAAAGTCGCTGCATTGGCTCCCTGTGCGTTTCAGGATTGATATTAAAGTTCTTTTAATGGTTTATAAATGTTTTTATGGTCTTGGGCCTTCTTATTTAAATGATATTATTTTAAAATACGAACCCTCGCGGACCCTGAGGTCCTCTGGCACTGGCCTCTTGGTTGTCCCTAAGGTGAGGACCAAGACACACGGTGAGGCTTCGTTCTGCCATTACGGCCCTCGCCTGTGGAACAGCCTGCCAGAGAGCCTCAGGGCCGCAGAGACTGTAGAGGTTTTTAAGAAGAGGCTCAAGACCCACCGTTTTAGTCTAGCTTTTACATGACTTTGATCATTTCCTATGTCTTTTTTATTTTTTATCTATCTATTTATTAATTAATTTATTTATTTACGTATTTATTTATATGTAAGGACTATTATTAGCTCTGTTTTTAATATGCTATTCTTTTTATTGTTATTTTACCAATGATACGTAGGTTATGTTTTAATCAGTTTACGTTTTTTATTTTTTAATTATTAAAATTTTAAATCATATTTTATTTTTTATCTTTTTCTATTTTTATTGTTGTTATTTTATGATCATTTTTAATCTGATGTTTTAAAGTGTGGGTGACATGGTCTATTTTAATAAGCCAAAATATAGTAAATAGTCTCTATTTCATGTTGCGATTGTTTTTAATATTTTTCGAAAAAGAATAAATAGCGAAAAACGCAATATAAACAACGAGGACGGCCGCCGGCTTCACGCATTCCGCCGAATTCTCGCCCCCCTGTTTGTGACGTAACGAAAGGAAGACAAGGCAGACAACATGGCTAGCACCGATAGCGAAGCACAGAGTGATGCTACCGTCTCTATTAGCGATTTATCATCAGATGAACAGAAAGATGAAGAGGAAAGTTGCGGAGATTATCATGATGATGAGTCACTTTTGCAACCGTATCGATTCGAACCCTTTTGCGAAAGTGAGGAGGATATAGTATAGCAGAAAGTAGTAGGTCTAGTGATGCCGATGACGATAGCCAGCATGAAGATTCGGCTAGACTCCAGTAAGTCTAAAAAATGTATAAAATTAAATTACTCCACTTACCCTAAAATATACTCAATGTCCCCTTTTGGCCTAATCTAAACAAAGGTAAACACTGGTTTTCAACCCAATTTACAAAATAAATGTCACAAAATAAAAGTTTCCCAGATATTACTACTCTTTAGTTAACAAAGTCACTGTATACCATTAACAACTGCAGAACATTAACAGTTTTACCTGTTTGAACCAGTTTGAAACCTTTTCTCGTGCGCGAGCGCTCACACACACACAGTTCAGTTTACTCACGGTACCGGCACCTCAAAAGAAAAAGAAAAAAAACGTTGCAGAACTGTTGCTTCTCTTGCAAAACATTGAGTGCGTTGAAATACTCCAGTTGGATCCAAGGACAACAGAAAACACGACTACTTCGCCTCAATGTGATCCATCGTGATGCACACTAGCCTAGCTTAGCAGCCTTCTCTCCCGACTCCAGCGCCGTCCTGTCCGACCCAGAAAACGGCTCGCTCGCTTCCAGCTCACCCGCCTTTCCTCGACTCAGAAGCCAAGATCCTCCTCCCAACTCTCCGTTCAAAATTCTTCGTTTGTGTCCCGGTTTTTGTCCCTTCGAAAACGCAGACTTCTCTCCTGCAGATCTGGAGGGGAAAATCCTTCGCCGTCCACCTTCTTAAATTTTCCCCTTTTCAGCAGCGTTTCTTGTTTTGGGAATTTTATACACAGATACACTTTCACTAGATGTATTGCTACATCCAGCTGCCACACAACGACTTGGCATGTTGATGATTAACAGATTTAAACACGAGAGAAACGAAGACTACCTGTTTTGTTTACATGCTGTCCTAAGCGCAACTGCGAAAGGCAACTCCCTTTCGTTACGTCACAGGTCATATCGGGTTCACTTCCAGCCTGCGCTCTAGCGGCAGATCCAAATCTCTGATTCCTTCGAAAGATGTCTATTTTTCATATGCTTCGGATTTTTTTCGACGCAAACTATTGGTATCAATAGAATCAGCGTTTAAAGGGCTTTTTTATTTGACAAAGTTGTTCAAAGCATGGCATCCACACTTTAAACTCCAGCATTTCCTCTTGGGGATCCATTTTTCTGGGGCACCACCAGCTTGACCTGTAGGGGGTGCTGTTGCTGCAGTGCTCGTTCTCGTTGGGCGGGCTGGGGTCCCGCTCTGTGGTCTAATAGCCATGGAGTGGGCCCTGGGCTGCTGCTGGGCGGGCGCTGTGGTAGTGACCCCTGTGGTCGGGCTGGGCCTTGGAATAAATGGATCCCCATCATATCGTTTCCTCACAGCAGTACCAAGCCAGACCTTCTTTAAGCTGCAGTTCTTTGTTTTTGTTCAGGGTTCTACTGGGGGAACTGGGTAGGTGGGGTGTGGGTGGGTGGGTGTGGATGAGGGAGGGGTCCCATCTTTGTGTGATTGTCCTTTGTTTGCTGTTTTTAACAATTTTCGGTTTTTATGACTGTTTTATCTGCTTTTATGTGAAGCGCTTTGTGTTTTTAACTGAAATGAAAGGCGCTATATAAATAAATAAAGTTTGAGTTTGAGTTTGATTCCTGTTGATCCCATAAACAGCTAAAAAGTTACAGTAGGTCAAACAGCGGGTGTTATTTAGGTGTTGCAAACAACATCTCTCATTTTTAAAGGATTAATGAAAACTGAACCAGATGGACGCCATTGGGGGAATGAAGTTTACCATACCTGTCTAGGTTTACCTTTATAAGGAGAATTTCACGGTCTAATGCTCCAATAAGAATTAATGGAGGCGGAAAGCTTCTGTGGTGAAAACCTTTAGGACTAAACATCACACACAAGTGTCCCCTATTCGTGTCACCTCTCATAGGAACGCTATGAGGCCGCCATCAAGAGATCCACCAAGAAAACATGGGCGGAGATCCGCCAGCAGAGGTGGTCCTGGGCCGGCGGACTCAACCAGACCTCCCGCAGAGAAAGTAAGTTTCACACAAACAGCGGCAGACTTGTGCGATCCAAAGAGCAACCCGAGTCTTTAGTGTGAGTCATGGCCTCTGCTGATCCATTTCCAGGCAACCGTCCGTGACTTCTGATTCTAGGCCTCCTCTATGCGTTTAGACAACAACTGGTTATGAGTGCTGAAGTTGTTGGGAGGAATTGGCTGTGAGGTGTGAGAGGCTTCCCTTTACAAACTAGCTTTGGCACAGAAGACGCATACATGCGTCATGTTCAATGCCACTTTTAGTGTTTCTAAAAACATCACTCCCTTCCCAAACTTTCATCAAAGTTCCTCCCGTTTCCCCCCCTCCGCCAAAAAGACTCGACTTCGTGTTCAGGGAGTCCAGAACGGGTCGGCCCAGCCTCCCCCCAGCCGCCTTGTGAACAGTTGTTGTGTGTTGCGTTCTCTCCGGTGCAGGCAGGTGCTCGGCCTCCACGGTCAACTTGCCGAGACAGGTGGACCCTGTCATTAACAACAGGCTGTCCAAGTCCTCAGCCACGCTCTGGAACTCCCCTAACAGAAGTAAGGACGAGCCGACCTCGGTGTCCACCAGGCCTCCCCTCCCTCCCTTCCCCTCCCTCTCCATCCGTCCTGTCACTGTGATCTGGTTTTGTTTTGGTTTAAATCTGGTGGCTTGCCTGCTTGCCTGTCACATTCTTGGTTTCATGCATTGTGGGTTTTATTTTCAGTTGGAGGTTTGTCTTTGATTTAAGTCTCCTGTGCATTTTGGATCAGTCTTTTTCCACATCACCAGGCCACTCTGTGTTCTGTGTCTATATATTTTTGGTATCTTGGTTTCCTGGGTTTATCAGTTAACATCTTGTCACCGCACATGCTTTTTGGTTGTCCCCTTTAAGTGTCATGTGGGTGGTGTGCTCTGGTGGTGGCGCTGGACTTCAGAGTGACTGCTGGAGTAGATTGACAAGTAGTTTTCTTTATTTTTATGTAACATTTGATTTAATGTTATGTATCTTCTATTTACTGTGTTTTAATAAAGACCGTTCATTTCATTGGTCCATATACAGGTTTTTTTAAATGACAATTCTCCTTATACAGGATTTTGACTATTGAATGGATTTATTTGAAAGTTTAACAACACTTTCATCGAGTAAAAAAAAACTCGATGATGAGCAGCTTGACTGTTTAAGCTAAATACTAACTTTAACAGGCTGGTAGTGATAGAGCTAACGTGTTTATGGCCGAATCCGAATTCTCCCCCTACCGCTCCGGTCTTTTCCCTACCACCACAATTAGCCCTCCGGGCGGAGAGTTTTGGAATAATAGTGTCTTATGAGTGTTAAGATGTTACTACCACTCAATGATGTCATATTTAGTCATCTGTCTAAGTCGCTACAGCTTCCCCTTAAAAAAAACAAGTTCGGACACCACCTTAGCTCCAAATGCCCCTACATAGGAGCAATAAATAAATGGCATTGCGGCGCCATGCTATTGTTATTGGCAAGTGGCTAATGCAAAAATACCAAAGAAAACATACAAGTAACTACTAAAAACACCACAAAACAAAAATATAACATAAACAGTTAAATTTTTTGAAAACTACCTTTATACATAAAAAAAAAAGAAGCTTGCAGGGTATTGCTTGGCAAGTTCGGTGACTGCAGTTAGCTTGTTTTACAACCATAGCATCATAGGCGCCATGCTAACGCTTGATTAACAGGTGGCTAATCACAAAATAACATACAGGGATAACATAAAGCATACTCTAAAATACAAAAGAAAGAAAATGTTAGCATAAACTGATAAAATCAAGTTAGAAGTTTATGGATAAAACTCAAGATTTTTTTTGTTTAATTGTATTAAGGTATCAAACCAAAAAAAGTTCTACAAAGCAGTTGATTGATGAAGTTGTTGATTTTAAAAAATTTAGGAGCAAAGAACAAAAATAACAAAAGGTGAAAAAATAAAGAGAGATGTAAATTTGTGATGTTTTTGAACATGTGACAAATGTAAGTTAGTTCTGTCAGATACTCATGAATTGTTACAATTTAGTAAGATTATTTTTTGTTTTTTTTTGGTATGGGAAGTCAGCCTGTCTTTCTTTGTGGTTAATGTTTATTTGGCTTTGTTTGGGTTTTCCCAGAAGTCCCTGCAGATATTTTCATGGTTTGTTCCAGTGAATTCTGCTTTTGATCTGACTCTAGAAAGCCACATCACTGTCAGGTTTCCTGCATGAGCGCAACTCCCTTGATAATCGGTCTCATTCAGATGTTCCTGTAATGCAGACGGTCCATTAGCAGAGCGGGAAGCAGAGCCTCTGGAGATGCTGTGTTGTGATTTAACTGGGGTGGGGGGCGGCTCGTGACGCTTGTGGAAACACACATCACTCCACCTTCCTGTCTTGCCGCATTGTAGAAGGAGGGGGACCACGTTGCCCTAGCAACAGGAAGTGATGAGGTTGTCAGATAGTCATAGAAGATTTGTGTTTGGAGGAGGATGCATCTTCGTCACTTCAGTGCAGCCACAAGGCGTGGCATGGTTCTGAGTCTTTGAAAAACACAATCCATCCGATCCTGGAGCATCGCGGCTTTGTGGGTAAAAGGCTGGGCGTGGAGTGGAGCAACCCGCAAGCAGCAGTCAGCAAATATGAGCAGCTGATGCTGTTCAAACAGAGATCTCTGTGTGGTTTTTACGGACTTAACAGGGAGGCAAAGCGGTCGATCAGCTGACCCACGTGTCGGGACTCTACTGTTACACACATAAAAGCATTAACCGAACTAACCTAAAAGGAAAAGAACAGTCTTTTGGTAGTAGGATATTTATAAATGAGCTTTTTGTGCCAAAAATACGCTGAAAGGTTTCGCTTTCCAAGAAATTTTGAAGGGTTTAAATCATTTCCTGTTAGTTGGAGGTGCATAAAAAAGTACATAAAATTGCTGAAAGTGTTGTTAAAACAGCTTTGAAATACTTTAAAATGCGACAACGGCCATACATGATCCTGTTGCTGGGCGGAATACTGAATTCTAAACTGTATGATGTCATCAATTGAAGGATTCTAAACATTATGTGTGAAGAAATCCTGTAGATATCCAAAACAGCAGCTACTTTTTCAATATACATAGAAATGAAAGAGCATTTGTTCACTTTTTTAAAAACTGTCATATTTGTGAAAGTTTGCTTACCCTTCTTGTCTCTTTAATGGTTCAAAAATTCATGAAGGTTTAAACTTCTCATTCATTTCCATCTCAATGTTTCAAAAGTGACTAAAACCAAAAATGTAAGCAGAAATGTATTGAGTGAGCTGAGCTGAAAGACGAAAAACACACATATATACACACAGGAACATGTTTGGTCCAGTAAAAACTTATTTTCTAAAACAGCTTATTATTAAATCATATCCTAAGACTCCCTATAAAGAGTTAATTTTGTTTTAGTCTGAAAACTTTTTAGACGTTTTCCTGAAACTATCCCAATTCAATCATCTGTGCAATGTAAAAAGGAGCTAGCTTTAGCTAACATTATCAGAGCTGACTTGCCTCATCAGCGCCCCAAAGGCCTCATATTTTTCTTTGACGTTTTTTTCGTGATCAATGAATATTGTTGTAGTGCACATGTCGATGACGATTGCTGAATAGGAACCCCACAATTCTCTGTTTAGGAGAACGATCATGCGCCATTGATCCGTCATTAGGGAAAGTGAATCCTTGCAACATCGCTACTGCCAGATCCACTTTTAAGTATCAAACCTGTGTAATGCTACATTTAAGAAGGATTTATTATCTGTTCTTTTATTACATCACACCAGGCTTAGTACTTGCTTATTAGCAAATTTGAAAGAAGATTTCAAGTTCAGGTTTGCTGGAACCTCTGTCAGCTCAGGATACTTCCAAAAATCCTGAAAAGCTCAAAATCAGCAAGTTTTACTAAAGAAATGCTACACATTATATTAACTACAAGATAATGTCCATGCGGGCCTTGTACAGATTGTCATGTTTTCCAGTGGTATTGTGTCTCCTCTGACTGCATGTCACTGTTATGCTGTTAGTAAACAAAGCTGATTTTTGCTGAATAAATCACATCGGGGACATGAGGGTTTGCCTGACGTTTTGTTCTGATGTTCTGCAGACCCGGAATCAAAGGAAACACTCTCAGATCGGGCCCCAATTTAGTTTCAGGTTATGAAACTCACCCCTTTCTTTAAATGAAGCTGAAAATCGAACTACATCCGCTGATCCTATCATGAACTCAGTCTCTGAGAGTCTTTTTTTTTTAATTGTGCAAAGCTGGAAACCCCAGATTATACTTCATATTATATTTTCTGTTGCATTTCCACTGGTTTCCATGACGACCAAAAAGGCCTGCTGTCTTCAAACTGTACAGTAGCATAGTTTCTTTAATCCCATACCAACAATGACTGTAAAAATAGAGAGTGTGGTTGCTGTTTGGTCTCCAGCTGCTCCACTGAGAACTCATGTTGCCAAATAAATAAACAAACCCTTAGCGTTTATTCTCAGATGGTGTTTTGTGTGTGTGTGTGTCTGTGTGTGTGTGTTAGTGTGGTGGGTGGGTATGGCCCCCCTCTCACACCATCCAACATCATCATCTTTGCTTGGTGGTTTACTGGGCAAAACGTGGGCATGCGTAGCCACTTGTTGGAGCCTCCACGTGGAGGAACTTTCTGCAGCGCCCTCATGTCAGCCGCAGCGCGCCTGAGCCCATGGGAGAGCGGATTGTGGAAACGGCTCATGACGCCAACTCTGTCCTTCCTCGCTCGCCTTCCACGGCGCATACACCCTCCTCAACATGGCGACTCCGTGAGTGTAACATACGTGCATGCGCGTGCATGGCTCTGAAGGAGCCAGCTTGAAGCTGTTTTCGCTATAATTTGTTCCTCTGAATGTCTGAGTGAATAAAATTGTCTGACATCTCTTCCTATTTGGCCGCATGATCAGAGCTTTATCGTTTTTTATGGGGAATTGTGGAAAAAACCAACCTAAGTGACTGTTGTTCCAAAAATGCAAAAATGATTATTCAAGGGAGAAATGAGAAAATAAATACATAATCACACAAAAAGATTTGTAGGAAAATATAGAAATTATATGTAATTCCATCTTAAAGTCACATTTTATCATTGTGCATTTTACCTTTGCGAAAAGAAATATATTTATATTTACCTTGACATGTATGCAGAATTCAAGGTTTTATCCTCAGAGTATGTTTACCAGATGGCAGATTTTGTGTTTTTAGTCAACATGCCTGCTGCTGTGAGAGATAGCACATATAACCATGATTAATTCAGTTATCTGGATCTAATGAACAAATGTGTGGATTTTTTCCTCTTTACAAGAAACTGCATTCGTCTGCTTTTCTTAGCAACCAGTGTTTATTTTTGACACGCCCATACCCTGGCTGCCACTGGGAGGATGTAGACACATAGCAACCATTATGTTTTTTGCTAGACTGAGTCTAGCCTGAACAGATGTGTAGATTTTTATCCCGCTTCCCTGACAACTAATTTTGACTTACTTTCCATAGCAACCAGTGCTAAAACACGCCAAAAATGATGTTATGCTTGGTTTCTAACCAGCTTCTTTCCTGCTTGGTCTAACTTTGATCACATGAAGTTTGCATGAGGTAAACTGTCGTCATGGCACCAATCCCATGGAAACATAGTTTTATTAAAATTTTTTAAAAAAGACTGACAGGCACATACATATATGTCATAAATGATATAGTTCGACACAAAACTCAAAATGCAAGTTAAAAATTTTATGCGCAAAGAAAAACTGGTATGTTCAATTTGAGGCAAGATAAAGTTGTTAAGTGAGTTTTTGTGAAATTTAAGACACTAATTAAGGAAAAACAAAAGCAGATATTATCCAACAAACGTCATGTTTACAAATCTTTATTGGTAATCAGAAACCGAACATTTATAACTACTTCCATGATCTTCTTTTCCTCTGAGGTTTTTGTTCATCATTTGTTCTCTGAATCACCCAGCTCAAATCAGAGGCCGCCCTACATCTCTCCTCTGCCTCGTTTCCATGGCAACACAATTTCCCTCCTTCTCAGCCTTGGAGAGAGAGGCTGGTTCACTTTTAGGGTTCCAAGTTTGGGGCAAATCAAGAAACCAAAGCAGGAAGGATTGGGAAAGTAAAGGCAAAATAACGACATGGACCTAAACCCTGAAAACGCCGGTGTGTGTCCCCTAAAGTGAATAGAACAAAACATTTATTATTCTAAATCATTGATCCCTTCCTGTGTGTCAGGCTTAACTCGTTCCTCTGTCTCAGTGGAGCTGCTGTGTGGTTCTGTCGTCGCCCTGCATGGTGTGAGTGTGTGTCTTCCCTGTGTGTGTTGTCGCTCAGACTCTCACCAATGCTCCCGTTCAGCCTCGGCCAGCCCGCTCAGCGCCTGCTCGCATCAGCACCGCAACGCCGCCGAGCGCTGGAGAGCCTCCTCCGCCAGCACGCCGGACATCACACAGCGGCAGCGACGGCGCAACTCCACGCCGGTGAGTTCGCGGGAAGGCCGTTCGCCCCTCTGGAAACGTTCAGATGGGAAGAACTGTCACTGCCCCCTACAGGTGGATAAAAAGAAGAAGGAGAAGAAGGACAAGGAGCGGGAGAACGAGAAGGAGAAAAACGCTCTTACGAAAGAAAGAGTGCAGAAAAAAAGACAGACGGCGTCGCCAACCGGCACCAACCACAGATCCAGACAAGAGAGCAGGTACTCACCCCCATCACTCATCCTTCAGGAACGCGTTCTGGAAAACTGTGTTCACGAGAAATCGTAACCAAGCAACAGAGCAATGGCAGCGAAGTTTATGCTTGAGATTTTTTTTTCCGAACATGTAAACCTTTTAAAAAGAAAGCAAATAAGTAAAAACCTCCGGAAATAGAAAGTACAAAGAGTTGGATCTGGTTGACTTGTTAAATAAAAAAATGAAACTTTCTATTCCAATATTCAATTTTTTGTTGTTAAATGATCTGACGAATTTTAAAGATTGTGATTCTATGACTGATTAAAAAACATTTTCAAGCTTTAATTAAGGCCACGTGAAGACTAAACAAAACATCGTGATGGCGGGTTGAAGGTGTTCTGGATTAACTAGAGAAGGTGTTTCATTCTATAGTCTATCGCCCCCCTGATGGAAAGTTGCTGCCACTTTTTGTTAACAAATTAGCTTTAAAAGTCTGTCAAGAATGGTATTTTGGTTTTCAAATCGATATAGTTTCCCTGAGTGTCACGGCAACCGACAGCTGCAATCCTGATGAGAAGATTCAGCAGCTGTAGCCACTTCCTGTTCAGCCCCAGAATAGCTCCTACCACCAAATTAGCATATCAGGGAGGAAAAAGGATGAATGAAGAAAATTCAGTCATTAATTTATTTAGAAGTTTGTCTGTTTTGGTTATTTTTTTATTCATTCATTAGAATCACCGCTCTTAAAGTTGTCCAGGCTCTGCTCAGGAGAGACCCACACCATCAACCCTCCACCACCACACCTGACAGAAAACATTTGGTGTTTTTGCCTCCTCCATTATTTTTCCCTCTATTTGTTGTTGACGTTCTCATCTCTCTGCTCCCCAGCACCCCCAGGCCCAAGAACAGACCTCCCTCCCCCACCCCTAAAAGGCGGCCCCTCTCTCCTCTGGTCCCAGCCGCCAGGAAGGCTCCTCCTGCATCTGGCACCAAGACTCGGCCAAAACGGGCTCAGACGCCGGCCCGGGTGCAGCCTCCGGTGGTTGCTGCGGTTGCCGTAGAGACCGGACCGGCACCTCCAGCGACGGACCAAGTAGAAGAGAGGAAGAGTAAGTGGCAATCCTTGTTTACTGAGAGTGGGACGGGGGCTGCACGCAGGCACCCCTGACCGAGTCAGAGCATGGAGCTCTTCAGGTTCTGAAGACCAAAGGTTCCTCAGAGGAGGTTCTGCTCCTCAGGAACCTTTTAACCCGACCTAGTTTTTATCATCACCTCTAAACACTTTTCTGTCCACTGACAGCTGGCCGCAACGTTCCAGCCATTGTGGTGTCCTCCGTCGCCGCCACTCCACCCTCAATCAGCCCTCAGGTCCAAGCAGGACCTCCACCATCGGTACCAAGCTCACAGCCGGCGCCTGCCTCCTCCCCTGCCCCGGTCGCACCCACCAGCAAACCGTCTGCAGGCACCAACGACCCTGAGGAGGCGGCCCGAACCCTGGCAGAGAAGAGACGACAAGCCCGGGAGCAGCGAGAGCGGGAGGAGCAGGAGCGCCTAGAGCAGGAGCGCCACAGCAGGTCAGAGTCCAAAAACCCAGAACTTCCAAACAAATGAGGGCAGAACCAGAAATGACCAGAACCCAGCCACTTCACGATCTGGTTAGGAACATGTGACATCACAGCTCTGTGTCTTCTCCTCAGGCTCCTGCGGGAGGAGGCAATGGCTCGGGAGGCGGAGGAGAGGAAGCGCAGAGAGGAGGAGGCCCGCTTCATGGCAGAGCAGCAGCGGCTGAGAGATGAAGCCCAGCGAGCTCAGGAGGAGGAGGAGGCGCAGGCTAGAGCCAAGGCCGAGGAAGAGGAGAACGAGAGGCTGCAGAAGCAGGTGAGGGGAGCTCCAGGGGTCTGATCCGTGCTGGCACCTCCTCCGAGGACCAACCAGAATGTTTCTAGCAGCAGCAGTTCCAGAGAATTTTTTCTCAGTTTTTTCTCCTAAAAATCAAAATTCTAGAATCTTTTTTTAGCCAGTCGTGAAGAGATTCTGGAAACATTTGAGATGTGCGTCTGTAAGCACATCTCAAAGCAAAAATTTTCAAACGTTTTTGAAAAACTGTTGATGTGTTCAGCCGTTTTGGAAAATATAACTGGAAAGTGACTTTTTTACACACTTTTAAAATGACTGTATCTGAATACGGATCTGAATACGGAGAACCGCCCCTCCTCACCCCCCGCGACCGAAGAATGTCCCACACCGTTCCTTACTTTTGAAAACACTTGGGAAACATCGGCGATGCTTTGTCAGACGTTTATTAAAGACATTTGAAGTATTGAAGAGCTTCTTTAAGCTTGTGGAACAGCGAGAGCTTTTCCTGCCGCATCGTTACTTTTTTGGAGCGTTTTGGTTGCTTGCTCAGAGCTGAAGGAGCTCGCCATTTTTTAAGGCCGCTCTGAACAGCACAACTGCGCCATCTAAGCTGTACGGTGATTTGACTCCAACGAAAAAATCCGCAAGTTGTCAGAGATTTTGTGATGAAGCAGAGGAGTCACACGGTCATGCGTTGAAAATCCACCTGCTATTTTCTGCTAAATGAAAGCCACAAAGTTAGCAAATTAGTCTTTGGAAAGTTTCTGTTTGCCGACATGAGCTAGTGAGGAAACAGAAAGGGAGCCTTTGACTTCAAAATAAAATAAGTCTGCATTTCACAGAAAAACCAGGAGTTTTTACTCCAAATATGGATTTATTACAACAGTTGTTCCCACAGACTATAATAATAATGAATAATATACAGCAACCTAATGTTACAAGGATGCTGCTAATAAACAATGGGTTCACTTTTATTATAATATTTAGTAAATTCCAGTTTTACTGATTGTTTTTTTTTTGTATTTATGCATCGCACATTAAAAGTCAGACGAGGCTGAAGTTGGCGTCTGAGTTAGTAAAGTTATGGGTTCAGGAGGAATCTATATCACATATTATGGCTTCCCACATGAAATCTAGTAAACAAATAAAGTCTAAAGCAGCTGTAGAGATTAAACTTTCTGCTCAGAAGTTAAGGGAAACCTCGCACGGACCAGGCCGTGAAAACATTAAACCGCTCTGTGGCCTAAAAAAGGCCAGGATCATTTTAGCTCTTTTCATGTTTTAAAGCAGAAACTTTTAGAGCAGGGTCTAGATTTTGTTCAAACCTGGAGGTTCTACTCCCCGGTGTCGGAGCGACAAACGCTGGCAACAGAACAAGAGTCTGGACACCCTGATCTGATAATTCCTTGAGAGGTTTCCATGTAATCTGATGGAAATCAAACCATCATCCGTGAATTAAACCCCTGCTGGTTAGCTGTAAGTAATCTGTGAAAGCTCTGTGTTTGTGGGTTGAGCCGCCACCATCCACATCCAGCCAGCTCATTAAGCATCTGCGCAGCCCCCACATCGCAGGCTGGGGATTACTGGGAGTCTGTGGGATCGATGCTCAGTGTGGATCACGCCAGCTGGTGACCTCCATAGCAGTCAGGAGTGCGGGGATCGGCCTGATGAGAAAGGGGGCACAGGATATCCAATTGAGCATTTTCTTGTGGTCTTTCTTCTCTCTGAAAGTGAACTATTTGGGTTTTTTCTCTTTCTTTAAATTAAAATCTGGATTTATTTTTTAAAATAATATTTGGAGAATCTGCATAACAATTCTGCTGAAGGAAACGTCCAGATCAGTGGGTCTGACTGGCTCTAAAACTCCTCCTGCAACAGCTGATCCTGTATTTTCTAAGTCAGACTGAGGTCAGACTGCCCCCTGCAGGCAGGAGGTGACACTACACCCGAGGAGCCCTCGTGTCATCTGGAAAATCTCTCAAATCCCAACCTATTTACTTTTTGGTTTTATTTCAGAGGGAAGAGGCCGAAGCCAAAACCCGGGAGGAGTCTGAGCGCCAGCGCCTGGAGCGGGAGAAGCACTTCCAGAAGGAGGAACAGGAGCGACTGGAGAGAAAGAGGGTGAGGGCAGCTCCAGAGCTTCTTGTTCTGGAGTTCAAAGTTGTACCGCCGCTAACGTCTAATCTGATCTGATCTGATCTGATCTGCTCAGCGTCTGGATGAGATCATGAAGAGGACTCGCAAGAGCGAAGCAGGAGAGAAGGTGGGCAGGCTTGTGTACCTCCTGAAAGGCGGCACTTCCTGCGGGGTTCATGAGTGACCATGTGACTTGTTTTAACTACAGAGAGACGCCAGAGGACCTCCCCAGGTCAACGGCTCAGAGCCCCAACAAGGTAAATGTCGCGACATTAGGAGGACGAACCTCATCTGTCAACTTTTTTACTTTCCTTTTTTACAAGATTGTAGAAAAAAATAAACATTTTGATTACGGGTGAACACTGCTGGAAACTTCCAGGAAATTTTGGAAGAACAATTTGGAAATAGGAAAATGTTAGGAAAATGTCCATGCTTTGTCTCCGAGCTTTGTTCAGAAAGAATGTCTAAGAAATGTGAAAAATCTTTTAAAAGAAGGAAATTTCCAAAAATTGGAGCAGATTCTTTAAAAGGTTGTTTTCAAGGCTTCGTGATTCTGAGTGAAGAATTCTGGAACCATGGCAGACAAATGTAGTTTTTTTTTTTAAAAACACAACAATAAATTTGAGATAAAAAGCTTTTAAATATTTTTTTGAAACTCTCAGATTTGTCCCAAAATAACCTGAAACACTGTTAAAAGTAGACAAATGCAAACAATTGAACAAAAACACAGAAAGGGGGAACAAAAAATTGAGAAAATGTCCTAAAAAGGGGAAATTATTGGGAGGAAAACGGACTCCTATGGACTGATCGACTTCCTGTTGCAAGTTCGGTTCCCACTCTCCCCGTCCATGTGTGAAGGGTGTTGGCTCTTTTTGCCTCAAAATCTTTTCTTAGTAATTAAACAAGTCAGTGGTCTTCTGGAACTCTTCTGAATTCATTTAAAGAAAATTTTGCTAAACAAATAAAAAAAAACATTCTGAAAATATTCAGGATTTTTTTTTTGAGGTTATTAATGAAAATTTGCTTTTTTGGAAATGTTCTAGAATAACCGGAAAGTTAAGGAGGGTAAAAACTCTTTTTATGCATTTTTTTTCTTGATTGGAGTCAATTCTGATTAAACCAGATTTCTGTCTTCAGTATTGGTTTGTTTCTTGTTTCCACTGTTTTTAAGATTCTTTGTCATTTACTGAAACTTAAGATCTAAGTTCTGATAAAATCAACCTCAATGCAGATTCATCCTGCATCCAGCAGGATTTTTTTCTTTGTTTGTTGCACGTGATAAATTTCTGACTGTGCCTTGCTCTCCATGCAGCCCCTGGGAACCTGCAGATCCCAGCTGCTGCGTCGCAAGCCAGCAGCATGGTTGTTAACGGTGTTCAACCCGCCACTCATCACAACGGCGTCTCCACAGACGCAAACCTGGGGATCCTCCAGCAGCAGCAGCCGAGTGGTCGCGTCGGAGAGCCGCGGCTGACCTTTGAGGGGGCGGAGCCCTTCATAATGAAGGCGGCACCGATGAAGCCGCAGCATGTTGCCGGTACAACTAAAGCTTTACCACACTGTCCACCATGAGGTTGTCTTTCTCCACCTTCAACGAGGTGTGACGCTGTCTTGTTTGTCTCCCCAGAGGTCCTGTGAGTTGTCACGGCAACAAGCATCCCTGCCGGAGCTGAGAGATAACACGCACACATACACATGTACACATGCCCACACGCATAGCAGCTTCCGGAAAAACTGAGTGCCAAACAAGCGGAATGACCCAGAGGAAGAGGAGCTGACCTTTGAACCCTCAAACTGAAGCACTTGGATATGGGTTTTCTTTCTTCTAGGTTTACTCAGACGTCACCTGCAGATCTGATGACGCACCTTAAAGATGGCTGACTGTATCAAAGTCTTGAACTGCGCTCTGCGAGCCGGATCAGTGGTTGCTATTATTACCGTCTGTGATGTTGTCCTTGTAATCTTACGTTGAGCTGTGTGTTTGCTGTTTTCTGTCTTGTTGGATTTATTTAACGCTGCAGCGGCGGGTAGAAATGTAAAGAACGCCGCCCCCCCCCCCCCCCCCCAGCTGCAGGACGCCTGTGAAATAAAGCTTTATGACCGAGACTGCCGGCTCTGTGTCCTCACTGCCATATGCCGTTCACAACACAAATGTCATCGTTTTTTATCCTGAGTCTGTTTTTTAGGAGTTTTCCTTACAGAGGAGGCCCACTCTATTAATTAATTCTGTTTAGTTTAGTTTAGCAGTTACCAATCGAAGTCAATGACTGGTTTCATGTTCTTATGCAATTACCGGTATGAAGCCCATTGAGACGACTATTGTAATTTGGGGCTATATAAATAAATTTGAACTGCCAGGCAACATTCCAACACAAAGAGTGGATTTGGTACTTTTGTAGCTTCTAGGAGATGATTGACATTTCTGGAGGCATCGTCCTTTCATGTTTGATGACCCAAAAGAAAGTCTACATGTCCCAGAGCGTCTTGTAAGACTTTGAAGGTTTAGGTAAGTGAGATCTTTGAGGGCTCTGTGGCGCACTCTGGACTGGATTAAAACTCACTAAAGTCAAACATAAGCAGACTCAAAATTTCAGTTAAAAGGTTATTTACAAGGCACAGAGAGCTTTTACAGATCAAAGTTAAGACTCTAAAGGAGAACCTGGGGTCATGTGACCTACATTACTTTGACAGAATTAGATTAGAAATCCTCATGCTGTTATTTCCCTACTACAATTTCAAGTTCCACTCGGATCATCTTTTGATCTACTTGTAAAGCATTCCCAGTTGTCTTTTAATTATGATTAGCCAAAATCAAAAGATCCTTTTCTAGGTCATAGTTTCTGCAGAGCGGCTGTATTTCTGCTCTGAATTGTGGGCGGAACCATTGCTGCAGAGTAAGCCCGCCCCTTTCCCATCGTCCCTCTGTTCCTAACATTAGTGGTGCAAATAAAATGGAGCTACCCAGCTGCACAGTTTTGAAGCATATGCCAGCTCAGACGAGGAGAACGAAAACGTGAATGAATCTTATTGTCACAAATACACTCTTTTTTTAAATGGCATTTTATCGTCTGGTCCTCATTCACGACTATTTAAACAAAGAAATATTCTGAAGGGCAATTGTAAGTTTAACTTTCTTTCTTTATGTATGTCCTCCATCATCAGAAAAATACCACGAGAACATGTTAATAAAAGTTTTCATGGGAGTGGATCCTTTTTGGAGCAGATCAGCGGCAGAGACTAACACCATGAAACTCCCGCCTCAGTTTAGGTGCTGACATGAACAGCGGTTGAAATTTTGAGCTCCTCTGCCCTGGAGTCAGCCGAAATGCTGAGCAAAAATCAGTTAACACGGGTGAGTTAATGTTGGGACAGAACTAATTCAAAAGTTTGTCGATGTGCATGGACCTCATGTTTCCAACTGCTGAAAACTTTGCAGCTGCTGCACCAAGTCAGCCCTTCCGCCTTTATGATCCCCTTAGACATGAAGCCCAAAGGACGGAAGGAAATCACACAATTGTTGATTAAAGGTTGTCAGAGAAAAGACGCTTCCTCCTTTGTGTTTTAAAATGTCTGCCCCAATTGCTGTCCTAAAACCATCAGCTGGCTTGAACTTTGACCTCAAATCTTCTGTGGAGAAAAGAGGAACGCAGCTTTAAAAGCCCCTAAAATGAGGGCATATAAAAAGGAGACTGATCAGGAAACTCTGAAAATAAACCTGACATGATTCTGCGGTTTTTTGTCTGTGCTGTCAGCCCCATCGGACTGACCCACTTTGCCCTCGTGAATCCGATGAGCTCACCAGATGAAGCCGGCCTCCAAAAACAGCTCACCGCACAGCGCAGCCTCTGGTTGCAGAGTGATCTGTCAGAGTTTATTAAAATCAGTCTGTGAGAGTGGGAGGTGTTTGATATTAAAAGATGCAAATCTGACAGCTTTTCACTTTGCAGCTGAAGCCACTTCTACTATAAAAACAAACTGAAAAGACTTAAAGAAAAAAATATATTTCTGTACTGAAATAAAAAACTGTTTCCAGGTTAAAAATGGTTCTTAACTTAGTTCACTGACCTGTCTGGGGTCCCCATGGTCACCGAACTCCTTTAAATCCCAAAGTTGGATATTTATTTTAACTTCAAATTATTTTCTTGTTTCTCTTGATTACTGGAAAACCAAAGCACCAATTTTTATTCATAAATATTTCTATAACATGAAAAAGCAAAAAATAGAAATACGGTTATGTTAATTAAAGCAATGCATTTGCTGGAGAAGTGAAGGCAAAAAGACCAAAAAAAGACCAAAATGTAGATTGTACAAAACAACTAATAAACATTAAATGGATTGAAAACGTAAAAACAGTGATGCAACGTATAGCTTTTGTAGATAATTCTGCATATAATAATAACAGTAATAGACATTGTTAGCAGAAAAATTGCACCAGATGAACATGTAACAAAGAAAATGTTAGGGCTAAATCTGAAAATGTCATGGCAACGTTTGGAAAAAAAAGACAATTTCAACTATCAAGTACATTACATTTATCTAAAATATTGTAAAAATATAGAGTTGTTCTGAATGTGTGTACAGATAAAACACTCAAATGGAAATATGAATAAAAGAGTTTAAAATAGTTTTGAAGAAAAAAAACAACAATTCTAAATATTCAATCTTTAGAAATCTATCAGGGTGTGCCAAACACGCACAAATAAAAGAGAATGTACAGAAAAATAAAGAAAATCCCAAAATATTTCAAAGGATAATATACACAAATGTTATTTAATAAACATTAAACGAAGAAAACACAACCTTATAAGCAGGATCATGACAGCTGAAAGGACTGGTGCGTCAAACCTTCACCTGTTCCCCTGGTTAATCCTCTGTGACAGAGCTCCTGCCAAAAAAAGCAGTGGGGGGCTGCGGACAGAGACCCAGCTCCACCTGCCTGTTGGGGTTTGTTTCCCTCGTCTCCACGAGGAACCATGAGCTCCCTGAGCTGACAGGTGCAGCGTGACCCGCAGAGGACAGGGTCAGAGAGACACACATGTATATCAATTAATCCTCTGTCCCTTCATTGCCATTAACCATAAAAGGCTGTTTCATCAAACAAAATAAGAATAGAAATGTGCTTGATCATCTGTTCTGTATAACAAAATAATAGATTCATATTCATAATAGACAGTATGTGGATGTTTGTTATTGATGTTTAAGTCTACAACACCAAAAGTATTCATTGGTCGATTGCTGAAATCATTACTATTGTTATCATTATTATTATTATTATTATTAGTAATAGTAGTAGTAGTAGTAGTAGTAGTAGTAGTAGTAGCAGCAGCAGCAGTAGTAGTAGTAGTGTTATTAAACATTTATACTACATTTTTTATATTTATTAAGTTATGTTTTGTATTATATCATTTGTAAAAATTTATCTATTAATGCTGGTGAAAAAGAAATATTTTTCTATCTGAATTTTAGACTTAAAAAAAAAAGTAAAAGAAATTCTCGCAGATTCTCGCGAGGGTTGCACTGGCCTTACGCTAAGCAGGAACGCTCTAAGCAGGAACTCGCTGGTTAGCTGCCGCGTAGCGTGTCTGCTGTAAAATTAGAAACACTACTTTTACTGTCGTTACTGCAAAGGCGTATTCAGGTAAATAATTTTAACTCAAAGCCGCAGAGAAACGCTTGACTCTTCTATAAGGCGAGCGGTGGATCCCTCCGTTTGCTAGCTTGCTAACATCTCATATGCTAACACATCCGCAGGTTTCGGGTCAGAGGAACCAGGAAGTTCTGCAGAACCAGCGGCGACCTTTTAAGGCTTTCGTCGCTCCTTTAGTAATCCATTAATCTATCCTAACGAAACCCGTCTATCAGAACAAAGACAGGTAAGACTATTTTTTTTATCTTTTTTTCTTTCTTGCTAAAGGTTTGCTAAAGTTAGCAATAGCGAATGGGGGCGCGTGCTTGAAACCCATCGAAATCGACAAACAGGGTTAATCCACGCACGTTTAAAGCTGTTAAGTATCAATTACAGTATTTTTTGTCTTTAGATTTTGCATATTTACTTTAGTTATACAAGTAATGATGAAGACACTAGTGTTGTTTTCGAAGCTGCTCTGACTGACTCTGTCTGGTGCTGGTTTGTTTATTCAAAACCAACTTCAGGATTTAAAATGGCACCGAATTACAACTTGGGTTGTTTCGACGCCTTTCTTTTAGGAAACATCACATCCAGCAATAGTACTGGCGCCTAATTCATTTCCAGTAATCCAAGTTTGTTTTAGTTCGATCGAGGCTTTTTGACGCCGTTGCGTAAGTAAAGACTAGTTAATAAACGATTAGGATTTTCAGGGATGAGAAAAAACAAACATATAGTGTGAAATTCTTCCCAGAACTAATCTATGCTGTACATGTCTATCATGATGAGGTAAGATGACTGTCGATAAGAAACATGCATAAATACAAAATTGTGCACAAATGAATACTTTGTGTACACCGTAAAATAAAAACATATGAATATAATTTTTAGTTTTACGTTTTACATGCCTGCTTAGAATACGATTTGTCTACGATTTGAATACAACTCTTGTTTGTCTTGAATACCAAATTTCCCCTGTTAACAAACGGTCAATAATCCGCCATGGGGTCACAGATATTTTGGAACATCAATTCAACTGTTAAATGTATTATGACTATGCCTTTTTGTAAGCCCAAATTAAAACCCGGTGTCATTTTGTAGGACACAGTTCCTCTGCAGAGCGGCAGTAGATCGTTAGAAATCTGCCTCTGAATTGTGGCTGAGACATTAGTAGGCCCTGCCCCCACTTCCCATCATCCATTTTTTTACATGCATTACAACATCCCTGCTTTTAACAGTCAGAAAAATGAGTTAAACTGCAGAAATGTGGCATGTTTTATATAATCTGTGTAGATTTGCATTTCCTTAATAAAGGAGGAACAAAATTCTAATTAAAGCTACAAGTAGCATTGCATTTCCTTAATAAAGGAGGAACAAATTCTAATTAACTGGTTCTTACCTACTCCTGAAGAAGCGTCATAGAAGTTAAAGAAAAGCCCAATGATCTAAAGTCATGAAGGATAATCTTGAAGTAACTAATGTCTAATCTTTTAATTTAGTCTCATTGTTTTTTGCTGCTGACAGGCTGCATTTTGGGAAATCTGTGTGTTTCATGTCTTTGACCTTGGAATGCATTTATAGTGTGATACAGAGATGTTTGTTCAGCATCTACATCAAACTGAACATTTATTCCAGCTCTGAGCAACATCAGTTCTGCATTAATTCCTGCAGACGGTGAAACCTGATCTCAGCCTAACCAAGAAAACCAGTTGTTGTCGTCTGTTTAAAGGAGAATTCAGTGGAGACTTACAGATGCTGCATTTGTTCTCGTGTCCTGACATCTGTTTCTGTTTTGGAAAAAGACAGTGTTTACTTTCTAAGCGAAATCAAGTTTCTTGTTACTCTGATGGATCTGACAAGCAATTCTTTGGCTTTTTTCTTTCCGCTGATTTGAAACCAAAAGTAAGTTTAACCTTAACCATAACCTTGTCACAATTAAATTACAAGTCAAGGCAGTTTTTTTTTTGTCTTTTAAAAAATCCAGAAAATATTTAGAAAAACATGATCTAATTTGCACTGCCTAATAAATGATCAATTAGGAATTAATTTATTTTCTTTAATTTCTTAAAATTGTGATTTAGATATTTTTTTAACATGTTTTTGTGGCATTTTTCTGATGATGGAGGACATATATAAAGAAAATTAAGATTGTTAATTTTAAATCGTTGTGAATCCGAAGCAAACAAAAAAAAAATCCTATTAGCTATAGATCGTATTTGATATGTAGAAAATGTGCTGGGTGGGCCACAACCTCAATGGGTTTTTTTTTCACTTCTTGTTTTGGCCTTTTAAAGTTATCTGATCTGAAGCTGAAAAAACATGAGGTTTGCTGAAAGAAGCCCCGAAGTTCTACTCTGACAAGGTTGTGGGGGCGGGGCTAATGAATCAGATCAGCTGCTGTTGACCAGTTCATAGCAACAGTTGTCCTGCATCTGTAAAGGAATACAGAGCATGAGAAAAGGCCTCTTAACACCAGAGTTTAGCGTCAGTCTGTCTCCAGGTAACCGTGGTTACAGTCTTGCTTAAGTAGCCTGTAAAAGTAAAGATTATTATGGAAGATCATGCTTTTATTTTGAGGTGGTTCTCTGTAGTAAAATCATATATCTCTCACAACTCATCCATATAACGGCACAAAAAACACTTTTTCTCCATGTGAGAATCAGCTGATTAATGTTTAATCACATAAACACTTCACCAGTGTCAAAAAAGTGGCATATCAGCGCCAGGCTGCTTTTCTCCACTTCAGAATCCACCTGAAGTTGATTATGTAAACTGTTCAAGAGTTACTGAAGCTAAAGCTCAGATGTTAATGGGTTAATTCAGATACAGTGCAGTTGAATAAAATATTCAAAATTGTTTCCTGATTTTTATTCCAAAAGTAGTTTTCTTTGGTTATAAGAAGATGTTCTGCTTTATTAGTGGTTTAAGATGAAAAAAGGAGGATATTTACAAATTGACAATTCTGAGGTTAGATATGTTACTTCCTGATTGGCAGCGATTATTTTCCTGTTAAGTTAACTTATAAACACCTAAGTTACGTTTTATAGATTAAACAGTGCCTGGATTCGGAGCTTTTGCCTGAATTCCTTCTTTACTCTCTACTTAGTTCACCCTAAAGAGCGTTTGCCATCTTTCAGGTTGTCCAAATCAACTATTCCAAACCCCAGTGCCCTGTATATTTCCTAGAAGTCTCTGCAAAAAACCAGAGTGCATTGATGCTCACTAAAAACAATGCATTGCATAGAACAATCTCATTTTTTTTGAAAAGTATATATATAAATGTTTTTTCTTTATATAAATCATTCAAGTCTTCATCATCAGAATACAGTTCTTTGTAAAATGTTCGGTGAATGAGTCATATTTGTCGTTCTCAGGGAGTAGTGATGGTTTTTGGATATACTCTTAGGATGTCTGGTATCCTGGTTTCCCTGCTGGTTCATTCAGTAAACCATTCAGGTTTTTCTAGAATTTCTGGTTTTCATTCCTGCTGGAGAGTGGATCTTCCTCCTCGCTGCTCTGGTGATGTTTTTGAATAAAAAGTAAAAAACCTAAAAGGTAAACAGAGTTATTAAACAGGACACGTATTTTAACCATTAAAACAATCAGAATTTTTGCTCAGGTTGAGCAAAAATATAGAATAAAGCTATTTAGATAAGTTAATTGTTCTCTATGAGTTCTGGTAAATCGCCTGTCCGTCCTGGGGGAGGATCCCTCCTTCATATGGGCACCCCTGAAGTTTCTTAGTTTTTTCCGGAATCCGTTTTTTTTTTAAGGAGTTTTTCCTTACCGCGAAGGGGGGTCTAAGGGCTGGTATGCCCGTTTGGCTTAGTCAGTTTGTTAGTTCAATTTAATCTTTTCCTATTGAATTCTATGTATTCATGATCCTTTTGATTTTATGTTTAACTTTTTCAATTACATATACGAAAGCCCATTGTGGCGACCGTTGTTGTGAATTTGGGCTATACAAATAAAATTGAATTGAATTGTTTTTCTGTTCAAAGGATCGACTCACATCCAAGGTCAAAGTTCACGTGTTGTAAAGAGACACCCTGGTCTGTGCAGCAGCTTTACTTCTCTGTTAATCATTCGCAGAGGTTGGAGCTTTCTTCTGGGTCAAATGGAGACGGACTCTTCTGAGCGCGCTCAGTCAGATTGAACATTTACAGAGACCTGGGGGGGAGTTTTGTGTTAAAATCCCCTTTAATGTACCCATTCAGTTCAGTTTCACTCTTGTTTTTTTTTGTTTTGTTTTTTTAACTTCCTCCTTTTTCAGGTCTGACTGAGCCTGCAGGTCAGGTCATGGTTCTAACTCTGTACAGGAATGCTTGGTTCTGATGGATCCAACCAAAATTCTTCAGTCTTAAAACTTCATATTGTTAGTTCTTGATACTCTTAGCAGTTGTGTGTTTGCAGTTTGAATGCGTGTGCGCTGGTTTAGTTGTGAGTTTTGTTTGTCGTCCTGTGTTTGCCCGACCTTTGCTTCCATCTTTACTTGTGTTCCGGCCACCTCCAGAACCCGCTCCAGTATTCACTGAACTCTCTCTCCCGTTCCAAGGAGAGCCGCACAAACATGTCGAAGGCTCCGGATTCTCCGTCCAGACTCCGTTCCAGATCCCGGTCCAGGTCGTACTCCAGATCCAGGTCTAGAAGCCATTCCCGCTCTAGGTCCAGAAAGCGCCGCTACAGGTGAGTCCAGTTCTGTGTTTGGAGAGATTGGTTCTGATCACTTGTGGATCGGATCAGGATCTTCTCATTGAGTTTTTGTGAACTTCAGGCAGGGTGTGTCTCTTAAGACAGAGTTTTAGGGCCATAGCAAGAAAAAAATTCTGGAGGATAATTTTTTTTTGTTCCTCACTTACAGGAAAAAAAAGTCTAAATAGGTTTAACTCGCTACAGCAAAGTTGTCTGTTTAACGGAGACTTGCTTTACGATGAAAGATGTTGAGCATTTCTTGAAGCTTTATTTCCGGATTGGTTTTAAAAAACAAATCCTGAACATTTTGGCGACTCAAAATTTTGTTATTGTTTTTATTACCGATATACAGATGTTTCCGTGTGTTTATAGACACAGAAATATTCCTGTTTACCTGGTCAGCCACTGTTTTCCCCTGGAGTTTTTTTTTCACATTTCTGCACATTTTCTGTTAACAGAAGTGCTAATAATAGTTGTTAAAAAGACAAACTGCTTTGTTCTTCACCTGGAAATGAAGAAACGGCACCGTCATTGACAGACTTGATCAAACATTTCAACTTTGAAACTGAAACCAACATCTTTTGTAGTAATTCATGCGCAGACATGAGGCTTTTATTCCAATGTTTACATCCTCCTGGAGGGTTAAGCAAAAGTTCTGAGTTCCAAGAGCTCGGGAAACCCTTTTCTTTATGAACTCGATCAGCTGTTGGTCATAAAGTTAAGATCTGTCTAAACCTGAAGCAGATAAAACAGAGACTCTTCCCAACAGCAGAGCAGCTTCCTCCGTTTCTCACCGGTCTCTGGACGATGGTGGACGTTCCCTCAGTTTTGTAGGATCACCCGAGTTGGCAGGTTTAGAACAGCTCTGGGTTTTCTAGAGGACGTGTCTTTGTTTTGTTTCCATAAACTGCTGCCTCCGCCTCGCCTCACCTCCTCTTCATCTCTCAGTTCTAGGTCTCGCTCCCGCTCCCACTCTCCGTCCTACAGAAACTACCCCTCCCGGGACTATCAGAGCAACCGAGGAGGCTTCAGAGGCTACAACCGTGGCTACCGCCGGCCATTCCACTTCCGTGGCCGGAACCGGGGCTTCTACCCCCGCGGTCACTACCAAAACCGGGGAGGTGGCGGCTACGGCTACAAGTCTAACTGGCAGGGTGGTGGTGGCGGGGGCGGCGGTGGTGGAGGTGGTGGCGGGGGCGGCGGAGGCTGGCATGACCGCCGTCACGATCAGGAGCACCACAGTCCGAGGAGGGGGCGCTCCCGCTCCCGCACGCCCAAGAAGCGCTCGGCAAGCCGGAGCCGCTCCCGCTACTCGGACCGCTCCTCGTCAGGACCGTCCCGCCACTCCAGGCGCTCCAGCTACTCCTCCAGATCCCACTCCTCTTCGCCACGGCACCGCAGCAGCAAAGGCCGCCGCAGCTCCAAGGATGTGAAGGACAAGCGGACCGAAGGCTCTGCTGAAAAACCGGGTCAGGCCGGAGAGGGCGGCAACATCGAGAAGGCGTCCGGTGGGAAATGGATCGACTTTGACGCCAGCCCCAAAAGGGGCAGCCCCGACAGAAAGAAAGAAGGCACTCCCTCCACCTCTGAGGGTAGAGGGGGCGGAGCCTCTATGTGGAAAAGTGTGGGCTCTCCTTCCCCGCCCCCAAAGAGCCCCGCCAAGTCCGGACAGAGCGCCACCTTCAGTGGTTTCGGCTTCTTCTCAAAGGATGACGCCAAACCTGCAGACAATTCTGCAATCTCCGCTGCCTTCAAGAAGTATGTCAAGCAGACCTTTCCTCCTCCTCTTCATCTTTTATTCAATTCACTTTGGTTTTGTTTATATAGCCAAATATTACAACTCAGTTGTCTTTACCGGTTTCACTGACTTTACAAAACATCAAATGAGATATAAAATACAAAAGTGATTGCTAAACTAAACAGGGCATCCTTTCTCCTAGACCCTCCTTCACTTATCCTAAGAAAATGATCTCCTCACACCTCCTGCTGCTCACAGCACCTCCCTTCATCTTTCAGGTTCTTGGCTGAGAACAAAAGTAAGAAGCAGGCAGCAGAGAAGGAGAGCAGCAGAGAGAAGGAGGCGCTGGCTGCAGACCGCGAGCAGGAGAAGAGCTCCAAGTCTGCAGAGATCTTCAGCGTCTCCTCTGCTGCCTACGCCGACTCCAAGGACGACAAGTCTCTGCCGTTCTTCGACCCAGAAGAGGAGGAGTTCCTGAAGTCGCAGGGGCTGAAAGAGAGGGTCATCCCGGACGACGCGGACGCCCAGCGCACCCCCACAGCCCGGGACATTTTTGGGAAGTGGGGGGATGAGCCAAGCATCTCCACGTCTTACTCGTCCAAGGAGAAAGCTCGCCGAGAGGCGGCTGATCCCTCCGACGCCATGGAGGATGAGATGTACCAGGTTCGCAAGCTCTCCAAGAAAGAGGAGAAGTCCAAGAAGAAGGAAAAGAAGGAGAAGGAGAAGCAGAGGAGGAGCGCTTCCCCGCAGATGAAGGAGCGGCCGCTCTTCCCCGGCGCTTTTCCTCCCTCGGATCCGTCACCTGTACGGCCGCTCTCCGCCTCCAGGGAAGACTTCGAGCTCAAATTCAGCTCCTTAGAGGAGCTGCCGAGGTATGAGCACATCCTCTAAATGAGCCGTCCCCAATCTCCGGGCTGCGGACATAGAAAGTACATGCGGAACTTGAATTATTTCTATTTTCTGATTACCGAACTCTGTCCACCACATCCGTCTTGACGTATGTTAAGTCGCTAGCTTCAGTCACAAGTCTTAAAAAGATCCACGACTGACTCTATTGTTATACATCTGCTGATAAGAAAGTTTCAAACATGGTTCTATTTAATATTATCTTTAGAAAACAGTTTTGTCATTTTAATTTGTAGTAGTTTTTTTGTCACACCTTAAATTAGCCTTCACTTTGGCGTTTAAAGGGAAATTCTCCTCACATTTTGATTGTTTCCACACCAAGTTTAAGTGTAAACCAAAATACAAATTAAATTAAATAAAGTTTTGGATTTGTGGAAACATTTGAAAAGGACCTTTAAGAATTTCACCACATCAAAGCTAAATAAGGCAAAAATCTGTTAATTACTCTTCTGTGTTACAGAGAAATACACGATGAATCAATATGTAAATAATTTCCAGATAGGATTAATCTTCTTGGCTTCATGGGGTTTTTACAAATCAGGGATGACTTCTACAGATCAACAAATTTGTTTCTTTTCAATCTTTACTATCCGTAAAACATCAACAGACAGTTTCCATTTTTTAACTAAATTTTTTGCAATTGCATTTTAATGGGAAACATAGATTTTTCAGAACCCAGAAGCTTAATCCATTTTTTCTTAAAAATAAAATTTATGTGTATTTTACCACAAACCAAGTCTTACGGTTTTCTGATGCCACCATGGCTTCTTTGGCTCGTTCGGACCAGCCTGGGAAAATATTGTCTGACATTTAACCGGTCTGTAGAAAAGGTTAGGGGCCTCTGCATTATATTAGCAACTTAACTCCTGCTGCTTTTCTCCTCGTTTCCGGAGTTAAGTTATCCTCCTGTCCCGTTTCCCTGCAGCTCCTCGCTCTCCAAGGACCGGCTAATTCCGCGCGACCTGCTGAACTCCTCCAAGAAGGATCCGGAGTTCCGCTCCATTTTCCAGCACGTCCAGTCGGCGCAGCTGCGGCGCAGCCCGTCGGAGCTGTTTGCGCAGCACATCGTCTCCATCGTGCATTACATCAAAGGTAGAGCGGCCCGGGCGCCGCTCACCCATACAGCCGGGGCGCTCCGAACGTATCGTTGACTGTCGTTTTGTCTCCCCAGCACAACACTTCCCTTCCTCTGACATAAGTCTGAGTGAACGCTTTGCCATGTACCAAAGAAAAGCTGCAGAGGCAGAAATGATGAAACCAAGGAAGAGTCCAGAAATCCACAGGTAGCCCTCGCCGTCACCGCCGCCGCAGAACGCTGACACCTTCCTGACAGAAATGACCAAAAATACACAAAATCACCTCAGATTGATGGTTTTTTCCACGTTTGTGCTTCTGATCCCTCTCCACCTTTTTCCTCCGCCTTTTAGGAGAATCGATGTCTCCCCCAGTGCCTTTAAGAGGCACCCTCACCTCTTTGAGGATTTGGACGAGTCGAGCTACAAGGTGACGAGCGCTTTATAGACGTGTGACGTGTTTGGAGTCTTGACCAAAACTGAGCGGCCGTGTTCAGCTTTTGTGCTTTTCTTTCAAAGGATGCGTATTTCTAAATCAAAAGAGCCCAATTGTGTTTAATAAGTGCCAAGAAAGCCCCCCCAGCCTATGAGATATGGTTATTGATTGATATGTACGAACCCGAGCAAAAAGGCTTAAAGGAAGTGAATTAAGATCCAGAGTCCAAGCCTCTCAAGGGACGCTTTTCTGTGCCTTTGCCGCGTAAGTATTTTCTCCTGAGCAGAAAAACCCTGAACCTCAGTTAATGTTGATGCATGTTCGCACACACACACACACACACCTGCTTCACATAGCTTGTGCTGACTCAGCAGCAGAGAACAACACCTTCATCTGTGCGTGGGCTCGTTTCACATGCGCCCCCTCGCCTCCCCGCTAACCCCTCCTCCCTCCACCCCCCACCCCCCGTCTCCGCAGGATCCAGGAAAAAAGTTTAAAGGAGACGTGATGGACCTCCGCCTGGATATTGAGAGACGTAAGAGGTTTGCCGGGAGGGAGCGCGACTACAAGCGCGAGGGAGGCAGGAGCCCCGAGGGCTCCCGAGGACCCAGCAGGGAACAGTCCACTGAGAAATCCGGAAAACACCAAAAGAAGTCAAAGTACGTCCGAAGACCACTTTACAGCTCTGACACGGTTACGCCAGTCATGTATGAAATGCAACTTTAAAAGATTTGCAATAATTGAATTTACATTTTTTTCTGTGATATACAGTTAATTTACATTTTGACAGTATCTCACACAAATTCCTTTCAAAATAAAATACACCTTGTGTCCTAAGATCCTCATTTTGCAGCAAACCTTCCTAAATATAAAGATGAAAGAAAGTCCAAAGTGGTTTTAAATTGATGATGTTGTCTTAGAATTCAAATGAAATAAAATCTGTACATATAAAATGTTGTTAAATACATTAAAGTCCCACTCTAATCATGTTTTGATCGATTTTAAAAGCGTCCACAGTGGTCTTTTAATTATGATTATGCCATAATTAGCCCAAAGCAAAAAAAAACTGTTGTTTTGGAGGACATATTTCTGCAGAGCGGCAGTAGTTCATCAGAAATTTACCTCTGAGTTATGGCAAGACTGTTGGCGTACAGCCGTACAGTTTTGAGTCAGATGCCAGCTCAGATGAAGAAAACATGAAACTGGATCCATTGTCTGCAAGTGGATGCAGAGAAAAGGGAGCTTGGGGCCGCCCAGAGTAAAACAGATACAATCTTTTTCAAACTGCATTTCTATTCGTTTGCTCCTGATTCACGATTTGAATAAATACTCAAAAATGCTGTTTGAATCTTAATTTTCTTTATACATGTCCTCCATCATTAGAAAAATGTCACATGAATGTGGTAAAACATTTTATTGGAGTGGGTCTTTTGGAACTTTGCCTCTGCACAGCAGTCACACTGTTGTGTTCTGACAGTAGATTAGAGATTTTCACATCATTTTGCTCAGTTATCTGACATGAAACCAATCCAAACATAAATGACAAAACCTAAATAACAAAGATAAATGAACCAAAGCGACATCATTTCATAGGCTTTTTTATCGTTGGCATTTTTCTGCAAAGCCAAAGAGCCACAATGTAGAGATAAGGAACTGTCATGTCTTTTAGATTTTTCTTTCTAAAAAAACTGAAGTAAAACAAGTTTATGAATTTAAATTGGTTTGTGAATTTGACCTGTTAATGTTTGTATGTAATTTTTCAGGATCTTTGAAACAATTTGCTTAGTGGATGAGCTCAGAACGGTCATTGAAAGTGCAGCGGAGTGAATGGAGGCGATGACTGTTCCTTTTCTTTTATATGAGTTTCTTCACGGTTTCTCAGTATTTCTGAAGATCAGTGTCGTCCTCCAGGACTCAATGGCTAAAGATTGAATCCCTGAAGTGTTCAGATGTTCTGTTTCATCTGTGATGATAAACTTTCAGCAAAAAAATCAAGTTCAAGTCTTTAATCTACAAGTCATGGTTCTGCCTCCCAGTTTCATGTCGCTGAGAGCCATAACAGGTGAAATGTTTGTGCTGCCGGTTCCCTCCAGACGTTAACAGCTTCTTTGCTTCCTGACAGGAAGAGTAAGAAGAAGAGGGATCGCTCTCCATCTTCCTCCTCCTCCTCTTCCTCCCCGTCCCCTTATCCTCCTCCTTTCAGGGGCAAAGAGTATGTAGGGGAGGGGATGGAGCACCCAGAGGAGAACTACGGTCACCCGCGTTATCCGCCGAGGGACTACGGGGGCCCTGGAGAAAGAGGCCCCCGAGATTACGAGGGCCACATGGCAGAGAGAGGAAGAGGCCGAGGATTTGTGAGTTCTTCCTCATGGTGGTGGTGGTGGTGGTGTAAATGTCTGAGTATAGTGAAGGTAATTTATGTTTGAGCGGCTCACAAAAGATCCTGACGGGTTTGATTCCGATCCTTTTATTGTCTGAGCTGCGAGGAATCCCGGACAAACCCCCATTTTTCTGGTTTCAGTTCCCCAGGATCCGAGGAAGAGGCTGGAACCGAGGGAATTACCCTGGCAACAGCAATGGAAACCCTGCCAATATGAACCCTCCGGTTCGCCCCCCCGAGGAGGAGTGGGACCCAGAATACACCCCCAAGAGCAGGAAGTATTACCTGGTGAGTCCTGCTCCACCAGAAGGTCATGTCGGTCAAAGCTTTCTAGAGATCCTCTCAGCCCGATCCAGCAGGGGGCAGCAGAGCGCCAACATGAAGCTTTATCAGTTCTTAAAAATCAACAGATAGAAATGAAGAACTCCTCTTCATCAAATACAGATGTTACTCCTTCCTTTCAAATGTTGAATTTTTTAATCTTGGGGTGTTCCAGGGCAGTGTTTGTGCTTGTAGCCTGTTTGGCCAATTCACAACAAATGTCCTTATATTTTATTTTATTTTTAAATAAGTAAAAACTAATGAAAATGTGACAGATGAGCGCATGATATACACAAATAACAGCTTAGACTGGCCTTCGTTCTCTGGAAAGGATTTCCTTGTGACCTTTTGGAGACTAATGTCCCTTTTCCTGTTTTTTCCTGTTCGTTAAGCTACTTTTTTAAAATGTCTGTTTTCTTTTTTGGTAAAAACAAACACATGGAGTTTTTGATGATTGACCTAATTTATTTAGTCAAACAAAGACTAAGAACTCACTAAAATAATGGTTTTATCAACCAATGAAGGCCAAGAGTTCCTTTAATTGTGCTAAAAAGTATAGTACCCAGTATAGATCCTTGAGGCATCCCTTAATTTTGTTTTAACATTTTGATGCATTTTTTTTTCTATTCTTAGCACGATGATCGCGATGGAGAAAAGACCTGGATCGACAACCGTGGGCGGGGCCGTGGCTCCTTCCTGCCCCGTCGCGGGCGCTTCGTGTACCGGAAGGGGGGTAGCAGCCCCAAGTGGACCCACGACATGTTCCAGGGGGGCGAGGAGGGCGAGCTGGTGGACGATGGGGGCGAGGGCGAGCAAAAGGAGGGGAAGAGCGGGGCAGATGGCCTGAAGCCGTAAACCCCCCACCCCCCCACCCCCTTCCTTGACGGTTGAAACGTGTTTGTGAGTGTAGACGAGACGCACCGTTACTGTGAGAGTTTTAGATTTCCCTCTTTTTAACCGTCAAAGCTTCATCTTCCTTCCTGCAAATAAAAAGCTCCGTGCCTTAGAGGAGGAGGGCGTACGAAGGCTTTCATCTGTCGTTCACCCGGATCCACAGGACCAATCAGCCGCCTCCATCCGACAGGAGCGTCAGCCCTGTCCAGCAGCCTGAGCTCCTCGTGTGTGCACGTGTGCTTGTGCACGTAGCAGTACATCTTCTCTGGTTTGTTTTGGGTTTAGCGCCGTGTCTTTTTGGGTTCAGAAACGTGTCGTGTGAGTTTTTGTGAAGCTGCAGCTTTGAAACGTAAAGATTTGTCCGAAGATGAGCCGAGCGGGAAAACTGCATGGATCCGAGACTCCAGTTTTTCATTTTTACTGTTCACGCTTTGAATTAACTGTAATTTTCAATAAATCTCTGTGATTCGGAGCCTTTTCTCTGACCCTTCATACTAAAAGGTGGGAAAAAATGTCACTGATGAAAACACCTAAAATAATTGAAATAAATACAAAAGCATTTTTAGATGAAGGCAAGTTTTTTACCCCTGAGCTTTCAGTGGAGTTTTGTTTGCCCACAGCGCCACTATGGGGTGCTGTGAAGCACTGAAGTACCGGTAGTTAATTATTACCTTAAGTACTTTTATTTCCTTTGAGTGTACAAAGATGAGATTACATGAAGTACATTAAGATGATCAACAAGAAATAGATGCAGTTTTAAGTACATTTCGATCGAAAATGGTAGAATTTATGTTGTTAAACATGAACAATTATGTTTTTAGTTTCCTAAACAATTGTTCTGTTATATCTTATATTGTTAAAAAAAAAGAGTATTTTGTTATGGTTTTCAGTTTGCTACAGTTTAACTTGGTTGATCATTTATTCAATTAATGTTAAATTGTTTTAAGACTATTTGACCTAGTTTTTTCATGTTCATCAAACAGACCTGATGTGCCCTAAAATGCACAAATTCTCACTTTGAGAAAAGCTGAGTCAAAGTCTGGTCCGAACAGCTTTTTAAAAAAGAAACACTTGATTAATCAGATGTTTTCTCTAAAAGATGATTAAAGGGCATTTGTCTTGGTGGAGTAAACAGGATGAGCTGCATCCAGACATTCTGCAGAAGCAGAATTCCTCAGACTGGCGGGAAAAGGCAGGAAGTCGTTGACCTCATGGGATGCTGCTGCGGGATGGGAACTTCTGCAGAGCGGTGGGCTCAGAAACCAAACAAACGGGGGCTGTCACACATTAAGGGGTAGGTGAGCGAGAACAGGAAGTGAGGCGCTGAACCACATGAACTGGGAAAACTGGAAGTCTGTTATTTCTATCAATCAGCAGATTTATCCTTCTGATTTAGACCCGAGATCGTTTTTTAACTAACATGCGTTTTTAGTCAAATCTGTATTTCAGAACAGATTTGTTTTCATTATTGCTCAAAAATAATCACTAACATAAAAAAACACCCTTAAAATAAGTTTAAGAAAAGCCTTTTATTTTTCTGCAAATAAAACGTACAAAAAAGTAAATACATTTAATTTAATCCACAAAGTCATATATTTAAAAAACATTTTACCTTTTCTTAGAAAAGTACATTTGCTTATTGTTTTTCCTTTTTACAGCATTTATTGTTTTACGTAAACATTTTTAAAACAATAACCACTTTTTCCAAAAAGTTGTATAATCTTTTCTTTATTTTACTCTAAATATTTAGAATCTTTAGAACTCTGACAGCTGAAAGTTTGAGCTACAAAACGATTAAAAGTTCCACAAAAAACACAAGAAGGATTTTTAGTGTTTTTTTAAATTTATTGTTTTTAAAATTTCTGCCCAGCAACTGGTTAATTTATGGCCTTTTATCCTCTTTTTTTCCAATTTACATTCTTTGGTCTCTGTTTAATTTAAGATATTTTTCTATTATGATTCTTTTTTCATATCATAAACAGCTTCAAACAAAATATAGCAATTTTACCCAGGTCGTTTTAGCAAACGTTGCATTTTCTTTCTATTTCATTTAGTTTTAGTTTTCAATTTAGGACTTTCTTTAGCTAGTTTAGCCGTTAGCGTTTCTTTTAGCAGCTTTTGGAGTCGACATCAGAGTTTAACTTTAATTATCTTGCTTTAACATGAACTGTATTGCATTGCTTCAGCTAATTTAATATAAATAACATACATTTTGCAATATTTCTAACATTTAAAACTCATTTCACCAAGTGCCAAAAAAACGGAATGATAAGTAAACAAAAAACCTGAAACTTCTTTTAATTTCTGATCAGAGTTTATGACATCATTGGGAATCCAAGGTGGCTGCCAAAACTAGGGAAATTGTGAACAAATTATTGTTTTTGAAGATGTTTTTAGCTAAATTACCTTTATTTGTATTTTTGTTTTTTTTCTAGCATAAAAGGGTTTTACAGATATTTTCTGTGTGGATGGAACTAATAGTCTAGACACGCTGCATTTGAGGGCCTTTTTTTTAATAACCTGAATCTTACCAGGTTTGATGAAAATTATTTATGGTCATTATGCAAATCACGTGACCAGGCATCTATTTTTACTTCTATGACGCAGCTGTAAATTAGCGCTCCCTACTGAAAAGCTAAACACAACAACACACCGCAACTTACTGACAATAACAAAAATGTGCCGGCAGAACAATATGTTTAAGAACACAACAAGGTCTTATCCAGCAGAACAACATTGAAAAAGGTGCAGGCATTCAGACATCACTTTAGGTCAAAGGTCATGATTCAACTGTCAGGAAATTAATTTTCGACCAAATGAAACCATGAAAGTTGAAGGAGAAAAACTGCTGGCAAAAAAACAAAATACAAATATAAATCTGGATTATCGACAAATATCCGAACAAAATAATCTGACAAAACAAAAAGAGGAAATGTTGTGGAAGGCTTGACTCCCATCTGGACCAACATTGACAGACTTTTGAAAGAAGAGTCAAACATGGTGGAGGGAGTGTGATGGTTTGGAGCCCTGCAGCAGATCACAGATCCAAACCAGCAGCAGATCCACATTGGAATGGATTATCATTTTGTAGAGTTTTGTTCAAAGTTTGGATTAGATCTGATGCTGTTTCATGAACTTGAATACACAGTAATGATGGTAAACCCTTTAGAAAACATGAAGAACCTTCAGTAAAAGTCATCAAAACTGTGGTTCACTTTTGAAGACTCAGCTTTTCATCCTCATTTTTAAACTGTGGGTAATATTTTTTAATATATATCAGATTATCTATAGGATTAACATCTGTGTGTAAATTATTGATGGAACAGGCACTACCCTGCAGATATCCTCACCTCGGTTCCCTCAGAACCAAAGTTCCTGCAGAAACACTGAAGAGGATCCTCTGTGGAAACAGCAGAGGTCACCAGCGAGCCGTCCTCTCCTTCCTGGTTCTGTCAGCAGTAATGGACCCGCCCCATGGTTCCGGTTCCCGTGACCAGGATGTCTGGCTGTCCGTTCCTCCATATCTCCCGGACGATCCGCTCTCGCTCCTCCAGACGTCGCGCCTTCTCCAGTTCCTCCGCAGAGGCAAACACGTTCACGCTCCTCAGCGTGCCGTTTGATTGGCTGCTGCGGTTGCTCAGGGCGCCCCCCGTCGTCTTGGGGTCTTCCTCCTCCTCTTCTTCCTCCTCCTCGTCCTCCTCTTCCTCGCTGGACTCCTTCAGGTGCCTCCTCTCAGGGGATGAAGAAGGTTTCCTGCGGTGTTGAGTCCTGCAGGCGATGCCTCCCACCAGGAGGCAGAGCGCCATGAAGAGGCCGAAGGAGACCCCCATCATGAAGTAGAGAGCAAAGCTCTCAGGGTTCGCTGCGGAACAAACAACGTTTATTCTGGAGCCGAAACAAAACGAGCAGAACCCAAAAAACATTGAAGACGTGTTTTACGCCAAAGCCAAACAGCTGAGGCTCCAAGTTTGACCTGCGGTCCTCCTGCAGGAGTCTGTTCTAGTCTGGAACTTCAAACTGATGCTTAGAGGGAACCTGAGGGAAAGCTACGTTCACACCGGTCATTCAAGCGACCACTTCTAAGGAGAAGTCGATGTAAAAGCATGTTTCTGCATCGCTGCACATGTTTTAAGGATTGTGCAGAACACACAGGCACTGAACACACTTTGAAAGTCAAACCAGCTCAGTCAGGGTCTCGGATTTGGTTGTGACGTCCTTTTCAATTCACTGAAGTACCAACTCTTTGAAAACTGATCATGGAGGAGAAATTAATAACTGGTTTCTGGCCGGCTGGAATTTGTATGACGCCATGTGTTGCATTTATCGGAATAGAGCTGTGAAAGAAAAAGCCTGGAGCAAGATTCACCAGATTTACACCGCTTTGACATTTTGCACCAAGACTATTTAACTGTAGGTGGCGTACATGTGCTAGTAAACAGTAGCAAAAGAAGAAGAAGCCCCTCCCTGCTTGTCCAATGTGAACATTTAGCCCATGTGTGCAGCACGTTCTTGAACACACGTCACAAATCCAAAAGCCTTGTTTCCACTGAGTGGGGAAATCTGATCCGGTCCGGTCTGGTACTTTGAAGGTTTTTTTAATTATAAAATTGACCCATTAAGCTGGACCAAATCCATTTTGGGCCCCCGTTGGTTGTAGGTCCATAGAAAAATGTAACCTTAGAGTGGAGCCACTGTTGAAACCCATTGATTGGCTGAAGGTCTTTGCAGCAAAAGAAAGCGCCAAAAAAGCGTCTGTATTCCTCTTCGCCGCCCGCAATCTTCCATCAAACAACATTAAATGGTTTGTATCTATGAGGGACCAAATGGGAAAAAATGAGCTGCTGCATGACCTCCGTGGTGTTAGCTTCACCCCACATGCATTGTGGCGGTCCAATTTTAAGTGGAACCGCTCACCTGAATTGCCTGGACAATCCTAAACAGGACCGGACCCCACTGCTTAGTAGAAACAAGGCAAAAAAATTAAAAACAGGGACTAAAGATCTGAGGTACACCTACAGTGTAACATGAGTCAGGAGGTTTGGACTCTGACGGACTGCCTACACTCTTCAATCTCTGCATTTGTGGCCTTTTCTGGCGTCCCTCCACCCCAAACAGCTAAAAAAAAACACTTCAGGGACCTTTTTTTTTAAATCTTTTCTTCCCACAGTTGAACAAACTGACCTTTGATGTGGGCGTAGGTGGCCATGCTGTTACTGAGCAGCTCCATGTCCCTCTTCACGGGCTCCATGATGGTTTTACAGCTCCACCATCTCCTGCTGTGGAGGAGAGCAGAGGACAAATTCACCTGAGAAGATCTTCACATTGGTGATTTTTCCCATCCCGTTTTTACAACGCCATTTTTCCTTCTTCTCCTGATTCACAGCATTAGAAGTAAAGACATAGTCAGAAATACAGTCCTTGTTTATGTCCTCCACCATCAGATAAATGCCACAAGAACATGTCAAAAACACCAACAGCAGGATTTTCCCGGCGTGGGTCTTTAATCTGGCTCCTCAGGGACAATCTGCTCATGTCTGATTGCCGTTTGGACTAAAAGTGTTGAAGTTTCCCAGCTCCTCACATTCACTTTCCTTCATCAACAATGTGCGTGGGAGCCTAATGTGTTCTTTTGGCTCCAAGGGGATGATGATGTCATAACCCCCACTCACCCCCCCACGTCCAGCTGTTACATAAAGGGGGCTCGAGTCCCTCTCCCACCCTGATCTTCATCCCTGTGGCAGAGCTGGATCGCTCTCCTTTATTTGTTTTATGGGCAATTACAGCTGGAGTTGCCATGGGGGTGGGAGGTGGGGGGTCGGTGGGAGTCCACAGACCTAAGTGACCCCCTCCTTCCCCAAGGAGATCCATGATGGGAACCAGAGGTCCTTGCCTAGAATGTATTTTACGTTTATAAAAAAAAAAAACGTAGCTCTGCCTGCTGTTTATGTTTTCCATTTTCAAGCCCCCCCAGACACAACAACGTAGGGGGTATGGGGGGGGGGGGGGTTCTTTTCGTTCAGTCACTAAACTTAGCAAACTTTATTTAAAAAAAACTGCCTTTTATTGAGTTAAAACCATTTGCCTGGAGGTCGCTGAAGGCCAGGGCCATGCTAAACTGGGGGACCTGGGGTGAGGGGGGCCCGTTCTACATATGATTTTTTTTAAATGATTTTTTTTTACTCTTGTGCAAGGAGGAGGCGCTCTGTTCAACCTGAATTGTCAAATTATGTTAACACTTAAGTATTTGAACCCCCCCAGTGATTTATTTACTAATAAACACATATAATAACTTAGAGTCTGACAGCTTCCCTGTTGTCATGGTTACTCTTCACCAATCAGTATTGGAGCTCATAATCCAGAGAAGCTCTGATGAACGTTTCAAAAACACATTTTTATTTGAATGAGGTTTTGTGTGAAAAAATGCAAAGGAAAGCATCCAGCTGAGGGTCACTTTAGAACTTTGACGTGGTCTCGACTTCTCTCTGACCCACAGACGGTGGTTCTGCTGTCCTGCTCAGACCAGAGCCAGTGTCCCCACCTCACACCTCCAGACCAGACCAGCGAGCTCCGGGCCCGGCAGCTGGGGCTGTTTATGCCAACCCCATCAAATCCCCACACTTCCTGCTTACAAATCCCAGAGGAAACGCACGGCGTCTGCTGACCGTCAGACTCGTTCACTAGCAGCTTTTCCCCAAATCCCCTTTTCTTCATTTCTTCTGTTTCCATGAAGCTGAGGTTTTAAGATCTTCAAGGAGGAAGAAGAGACAGTTTTTTTTCTCCTCACTCACCTGGTTCCAGAAGAAGTTGCACTTTTGTTTTTAGTAAAGTCCACAGACGCTGAGCCTCAGGCTCCTCCACTGTCTTCCTCTCAGATGTTTGCTTTTCCAGGGCAAAAGTGGTACTCATGCATGCCCCTCTGCCTTCAAAATAAAAGCCTCAGTCTGGAGCTCCTCTGCAGGTTGGAGCCTCATCTCTGAGCAGATCCGAGACTCTGTTTGCTTTTAAGACCAGTGGGTGGAGCAGGAAACGGCAGGGCGGCTGCGGAGGGGTGCAAAGCTGTGGGAACTGCTGAATTAACTGAGCTCTTTGTGTTTTAATCTGAGCCCAGAGGCAAGCAGAAGTGCATCCTGTAGGAGCTGCGAACCGAAAAGCGCCGGTTCTGTTTCAGATCAGCTTCACAGCAGTTCGTGGGACTCGTGTGCAGCTTTGTTTGTCCTGCTGATGTTTGCTGGCCTCCCTTCATTGCAAATTTCTGACTTTTTTTGACAAAGTTAATTTGATGATGTGTCAGTAAAAATGGAGGAAACCACTTTCTAAACATTAGCTAGTGAACATGTATGAAAACTCGCCAAAGCTGAGGAATTTCAAACCAGTGAAACTTGGATCTGGATGTGAAATCATCCATCACCCCTGAAAAAAAGAAAGATAGTGATGGAAGAAAAAAAAAGTTTTTCACCCACTTCCACCTCAAAATTCAGCCATCACTGTACAATGCAGACATGTATTTGTATTTCTGATCAGAATAGATCAAGAAGAACAACAATGATGTAATCTTGGAGGTAAACATGAAAAAAAGAACCTCCTGTAACCCTTGTGCTATCCTAGGCACTTTAACATTGGGAGTTGGGTCATCTAGACCCACTAGACAGTGCTCTGAACCTTTTTTCTTCAATGATTTGTGATCTTCATTGGTGTCCATGGATTACATGAAATCTTTCCACCTTTATCCACCTTTGTCATGGTAGAGAGAACACGTCTTAGTAAGGGTGGTGGGGTCATCTAAGATACCACAAGGGTTCAATAAATAAGATTCAAGTAAAAACAAATCATTTTGAAATGTCCGACTTTACTATATTTGTTTTATGCATAGAAGTTTGGGGGATTCATTATAAGTTTACCTTTCAACAATTCTCTTCAAAACAAAAAAAACACAAAAAAGTCCAACTAGTTATTCTCAAACCTTAATCACACAAACAGCTTATTTATACAGTCAAAAAGAACTCAAACTTTGAGATTTGGTAGATATGTCCATATGCAGAACTTAAATAAACTAAATATTTATAATAATATTTATAAATTTGAATCGTGTGGGGATGCATTTGACATGACATCCTTCAAATGAATCATTTTTTATTTTAATATTAGTAGGCTGTAGATCTCATGATGGAAGGTGAGGGTGATGACAGGAGGGGCACTGCTTCACCTGCCTCCCCTGACCGCACGTCCTCGCTCAAAACATAAACAAGAAACTAAAATACACAGAACCGATCCCAAACCAGCCTAAATTATGTCCACGCAGTGATGCGTTTGAGTCCATCAGGTTCAGCTGGAGGAGATGGTTGAGGAGTATTTGTTTTTTCTCATTCCGCTGTGGGACCTTTAGAGAATCGGTGTAAAACTCCAGACCTTGAGGGACGACCCCCTACTGGTTTTCCGGAGTTCCTGCTTCATCTGGTGCTGATTACCTGGATCAGGTGTGTTTCCAGCAACCAAGATTTTGTTTTTGTGTTCAGCCTATTTCTTATTGTCTACTCTATCCCCATCAGTTAGGGAGTGGAAGGTGGGACAGGGCTGGGGGGTTGTGTGTAGGTCTGGGGAGGGAGTTCTATTTTAATTTTCACTCTTGTTTGTATAAAATATTTAATATTTTGTTTCTTCTTAATGTAATGCCCGTTGTGTTATGTGTTCATGGGAAAAGTGCTATGTAAATAAAGTTTGGTTTGATTTGATCTGATTTAGGGAATAAGGAGCTTCAATGACACTTTAGTTGAAAAACATGTTGACACCGGCCCTCAAGACCTGGATTTTGTTTCCCCTACATATTGTCTTCACAGGAACCTATCACCTGAGCACTCTGACAAGGAAAAATATGTAATTCTGCAGGATGACAGCTGTTTCGCATTCCCAGCAGCTCCTGCCCTGCATGACAAAGGAGTTGTTTGTGTGGTTTCAATGTGTTATTCTGAGAGAGGCTGTGCCGATGTGGCATGGTCATCTTCTCAGCGCAGCGGCAAACTGCTCATTATGTGGCCTGCTGTCACCCCGTCTGCTTTCACAACATCCAGGGGAAAAACACGTCCCACGCCCGTCCATCTGCAGTCTCCTGTTATGTCAGGCTGTCCTCTCCCTGCTGCAGAATTCCTCAAATTCCCAAAAGTATTTGTGCCCGGCTGCACGCGGCCTTTCCAATCCAAACAGGCTCTTCCTTTCACGCGTGCGCCTGGTTCCCATTGGCCGCCGCGTGCGCCAATCCTAACAGCCCCATGATGCAGAGGTGACTGTTTATCTTCGGCAGACTGGCATCCTCCATGACTAATGTTTTCCTGCATGGGAGCAGCGATTAGCTGAATCCACACAGACGGCCTCTGTAATGCAGCAGAGGAGGTCAACACGGCGCCCCTGAAGTTGTGTTTGCACCCATGCTGCTCAGTTTGAGGAGTGAGCTTGAAATAAAAATGCCTGAAGCATTAAAAAAACATCTTTTATTGAGATTAGTTCTTACTGAAACCACAGAGGGGCGTTGTCTCAGCCTCATAACAGTCTTTAACCCTTGTGCTATCCGAGGCACTTGAGTTGGGTCCATGGCCGGCCCTCCCTATACGCGAAATACGCAGCAGCGTGTGCAAAAGAAAGGTGGCTGCACTTTAATGATCACCCCCAATGAGTTATATCACTAGAGGAGACACGCCCGTTTTAGAAGCCTAGCCGACAGTGGCGGAGCGCGACGCCATCTTGGTGAGGTCGACGACGCCCACATGACAATGATTTCTATTGCTTTTAGTGGTGTCTAAGTAGCTTTTATATACTATATATATTTTTACATTTATATATATTTATATATTTATATATGTATATAGATATACACACACACATTATTTTGGTTTTACATAATGAGGATGTTTTGCACAGTTTCTTCCCAGCCAACAGTTTCTTCTGCTCTCAAAAAGTATTGGAGGAGGTGCAGCATCCACATCCCAAGATGTTCCTGACATCACTGAAGATGTCATCTCAGGTAACTTTGATCGCATGTAAAGTATTTTAAAAAACAGTGTCTGCATATCCCCTTTTTTCATAAACAGCAGCTGAAGAGAATGAAGTCCCAAATTGTTCATATTTAAATAAACAAATATGACCTCATACAAATATACAATCAAACAATCAATCTCTCATAAATATATAAAAAGATCATGAAATTGTGAAAAACCTGCACACAGATTTTAAATGAGCCAGTAAACTATATTAGTATTCTTATTTTATTAGCTTTCTCATTGATTATTGTATAATAATGCTTGTTTTTTAGCTGCAGAAGAAACTCCTGTCACCACATCTTCTGTTGAAAGGGAAAACGTTGATGCTGCTGCTGGTAATTTTGGTCCAGCTGATCGGCCAACCACTCTCTGATCCAGTAAGAATGGATTTGGTGCAAAGAGGTCCTTTTCAGACGGATAAAGACTCTGACTTTCCAAAATCCCCATCATTGAGCTGTTGTGTTCTTTATTTTGGATTGTTTTATCGTTATTTGACTTTCTATTAAGTTGCTGTTTTTAATGAGTTGGAGTTTTCTGAATGTCATATGTTGAGTGCCTAATGTTACATTAAAAATATATATCTATATACATTTTTCATTCATATTTTTTTTTTTCACTTTTAAATTCTTTTGGCACCACTAAATGTGAATCCAACATGCAAGCAATAAACTGTATTCAATTCTTCAGCAGCATCAATAATACATTCACAAAATGTAGTAATAGAGAGATCTCATTTATATTACATTCTGTTGGTGCTGCTCATCAGTTAGAGGGCCCATAAATTAAATTTGCCTCTGCTGTCAATCAGACAGACCTCCGCATCACCACCTCTTTCCAGCCTGAAAGTTCTCATCAAAACGTCTGAACTTCCTGTAATCAGCGACCATCTAATGTCTGCTCCCTCGCTCACTCGGAAAGCGAACTCCTTCTCCTGGTTTATCGTCTCGCTGCAGGCTTTGTGTGCGTCGTCTCGTCCTCTGCGCTGTCTGCGTCTGCAGGTGCTGTCTGCGTCTGCAGGTCCTGTCCCGGTGCGTGCTGCTTTTGCACAAGCTAAAGCTGCACCACAGTTTGCGCTGGCAGGTTCTGGCCAGGTGTCCCTACAGGCCGCATCTGAAGCATACAAAGTCCTTTGTCGCCTTCTCTGCTCCTCGCTCACCTGGGCTGGCAGGTCTCCCTCTGGTGCACGCGGGCATTCATCACGTTGTCACCTGCTGCGGTCGCGCGCATCTTTTCAGTGTCCTCACAGCTCCGTAGCTTTGTCTTAAACTCTGCAAATGACATGGTCTCATCCTGTTGTGTCACATGGATTGCAAATGGTTGGAATGACTCAGGTAGTCCCTTCAGGACCATGGCGACCAGCAGACCATCGCTCAGGGTTTCACCTGCGTTTCTCAAGGCCGTGATCGCTGTCTCAGCGCCGATTATATATTCTGTCACGTTTTCATTGGCCGGCTTTTTTAGCAAAGTCAGTTCAGTATAAAGACTGATGATACAAGGCTTTCGTTTATTTTGGTAGGTGTCTCTTAGGATCTGTAGCGCCTTGCGGCCGTCATCTGCTGCCTCACGCATCACCAGCGACAGGCTCTTGTCATCCAGAAACTGGATCAGTTCAGCACATGCCTCCGCATTCTTAGCTGGATCCTCATCGTCATCATCAGGGTCATTCAGAATGGCGTCTTTCAATTCTTGTAGTCGAAGGTGACCCAAGAACTTGGTTTCCCATAGGTCATAGTTCTTCTCATCTCTGTCGAACAGAAGCCGTGACCAGCGGCTTGTATCAGCTGTTCGTCTGCTCACGGTGTCAACTTCCTCACAAAAGTGGAAAACACACTTCATGGTCTCAGGCGTCTCCTGGGCCCAGAACCTGTTAGCAGGTTGGTAACTGGGTGGAGTTTTCTGCTCTGCGTTGTGTTCCAGTGAATAAAAGACCACGCTTGGATGCTGATGATGCTCTTTTAATCTTGGTTAACAGAAAACAAAAATTCACAATGCTGTCCAGAGTCTCTTCTGTGTTTTTCCCCCTCGGCCAGAGCTCGCAGCAGTCTCAGTGCGCATTCTCATTAGCACCTTCCCCCCACAGCATGTAAAGTAACACAAAAAGAACATGATAAAAGGAGAAAACTGCACCGTACCTGGTTAACAGAAAAAAAAATGTAATTAAATAGAGAGCGCCATACTTTAGTGAGACGGAGTCGGAGATTTTAATGAAGATTATACTCCCATCAAAAAAGTAATATGGCTGCATCATCAGCAAAAGAAAGAGTTCCTGCTTGGAGAAAAAGAACAAAGTAAACACAGGAGTTTCTATCACACGCTTCACCAAAGCCTCCATCCACCCGTGATCCACTTTCAGGATGTGAACCAACGCTCTTTTAAGGAAAAAAACAAACAAAACACTTCCGGTGAATCAGCAGCAACTGGTGATGTGAGGTCGTCAACTGTCAATCAAACTTCAGCTTCAAGGTTCCACTGATGGAGATGAAAGGAGACAGTAGAGCAAGAAGGTGCTGGTTCAAATTCCAGAAAGCACCAGATTGAGGAAAATTGGTGATCGAGAAAGTGCTGAATGATGTACAGAATAGTGCGATGGAACTGACTTGATCTCCAAAGCAGAGAAGCGCTGGTTCAATTCCCCGTCTCAGTTTTTGTTCTTGTCGGTTTTTGCCGCTCCTTGACAGTCATCAGCTCAAAGGAACAAAGCAACACAGTTCTGCTGTAGACAGATTAGCACAGTGGGAGTGTTTCTCTCCTTGAAGCAGGAGAGCGCAGGTTCAAGTCCCAGTCAGGAACATTGAGGTGTTCAGTTGCCTCACAATTCAAGCTGTGGCTAGGAGTCAGGATGCCAGGAAAAGGGGGCTCTATCTTTGTCCCCCCCTTCCCTGAGGAAGGAGGACCAGGAGAAGAGGATCCCAGAAGAAGATGTGCATTTAGATAGATCCATGCAGAATGCAGCTTGGATGTGTGGAGGGTCTGTGTACTGTAGAGCAACACCTGGAGGTGGCAGGTGAGATGATGTAAAACTTTAATTTAACGACTATTTAATTAGCAACATTTCTAGTTTGATATTGATATTTCTATAAATAATTAATAATATGAACACCGGCTTTTAGAGTTAGAAAGACCAGATTTAGAAAGTATAAGTACCATAATGTAGTGTTTTTAGCCCTCCTGTCGGTTCTAGTCTTCTAGGTACCTGTCTCACTACCAGTTAGCTGTAGCTCTAATATCAACCTTCATCACCTATCTTACAGCACGGAAGTCGTTGATCTCCTTGATTGTCAACCAGACTAAAGATGAAGCCACCCCCTTTCCCAGCATCCCTGACTCTTCCTCACCCCAAGCATGAGTTGTGATGCAACTAGCCAGGACTTGAACCTGCACTCTCCTGCTTCAAGGACAGAAACACTCCCACTGTGCTAATCTGTCTACAGCAGAACTGTGTTGCTTTGTTCCTTTGAGATGAACACGCTCCACATGTTTCAAAAATCAACAATCAGATTTAAAGACACAGACTATGACATCTACTTCCTAAGGACCTTTATTGTAACTGGGAATTGAACCAGCACCTTCTCACTGGAAGCACAGAGACACTGCCACCACACTACTCTATCTGCATCATAACAGGGACTCTGGTCCATGAAGGATCTTCACGCAGAGTCAGCTTTTATAGCGACGGTTTGTTAACGAGTCGGGAATTGAACCAGTCACTCCCACTGCACCATTTATTTGGATTTATTACTACATTACAGTTGTTTAACTTACTGGTACATCTGTTTATCCGTTTGTAACGTCACACTTAAACATAAAACAAAGTCAAAGAGATTTCATCATTACACAGAACATTCTTCTAATGCTTTATTTCTGCTTTAGCTATAAAAATGCCCTTATAAACTTACTTTGTAAAAATTTCAAAACATTTAAGGCACGAAAAAAATGTCGAAAGCTTTTATCAATTTAGTGTCTATCCATCTTCAGAACCAACTGAGTCCTTTTCAGGGCCACATAGTTGCTGGAGCCTATCTCAGCTGCTTTTGGGCAAAGGCAGGATACGCCACGAAAAAAAAAACAACTCCCTTTTATGTTTTTGCTTTCATGTTGATGCTAAATGTGGGTAATTTTGGAGCCAAAGAATGTGCATTTATTTTTTATGCGTATTTATAGGCATTAAGGGATGAATGCATTGTTTTTGTCTATATTCAGGATATATACTTATTTATTTACCTTCTGTCATTGTATATTTGGGATGCACGAGCAGCATTCCAAAGACACGGATATCCAATCTGTCTTGGAAACGTTCTGAGGGTATGCACAGATTTCAGGCAGGAACACCAGCTTTACATGTCAAAATGTAAATTGTTTTCGCTATTTTACTCACAAATATCATAATGAAACACTCCAAAACAGTTTTTGGAGGTTAACTGTATATATATTTCATACTGAAAGCAGTTTAAAAAACATTTTAGTATCCAGTTGTTCTCAAATAAAACACTTAAATTTTACTTCAGTTCAAAGTTTGTTTTTTTACTTGCTGGTATTTGCATTAATTGACATTCCAAACAACTCCTTTTTTTTCAATTTTATTTGAGATGTATGTACATAATATGCAAAGTTTGCTGAACAATAAGTAAAAAAAAAAACAGAAGAATTTATAAGGATATGAAAATTACAGGCAAAAACATTTGTATTAAAAGAGAAACAATTTTTAGTTTCCTCACAAACCAACAAGGGTTTTGTTTAATTCAGACAAAGATTAGAGGATGAACTCCTGAGGACCAGACTGTGTGGACGACCTAGCAGCCCCTCCCTGAAGCTCTTCAATTTTAGCTCAAGTTGTAGACTTGTGTCATAAATAACCGGAAGACAAAAACGATTTTTAGAATGTTCTCTAAAAATTGTGTTAAGAGAAAATGGCCGTCCCTGGTACACATGATGCGCTATCCCCTATTGGGTTAGTGTGGGGCTCAGGAGCCGCATACGGCTCTTTAGCGCTACCCTAGTGGCTCCCTGGAGCATTTTCAAAAATGTTTGGAAATGTAAAGAAATGGGGCAGAGTAATATATTTTTTGTTTTAATATGGTTTATGTATTAGGAAAAACAAGACAAACATTCTTAACGTTTTCCAATGCTGTAAGAATGTGTAGAATAAATATTAAATTTCAACATTCATAGCCTGCGACACACGTTTCTACCAGCAGGGCAGCGTTCTAGGCAGGTGGCTGATGGAAATGAACCACCGTCAGTTCCGTGCATTGCTTTGTAACAATTCACCCTCCACTCCGTTTAATGCTGGGGCATTAAATATCAAGACAATCTGCTCTCTAACATTACCAAGAAAAAAACTCATTACAGTTTGTTGGTGCTGCTGATCAGTTAGAGGGCCCACAAATTAAATTTCGCTTAGCGCCCCCTGAAGACCAGGGCCAGCCCTGGTTGGGTCATCTAGACCCACTAGACAGTGCGCTGAACCTTTTTTTTCAATGATTTGTGATCTTCACTGGTGTCCATGGATTATATGAAATCTTTCCACCTTTGTCATGGTAGGGAGAAGAAGTCAATGTAAGTGTGGGTTCATCTAAGATAGCACAAGGGCTAGAGCACAGAGCCTCGAGGGTTTTCCAACTAACCTTATTGGCTGAACACACCTGATCCAGGTAAATCAGCAAAAGACGAGGCCTTTGAGACCCTGATTCTCCTGTAAGAGGTTTGATAAAATGTCTTCATTCTTTGGATTAGAAATTTAATCTACAACCTGTTTGGAGCTGAGGACAATCGCTGGAGCCTCCTGGAGAGAAGTTGTTTTTGTCATCGGGACTTAAGTAACTGAGGACATCTGCTAGAAAGTCCCGAACTGAGAAATGTTTCAGTGTCGATGGTGCTTTCGGGTCCAAACCAGAAAATAAATGAATTATCTACTACTTTCTGAGTAACCAACAGATGTTTTGATTATTTCTCTACCACAGTGTTTAACAAGCTGCAAGGAAATAAGCAAAAAACTAGAAAAAATGAAAGTTTGTTTTTTAATTTTTTAAATCAAATAATAAAAGAAGTGTTATTTTACAGAAATATCCACTTTGTTCACAGCTACGAAGCTGCTTCTCCAAACAAAGAAAATTGTCCCCCCCTGCAGGCGGAAAACTGAAACTGCAGTTGAGCAAGAAAATCACGAACGTGTTTTCAGTCAGGTCACTTTATTCACACCTTAAAGTTTTAGCTATATTTTTATTAAATAAAAAAAAGGCATAAAATTGCTTCAAATGGCTTTAAATTTACACAAAAATTTTGAAGGAAAAGTTTTTACGGCAACTAAGATGGGTCAAAACAAGCAAATCCGTTCTGTTTTAGGATGGCTGGAGCTAAATAAGAAATTGACTACGATTATATTTGCATTCATTTCCAGCAAAAATAAATATTAACATGAGAAACATGTCATCCTTCAAACTTAATTGTCCAAATGTTTATATACTACATATTCTTTTTCTTTTGCACATTGCTATCATTCTTCTCTGCTTTTTGAACTGCTGTAGCAATTGAATTTCCCCAATGTGGGATCAATAAAGAATATCTCAATTTACATGAATATTTATTTTTTAAGTTTACTTTTTTTTTTCAACAGATAAGGAACAAAACAGCTTTATTTTAAGTTTGAAAGTGTTTAAAAAAATCTGCATATTTCATTAATTTGTCCATTATTTCAACATTTTGTAGTGAAATCCGTTTTTGAAGACAGTCTCCACGTGACTCAGGACAGTCGGAGGGGTCACCCTCAGGGTGGGGTTACTGAAGCTCCAAATTGTCATTTTTTCCTCCCGCCGAACTCCTTCCTGCCCCCGCCTTCGCCGGCGAAATTGCGTACCCGGTGGATCTTGGCCAGCTGGCTCTCCATGGTCTTCATGATGTCCACGTGGTCGGGGATGTGCACGTAGCGCACGTTTCTGCCGGTGATGAACAGGTCCTTCAGCTGGGCGGTCTGCCCCCGCCGGTCCAGGAAGAGCACATCCTTCAGACGGATGTTCATGAAGGCATCCACGTTGAGCACGAGCCCCCGAGCTGAGCTCTCGTCCCTCAGGTCCACCGTGGTCACCTCCCCCTGCAGCCCCTGCAGCAGGACCACCATGCTGTTCTCCGCGATCGTCCGCTCGCGGATGGAGTTCACCACCTCCACCCCCACTGTGGCGGACTCGACCGCCTCAGGTTCCATGGAGTCTAGGAGCGGAGGACGGAGCAGTGGGGGGCTTTAAGTGTGACACCAGGGACACCCCCTTAGCAGGAAAAAAACACAACCAGTCAGAACAACAAGTTTCATTATTACATTTTATCTGAGTTCAGCCTCCAGAAGTTTTTCTTTGACATCAGAACTTTTATTTTTGGAGTTTTTGAAGCTTTTGACCCGAGAAGATTCTGCCTGTCCTTGCTCCAACATTCAGCACCAGAATTCCCTCAGGTTAAAGTTTAAGGTCATGGATGTGGATTTCCTCTTCTCAATATTAAAAAGTGCATAAACCGAGAAAAACACTGATCTTTTCTCTCAAAGGTCTTTGTAATCTCTATTTGATTTGATCAGGAGTCTGGATCATGATCCTGCATTTGTGTATTTTGTCTATGAGAACAATGTTTTACATTGTATAGGACAAACTAATAAATACATTGTCCAGCAGACAACATCTACTCTGGAGCCTCCATCTAAATCAAGCAGAGTATTATTTCCCATGATTCTTTGCGGGACATTTGATGTTAGAGAAAAACACCTTTTTTTTAACATGCTCGACTGTAGCTGACTTGCTTCCTTATATGAAGAACATTATAAAAAAATGATGGAATATATCAGATCTCAGAACCATTTAGAACTCCGTGAAACAGCCCAGGATCAGCTGTCAGCGCGGAAAAGTAAACATTACGAACAAAGACAAAAGATTATTTGTCAGCAAAGTCGAACAGTTCCCATTTAAATCTTTTTTAAGGTTAAATATGGAAGCTGCTGCATTTGAACATTTAATTATCAGTTAGCTTGAATAGCAAAGCACCAGAGTAACTAAAGTCACTCAAGACCTTTAAACCAGAAGAAAGACAGAGAAAATACAAAACACACACAGACAGAGTTAGCCATTAGCTTTAGCTAAACGAAGCACCGTAACTCTTCCATTATGAAGCGAAAATTGCCAAAACATTTACCAAAATATGTCGGACACAAGTCTAGTGTAACTCTGGTTTGATATTCCTCCTATAATTGTTGTTGGAACCAGCAAACTCGCAGACTCTGACCTACGTCACTTTAAAAGTTGATTTCCCGCATTCAGGTCGACGTATTATACGTACTGACGTCAGAACCTCGCAGCCAATGAATGACCAGCCTTTTTTCTGAATGAAAGCTTTATTTAAAACGGTCACAACACCCGACCATTAGATTTGATTTTTGGTAGATGTACTTACAATAACATACGTCAGCTGTCAATTAAAGAAGAAAATTAGGAAATTACTTAATCCTCTTTAAACCTTAACAATATTTTAATATGGATTGTTTTTATGGCTTTTTTATTAATTGTTTATTGTATTGTGTGTGGTGAATGCAAGGAGCTCGACGCTTTTTTAATTTCCTTTTCAATTAATAAAGCTTCTTCTTGTTGTTCTTTTTCTTCTAAATATGTTTGTGATTCTCAGCTATCAAGATCATGAATTCTGTTTTTAAGGCATTGGGACTTTAAAAGGCGATCTGAGAGGTTTACAACAATTTAATAGGATATAATGTTCTTTTCTAACAATAACAAAAACACAACATATTGAAAAATACAGTAGAAAAAATTTACTTCATTTACCCTTTTAATTTTTAAAATATCTGAGTTTATCTGACTCTGGATTTAATAAAAATCTATAAACATAAGAAGATTATTAAAGATAACCCTGAATATTTGAACTGTTACTGAAATGCCTGAGGTAAAATTCCATAAAAATTTACTTTTGGTAAAATTTAATGAACTATTTAATAGGTCTTTTTTAAATCATAGCTTTGAATAATCAATATGATGTGTAATTTTTAACATTGATTTTCTAGTAAAACTGATTTGGGATGACGTATCACATTCAAGCATTAAAAAATTTAAGATCACCATTGTGCAAGTATTGATTGAGATTGTTCGTTTAAAGTAAAAGTGGTTCCAAAACAGATCCTTGACGAACACATGGACAGCTATACAGATGAATAAACCATTTGAGATTATCCTGAATGATCCTAATCCCAACAAACATGCCTCATTTTCATGATTGTTCTCCTTGATCTTTCATGCAGATTTATTATGGTACAGATTTAATCAAAGTCCCAGTTTAAAAAAATAACAATTCAGTCCTTACAGGTAAAAATACTTTAAAACTTTATTAAAAAATGCCAACTGGAAATTCAATCTGTTAATAATCCTCATGTAAACTTTACATCTCACAGATAGACTGACTGATTAAACTGGGATAGAGACAGATACAAAGCTGCCCTGAATGTGTACTGCATCTTTGTTATTGTAACAGGATAATATCACAGGGGTCAGTCAGAGGTCATCCATCATGGCCAGAAGCTCGTCTCCTTTGCTGCTGCCTTGGTCCTCTTGCTTCAGCTCTTCCTCTGCAAACTGAGCGGCGATTCGAGCGAGCTCAGCAGACGCCTGTTCATCCTGAACGCACACACAAAAACACACACAAACACACACACCAAAATGATCAAATTAAAGATCAAACTGGTTAAATAAAATTAAACAATAAATGTACAAATTCAAATAAAATGTCCAAATCTAGTTAGATTTTCATGACATTTTTAAACCGTCACACAGAAAGCTTTTGACTCATAAACTATATCTGGTCTGCTGTGTTTCTGTTAACGAAAAACCACCTGCATGGCTTGAATGTTGATGACGTCAAAGTCCTGAGCTCCTCCGGAAGTTCCCCTGTTCAGCAACACAAAGATCTCTGAGAAGAAAAGGACTTCTCTGCAGGGATGGAGACCAGAAAAGCACTCACGCCTCCTCCTCCTCCCGGTCTGAAGCAAACAGGTTTAACCGAAAGCTTCCTTCAGCGCTGTGCACGGGCACGGTCTTCATGCTGCCCATGATGCCAGCCAGCAGGTTCAGCTCCTCCTTGGCCAGCAGGTTTGGAACATCATCAGGCTGCAGGACAGCAGCAAAAAAAAAAAAAAAAAAGAAGGAGGAGGTTTTGACCTAAATCGCATGTTTATTCACTTCCTGTGATTTTTGGCTAAAGGATGGATACTTGTGCTTCTGGAGTTCACCTCAGGTTGACCTGAAACTCATTACTTTCCAATGATGTTACCATAATCTGACGTGTTACCTGAGCACAGGTGTCCCTGGAGGTGTGTGTCTCCTCTGGATGGTTCATCGTGTACCTGATTGACACACCAAGACAAGTTTTAGCAGCAGGTCGCCCAGCAGATAACACAGATCGGAAGATCGGAGCTCGCCTTCGTACATGTTCACCCCGAGTCTGAGGACTCTGTCTCCATGGAGGTCAAAGGATCCCTCCCTGACAGCGCTGCTGTAACTTCCTCCGCTGGGAAACTCGCAGCGGCTGACCTCTCTGCCCTTCACGCTGAACAGCCTGGAAACAGACAGCAGCAGCGTGAGGAGCGAGTGCATCATCTGGATGAGGGCTGTTGATCGATTCAATTCAATTCGTTTCACAGATCAAACGATGAATCAAAAATATTATGTCTCAATGGATGCAATATCTCTGTTTTTGTACTGGATATGTGAAAATTTAAAACACATGTCTCTATTCACCATTTATATCTTTAGCACAGAAGATCAGAATCACTAGAACATAACAGATAAAAATGCAAAGATTTTGGGGGTAAAAACGTATTTGTCACATTAAACAATGTTGACAAGATCTTTTCTGTCAACTTCCTGATTAAAACATAAACATCACTTTGTGTTAATTTACAACAAATTCTGAAAATGTTCTCCAGAGTTTTTCTATCTTCAAAATTTTGCTGACTACAATTACAGTAGAAAGAATTTTTGTAATACTCTTAATTTCATATTTTTTTACATGATTTTTCAATTTGTCACCTAAATTTAAAACAAAATTTAAAACAAAATTGTTTTTTTCAGTAAGCTAATTTAATTTTACTTTGCATTTTGACTTGTCTACAAAGAGATTGCAACTTTGCTTGCTTACTGTCAGTGTCACAATTACATCATCTCTGAACGTCAATTTAAATGAGTTTTAAAGTTATGTAGTTTGTTTACAAAAAGGGTCCAAATGATGTTTAGCATTTGGATTCTTACGACAAACCAAAGCCATTTGTTATTTGTATTAATGGCTGTTAGTAACTGGTGAAAAAAAAAAAACAATTGAAGTAAAAACGTTTTTTTTTCTTCAATGGCCCTTTAGGGGCTCCACAAATAACTAATCTGTCGTTATCTTTTTTTTTTTTTTTGTGGATTGAATGCACACTTAGTTGATAATCAATACTTCATAATACAGTTACACCATGTTAAAAATAAGTGGATCAAGTCAGAGAGAGTTAATAAGGAGTTTCTTTTTCAACACTTGTGTCAATATTTTTGCATCTTCAATTAACATTGTTGTGAGCAAAAACTTACCAAATCATCCAAAGTATCAAACAATCTCTGTCCCATTGAAAACAATTATATTCCAACATATTATTGAATTTCATCAACGGGTTTGAAAAACATCTTAAGGACAAAAAATGAGAAATTTCTGTCAATTTTTTGATGTTGTGGCCTTAAATGGGTTAAAGTTTGTCTGAAAAAAGGAAAAAAAACTTGATGTAAATTAATAATGTATGATATTTTATAGAAAAGAATAAATAAAATCCGGATTGAGGCAGTTCTGTTCTGTGACTGAAATCCTACCTGATCAGACCTGGAACTTCCCCCCCATGAGGCACCGGGCCTGAGGTAGTCAGGCTGAAACGTCCGTTGGGGTTCTGGATTTGGTTCTTCAGGAACAATGACACCTGTGGTGAGAGGAGAATAATCCGTTGAGTAGTCTCTTTCTAAAACGCCACGCTCATGTCACGTTGAGAAGACTCACACGAACGTGCATGTCTTGAAAAAATATGAGCAGAGTTTGTCTGAGGAGCTGAAATTCTCCCTCTGACAGAGGAGCGTAGACCTGGATGGCGAGGAAAAGGTGGTTATATGGGAGTAACTTGATGTCTAGACGTTCAGATCCTGGTAGATTACCTCAATGAGCTTCCTGTGGGTCTCATCCACCTGGTTGGCGACCGCTGGAGTGTCTCGGACAAACTCCCTGATGGCGTCCATGTGGTTGTAGGTGATGAGCAGCAGGTCTTTAGGCCGCGGACAAAGGTAGACTTGATATTTGAAAGCCATGACCATCAACTCATAAAGCTAAAAGTTAAACAGTTTATTCAAGTTTAAACCAACAATTTTCACAAGATTTATAATGAACAAAAACTTCAGATAAAAGATTTAAAATAAATTCCCATGATTCCCAATAATCGTCCACAAAGTTTCTGGAAGAAGATCATTTGGTCAGATTAGAAAAAGCTTTTTAGAAACACAATTTCTTTGTTTACAGACGTAGAAAAGAAAACTGTCACTGCTGTGAAACACGGAGGAAGCTCTATTATGGTCTGGGCAAATCTGAAAACTATCGTCATTCTGGAGCCAAATGTGCTGCGGAGTAGCAGAAGATTTTGGTCTGGAGTCTTCATGGATCTTTAATCAGGATGATAAACAAAAAGACAAATAGCTACAACACTTGCTGAAAGAAAAACATAAAACTATTCTGCAGAGTTCTTCTATGAGTTCTGGTCCAAATCCTGCAGAACATCTACAGTAGGAGCAGAAACATCTCATCTTCAGACCTGAGACAATCAGAACTTAGCAGAAATGGATCAGAACATCTGCTGTAAACTGCAGAGTTTATCTAAAAAAAATGACCAGCAAAATGTAAAAGTTTGGAGACTGTCATTTCATCTGGAACTGCTTGCTATTTAAAATTTGTTTGGTTTTATTGCTCACTTTTCATTTTTGACCATCATAAGTTTTTCTTTCATTAACAGAAGGGAACAAATGTCTTCGTCAACTTGTGTGGAATGATTGAATTTGAGATAATACATCCTGTATTTAGCAAAATTAAGAATAAGCTTGTAAATATGGCAAAAAGACAAATGAGCGTTTGCTAAAGATGTATTTTCTAAAGTCAGGACATTCTATCATAGTGAAATACTGAGTCGTTGTTGTGGGAATGATCATACTAAGTGTAATCAGTTAATCTGACTGATCATAAGAGAACTTTACTTGGTAATATTTTTGCAAAAATCAAAAGTAGAATAAGTAACGTTTAAAGAAAAAGATTCACAGTGATTTCAACATTTGAAAAGCTGTTTTCAGGAAAAAACATTTGAATTTACAGCTTAAGAAATATTTGAAAATTCCCTTTAACCCCGTGACGCCTGTAGATGCAAAAGCAATTTGGCTCTGAATTGACAGCAAAAACACAAGTGACCTTTTTTTTTTCAAAAGCTGGAAATGAAATCAGGCTCTAAAGAATTAAAATTATTTTTTTCCGACCGTGTTGTCCTTTGCTGTTTGAGCAAAGTCCACCTTTGCTCAAACAGCACCTGATCTGACACTGTTGAAACTTAGCTTTGTGAATTCAATTCATGATAACTTATCCAAAAAAAAGAAGCAACTTGTTTGAATTTAGTACCATACTCAATGACACCAACTCTGTACCCTTGTCGGAAATTGGACTTTTTACTTTGTTACTGTTCTTTACTCTTTATTTATACCGCTACTTCCTTTTATTTTTTTGTTGCAAACCTGTTCTTTTTGCTGCTCAAATCTTGTTACAATTTACAATTTTGATGCCAATAAATGATTCTGATTGATTTATATTTGATTTCATTGATGCTGCAGTCACTGTGGTGAGTTTGTTTCAGTTTCTAATTATTTAGCCTTAATGTTTAAAAACTAAAAACAATGTCTGACAGCATCAGCAGTCCATCCTGTTTACCTTTTCCATGCTGGCCGGATTCAGCCTCATGATGGAGGTGTGCGCTAACCGTGTGAGAACGGTCTTCATGGTCCTGTGTGAGTACAGCTGCTGGGGTTTGAGAAGTTCGTCCATGAAGGCTTTGCTGAACATGGTCCCGATGATGTCGTTCATAACTGTGAGGATTTTAAAGCGACAACAGGGGAAATGTGGAAAATATGTTTTCCTTAACCCTTGTGCTATCTTAGATGACCTCACCCTTACATTGACGTGTTCTCCCTACCATGACAAAGGTGGATAAAGGTGGAAAGATTTCATGTAATCCATGGACACCAGTGAAGATCACAAATCATTGAAGTAAAAAGGTTCAGAGCACTGTCTAGTGGGTCTAGATCCGTGTTTTTCAACCAGTGGTTTTTCAACCAGTGTGCCCTTGATTCTATTAAAGACATTTTGATAAGAATGACGGTACCGCGATTTAACCGCATCTTAAAACTCTGTTTTAGGAAAAGTCTCGCCCCTTTAACTGTCTCCACCAATCATTCTTGGAGTCTTAATCACACGTCATCAGTCTGACCAATCAGAGGTGGTTAAAGTCTTCACTTCCTTGTTTCGATTTAGCTCTTAAGTCGCTCAGTTCTAACAAAAATACCAGCTAAAGCTCGTCTTTAGTGGTGTATCTTTCCATAGAATCTGGTGTCAGACCGTGGAACAAGTGAACAAAACAATGAAGCTCAGAGACACCAGTCTGTCTGCGATTGCCGGATTTTTCCACTACATCTCCCATGATGCATTGGGTTAAAGTGACAGCGCAAGTCTTAGCGCACCGTGAGTCTCTCCTCTTAACGTCTTAAAACAACAACGAACACACTGTTTTTGAATCTTTTAATTTAACTTTTATTACATCTTTTAGAAAAAAACAATTGCAGCTTCCAGCTTTTTCTGCCACAATTATCAAAAAAATGCATGTGAGATTGTGGAGGGACTGTAAATTAATACAGACTATGAGCGTTTCCTTTTTATGTTTAAATTTTTATTTTTTTATTTTTAGATGCTGGTGTGCCGCGGGATTTCTGTCAAGGTTAAAGTGTGCCGTGGCTCAAAAAAGGTTGAAAAACACTGGTCTAGATGATCCAACTCCCAATGTTAAAGTGCCTAGGATAGCACAAGGGTTACTCTTGAAAAAAAAAACAGTGTGAGTTCTTATTTGGGTTGTTAAACAGTTGATATACCTGGATTAAAATTGTACATTTTACAGAATAAAATAAGGAAATCCACATAAATTTGTCATGCTACCATGAAAATTTATTGATTTTTCACCAACCATGTTCATCCGACTAAAATAATAACTGATATGGGAAGAAGATTCTCTTTTGAATGTAATTTTAGACTTGTTTTTGTATTTGAAAGTCTTTCATCTTTTGCCAGCTGTGAGTGGTAACGGCTCCATCATTTCTAAACCCACAGTGGACGGACATATGTGGAGTGAGGTCATGTGGGTGATGATGTTCACTACATCTGAAGGATCTGTTCATTTATCACTCATTTATCCAGGATGGCTCCATAGTAGAAAAGGTTTTTAAAACAGTCAACAGGTGTTTAAGATAAACATGTTTGTTCCAGAGGTTTTCTAGATTCTGCATCTTAGCGTCACTTAGTTCAGAGAGTCAGAGATGCGGTTTGAGATGGTTTGGTGACTAAACTGAATGTTGGAAGACAAAAACAAGGGGAATCCCACATAAAGTCATAAAACGTGCATATGTGAGGACAGCAGAAAGCCCTTTTGAAATGGATTCAGTGGGGTTCTGAGTGAAAATGTTTGGTGTTTCATCTCAGTGGAGCTTTTTGGAATCATGTTGGTCAGAACAGAAAAAAGAAAGAAAAGAAGAGTGGTGGATGGGAAATAAGGAGGACAATAAAGGGGTTAGAAAATTTGGAGGACAATTAAAAAGTAGTAGAGGTAGAATCCCAAGAAGAGGCAACATGTTGCTGGAGGTTTATCATAATTACTGTGAAACGTGGATTTCAGTCGAAAGGGCACAAAGTTTCCAAATGACCAATTTCTTTGTAGTTGTTATGGGTTAGCAAACACAGTCATATTTTGTTTACCTAAATGTTGCTTTTTAGCAGGAGTTTGTGCTACATTTCTACAACTCTGCCAACAGGGAAAAAAATTGTGTCTGCAACCTCGCGAAAAATATCAGCTAATCTTGACAATCCAAAAATAAAAACAAAAACAAAAGTAATCATTTAAATAAAATATACATTTTGACAATAATATTTTTAAATGACAATCTTTTTTCATGATGTTTAGTTTTCTTGTGCACCTGTACCTCTTTTTCTGTCCTTTTCCGACCACACTCCTGCAGACCAGTGAGGATTCCCCATGAAAGAAAAAAGGAAGATATTTGGGATTCAGCAGGCTGAAGATGCTTCTGTTCCTGAGCTGAAAGGACAGTGTGATGGAGGATCTACCTTTCTCTGTGTTGTCCACAGACGTGTTTTGAGCTTGAAGGCGTTGGTCCAATATGTAAAGCATTTCTCCTCCCAGATTAATGAAAACCAGCGGCAGAGTCCTCGTGGACATTGTGCTTGGACAGAGAAGGTTGCTGCTGCAGAAGTCACCATCAGATGCAGATTTAAAGCCCTTTTGTCTCTGGTTATTCCTGCTGTAAAGCGCAGCTGTTGACAGAGCTGTCCATGTTAACTTCTTAACTGATCATGACGCTGCAGACTGTCACAAAGATGCAACAGGTGGTCAGGAAGAGGATTAGCAGCGCACGGCTCAAGCTTATTGGACAGGACCAATGTGATGCCTCGGCTGCACAAGAGAAGAACCAAACCCATTCATGTCTAATAGTAAACAAAAACATGAACTTTACAAAAGCCCTGGACCTAAGAATTAAACTCTACAAGGTTTTTGCACACACTGATATATTTTTGCAGACTCCGCTGTGCACATTTGAGTTTATTTATAATCCAATTTTCAGACTGATGAGATTAAGCCATAAGGTTATCCTAAGCCTTATAATGTACATTGGATAATATTGGACTCAAAAAATGTACACAAAAAAATCAACAAAATAGCACAAACTTTAGTCTAGGGGATGACATGGCAATTATAGTTCTCATGACTCTGTCTCTTGCATGGAAACCATAAAAAAATAGGGTCAATAAGGCTACTTTTCTGAAGGAAGGTGTTTTTCACATCAAAACCTTATCGCCAACGTGACATCCAACCCTCAGACAGGGCGTCAACTAGAGGAAAAATCTGGGAATTCGGTCCACAGGATCCAAAAAATTGCCTTATGGTTGGTTGTTTTTAGAAACATTAATCACCAAAAGGTGCCAAAACAACTATTATAATTGTCATGCTTTTCCACTACAAAGACACCTGAAGGGATTTAACTCCTAAGACTCACCTAGTTTATCCAATAGATATGGAACTACATGGAGGTAAAGTCTGCTCTAAGTGGAGACCCTCCGTGGACTTTGACAAATATGAGCAAAGTTTGTGAGACAAAGCAAAAACTCTTTTCAGATTAAAAACACAAAATTATTTGGACACTTTGCGATCACCCCACGGATTAAAAAGTCCCTGATAACCATAAATATATCAAGGATTGAAGTGTTTTGAATGAAGAGTTTCTTTGACTTTTTTTAAATGGTCCCACAGGCTGTGATGAGGATATGGACTGTGCAGTCTTCCACTTACTTGTGGTCATAATGTCAGTGTAGTGACTAGTAAGTAAGTAAGTAAGTAAGAATAGCCCCCAGACTCTGGAATAGCCCCCAGACTCTGGAATGCCCTCCCTCTGTCCCTTCGTGTGGCCGACACCGTCGATTCTTTTAAAAGTCAACTGAAGACACTTTTATTCAAAAATGCTTTCAGCTGACTGGTTTTATTGTTACTTTTATTCTATGTTTATTTTTCTTCAATTTAGTTTTGCTTGCGTTATATTTAACTGATTGTTTTTCTGCTTTTACTGGGTTGTATATTGTTTATTGTTCAGCGCTTTGTGATTTTATCTGTGAAAAGGGCTATATAAATAAAACTTACTTACTTACTTACTTACTTACTTACAGAGAAGAAGTTTGGGGAGGAAACCAAAAAAGCCTCTGCATCTTTGTCTTTAGGACCCCTAAATGCAACTGGAAAGTGTTGCTGAAAGGAGAAAAGAAACTTGAGTTATATAAAGAGTGGGAGCAGCCCTGACAAATAACTGTGAAAAAAAAGCCTTTGGGTAAGCTCAAGCTTCTCCATTCCAACATATGAAGTTAAATTTTACTACCGGTAACTGTCACTGTGCTTCTATTTGTCCATTTTACGACGTCTCGTTCCCTTTGTCTTCTTCAAGCTAAATAAGAGATTAGAGAGTAGAAATTTGCAAATGATGGGTTTATCTCTATGTGGAAGGCTGCAGCAGCTCCCTGCTCTGACAGTCGTCTTTCCCAGTCAGTCATGTCCAGTCTGCGTTTTGATATTTTTGAGAATTTCTACAAACAAACAGCTGCGAACAAAATGTGAGACAATCTTGAAGACAAACTTACTTGGCCAACCACAGAAGATATTTCTGATGATGGAGATCCAAATCTACCTCTGGATTTTCTCTGTGTAAGACAAAATTCATTAATGTGTTTTAGATGTGAAGACCAATGATTGATACAAAAAATGCAAGATTTCACTAGAACAAATTATGAATGTAAGCTTTTTGTTGAGTTGAGATGCCTTTTACCCCTCCAGAGCGACCTTGACTGTGGGGGCAGGAACCGGTTTTAATGACAAGCCAGACCTCCACCCAAGTTTTTACAACATGGACTGGATGGCATTTGTTCCGGATGAGACTCCACTTTCTGCCATTGCCATTCCCGGAACACATGAAAGCCTGACGCTGTACGGAGGACCACTTACTGTGTGTCAAGTTTGGACTTTGAAAAAGCAGCTGAGAGTGGGAATACGATATTTGGATGTGCACGCCGGGATATGGTTTCCCACACAAAAAAAGATCTATATCCGTGATGGTATTTGGATGTTTTGGCAGCATCTGGATCTAGGAGAAGTCCTAAAGCAGATCTCAGATTTTTTAAAAATCCACAAAAATGAGACTGTGCTTTTAAAACTCACCTTACATGGACTTTACAAGTCAAAAGTCGAGGATTTGGTTAAAACAATGATTGGTAAATTTCAAAACACAGTGTGGACAAAAATGTCCGTCCCAAAAATCAAGCAAGTCCGAGGTAAGATAGTTTTTTTGAGGAGTGAAACCTTTCATTCTGGAGCAGACAATGAAAAAAACACATTATTTGAATCTAACAAGTTGAAGAACGTTAAAGAAAAAATGAAACAAATGAAGTCACGCATCTGTGCTCATCAGATTGTTGTCACTGAGACTGCCGCCACCGCTTTAAGAAGCCCAAAATCCCTGGCCCGAAGAGTTAATCTGCAGCTGAGTGAATTAATTCAAAAGCACAAGACCCTTTCTTTAAACCCGGCCTGCTTAGGGGTCTTCAGCATGGACTTCCCAAGTGCAGAGACCATCAGCAACATGCTTCACCTCAAACCCTGTGATTGCGTTCAAAGACGAGGAACCCCACTTCCAGAGGGAACGGATGTGGAAGCACAGCAAAGACCAGCAGTTTCATCAAGAGCAGGGTCACTTTCTCAGACAGAACCAAGTTCCATACAAGGATCAGAAACAGCTAAACCAGAAACAACTTCTTCAGCAGTTATAAAACCAGAAAGTCTACTAGAGGCAGCTTATACCAAGAGTCCAACACTGGAGCGGAAATGTCAAAAATCACATTCTCCATCACCTGAAAATCTGTCAGAACCAGCTCCTTTATCAGGAACAGAATCAGAGACTCAACCAAAACCAGCTATTTTGTCAAGGCTAGAACAAGAATCAACGGTTGTACCAGAAGAACAACCAGAATCAACTGCTCCACCAGCAAAAGAACCAGTATCAACTGCTTCAAAAGCAGAAAAAACATTATCAACAGTTTTACCAGAAGAACCAGAATTATCTACTTCTATTGCAGAGGAATCCGTATCTATCCTACCAGGAGAAGAACCAAAATCAACTATTCAACCAGGAGAAGAGCCAGAATCAACTGCTTCAACAACAGAAGAACCAGAATCAACTGCTTCAATAGTAGAAGAAGCAGTATCAACTGCTCTACAAGGAGCAGAAGCACTATCAACTGCTTCAACAGAAGAAGAACCAATAACAACTGTTTCAACAGCACAAGAACCTATATCAACTGCTATACCAGGACAAGAACCACAATCAACTGCTCTAACAGTAGAGGAACTAGAAACAACTGTTGTACCTGGGTATCTACCTGAATCAACTGCTATCCTACCAGAAGATTCAGTATCAACTGCTGTACGAGCAGAGAAAATAGAGTCAACTGCTTCAATGCCAGAAACACCAATATCAACTGCTCTACCAGGAGAAGAACCAGAATCAACTGCATCAATAGCAAAAGAACCCGAATCACCTGCTTCAATAGAAATAGAACCTGTATCAACTGCTCTACCAGGAGAACAACCAGAAACATCTGCTTCTAGGGTAGGAGAAACAGTATCAACTCTTTTACCAAGAGAAGAACCAAAATCAACTTCTTTGAGCGTAAAACCACCAGTAACAACTGCTTCAACAGAAATAGAGCCAGTATCAACTGCTTCAACAGTAGAAGAACCAAAATCAACTGCTCTGCCAGGAGAAGAGCCAGAATCCACAGCTCTACCAGTTAAGGAACCAGAAACAACTGCTTCTATGGCAGAGAAACCAGTATCAACTGCTCAACCAAGAGAAGAACCAGAATCAAGTGCTTCAACAACAGAAGAACCAGAATCAACTGCTCTACCAGTAGTACAGCCAGAATCAACTGCTCTACCAGTTAAGGAACCAAAATCATCTGTATCTATAGCAGAGGAACCAGTATCAACTATTCTACCAGGAAAAGAACCAGAATCAACTGTTTCAACATTGGAACAACCAGTATCAACTGCTCTACCAGAAGAAGAACCAGAAACATCTGCTGCTGTGGCAGAGCAACCAGTGTCAACTGTTTTACCAAGAGAAGAACCAGAATCAACTGATTTGACAAAAAAAATGCCAGTAACAACTCCTTCAACAGAAATTGAACCAGTATCAACTGCTGTACCAGGAGAAGAGCCAGAATCCACTGCTCTACCACTTAAGAAACCAGAAACATCTGCTTCTGTGGCAGAGGAACCAGTATCAACTGTTCGACCAAGAGAAGAACCAGAATCAATTGTTTCTACAGAAATAGAACCAATATCAACTGCTTTACCAGTAGTGGAACCAGAAACATCTGCTTATATGGCAGAAGAACCAGTATCCACTATTATACCAAGAGAGGAAAAGGAATCCACTGCTTCAACAGCAGAGGAACCAGTCTCAACTATACTACCAGGAGAAAAACCAGAATCAACTGTTTCAACAGCAAACGACCCAGTATCAACTGCTCTACCAGGAGGGGAACCAGAAACATTTGCTTCTATGGCAGAGAAACCAGTATCACCTATTTTACTAGGACAAGAACAAGAATTACCTACTTCGACAGCGAACGAACCAATATCAACTGCTTCCAAACTAGAAGAACCAATATCAATTTATCTACCAGGAGAAGAGGCAATATCAACTGCTCTACCAGTAGAGGAACCAGAAACATCTGCTTCTATGCCAGAGGAACAGGTATCAACTTTTCTACCAAGAAATGAACTAGAATCAACTGTTTCAACAGCAGAAGAACCAGTATCAGCTGCTTCAACAGAAATTCAACCAGAACTAACTGCTTCAACACAAATAGAACCAGTTTCATCTGCTCTACCAGGAGTAAAGCCAAAAACATCTGTAACAATGGTAGAAGGAAAAGAATCAACTGCTCTATCAGGAGAAGAACAAGAATCAACTGCTTCGGCAACAGAAGAACCAATATCAACTGTTCTTCCAGGAGAAGAGCCAGTATCAACTGCTCAACCCGTTAAGGAATCAGAAAAATCTGCTTCCATGGCAGAGGAACCAGTATCAACTATTATACCAAGAGACAAACCAAAATCAATTGCTTCGTCAGCAGAAGAACCAGAATCAACTGCTCTTCCAGTAGAGGAACCAAAAACATCTACTTCTATGCCAGAGGAAACAATATCAACAATCCTACCAAGAAAAGAACCAGTATCAACTGCTCTACCAGGCGAAAAACCAGAATCAACTGTTTCAACACCAGAAGACCAAATTTCAACTGCTCTACCAGTAGAGAAACCAGAAACATCTGCTTCTACGGCAGAGGAACCAATATCAACTATTCTACCAGGAGAAGAACCAGAATCAACTGCTTCAAAAGTAAAAGAACCAATGTCAACAGCTCTACCAGGAGAACAGCCAGAATCAACTGCTTTATCAGTAGAGGAACCAGAAACATCTGCTTCTATGCCAGAGGAACCAGTATCAACAAATCTACCAAGAGAAGAACCAAAATCTACTGCTCTACCAGGAGAAAAGCCCGTATCAACTGCTCTACCCGTTAAGGAACCAGAAACATCAGCTTATATGGAAGAGGACTCAGCATCAACCGCTCTTCCAAGAGTAGAGCCAGAACAAACTGCTCTACCAGTAGAGAAACCAGAAACATCTGCTTCTATGCCAGAGGAACCAGTATCAACAAATCCTCCAAGAGAAGAACCACAATCTACTGCTCTACCAGGAGAAAAGCCTGAATCAACTGCTCTAACAGTAGAGGAACCAGAAACATCTGCTTCTATGTCAGAGGAACAAGTATCAACAAATCTACCAAGAGAAGAAACAGAATCTACTGCTCTACCAGAAGAAGAGCCAGAATCAACTGCTCCCCTTCCCGTTAAGGAACCAAAAACATCAGCTTCTATGGCAGAGGAATCAGTATCAACCGCTCTTCCAAGTAAAAAACCAGAACCAACTGCTCTACCAGGAGAAAAGCCAGAATCAACTGCTCTAACAGTAGAAGAACCAGAAACATCTGCTTCTATGTCAGAGGAACCAGTATCAACAAATCTACCAAGAGAAGAAACAGAATCTACTGCTCTACCAGGAGAAGAGCCAGGATTAACTACTCTACCCGTTAAGGAACCAGAAACATCTGCTTCTATGGCAGAGGAACCAGTATCCACTATTCTACCAAGAGAAGAAACAGAATCAACTACTTCAACAGCAAAAGAACCTGTATCAACTGCTTCAACAGCAGAAGAACCAGTATCATCTGCTCTACCAGTTAATGAACCAGAAACATCAGCTTCTATGGCAGAGGAATCGGTATCAACTGCTCTACCAAGAGAAGAAACAGATTTAATTGTTTCAACAGAAATAGAACCAATATCAACTGCTCTACCAGCAAAGGAACCAGAAACATCAGCTTCTATGGCAGAGGAATCAGCATCAACCGCTCTTCCAGCAGAAGAGCCAAAACCAACTGCTCTACCAGTAGAGGAACCAGAAACATCTACTTCTATGGCAGAGGAACCAGTATCAGCTATTCTACCAAGACAAAAACCAGAATCAACTGCTTCTACAGCAACAGAACCACTATCAACTGCTTTCACAGTAGAAGAACCAATGACAGTAGAAGAACCAATGTCAACAGCTTTACCAGGAGAACAGCCAGAATCAACTGCTTTACCAGCAGAGGAACCAGAAACATCTGATTCTATGCCAGAGGAACCAGTATCAACAAATTCTCCAAGAGAAGAACCACAATCTACTGCTCTACCAGGAGAAAAGCAAGAATCAACTGCTCTAACAGTAGAGGAACCAGAAACATCTGCTTCTATGTCAAAGGAACCAGCATACACTATTCCACCAAGAGAAGAACCAGAATCAACTGCTTCAACAGCAAAAGAACCACTATCCACTACATCAACAGTAGAAGAACCACTGTCAACCGCTCTACCAGGAGAACAGCCAGAATCAACTGCTCTACCAGTAGAGGAACCAGAAACATCTGCTTCTATGCCAGAGGAACCAGTGTCAACAAATCCTCCAAGAGAAGAACCAGAATCTACTGCTCTACCAGGAGAAGAGCCCGTATCAACTACTCTACCCGTTAAGGAACCAGAAACATCTGCTTCTGTGGCAGAGGAATCAGAATCTACTGCTCTACCAGGAGAAAATCCAGAAACAACTGCTCTACCAGTAGAGGAAACAGAAACATCTGATTCTATGCCAGAGGAACAAGTATCAACAAATCTACCAAGAGAAGAACCAGAATCTACTGCTCTACCAGGAGAAGAGCCAGTATCAACTGCTCCCCTTCCCGTCAAGGAACCAGAAACATCAGCTTCTATGGCAGAGGAATCAGTATCAACCGCTCTTCCAAGACTAGAGCCAGAACCAACTGCTCTACCAGTAGAGAAACCAGAAACATCTGCTTCTACGGCAAAGGAACCAATATCAACTATTCTACCAGGAGAAGAACCAGAATCAACTGCTTCAACAGCAGAAGAACCAGAATCAACTGCTCTACCAGGAGAAGAACCAGTATCATCGGCTCTTCCCGTTAAGGAACCAGAAACATCAGCTTCTATGGCAGAGAAATCAGTATCAACTACTCTTCCAGGAGAAGAGCCAAAACCAACTGCTCTTCCACTAGAGGAACCAGAAACATCTACTTCTATGGTAGAGGAACCAGTATCAACTATTCTACCAAGAGAAGAACCAGAATCAACTGCTTCTACAGCAAAAGAACCAGTATCAACTGCTTCAAAAGTAGAAGAACCAATGTCAACAGCTCTACCAGGAGAACAGCCAGAATCAACTGCTTTACCAGTAGAGGAACCAGAAACATTTGCTTCTATGCCAGAGGAACCAGTATCAACAAAGCTACCAATAGAAGAACCACAATATACTGCTCTACCAGGAGAAGAGCCAGAATCAACTGCTCTACCAGTAGAGGAACCAGAAACATCTGTTACTATGCCAGAGGAACCAGTATCAACAAATCTACCAAGAGAAGAACCAGAATCTACTGCTCTACCAGAAGAAGAGCCAGAATCAACTGCTCTACCCGTTAATAAACCAGAAACATCTGCTACTATGGCAGAGGAACCAGTATCAACAAATCTACCAAGAGAAGAACCAGAATCTACCGCTCTACCAGGAGAAAAGCCAGAATCCACTGCTCTAACAGTAGAGGAACAAGAAACATCTCCTTCTATGTCAGAGGAACCAGGATCAACTATTCTACCAAGAGAAGAACCAGAATCAACTGCTTCTACAGCAAAAGAACCACTATCAACTGCATCAACAGTAGAAGAACCAATGTCAACAGCTCTACCAGGAGAAAAGCCAGAATCAACTGCTCTAACAGTAGAGGAACCAGAAACATCTGATTCTATGTCAGAGGAACCAGTATCAACAAATCTACCAAGAGAAGAAATAGAATCTACTGTTCTAGCAGGAGAAGAGCCAGGATTAACTACTTTACCCGTTAAGGAACCAGAAACATCTGCTTCTACGGCAGAGGAACCAATATCAACTATTCTACCAAGAGAAGAAACAGAATCAACTACTTCAACAGCAAAAGAACCTGTATCAACTGCTTCAACAGTAGAAGAACCAGAATCGACTGCTTCAACAGCAGAAAAAACAGAATCAACTGCTTCAACAGCAGAAGAACCAGTATCGTCTGCTCTACCAGTTAATGAACCAGAAACATCAGCTTCTATGGCAGAGAAATCTGTATCAACTGCTCTACCAAGAGAAGAACCAGATTTAATTATTTCAACAGAAATAGAACCAATATCAACTGCTCTACCAGTAGAGGAACCAGAAACATCTGCTTCTATGGCAGAGGAACCAGTATCAACTATTTTACCAAGAGAAGAACCAGAATCAACTGCTTCTACAGCAAAAGAACCACTATCAACTGCTTTACCAGCAGAAGAACCAGAAACATCTGCTTCTATGCCAGAAAAACCAGTATCAACAAATCTAACAAGAAAAGAACCAGAATCAAATCTAACAAGAAAAGAACCAGAATCTACTGCTCTACCAGGAGAAGAGCCCGTATCAACTGCTCTACCCGTTAAGGAACCAGAAACATCAGTTTCTATGGTAGAGGAATCAGTATCAACCGCTCTTCCAAGAGAAGAGCCAGAACCAACTGCTCTACCAGTAGAGAAACCAGAAACATCTACTTCTATGGCAGAGGAACCAGGATCAACTGTTCTACCAAGAGAAGAACCAGAATCAACTGATTCAACAGCAAAAGAACCACTATCAACTGCATCAACAGTAGAAGAACCAATGTCAACAGCTCTACCAGGAGAACAGCCAGAATCAACTGCTCTACCAGTAGAGGAACCAGAAACATCTGCTTCTATGCCAGAGGAACCAGTATCAACTATTCTACCAAGAGAGGAACCAGAATCAACTGCTTCAACAGCAGAGGAACCAGTATCAACTTCTCTACTAGGAGAAGAACCAGAATCAACTTTTTCAACATCAGAAGAACCAATATCAACTGCTCTACCAGTAGAGGAACCAGAAACACCTGCTTCTATGGCAGAGGAACCAGTATCAACTATTCTACCAGGAGAAGAACCAGAAACATCTTCTTCAACAGCAAAAGAACCAGTATCAACTGCTTCGACAGCAGAAGAATCAGAATCAACTGCTCTACCAGGAGAAAAGCCAGAATCAACTGCTCTACTAGTAGAGGAACCAGAAACATCTGCTTCTATGGCAGATGAACCAGTATCAACTATTCTACCAAGAGAAGAAGCAGAATCAACTACTTCAACAGCAAAAGAACCAGTATCAACTGCTGTCATTATAAACACACAGCGTGCAACAGATTCTTATTTAGCTCTCCCCATCAACCAAATACATCCACCTACAGAAACCCATTTAGAACCAGCTGTAGCTCTGTACCAGCCTGCTGTTCTTCCTGTTGTTCCTTTCAAAATAAAGCAGCAGCCCTTGCTGCGGTGGAGACAACGCAAATGCAATAGAGGGTAAAAGAAAAATAATTAAATTAAATTAAATTAAATTATATCAAATTAAATTACTAAATATTTGGGGGGGGGGCAACCTTTCTCTTTGTTAAAAATACAAATTTAAACGAAAAACTGGGATTTTTGTCTTGTTTCTTTCATAGTTATGGAACAGGCAATATCTTGTGCAGTTTCTTGTGTTTTTTTAACTTTGGTTTTAGAGAAAACATTAAAGATAGAAAAACCTTCACAATGTGGATATGCAGAGAACTGTAATTGTAAGTAAAGTTTAACAAAAATTCACTTTTTTTACAAAAAAAAAGAAGGAAAAGCTCTCAACATGAAGGGAGGGCAACAAAAATGTAACAGGAAAACCCAAAAGAAAACATTCTCTTCAATTAAAATAAAAATTATTTTGTTTTATAATTTCCCATTCAGGTTAAAAAATTATATACAAGTTTTGTGGGAAATTGGGGCAAACAAAGTTTTAGGCAGAGAAAATTCAGCTGGTCTTCAGTAAATACATGGCATCATGTTGTCAGCAGGTGGTGCTGCTTCACTTGGCCTCAGTTTATTAGTTTTTCATCATGAAACCTGTTCTGAAAGATTTTTGACTTCCCCCAGAGGTGGAGATCAATAATGATACTAATAATGACTTCAAAATTGGGGGGGGTAGAGTGAGGGGGCTAGGCTTTTGCTGGCCCATTTCACCCCTGTAGCTCTGGCCCTGACATCCCCCTTCTTCTCTATGAGTTCTGGTAAATCCCCTGTCCATTCAGGGGGAGGAACCTTCCTTCATGTGGAGACCCCTGAGGTTTCTTCGTTTTTTTCTGGAAATGTTTTTTTTGGAGTTTTTCCTTACCGCGAAAGAGGGTCTAAGTCTAAGGTTAGGGATGTCCAGTTCAGTTCAGTCTAGTTAGTTCAATTCAGTATTTTCCTAATGAATTCTATGTATTCATTCCCTTTTTGATTTTATATTTTACTTTTTCAATTACCGATACGAAGCTCATCGAGACGACTGTTGTTGTGAATTTGGGCTATACAAATAAAATTGAATTGATTTGAATTAGAAAAATAAGAAGTCAAATTTCCAAGAGTGATTTAACATGTAATAAATAATGAAAACGTTGGTCCAATCCCGTATAACTGCAGTCATTAAATTAAAAAAACATTTTACATAATAAACAAGAGAGCTCACGGTGCTGTTCTGACTGATGTACTGTGTCATTTTTTACAAGAAAAATATGAGTGCAGCTGAAGTGGTGGTTGGGGTTCCTGCTGAGCGACTCTCGGTAATTTGATCAACCTGCCCGTAGATTCACCTTTAAAATTCACCTCCAGCTGTCTACAATGTTGCAATCTTCTAAAAAAATGTTTTTATTATTTCCTGGAAACAGCAGAATATTGAAGGTAAGAAAACTTCAAAGTTCTCACAAGGATTTTCTTGTTGCCATTTGAGTTATCAGACATTCTAGTCTTAACTTCATCTAAACTAGATCATCACAGGTCCTTAAAAAAACCTGGTGAATCTATCACTGGAAAAGTTAAATTAAAAAGACAGGAAAAATTGTTTGTTGTGATTTCACATTAGTTTAATTGATAGGAAAATAAATGTCAATAAATACAGTATAAAAAAAGTGTTTTTTCCTTGATGTCAGGGCCGCATCACTGATGAAACACAGTCAACTGACATACTGAAAGCCAGATGTTCTCATAAAAACGTAATTTCAGGAAACATTTCAGTTTTTTATATAGTTAATAATAATTTTTCATTAAAAAAGCACCTTTTAAAACTAATAATAACCAAATAAACTAATGTAACTGGTTACATTACAAAGAAAGACATGTTTTAAGATTGGATTTAGAATCTGCTGCTTTGGTGAGAAGGTGATTTCATAAAGGGCATTTTTAATTTCATGGAGTTGTTAGATTGAAAAGTTAAGATGAAACAATTCTTTCATGAATTTTAGAAAAAAAAAAGGTTGAAATGGGACAAAGATAATTCCAATCAGATGTGAACTGGGCTTTTCAAGACATTACCAGTGGTGTCAGAATCCAGGCGTGGGGGGCATGACCAACCTGCCATTGAAGCTTCATTTTGGCTAAACACACCTGATCCAGAAAATCAGCAGTAGATAAGGCAGGATTTCTGAAAAACTAGCAGAAGGCCGGCCCTTGAGGCCTGGAGTTTGGCACCCCTGCAATAGAGGGAGTCGATAATGGATAAAATCAAAGGGAGGAGATGTGGGGGCAGTGGCAGGATTTTATCAAGGCTATGGGGAGGGGAATTGGGGCTTGCATGTGGAAATGTTTGATTAATGGATGAGATCAGAAATCTCTGCAGAACTTGGTAGCTGGGAAGGTGTTTAGTACCAGAGGAGGTTTGGGATGTGGAGAAAGTTGGAAGAACAGAGCTGAACAGAACAAAGGTTACCTCTAACCCTTGTGCTATCTTAGATGACCCCACCCTTACTTTGACGTGTTCTCCCTACCATGACAAAGGTGGATAAAGGTGGAAAGATTTCATGTAATCCATGGACACCAGTGAAGATCACAAATCATTGAAGAAAAAAGGTTCAGCGCACTGTCTAGTGGGTCTAGATGACCCAACTCCCAATGTTAAAGTGCTTAGGATAGCACAAGGGTTTATTATTTCTATTGGAAAAACATCAAAAATCATTTGCATGTGTTCTCTGAGTAAACGGGAGATGGAAAGGAGTTTGCTGTCTCTTATTTAAGATCCAATAGAGTAGAAGACCCTGTTGATCTGGATTGGTTATTTTGAAGAGGATCAAGTTTTTTCTTTTACTGCCAATTGGTGATTTGATTCAACGAAGCTGCAAAATTACTGAGAAAAAAACTAAGTTAAGACAGCTAGATGTCTCATATTTTTTAATATGAGTTATAATATACAACAGTAGATAGATACAGAGAACAAGTGACATCGGCTTTTAATAAAAAAATGATTGAAAGCTGCCCAAAAAAATTGTTCGATGAGCAGAACCACTGAGAACCAACCAGGAAAATCAACTAGAACTGTTCTGTTTTTGAGACTTTGTCTATGAGCATTTGTGAACAGAAATAAGCTGCTTTCTCTAATTTGAATATTGGCTGGTTCAGAGCACGCCTGAGCTTGTACTCAGAGCCTAAGATGCAAAGCACGAGGAAGGAAGTATGTAAAGATAATATGTGTGGGGCTTTACATAAGTGCTTTACATAAAGTGCAGAAAGAATGAAACCTAATTATCATGACAAGAGAGACGGTAGGACAAAAAAACATGCCGTACTTTCTCTGTGGCATCAAGTGTCAAGTTCAAGATACGTTCCAGAAGTAAAAAAACAAAACAAAGCAGTTTCAGATCAGAAGAGTCAAACACATTCATATTTAATAACTTTAATAACTTAAAGCCTTAAATGAGCTCTACCGTTCAAAATAATCAACGTTAGGTGGTAAAATCAATATGATAAGACCCCATTTCATAAAAGACAACCTTTCACAAAGCTGTAAACTCCAGACTTTCCCCACAGAACACACAAACACTCAAGCACTGTGCTACCTAATTGTGGTGGTTGGGAAACACTGTACTGCACGCTTTCCATGTTGCCCTGCTTAAGAGCACCCGTGCTTATCATTAAGCTCCACAGAAGTCGGATGGTGGGAGTCGTTCATGGCAGGTGTTTTTGAGCAAAAAAAACAGTATGTTCCACGAGAACCAGGGTTGGGAAGTTCTGGTCTACCTCTTTGTGAAAGTCAGCTGCTAGAGCAGGGAAAGGAGGAGATCTGTCAGGTCAGAAGAGGAAGCAAAAGTTTGCAGAAGAGGCATCAAACAGTTAAAATCTTAAATCTGGCCATCTAAAATCAACAACAAAGTGAATAAAATAGTTTACCATTAATCTTACCAACAACCAAAGAACCAGTAGTCTGAGCTTTAACTCAAACGCTACACCAGGCAAGTGACATGTTCAAGAACACGCTAAACGTGGGTACTTGAACGTGCATTTTGCCCATGCTGTTCGCACTGGATGAGCTAGGTGGGGCTTCTTCTTTTGCTACTTTTTACTGGTGCCTGCATGCCACCTACAGTTGGAAGAGGCTTTGTGTGAAATGTTGAAGCTGTCCAAATATCCTAAAATTTGCCCGGCAGCCCTCTCTCCACGCAGGGAGAGGGATCCCTGAGCTCTCTGGCAAGACCGGGAGCCGGGGATCATATCACATCTGAGCCGGGGGTCGTCCGTGTCCCGGTGGTGTGGGTTCTGGCACCGGCCTTCTTCATATTTTCCAACTGCGGGTGAGCCTGGTCGGGCCAGCCACATTTATAACACCCGTGGCCCGGGGGGCTGCCTGGAGCGTGGGGGCGGGTCTTCCCTGGGGGGCCCTGACCTGTGCCCGGGGGGATGCTTAGGACTCCTGGGTGGTGGTGGGCCGCCTGTCTGGGGCTTGGGGTGCCAGTACAAGTACTGGAAATCTTGGATTCCAGTCAGTATGAGCAGATTCTTACAAACAATGTTCAAGAATCAATGACAAAGTTGAAGTTGCGCCTGGGCTGGATACTTCAACAATGACCCTAAACACTGCTCTAATTCTACAAAGGCATTCATGCAGAGGAACAAGTACAATGTTCTGGAATGGCCATCTCAGTTCCCAGACCTGAATATTATTGAAAATCTGTGTTGTGAGTTAAAGCGGGCTGTCCATGCTTGGAAGCCATCAAATCTGACTGAACTGGAGATGTTTTGCAAAGAGGAATGGTCCAAAATACCTTCAACCAGAATCCAGGCCCTTATTGGAAACTGTAGGAAGCGATTGGAGGCTGTCATTTCTGCAAAAGGAGGATCTACTAAATATTGATGGCATGTTTCTGTCTTAAATCCAATAAACTTCATTTCACTTCTCAAATATCACTGTGTTCATCTGCTATATGATATATTTTACTAAAATTGATGATCCGAACAACCAATGATTCATGAAGAAAAATCTTGAAAATTATCAGGGATGCCCAAACTTTCTCATACCACTGTATTGCTGTCATCGAATTCCAGCTGACCACAAACCGCAATTATTCATTTCTCCACCATGATACATTTTTACATGGTTGGCATTTCCATGAATGAAAGGGATGCCATCTAGAGGGCTGCACTGGAATTGCATCGCAAATCTCACGGGAGCGGGAGGTTTTCCGCATTTTTATTATGGGCTGTTTGTCCCCTGGAAATACCCTCGGTTTAAATGTTTCAATTTTTTAAACTCTCTTCTTCTCTTTGGAAAGCCCCTGCATTTGCAGGACTGAAGTGAACTCTTAGCAAAAAGTAGTAAACTTGATGTTTATTTCATTTCATGAAGTATACTTAAGTGTATCAAGTCTACTATATACCCTGTATGTGTTGCACAGGAAGTATCCAAACTGAATATTTCTTCAGATTAAATTAAAATATATATATATTTATAATTTATAGATAGTCTATGAAAAATATTCTTTAAGCATACTGCCTCACCTTTAGTATAGTATACTTGTAGTACACTTATGTAGACTATATACTTTTGGCTAAGGAAACAGCAATGAGTCCACATGCAAGTGAACACATTCGAAAAATACTATTTAGAAAATAGATTCAGCAGCTGTTAAGTTTGTGTAGAATTGCAAAGTGAAACTGTTATTCAAAGGACATACATTGAACTACTTCAAGCCTCTTCTTGACCCATGCAGAAGCCTCATATCACAAACAGCAGCAGTGGGTTTGGTGTCCTTGCTTTTATGTTGCTTCTTTTTCTCTGTCTGACTCTAAATGAAGGGTTTAGGAGGTATAACAGACTTGCAAATGAGATTATCTTGATGCCTGCAGCAGCAGCTCTCTGCCCTGTTGGCAGTTTTCTTTGTGTCTCGATCCTCTCCGCTTCAGGAGGCACTCTACAAACAGACATTTAAGACTAACATGTGAGCAGATTTTAAGGACAAACACTGAAAATCAGCATTACAGACTATGAAGATCCATCATTGCCTGTGGATTTTTTGCTTGTAAGACAAATCTCTTCCTCTTTTTTTTAAAAATAGTTTTAATTAGTTTCTTCGAAGCAGAAAAATCTTTGTAAAAATGTTCCCTTGAATGTTCTCCATTTTCCTCTCCAGGGTCACCTCCAGTGTGAGGGCAGGAACTGGTTTTAACGATAAGCCAGACCTACATCCAAGCTTTAAGAACACGGACTGGATGGCATTAATACCGGATGAGACCCCGATCTCAGCTGTCCCCCTCCCAGGGACACACGAAAGCTTGACATTTTCTAAGTTAAAGTTTGCTGGGAATCAAGTTTGGACTTTGGAGCAACAACTCAGAGTGGGTATAAGATATTTTGACATCCATGCTGGAATGTGGTTGGCTTCAGAAAATGAGATTAGCATTCGTGACGATAAATGGATGATTGATCAAAAGATCAATTTACAAACAGTCATAGAGCAGATACGTAGTTTCTTACGAAGCCACAAAAAGGAGGCTGTGGTTCTGAAGTTGACGTTGCAGGGACTTCAACAAGACAAAGTTGCAGCTATGATTAAAAAATTATTTGGAAAGTTTGAAAACGTTTTGTGGAAGGAAAAAGGGATACCAACCATGGAAAAAGTGAGGGGCAAGATTGTGCTTTTAGACAATGGTATGTTACACTTTGGAATCCAAAACAAGAACTCAAAATTCTTTGAATCAAATAAGTTAGTAAATGTGGAAGGCAAAATTGAAAGCATGAAGCTCGACTTCTGTGATCGTAACATTGTGGTGACTGAAAACCCTGCTATTCGTTTCCAAGATACAAAAAAAGTAGCTAAAAAGATTAACCAATACCTAAGTGAGTTTTTACAAAGACACAAAATAAGCTCTTCCAACCAAGGCTGTTTGGGAATCATCAGCATGGACTTCCCCAGTCCTGAGCTTATTGAGAAAATTATTCACCTTAAACCATGTAACTGTGGACAAAAATTGGGGGCAGGATCAAAAAGGCTGCATGGTTCCAGAAGCCAGACAGAAGAAACAAAAGTAGAAACCGACGGTGGAGCTCCAGGAGGAAGAGGACTTGACAATACCGACTGGATGACATCCATACCTGATGAGACTCCCCTTTCAGCCCTCAGCATTGCTGGAATACGCCTATTATTTGGAAAAAAACAAGTTTGGACCATGACACAGACACTCAAAGACGGAATTCGTTATTTTGACATTAACGTTGGTGTGTGGCGAGCTACAGAAAAAGAGTATTACATCCGTTCTACCAAATGGATGGTGGAGGAAGTTCTTCTCCCCATATCTAGTTTCCTAAGAACCCACAGTCATGAAACTGTTCTTTTGAGACTTACCATACATGGACGTACCAAAACCATAGTTGACGATTTTACAAAGACGTCAACGGAAAAGTTCAAAGACATCATGTGGACAAAGCGGTCAGTCCCAACCATGACGGAAGCAAGGGGTAAGATAGTTTTCTTGAAGACAAAAAGCTTTGACTTTGGAGCGGAATACCACAAATCACAGATTTTAGATTCAAACATGATGACAAACTTTGAAAAGAACATTGAACTACTAAAGTCAGACATTTGTGGTAGTCAACTTGTGGTCACTGAGAACCTTGCATCAGATCAGGAAAGTCTGGAACAATTACCTAAGTTTGTGCAGAGATATATCAGCGGTTCCTCTGGCTTTGGCTGTTTGGGAATCATCAGCATGGACGACCCCAGTCCTGAGCTTATTGAGAAAATTATTCACCTTAAACCATGTAACTGTGGACAAAAATTGGGGGCAGGATCAAAAAGGCTGCATGGTTCCAGAAGCCAGACAGAAGAAACAAAAGTAGAAACCGACGGTGGAGCTCCAGGAGGAAGAGGACTTGACAATACCGACTGGATGACATCCATACCTGATGAGACTCCCCTTTCAGCCCTCAGCATTGCTGGAATACGCCTATTATTTGGAAAAAAACAAGTTTGGACCATGACACAGACACTCAAAGACGGAATTCGTTATTTTGACATTAACGTTGGTGTGTGGCAAGCTACAGAAAAAGAGTATTACATCCGTTCTACCAAATGGATGGTGGAGGAAGTTCTTCTCCCCATATCTAGTTTCCTAAGAACCCACAGTCATGAAACTGTTCTTTTGAGACTTACCATACATGGACGTACCAAAACCATAGTTGACGATTTTACAAAGACGTCAACGGAAAGATTCAAAGACATCATGTGGACAAAGCAGTCAGTCCCAACCATGAAGGAAGCAAGGGGTAAGATAGTTTTCTTGAAGACAAAAAGCTTCGACTTTGGAGCGGAATACCAAAAATCAAAAATTTTAGATTCAAACATGATGACAAACTTTGAAAAGAACATTGAACTACTAAAGTCAGAAATTTGTGGTGGTCGACTTGTGGTCACTGAGAGCCTTGCATCAGATCAGGAAAGTCTGGAACAATTAACTAAGTTTGTGCAGAAATATATCAGCGGTTCCTCTGGTTTTGGCTGTTTGGGAATCATCAGCATAGACGACCTTCAAAGTGAACTCATTAATAGCATTGTACATCTCAGACCATGTGACTGTAATCAGACAGGGGGACAATTACATTCAAACGACTCAACCAATACAGCAAAAATTAAACCACTATCTTTACCACGTCTATTGGACCCACACCTCATTTATCTTCCGATGGTTTCTTCCATGAGGCATCCCATTCCAGAGCCCCAGTTGGTATTTCGTAAATGTCGTAGAGGGTAACAAAACCCATAAAGGGGGTCACAAAATGATGCAATAATGTAAAGTTTTGGCTGATAACACCAATAAACTTTAAATGGTGATGCAGTGTTATCTTTCTAACAAATGTGTTGTATGTTTCCTGGTATATTGTATATAAAATTGAGACACCTGTGAAGATTCTCACAGATAACTTCAATTAATGTTTTTCCAGATGTTTCTGAAAGGCTTGCGTCTCATATCACTGAACTGGACTTAGTTACACACTGAATTAGACTTAAATTTTTGTGGAATTTAAAATGTCCTACCCGTGTATGTATTTGTTACAAGTGTTACTGCGTACTACTTAAAGATACCACACTTTTAGAAAAGTTTTATTAACTTTTTAAAAAGTTATTTTATTGGTTAAAACCAATTTCAACAAGAGAATTAGTTTTTAAAGTTCTTTTAGCAAAACTGGATTGGACCAAAATGAAAAATGGATCAGTGTTTGTATCCGTGTGTGGGAGGAGGATTTGCCTAGGTACTAGTCATAAATCATTACAGTATTTTCTCTGGCAGTGGCTACTAGCTCTTTGGACATGACCATTGAGAGGCACAAAATTCCCTGGAACTTTTTCTTTTTTTAAGAAAAAAGAACAAGTGGGATCAGAAGCAAGACACAACTGAGCTCCTAAACCAGATTTGGAGCGGAGTTCAAGTTTCTTAAGCAGAGGCAGCTAGTAGTAATAAGCAGTTGCTGGGTCAACCTTAACCCTTGTGCTATCTTATGAGGTCCAGATGAACCGATCCTTACATTGACGTGTTATCCCTACCATGACACAGTTGGAAAAAGGGGAAGAGGATTTCATGTAATCCATGGAAACCAGTAGAAGATCACATATCATTAAAGAAAAAAGGTTTAGCGCACTGTCTAGTGGGGTCTAGATGACCCAACTCCCAATGTTAAAGATCCTAGGATAGCACAAGGGCTAAAGCAGCGCATTGCACAGAAAAAGTTACATACATTGCTTGTGGAATCAAATTACAGAGATATTAGTTCTTATTTGGCAACTTTATTTGAACACAAAAGATGACTCTGCCGTACAGGTAGATACTCAAAAACATAAGCCTATGCTCCACAGCTGAGCTGAATGTAAGAACAATAACAATACCCCATGGGGTGATCTGTGCTAAACATGTAAAGCTCTGTCAGTGTGAAGAAACTGAATTCTCTAGAAAGGACTGTATTAAATATATTAGGTTCGTACCCCGTCAGTTTCTTGCACACAGAAATAAATGAATAATGACTCAGAGACAAAACTTATCTTTTGTGGAGGTTTTACTTCGTACAAACACGAAGGGGACAGTCAGATGAACATGGTGCATTCAAAGTCCGAACCAACGAGCTCAGGGTTTGTCTTGGTATAAAAACCCTGCATTTGCATATTCAGAAGATCGTCTATTGGACCTCGTGTGAAAATCCTGCCCACGAAGAGACTGGAGAGAAACTCCAAGGCTAAAGTGAAGATAATTCTGAGGCCTGCTCAGCAGATCACACATGCACAGAAGAAAGGGAGTATGAGAAGAAACTGTGAGAAAAATAGTTTGGCTGTGCTTTCTTCAAATGTAATATAATTTTGAGATGACAATACATGCTCAGTGAATTAAGTTTAAACCATTAATGTAATAAAAGTTAAAGGCAGTTTCTAACTATTCTTCACAGTCAGGTTCCTAACATTAATATTATAACAAAAGCGGTCATGAAGACACAAAGATGGCGCCAATATGACACAAACAGACAGTTGTACATTAATACTCAAGTGCATACAACAGTTTTTACCTTCTTGTTTACAAACACTATACCAACTTAGTACAGCGGCTGCATGAGGAGGCGTATGAGTTTAGGGTTGGAACGGAGGTCCTAGACTGTAAATGTGAAAGGATTCAATATAACAAAAAAGTCTTATAAGATTTGTCATGACTTAAAGTTAAGCTAAGTTCAAGTCCAAAGGTAAGTCTTCTGAGATGTGATGTTCTATGATGTTTCTCATATTTATCTTCTGACTTACTGTAAAAATTTTAAAATTCAGACTTTTAGTCCAATCTTTGTACCTGATTTTAAACTGGCTTTTTATTTTTTGACTGGCTGTTCCTTAGCTAATAACTTGCTAAAGTCATTTTTGTGTCAATGAGCCACAAAATAAAAATATCCAGTACAGGAAAGCATTTAAATCCTCTGACAGGGTTTAAAGGGTTCTTGTAGCATTTTTCTCATGATGGACCTATATAAGAAAAATTGAACTTAAATTTGCTTTTCAGAGTACTTCTTTAGACAAATTGTGAATCTGCAGACGAAAAAATTGCAGCTTGAAAAAGATATCTGTTACATAGAAAGTATGTTGGATGAGTCAAAAGCTGCCTGATCTGCTCTGCATGGAGAGGGAAAGGGAGGCAGGGTTGCTCCAAACTAATGGTCCCACCCACAATTCAGAGGTGAATTACTGCTGCTCTGCAGTACTACGTCCAAAAAACAACAGCTTTTTTGATTTTGGCTAAAAACGTCATAATCAAAAAAATTTCTAATGCGGGAATGCTTTGAAAGTAGATCAAAATATAATCGTTTAAGATTCTTCCCTTTACTGTGACAGAAAAAAGGTCAACTCCAACTTCTGCCCTAAAGTAAAGTAACAACTGCTGTATGGACAGAAAATCTGTCTGTCGCTCTGTGACAGATGAGATTAGCTGTTCCTGTCTGGTTAAAAACCTATCATGGCTGACATGTTTGACTTTGCAAAGCTACGTCCAACACCGGGCTTGGGAATGTGCGTTCAAGCGACCACTTCCAATGGGAATTCTATGCAAATGCTGCCGTGTTCAAAACTTCAGGTTCACACATCACTACACAAGGTTTTAAGTCTGTTCTTGAGCTCTCAGTACAGAACACGCGAGTTAAAAAGTTCAACTAGTTGAACTTTGACTTGGATTTGGCAATTTGAAAATTGATCAAGGAGAAATTAAAATTTAAAGTTTGTGCCCAGACAGAATTGTGTGACACGAAGTCTTTCGATCAGTCGATCAGAATAGAGCTGCGAAAGAAAAAGCCTGGAGCAACATTGGTGAGATTTGCACTGCTTTGACATTTCACACCAAGCCTCTTCCAACTGTGAGTACATGTGCTGGTATGTGGTCCAGTGTGAACGCAATATGCAAAAGAGGCATTCTTGAACTCACGTCACATGACCGGTGTGTACGTAGCTTACGGTTTCAGCAGTGAGAGCTGGACTGCACCAGAGTGAGATTAACGTTTATCTCATATTTGTAATAAAGACACAATTTGCATCAACTGCCAGGCGAATGTCGGCATGGTGGATACCACGATACTCAAACGCATGCTGGTTTTGGGTCTCTCCACTGAGAGACGGGTTCAGGCTGGACCAGGCTCATCGGAACGAGCGGCCCTGACTCTGCAGCAGGAGGATCTCCCTCACCAGCTGCTGCGGGTCCAGCAGCTGAGGGAACGCCTCCATAGCAGTGTCCACCAGCTGGGCACTGAAGATGGCAAGCAGCTTCTTCCGCACAATGTCTCTCTCCCCCTTGTTTGGTTCCGGTGGGGGGACCTGGCGCTCCTCCCGCTGACTGGATATCGGGTCCAACCAATGGGATTGCTGGCGAGAATGGACTCTTATGTTCTGTAAGTCGGCTGGCTGACTGCATGCAGGTCTGCTGAGCAGGTACATGCTGGAGCAGTTGTGGGGGGCGCTGTAGGGAGCGTCTGTGGCGTGGCTGCTGATGCTGTGACGCTGGAAAGATGGACTGTGAAGAGATGGGTCTACTAAACAGCAGCTGCAAGGATACACTTTGGGAGGGAGGTATTGGTGGGCCATGGAGCCCCTGCACTGACAGCTTCTATGTGGGAACTGATCACTCCACATTGCCTCGGAGGTTTGACTGTCTATAGAGCCCAAACCAGAGTCCAGCTGGTCCTGAGAGGTACCATGTGGCGTTGAAGTCCTATCAGACTGCTGGACCAACTTCTCCCTCCTTGATGAGGACTTTCTGCCTGAGCGATGACTTGCCTTTGATTGGCTGCTTTTCTTTAAGGATCTGTTCTCGTTTCCCAGACTCAGTTTTAGAGCCATGTCCTCCTCCAAAGTGAAACTGGGTCCTGGAGCGGATCCGTAGTGCCCAGACACTGGGTTATGGGAGGAGGACGAGGGCCTGGCAGAGTCCCGTAGCTCATCTGCCACTGTGCGGTTGGAGTGTTTGGCTCGCTCAGAATGGTGGAATTTACACTTAACCCCATACGTACATTTCTTCCCTGAAAGAAAAGAGAAAAAAAGAGAAAATTAAGAAATTATTTTTTATGTTCATTTTCATTACTCAGATTGTACATTTAGGGTGTGGCCTAAGGTGACCCTGAAGTTCCAATCACACCAACAAAGATCACAACAAGGATTAAAAAAACAAAACATTGTGAAATCCTGGACTTCCAAGGAAACTCCGACCATAGAAAACTGGTACACAGAGGTCTTGAAGATTCTCCCTCTGGAAGGACTAACACACACCCTTCCTGACAATATTGAGGAGTTCAAGAAAATCTGGCAACCAGTTCTGGATAAGATTACTCGTTCTCTGGATGGAACTTGGTTCTAGTGAAATATGAAAAAGCTGTACTGGACTTTTATTTATTTATTTATTCATTCATTCATTCTCTTTGGTGGTGAAGAAACCCTACTTTTTTAACCTGCTGCTTGTATGTTTATGTTGTAATTTTAAAAAGAAATTGTGGGTTTTTAAACATCTTGATATTCTACGTCTCATGATCATGTTTTGATTAGCCCCCCCCCCCCCCAAAAAAAAAAAAAAAACCAACATAAATTCAAGGATTAGTCTGAGCATGTTGAAAGGAATGATGCAACCTGCTTGACCGTCTGCTTCAAGTGGACCGTTTTTTATTACTGAAACGAGACTTGCATTATTACAAAAGGATAAACTAGACAAAAGAGGTCATCCTTTACTTTCCTTTGCTGGTGAATTCAACTTAAGATTATCTGGAAAGCCTTGTTTTTACTTTGCAAACTATTCAAAACTTGCAAAGATTTACAATATTCAAAGTAATCTATCAAGTTTCAAGTTTTTTAAATTCTCTTTAGAAGCTTTTCTCAAAATCAGCAAAGTTTAGAATTTTTTTTGTCCCATTCAGAGCTACGTTCTTAAAAATAAGGAAACAAATATTTCAATGAGTCAAAGTTTTCCAAGTTTTCCAAACTCTTGACATTAGAAAAACTTGATTGAGGAATTAAAAAAAACACTCCAATTTCTCTGTAATTCATGGACAATTTAAAGGATATTATTTCAAAGTTCAATAAATGTTGACAAGTTAAAAAAAAAAGTAAAACAATGAAAACAAAATTCCAGAAACCACCGTTCTAAAAAAGAATGAAATGAAATAAAATGAAACATTTCTGAAAACAAAAGTAATTTCCAGATATCACTAATTGGATGATGATGTTTTTCCATCCCTTTGACCAAAAGTTATTTGGAATGAAGCAAACTGGGTACTATTCATAAAACTTGTATAAGTTGAGGACACATTTTAAAAAATGTAGAACGTCAAAAATCAAATGTTGTGATCCAATCAGCGATGTCCCGTTGTTTCTACCTTTTAATTTCTTATTGTATGTCGTTTTTTAACATTTTTATTTTGATATCTGGAAATTACTTTTGTTTTCCAAAACTTTCATTTTATTTCATTTCCTTTTTTTAGAATTGTGTTTTGGCTTCTGGAATTTTGTGTGGATTTCTAAAATGTAATGTGGAGGGTTTTTTTTTTAATTTGTTTTGCTTTTTTAATTGATGATGTGATCTTTAACATGTTTTTGCATCTAATGATACGCTGGTGTGATTTGCACTTTAGGGCCGCCGTAGTTACAGAACCAAAGATCCCACTAAGAGGAAACATTCTCTTTTTACTTGTACTTTTTCTAGACGTCAGTGTTGAAACACTTCAGCTCAGACTGGTATGGAGAGTGCTGCACAATGGGGCAACTTCAAATTAGTGTACCGGAAAACCTTGCTCTAGTTTGGGTTGAGTGCTGTTGTCATCTGCAAACTGAAAGCTGACATTATAGTGTCAGAAATGGGCCGCCAAGTGGGCGTGAAAATAATGACAGTTTCCTTTCCCAATTACCCTTTATGTACCATATGTGGACTTTTACCAGCTGTCAGTCAAAGTTGAAGAATAAAATGGGTGATTGAACAGACTTTATGCAGTCAACCCTTCAACACGGGAACTTTAGCTCTGCACTTTTTAGACTATCGAAACTGTTCAGCCGTTTAGACAATCTGTTCCAAGCTGAATCGGACAAAAGCAGCTTTGGACCGATATGCAACACTTTACAGTAGAGAAATGTTACGCATTTGTGCAAAGCCAATTTGAAAAGCAGCATTTCTCTGCATCAGAATCAGCTGATACCCGCTGATGGTCGTAGAGTAATGTCATTTCAACGAGTGTGTGTTTTCTAGTCATCTCCGATGTTAAAAGGTTGATTAAAATAACGATTTAAGATACTCCAACAACGTTTTATGATTGGAGTCACAATCTTTTTACGCTTATTTTGAATTGCTCAAATCTCACATCCTCCTCACTCACCATAAGGACACGGCTGTTTTTTCTTTGTTTTTGGGAACTTGCGCAGAAAATTCTCCAGGTTTGGTCCGTGGCGGCCCAGTGGGTCATCAGGAGGCATAAACCTGTGTCAAACATAAGCTTTAGTCGGAAACGGAAACCTTCCCCTCCTTTCCAACTGCCCCTTCATTGAAGGGTGGGGAGGACTCACTTGTTGTTGACGAAGGAATACATGAGCAGCCTCTCCTCGATGAAGCGCTTCCATTCGGGCTTCTCAGCCTGTAGGTCTCGATACATGTCGTTGGAGACCATGATGCCGTCTGACTCAAAGGCATGCTTGACGATGAAGCAGTCATCATTGCAGACGACACGCTTGCCCGCAACCCGGCGGGATGGAGTGAACACCAGAATCTTCTTCCTCTCCAGGTCTCGCAGAATGTGCTGATCTGCGCAGCAAAAACAAGCAACGCATGAAAATCAGGCGGCAAAATTTTACAAACAAGAACTAAACAGTATGAAGGAGCATCAAAAGAAAAAAATGCAGAAATGGATACATTGAAGCACACACATACATTTTGTTTGGAAAAAGACTAAAAGTACATAAATAAATTCATTTTTTGTGCTTTTTAAGTCCAATCCCAAAACAGAGTTGTATTTGCAAAATGACTGCCAGTGGCTGGAAGGCTCAGTTTGATGTGTGTAAGACTGGCGCATGGGAAAAAAGGTTTTGTTTCCCAGGGAGCGTCCTTAGCCAAGACCCTTCACACTACTGCCTGACTATATATATTGGTCACAAACATGACAAAAAGTGTGCATGTTAACTTTTGTATTTTCCATTACTAGGTTATTTTTCTATAGATCACAATCTTTTAGCGTCTGGAGTCAAATTTATTTTCCCCTGATGTATTATTTCCTGTTTGTTTGTGGTTGGCTCTGCTTACGTCAGAATGTAGTTTTCTTTTGTGAAGGCAAGAAGCTGTTGTGAGTCTACAAAACTAGCTTCACAGACCTTCGGATCCAGGTCATGATACTGAGCATCCCTCGGTCACCGCAGCACAGAAATGCTGACTATTAAAAAGAAACTCGCCTTCAATCTTCAACACCATCACAGCAAAAGATTCACTTGAGTCTTTTTTTTCCATCAGACAAATTTGACCTGGTTAGAAGTTAAACCCAGAACTTCCTGCAAGCAGTTTATCTGTTCATCTGTACAAAGCAGTGAAATCAGTTTCTATATGAGGTGATGCTTCTGGTGTCAAAGCCTGCAGGGAAACCCCAACGCTTCTAATTTGATTAGTTTCCTTACAACTGAGAAAGCTTTTTATTTTGAGGTTGGAAAGAGAAAAACATCTGACGTTTTTTTACCTTTCTTGGTTAAATCAGATACGACCTGCAGATCAACACTTCTGATAATCAGTGAGGGACTTTTCTTACCAGAAAAACTTGAATTTAATTGCCCTATAATAATTAAAAGTGCAATGCACGAGGAGTACACTGGATTTTTCCTGAAAGTATCCAGTCATGACACAGTCAAGATGAAATTTAATTTAATTTATTAGAAATAAAGAACAAATCGAGCCATCTCCAATTAATCAGGTTGTTCAGAAAGCTGATATTTTTTAGATGAACAGTCTCCTGACAGCTCCTCCATCTGAAGTGGGATTAAGAGGGTGTGAAGGTAAAAATAATCTGGATTATTTAAAAATGCATACTTTGTAGGGACATAAAAAGGTTTGAGTTCCTCAACGCTTTCCAATCCAGAATAAAAATACTGCCTTTTTATTTTTATTTTTACACTTAAAAAACCAACATGTTTAACTTCAAACTGTACAAAACAGAACTAACCTAAATATAATAAAGAAAGATTGTATAAATATATATATAAAAGCCAGTTGATATCTGATATTATCGATCAATTGACAAACCATGTTTTTAAAGAAGTCGGTGTGTCGTACAAATGCCAACTCCACACAGAAAGATCCCAGTTGGGATTTGAACCACCGTCTTCTCACTGTGAGGTAAAAGTGCTAACCACAAAAACTTTTACATATATCTAAACTGTCAGATTACTCTGTAGTTGAAAAATAAAGGAAGTTTGCCCTTTCCCCTCCACAAGTTTATGCAATCAAATCGATGTTATTGACACTGAAAAAAGCTCATCCATCTATTTTCCAAACTCGCTTCATCCCGTTTGGGGAACCAAAAGTTGCTGGAGCTTATCCCAGCCACTGTAGAATAAAGGCGGAGTACACCCATCGCAGAATCACACAGAGACACACAACCACACAGTCATATTCACAACTAATTCTACGTTCACACCAGCCATGTAACGTATATGATTTGTGTGATGCATATGCACATTTAGCTTCAGAGCAGGGAGGGCTGTTTCTTCTTTTTCTACAGTTTACTGGCATGTTCACCACTTACAGTTGGAAGAGGTTTGGTGCAAAGTATCGCAACATTGCAACTTTCACCAATCTTGCTTCAGGCTTTTTCTTTTACAGCTCTATTACAATATATAAAAGTCTTTGTGTTGTATAATTCCAGCAAGATACAAACCTGCAATTAATCATTTTCTTCAAAAGTCAGGTATTGTTTTTTGGAAAACAGTGCCAGAAGCAAGCATGACTAACTAATCATATTTAATCCGTGCAGAAGCTCCTTGAACGGTAAAGATCAGATCCTCTGATGACTGATAGTTTCTTTTCACATTCACGTTCCGTCCTCATACCTGTGATGGGGACGTCCGGTCTGGGCTGCTCTTTTCTCCAGGATGGCACAAAAACAGTGATGTCCTTGTGGCCTCGGTCCAGAAAGAAGTTCACCGCCAGCTGGATTCCCAGACAGGAGAACACTTCCTTGTTCCCGTGGCTAAATGGGAGAACCAGGAAATTTTCAGTGATTCTGAAACAACCCATGTGCAAAGTTCACACAACAGTCCTTTAAAAGATCAAATTCAACATTGTTCTGTATATAATCAGTTTATTCTGGCTTTACTCAGTTGTTTCTCACACTAACTGACTCAAATTTAAATGAAGCAAATTCAAGGCAACTGAGCAGATATCATGTTCATATTTTAACCCTAGATAATTATTTGCATCATGCTTTATACACACATTTCTGAGACCCCTATCTTATTAGAATGATCCAAATTTTTGTTAGAAAACCCATTGTATGAATCTTGGGCCATGTTTCCTGCCCTGCAGTTCATCATCATTCCACTAGGGGCAGTAGAAGATCTTTTCCTTATTTTAAGATGGCTGCATCCATGAAATCTTTTTGTCAAAACTGTAAGGTAACAATAACTCTATCCATCCATCCCTCCATCCATCCATCTTCTGCTCATCCAGGACCGGGTCGTGGGAGCAGCAGTCCAAGCAGAGATGCCCAGACTTCCCTCGCCCCGGCCACTTCCTCCAGCTCCTAAGACGTTCCAAGGCCAGCCAAGAGACGTAGTCTCTCCAGCTTGTCCTGGGTCTTCCCCGGGGTCTCAGCCCAGTGGGACTTGCCCGGAACACCTCCCCAGGGAGGCATCCAGGGGGCATCTGAACTAGATGGCCGAGCCACCTCAACTGGCTCCTTTCGATGTGGAGGAGAAGAGGTTCTACTCTGAGCTCTCCGCGGATGACCGAGCTTCTCACCCTATCCTAATGGACCGCCCAGCCACCCTACTGAGGAAGCTCATTTCAGCCGCTTGTATTCGGGACCTCCTTCTTTCAGCCATCATTTTCAATACTATATATATCTCATTAAAAATGATATTGCTCATTTTCTTTGTGGATTTCATCTAAATTTCCAAAAATTGGAATTTGCTGCCAATTCTTGTGGCCCTTACAGGGTTAAAACTCAATGAAGAAACTAAGCACCCCAAAAAAATGCTGAATAGGATTTATTATTAATTAAAAAAATGAAAGCATAAATGCTCCAATAGAACGTCAGAGGGTCTGGATCTTGAAGAGGTTCAGAATCCTGCAGCGCTGACTTTATAGCTCAGGGCTCTGAAAGGAGGAGTTCCTGCTCTCCGCTTTGCATATTAGGAAGGCACGCCTGAACCTGCACAGCAGGTTTAAAAATGCAAAAGTCGAATTCCTTCAGGTGCAACAGAAGTCATTAAGTGAAAGGTTGAACTAGTGCAAAGGGATGGGTATGAATCTGACGTGCAGAGCAGCTCCTAGAAACTTCCAGATAAGTCATGAACCAAAGACGTATAATCTGCAGAGCAGGCCAGTTTTCCCACGGCCATCGATTTTACATTTTGACTAAAAAAGCAACAGTTCTTCTGTGATTGTGAGCCTGAACCTGTGATCTGGACCCACAACAATCTCCTGCTGTGGTCAGAAAACATCTCCTGGTCATAAAAATCAGGTCTGACCTGTCTGCAAATTCATCTGCATTCACGGAAACGAGTCTAACAGAATAAAAACACACAAGGTTTGATATCTGCACTCAGAATTGTTTTCAGTTATGTTATTCGGTTATAGTCATTGTTACCTGCCTGCCAAGGTCAGGGGTTTGAATCCAAAGCACAGTCCATATGTCTCTGACCAATACCAACTAGTAAATAATCATAAAAATGCTGAATGATGAAATCCCTGAGAATATAAAAAGAAAAAGCTGTTGTTCGCTTGGTTGATCAGCCTGTCTGCCCCAGTTAGAGGTTCAAATCCTCGACTCGCAGTCATGGTGTCCTTAGGCGAGACGCTAACCCCCCAACACCCCAAACTCTGCATTCATTAAGCCAAAATCTCCCAGACATGCAAATTAATTCAACCACCTGGGGTTCGGTATCAAATAGTACATTTCTTCAAATAACTATTTAGATTATTTTTAGCTAAGATTTCCGTACTTTCAGTTAATGGGTGGGTAGGTGGACACAAGGCTGGACTCAAAATGTTCTCTTTGCTTTGTGTCGCTCAGTTGCCCGTTTTTCCGCCATGTTGTTGGTCTGTGGGGAGCAAACTACTGTGCGTGACGTCAAAACAAAAACCTGCAATACTTCTTGGCTAATCAGGTCTGAAAACCTCGACCCAGCACATGTGGACAAATGTGAAAGCACCGGTTCCGGTTCTCCTTTTGGAAAATTCCATCAGGCTGAATAAAGTTATAAAGAATAGTCAATAGAATCTTGACTAATGAAAGAGCTTTTTATAAAAGTTTAAATCACAGACATTCCAGTATTTAGAGGTCGTGATTTTCATCGACTTTTTTGTTCAATTGTATGAAACTTTTAGCAACGTCTAGCAACTCAGAGATTAACGAATTTTCTGAGTATAAGTCGCGTTTTCTGGCATTGTTTGGATGGGGTGCAAGTTATACTTTTTATATGCCGACGACACAAGTATAGTATCTACAGAGGAGAATCTCAGTGAAGCAGTAAAAATAGTAAACACACAATTAGGGAAACTAAAACAATGGTTTGACAAAAATAAACACTCACTCAATGTTAACAAAACTCAATTCATGATTTTCTGAAATCGCCACATTCCTGCAGATTTAGAAATGAAAGTTTTTATCGATAATCACGTTTTGGAAAGAGTGACTGAAATTGAATTCCTTGGAGTCATTTATGGACAATAAAATAGCTGGAAGCCACAAATAAAACAGGTTAGAGCTAAACTTGCTAAAAGCATAGCAGTGTTGGGAAAATCGCATCATACTTTCACTCACAAAGCACGTCGACTAATGTATTCATTGATAATACTACCACATTTACAGTACAGTGTATTGTACAGTTGGGGAAATACTTATAAAACAAATCTACAGTGTTTGTATATCTTGCATACAAATACACTATTTTTGAAGTCGGGTTTATGGAAATTATGGGAACTAATGTAACTTAAAACAGCACTCATCATGTATAAAGCCAGACTACCAATAAACATACAACAAATGATCAAGGACAGAGATGGGAGTTACAATTTAAGAAATCAGCTGAACTTCAATGAGCAGGGTTTTCCTACTAAAAAAAAGAAAATGTGATCATCAATTTGTGGTGTAGATTTATGGAATGGACTGGATGAAGGTTTAAAACAAACCAAAAGTTTACATGCATTCAAAAAAACCTACAAGATGTTGCCGATGGAACCGTACAAGGAAAGAAATGATCAATAAATACAAAAATGTCACTTCTGCATAGGTGCTATGAAGAACCCTAATGTGAATGTCTAAAATGCACAAAAGTGTAAATAGAAATACGCAGATCATCAGGTGTTGTAAAAAAAGGGGTGGGATCATACAAAATTTCTCTTCAACCCACTCCTTTTCATGCACAGTCTTGTTTTATCTGTCTTTTTAGACTCTTGTGTTTATTTTCATTTGTGTTTAAAACAAAGAAAACTGAATTGAAATTACTCAGGTGCGACTTACAGAATATTTGATTCAAAAAATGTAAACAATCACTAGAAGGCACTTCAGGTGTGCGTATCAGTATTTGCTACTAACAGCAAATACTGGCTTATACTGTGGAGCAACTTATAGTCCAAAAAATTGCGTATGTGTAAACAGCAAATGTTCATTTCATTGATGGGTTTATTATTGAGTAGTGACAGGTCATTATATACACCGTCTCCCTTGCGTTGTGTGGGGAGTCCGTCTCACGACCGTCAGTTTACATCGCCCCCCTGGCTTCCAGAGGAGTGGTTTGTCCTGCCACCCTCATATCATCAACATCCACATTTTGCCGATCAGGCCCCACGCCCTCTCCATCCTCACTCAGTCCTAGTAAAAATGCGCGTTTTGTGTCATAAATTATGTTTTGTTTTTGTACTTCCAAAATTAAACCTTCGTCATCCATGGCGAAAATGGATGCCGGTGTTATCCATGGCTCTAACGTGCGCTATCACGTGGGCAGTTCCCCTTAAAAATAAAATGACATTGTATTTATTTTTATTTTGAAGGTACCACATAGGCATTTCCTTTGAAACCGTGACCTGTTTCCCATCTCTCCAGTTTTTTGCTGCAAAAATGGAAGCATCAACGGACTGATGTAGATATGTCGGAGGAGCTGTAAACATTCCGATGGATTAATGAACGTTTAATTTTTTGTGTGAATGCAACAGAGATGCACCGCAAACGGACCAGTGTATTTTTGTTTATGTTTGTGGAAAACCTACAGAATCTGCTGCTAAAATTAAACAAAATTAATAAATGCATTTTTTAATGTTTTTTTAAGCTTAAATAAAGTTAAAAGGGGCTTTTGGTAAAAAAAAACAAGGCGACAAGTCAAGCCTCTGTGTGACACATTCTTCTCTTTCACAATAAAGTTTGCTAAATTGTAATAGTTCACATTGGCCCCCTCAGATTCAATTCAATTCCATTTTATTTGTATAGCCCAAAATCACACCAACAGTCATCAATGGGCTTCGTACCAGTAATTGTAAAGTAAACATACAATCAAAAGGATCATGAATACATAGAATTCAATAAGAAAATTCTAAACTGAACTAACTAAACAGATTAAGCTAAATTGGCCCTCCCTGCTCTTAGACCCTCCAGATGGTCTAACCTCATCTACGACGTAATAATGTCGTTGTAGACATTGTTTTCTGTGTTGGGGGGTCACAGCGTGTTCGTTCCTCTTACCTCATGGCCACATTACTGCCGTCAATGACCACAGCCCTCAGGGTGTCCTGGCCGCCCTGCTCCCTGCCCTCCATGGAGCAGTCAGGGACGGGCAGCTGCATGGCGGGCCCCACATTCTGCGTGTCCCCTCTGGACACCAGCACGCACAGGGTGGTCACGGGCCTCTGCTTCTGTCCGGCTCTGCTTTGGACCAGCTCCCCCAGGACCTTGTCCCTGTCAGTGTCGGGGCCAAACTTCTGCTGGACGGCGTGCACCTGAGCGGTGGAGTAGCCCAGCTTGTGGAAGAAGTCCAGTTGGGCCTCTGGATGGGGGTCGCTACTATGCAGCATTGCCAGAGTTTCACCTGAAACAGGTTTAACTTTAAATCAGAATCGACATCATAAATCTATTAAAACAACAATGACGATATTTCTAACATAAAGAATATCGCATCACTAGAACCGAAGCTGAAAAAATAAACCTGAGCTTAGAGTTTAAAGGCTTCAGGACTGAAGCTCCACCTCCACAGTGCTCCGTTTCTTCCATTTTCCTGTGACTTCATGTCAAAATGAAACACATCAAAACCTACTACAGGAAGAAAAATTCGCAATTCTTTACATTGTTTTGTTTATAATAATTTATTTTACTTACATTAATTTAAAAATTAGATTTTTTTATCTTTAAAGTTAGAACATTGTAGTTTTGTCACATTTTGTTAAAAAAAATAAACGCTGGAACTAAGTTGTTGTTCTTCCTCTCTGAAGTTTCCTGCATGTTGATTAAAAAAAGGTTTCTTCTTCGGCTAAATATAAATATTCAGATGTTTTTAAACTCAATCTACGCTTAGATGATCAGAAGACTTCTGGAAGACCAAAACTCTGCCACAAATTCCCAGAAATCCGCCGCCTTATCCCCTGAGATGATGATCTCCTCTCCATGACGGGCATGGCGGTTCACCTGAGACTCACCTGAACTTCAAACTTTCAGAAGACGGTGAAGACCATCGGCCCACCCAGCGCTCATCTCCGCAGATCCCGGTTCGGGTGGAGTATCCGAAGCAGCGGAGCTTCCGTCCACCTGACGCTCAGGTGAGGTGAGTCCCTCGCCCGCGCGGCGCAGGTCCGTCTGTCAGCTTTGCACGCGGAAGTTGGGTTTTCCCTGATGAGTAAGCAAAGAGCCGCCAGCCACGTGCTGATTCTCAGTGAGGAAACAGAAACCGGTTGACGAAAACTAAAGGCCCCCCGAGAAAAAATGGGTTAAAGGTCGGAACACTTTTTTTTAAATCAGCTGCTCCGCTTTGGCGCGCTTGTCTGCGCGTTTCCCTCATAGTCAGCTATCCAAAACGACTCTACATTTTTATCCTTTATCTAATTAAAATCATGTTTTGGGTGTTTTTAACAGGTACTTGTGGCATTAGTCTGATGATGGAGAACATAGAAAAATAAAGTTAAGCTTAAAATTGCATTTCTTTGTTCAAATTGTTGGAAATCAGGAGCAACAAAATGCAGTTTGAAAAAGATTGTATTTGTGACGGAGAAAATACGCAGACGATTAAATCCATGATGTAGGCTTTCGTTTTCCTCGTCTGAGCTGGAATCTGGATTAAAACTGTACGGCTGGATACTTCTAACATTGCTCACCCTTTTTGTTCCACTGGTAATGTTAGGTTGGGGGCGTGAAGGGCTGTTAGGTAGCGGGAGAGCGTGTAAATAGATGATGGAAAAACGCTGCACTCAGTCCCGCCCACAACTCAGAGGTGAGTTTCTAATGAACTACTGCCGCTCTGCAGAAACTATGGCCTAGACAACAACGCCTTGAGTATCAAGGATTTCGTTCTAAACACGTTTTTTTTTTCAGGTTCTGTTATAGGCCATAATAATCCAAATAACAAGAAATAAAGACGTAAAATTGTTTCATCTAGGTTTAATTTTTTTGCCGAAAATACAAGTTCGCACTTTCTGAAATGAAAGGTTCATAATGTTCTTATTTGTCGAGAGAAAACTGCTCATAGCAACAAAACCATGAGATGTAATAAAATTCCATCAACAAGCTCAATCCATGCACCGCCTGCAGCTTCAAAAGTCATTCAAATTCTGTGGTTCGAAACACAATTGCTAGCAGGCAGAAGTCCTGGTGTGACATGTCATGTCAGAGAAGACGAACAACAAGGGAGTATAAACAAACGGCGGCGAAGCTCGAGCCGTGCTGACTTGGCGTCCTGCTGGGCTACTTGATCATTTTCCAATCATGACATAATGTCAGACAATAAAAGGGTGAAGCAGCTTTTTCTTTCACACCGGCTCCATTTGACCAGTATGCCTTCGGGTTTTGGGAACACCCAAGAACCTGCCTCAACTGGCTGCAATTTTGATTTATTGGTAGCTTATAAAAGGAACTAACTGTATCCCTGAAAACATTTTTAAAGTATTTCCTTGTTGAATAAGAACAAGGAGAACGTACAAGCAGATGTATTTCTGTGATTTAAATCTACAGCTTGTTTTACATTAGACAGTAGACTTTGTATTTGTCATTGCACTAAATTAAACATTTTTGTCATGTTATGTTAAATGAAACTGTTTGATTTTTTCAGATAAATTAGTTTGTTGGGTTTTTATTAAGCTGCTAGCACTGAGAAGGTTGCTGATTGCTGCAGTTTCTGGTAGATTCTGCTTCTACAATTGACCATGTACCATCAAGAAAATGCAACTTTGCAAGTTCATTAATAGAGAGTAAGGGTGCTCCGATTGATCGGTCGCCGATCATAATCGGCCGATTATAGCTTTGGGATGTTTGATCGGCCGTCTCTATAAAGGCCGATCCAGAAAAGCCGATCAGATGACGCAAAACTCGCGAGACGATTTTTTTACGCGTTGCTAAAAATGGCTTCACCGGTCTGGCAATTCTACGTGGTGTGCGAAAAAGATAATACATTAGCAATCTGCAACGTGTGTACCAAGCAAATCCCACGAGGCGGAAAGCACGCAAAACATTTTAACACCACCAACCTCATCAGACATTTGAAGGTTAGTCACGTAAAGGAATATGAGCAGTTTTCAAAGTTAGCTAGCGCAAAGAGAGAGCGAGACAGTTCAGCAACTCAAGCGCCACTCACTCAGCTGTCAGTAACAGAGACATTTCAAAGAAAGCAACCCTACAGCAGGGACAGTAAGAAGCATAAAGAGATATCAGACAAAATAATGGAATTCATTTGCCTAGATCACCAGCCTCTGTCTGTTGTGGAAGACGAAGGGTTCCAGCGACTCATGTCCTATTTAGATTCACGTTACACTCTGAGAGGGCGTAAATATTTCACTGATGTGTGCCTGCCGCAGTTATACCACTCTTATCTTATTTTATTTATATATTCTCCAGGAAAGTTGTATTAGTCAAGTCCTAAGTTGTTCCTGATAACCAAACACATGCTGCTAAGTTAATTTGTTGGAAATGTTGCTTCCAAATAAATACACAGTTGTCAATTCATGATGCGTTGTCTTCTCTTAATTGTAATACTTAATGTGCATTGTTGTTAAATATTGTTTAAAAAATTATGCTACATGATAAATAGAAGGCTTCAAATAGACCCTGTAATCGGTGATCGGTATCGGTATCGGGTGATACAGCTTCCAGCAATCGGGGATCGGTGATCGGCCCCAAAAATCCTGATCGGAGCACCCCTAATAGAGAGCATATAACAATGCTAATAACAAAAGATATAAGAACCAGGCAAAACACAAATAATAAACTTAAAAACTAATGGACTGTTTTTGCTTATTGATCTGCGTAAATCTGTACAACTTCACAGTCGTCAGACATCAACAGGAACAGCCAGACAGGCTGCAACTCCAAACTGCACAGTAGGAGCGCCCCCTGGTGGCTTGTGCACACTACCCCGTATTTTATTTAATTATGTTTTTTTTTCCTTCCAAGAACTTTATTGATCACAACGAACCAATGCAAAACAGTGCAAAACAATAACAAGAAAAGAACAAAGCTGGGGGTTATCATTACATGTTACATGAAGATATTGAAACTGACGCACAGATCGCGTGTTTTAATCGCTTTCTTACTGTCCTTATTATATTGTGTTCATGCATTGTTTGACCTCATTGACAAAATAAAGAGAAATAAAAGGGTATGATTTGTAAATTTGGAGTTGTGAATGTTCCGTTTGCATTAAAATAATAAGAGATTAATTATATACAATTGTTCTTTTTTATTAGATGGACAGTGGGTGAGGCCAAACAGTGCATGTTCTAAGCAAAGGCGGATGTCTGAGTCTATGTGACGCAAAATTAAGTTACAAACTTTAGACCAGAGTTTAGTAGAAAAGGGACCAAAATAAATGTACAGCATCTTCAGGGTGCTCTAAACAAAAAGACAAGGTTACATCAATGTATTTTTTTTAATCTTTGGAGGTATAGCCTGGATTGGTGGAATTTATGGATTAATTTGAAGGACATTTATTTCATTTTATTGGTTAAAGGATATTTTCCTGGCAGATTCCAGATCTTTTCCCACTCTAATTGGTAAACTAGATTATTCCAATAAGGAACTATGTAGGGAATGGACACAAAATCCCTCTGAAAAAGTGAACGTATATGGCGATTTGTGTACGTGAAGAAGAGGAATAAATTTGGCCAATTTCTATTTTAGTTGGGTCAATTGGTAATGAAGTTGGACTGTGGAGTATGGTGAGCTTTTCAATAACACATTTAGGGATTACTTTTAAGATAATGTTAAACTAAGTTTTTGGTATTTCAATGCTGTATATAAGGCAAAGTTCTCCATGTGACATAAAAAATCTGTTTGAGTCAAACAGTTGATGATGTTTTGAGTAAACCAAGATGGATAAAATAAAGATTTATGTCTGTATGTAATGTCTTTGTTGTTCCATACGTAGTATCTGTGTGGAGAAGAATTGCCTGTAAATGAGTGACGAGGACAGTTTTATTTATGGAAGTAGGGAAGTTTCAGTGTGATCTTTTCCACATTATGATTACAAAATAAAAGAAAATGTATGCCTCCTAATTTAGAAAATATAAAATTTTGTTTGAAATTCCAAATTGAAGTTAATTCTTAATAAAATATCTCAACCAATTTATTTTAAAAGTATAATTTAGTGTGTAAAATTAAAGAAGTTAAGACCACCCTTATCTCAAGTGTTCATTACTACTGTTGTTCATACCCTGTATTTATGCAGTTACGTGTACAGTAGATTAATAACAGTGATCTCAAACAGAAGTTGGGACTCAGTGGTTTAGTGACCTGGGTGAATAAATTTAAATATTTAAAATTTAAGAATTTGCTATATACAAATGTACTATACAGTCACATAAATACATTTGTTAAAACACTCATATTGCATGTTCTTTTGAATGACTTTTTGCCAAATACAATAAAATTAACTCAATTTCCCACAAGTCCGTGGGAAACCGCGCATGCTCATTATGATTTCGGTGACGCTGCTATTGTTGTCTTTTGCCCGATTCCAGCTGATTCGTGTCGCTTGACAGCAGTGATGTAGCTCTCGGCGGCGGGACTGCAGCCTGCTACAACCAGCTACCCCCCGCCACTGTTCCGTTACCGGGCTCCGGAGCTCCGTGAACCCGCGGCGGCTCCGTTGTGAGCTAGCGGCTAAATTAGCGTCCGTGCTGCTAGCCGCGCGTGAACTCAAACTGGTGTGAGTGCACGATGAGGAGCCGCCTTTCGTTGTTGGTGTCCCGGCCAGCCGAGTGACCCCACTCCGCCGGCGGACCCCGGTGTGCGCTGTGTGAGCGGAGGACGCGGCCGCTGAGATGTGGCAGAGCGTCGGCCTCACGCTGCTGGTCATCGTGGCCACGCTGGTCTGCGCGCTGCTCTTCATGCTGTTCGGTGAGTCTCCCGGGAACAAACGGTAGCACGACTCAGAGTAGCTCATCTGCGGCTCCGGCTGATACCGATTCGGAAGCTAACAGCAGCTAGCTACGGTCCAAACAGGCCAAACTGCTCCTTAAGTTTGATATGTTACCTGCTGCTGTGCTGAGGAAGAGGAGGACGTTCTTCATCTCATAAACCACATTTATTCATGTTATGAAACTTTCCCTAAAATGTAAAAAAAAAAAAAAAAAACTTAATGAAGAGAAATACAGACGAACGTAAAAACAAAGTTTAAAGTTCAAGAAAAGGTTAAAGTTCATGGACAACCTTTCAAAATAAAAATAAAATCGAACAAAACCAATTATACCCTCAAAAAATGTGAAATGTGGCATTTTAACTTACTAGCCTATATTTTTTAAGTATAGGCTATCTTGTTTATTAAATAAGTCACTAGGTGTTAGAAACTTTTGCAACATTCCAGCAATAATCATCCTCAAATGAAATATTGCAAAACTATTACAATCCTGAAGGCAATGATTAAATGCTGAAAACTACAAACAATAAAATAATTTTTAAAATATTTAAGTGTAAATAAAATGACTTCCATGCACAGCAGACAAAGTTTTTTTACAATCAAAATGCTTTGAAACAACTCGTTTGCAAATATCCTGCGAATACAAAAATGGTGATGAAGGAAAAACCACGGAGCAGGAAGTCCTGTCCAGAGCGGATATGACCTCCATGTGGAGGCTTCACTGGATTTCATCAGCAAAGCCGGCAACAAGGTAGTTGAAGGAACTCAAACATCACATTGGGGCCAAGGTCACTCAGCGCGCACGCAGAGGAGCACGCCCGGCTGTTATCCTGCAGACCCGTCTTATCAGTCTGGTCGGGAGAGGACATCTCCAAGTGCTGCCTTTACTGAACCATGCTGCAGCCAAAGGAGCAGAACTCGAGGGTCAAACCTGTTGGGGTTTGGATTGCCTACAGGAAGTGGACTCTAACCCCTCCCGTCTGAAGAAAGTGTCTCCTCCCTAACCTGGAGGGAGCATTCCACTTTTATTTTCTGGCTGACAGCCACAGCTTTAGAATTGGAGGCTCTGATTCCTATTTCTCACTTGTCAGACTTAGAGGTCTGAAGAATCATGCTACGTTTACTCTGCCCTGGACAAAGCACGTTCAACCGACCCCTTCCAATGAAAACTGAATGTAAATGTTTGTAAATGCTTCCGTGTTTAAAACTCTGGTGTTCAGGCATAGCTCTATGCAAGTTTTGAAGTCTGTCTTCAGGCGGCCGTTGAAAGCACATTGAAAGTTGGATGGTGTCCCTTTTAATTCATGCAAGTCCCAACTGTTTGAAAATTGATAATGAAGGAGAAATGAATAATGGCCATTCGTGCCCGGCCAGACTTGTATGACACCAAGTCTTTCATGTATCAGAACAGAGCTGGGAAAGAAAAAACCTGCAGTAAGAATTGCAGCGCTTCAACATTTTTGCACCAAACCTCCTCCAACTGGAGGTGGCAGACATGTGCTAGTAGTGTTGGGCAGCTAGAACTGTGTGAACACCATACGCTAAAAGCATGTTGACTGATCTGCATTTAGCGCTTTGTTGAATGTCCTTCAAATATTCAGTGTGTATGTAGCATCGCAGGTTTTGCAGAAGTAGTTTGCCAAAGCTAACTCTCTTATTCTGAAATTCTTTCTATGAGACTCATGAACAGAAGCAGAAACACAAAGTCTTTTCCAATAATTGATAGATTTATTGACTGATTGACAATAAAAACTTCACACAGATTTATCAAACTCATAACAGAAATAGTGCAATGCATAGATAAAAACAAAACAAAAACAAAGATAGTTAAGTCACATTTTCTTAATTAAATCATTAACTGAAGTTAAGCGGAGCTTGATTTACTGCTTGAAAAGGAGTGGGAAGAAGCGATTTTATATAGTCCCATCCCTACAGTGTTAATTCATTTGATAGTTTTACATAGTTCTTGTAATCCTCTTCTGATCAGATAGTTTCTTTTCAACAAACAAAATCAGGTGCATATTGATGACTGATTATCTTCAGAAAACATTCATTCACGTTTTCAGTAAACAGTAATGGGAACCATTATGTAATAATTATTATTACAACATATTATCACATTAAGCCAGTAATCATTGCAGATCAACACAGTCTGTTTTTTGTTTTTTTTTGTTTTCAAATGATTTCTAGAATATCCCCAGAAATCTGACAATTGTTTTCATTTTGACCCTTCAGCTGAAATCTCCTCTTGTCTCTTTCCAGGCTGGTATGTGGTCTGGCAGCTGTTCTTGTCCAAGTTCAAATTCCTGCGCGAGCTCCTCGGGGACGCCGGGACGCCTCAGGCCGAAACCCAACCGTCCGAGTCCAAGACCGATCGAGCAGGCGGCGGCCCGGCCCGCAGCCGGAACCGAGCTGCGCGCCAAAAACTGGCCTCGCTGGAGAACACGTCGTAGAGAAGCCGCCCACCGTGACGGGCATCCCTCACTGACGCCACGCCACAGAAACGTGGACTGACTGTAGACAGCCGCCGCCCTTCCCATCCCCACTTTAATCTGACCAGGCAAACCTCCTGGTTTAAAGGGAAAAGCCATCAGAGCTGAGTGCGAGTGCAGATGGGGAAGAACCTCCACTGTTCACTGCGACTCAGCAGAATTTAAGAGAGCTGCTCCAAATGTAACAACAGCCCAGCTGTTCTTCAAGAACACCACAGGTCCACTCTGAAACTTTGCGGACACTTTCCTGTAGAACAAAGTGCAATGAAAGGATCGTTCTCCAACACCCCCCCGCCGTCCACAAGGCGGGGAACCCGATGCCTCTGCTGGGGTTTATCTGATCCTCCAATCCTGCCTCCTTTTTATCGATTTATTTTTTTCCCCTTTAGGAGTCAGGAAGCTGCTCGTCATAGCAACCAGGCCCTCCCACATCAGCGTGGCTGATCTCCCCCTCGAACCCCACCCATCAGCAAGGATTGCTTTCTGTTTGTCCTCAATGATGTTTTAAATTCTGTGATTCAGAACTTCTGATCTGACTTTGAAGCTTCAGTTCAATAAACCACTGTGCCACAAACACTGTCTTCATGTTCACTGAACAGATGATTTCCTGGAGATCTCCAGACCTCTAAAGACCCCAAAAGCTGCTTAAAAGTTATTTCGCAAACATATTTCAGCTTTTATTTTGTAAATTTTAAGAGAAAAAAACAGATTAAACATTATTTTAATTAAATAAAGGGCTAAACAGTCTTTTAGGACAAAAATGACCTTTGAATTTCCTAAAACTGGCAAATTATAATAACTTAACCTTCCATTCTTTAATATCAACTCAATATATTTAATCCTGAGCTGGAGCTTTAGACCAAGATATTTAATTTAAAATTTCTCATTTCTTTATTTTCATTTGAACCAAACGCTTAAAGAACCTCTGTGTTGTAAGATCTGACAAAAGGTCAAATCTTTTTATGAATGCTTTTTAATATAAAAAGTTTGGGTTTTTTCATGTTTTGTTGATATTTTGAGTTGAGGTGACCTAATTTTTAGAAAGAGAACAATCTAAGAACGTTTTTATTTTATTTCTTTCAGCACATTAAAAACAATGTATTAAGCAGCCATAAGTTTTTGATTTTTTACAGGATAAACACATGTTTTTGATTGATTTAATTAATCATCAAATAAGTTTTTTGGTTAACATTATTCAGTACATGCTTCAATACATCAAAATGACTACAATATCTTTGGCAAGTTATATTTGTATTTGTTCTATTAATGACACATTTAGAAAAGCTGCAACCAACTGAAGTAACAACAATTACAAATGTATTTAAATAATAAAAAAATGATTAGCTTCTTAAAAACAAACAGCAAATCAGATTTGGACAAAAACGTTGAAAAGGTCATTAGAGTTGGTCCACAGGAACATTTAACATGTTTTAAACGATTACCGATTTAAACGATTGTTTTTAAACGATGCCAAACATTTTTCCAGTTCTGTTAGAGTTGACAAACAATTAATGTATATTTTATTCAGTTGAACGTTATTTCAGTTACTTTTATACGTCTCTGTATAATTAATAACAGAGGATTTGCAACAGTTTAATTTATCTTTCATTATTATAAATTCATCGCCAGAAGTGTTATTACAGAAAGGAGCACGCTTATCCAATCACATTCCTTCATACTGAAGCGCTCAACCAATAGGAAGCGGCCGTGCTCCCTGCGTGCTCTCCGTCCCACATGATGTCGCGCGTGTGAAGTTTCCTTCACCGCCGAGCCCCGCCACCATGAGCAGCCTTTGCCGGGAGGTCATCACTCTACAGCTCGGACATTTCTCCAACTTTGTCGGGACTCATTGGTGGAACCTGCAGGTGAGATGATGCACCATGCACGCGCGTTTAAATCCGGTCGAAGGTGTTGTGGTCGTGATGGGCGGAGCCTCATCCTGGGAGTGAATTTGCTGGTTAGTCTAATAAACAAATGGTTCACCGGGAGTCCCTGTTTTGGCCTCTGTCCTCGATTAGGATGTTGGATCTGTGTGACGCAGCGGTTTTTTTTAAATAAACTTTATTGACACAGACAGAAAACATTCTTAACATATGCTGCGTCATACAGATGATTTAATCAATATTAGTTTTGATTTGCTTGTAGCCAGGTTAACACTCAGCTCTTCGGGTAACTAGTCTCTTTAAATCTGAACCGAGAACTTAGTTTAAGTAACAATCAACCTCAGGTCTTCCGAAGATTCCTGAAAGAAATCCATCATTTTTTGAAATCATAGCATTAAAGGAAAAAAGATTTCTTGAAGATAGAGGTGGTGTGGAAACCCGGTTCACTCAGAAACCGGAATATCTGAGTTTTTAAACATGTTCAAAATTTCACAACTAAAACAAATGTTTTTCCACAGAAAAAAAAAAAATAACAGGAAGAAGGAAAACTGCTCATCTCACTAAAACTCCATCAAACACGATAGAAACCTTTCACATCCGGTGCTCCGGTTTTTCTACAGGATGCGTCCTTGTCCTACGATCCAGAGTCTCCGCCTGCTGAGATCCGGAGCGATGTGGTGTTCCGGGAAGGCCAGACTCCAGCTGGACACGTGACGTACACTCCAAGGCTCATCGCCATGGATCTTAAAGGTCATTTACATTTGGGGGGGGGGGGCAGCCCCCCCTGCAACACCTCTGACCTGAAGCTCTCTGTGCAGGAAGTCTTCAAACTCTGCGGCAGCAGGGATGTCTGTACGACGCCGGAGAAGACGCCTCTGCGCTCACCTGGTAAACGGCAGCACCTGCTTTTGTTTTTTGCCGTCCTCTAAAGTGTTTGGGACTCAAACGTTCCTTCATCTTCAGGGAGGGGAGCTTGGTGACCCACAAGGAAAGCCCTTCAGAAAAAAACTCCTTCCTGAAAGATCTGGACCAGCTGGACGTGAGTGATCATGCTGACAGGAGCTGTTCTAATCGCCGTCCCGCTGACCTTTTTTGTTTGTTTTTAGTCGCCACCCCGAAAGTCAAGTAAAAACAGTGGGAGGGCGGACACGGTGAACAGTCAGCTGAACCGCATCCAGAGGAGCTACAGGCTGGAGGGCAGCGTCCGGGTGTGGTCCGACTTTCTGAGGATCCACCTGCACCCGCGCACCGTCTCCGTCATCCACCAATACAACCACGACGGGTAAAGCCACGCCTCCGCGGCTTCGGTTTGCCAGATGCTCTCCAGATGTTCACAAGGGTCCTTGTTAACATTGATTGTTGAGGATACCTTGGTGTGTCTGGTATGAGAGGCCGACTGAGAGATAATTCAAACTTCATACTAACAGATACCATCATACACTCACACACATACCACTACAGTCTTACTCACACAACAGTATACTCTCATATGCACAATCACACTCTCATACAAACACTACTATAAACATAATAATAACACTCATAAAGAGGGTAGTCTCAGAGCTGCAAATCAAATTCATGCACAACTATTCTTTGTTACAAATACAATATTTTTTTACTTACAAATTATATTATACTCTTATGCATATTCCATAGTTTTCTAAATAGTGCTACGAAGGTGTTTAAAAGACTATAATTGTCTCAATAAAATAAAATGATTGTGCATTTACAAAAGTTTGATGGTGTGAGGGAATAGTACTATATGTGGGAGAGCATGACTGAAAAGGAAGTTGCTTTGATCAAACAGGAAGCAATCTTAAATTCTCAGCACCTTATTGGTTAATATCCAGATTTAGTTAGCACTAGCTAACTTTACAGCTTTATCTGACCAGTGATAAACAACTATGGCATACTTACTTCTTTTTCTTCTTCTTCTTCACGGGCAGGTTTTTTGGGGGCAAGTAAATGGTAATGAATCTGACATTACTATATGTTTTACTCATGCACCAAGATGTGTTCAGGAAATTATGAGAGGAACTGACAATGTTGGATATAACAGCATGCCAATGAACAGATTATTCTTCGAGCTTATTGGATATGCACGGACAATTTCTATATTTCTCTCAATTAGTCAGCAACTTGAAGGGGGTAACAATCCAAGCTTAGGTGTTCTGGATGAGCTGCTTGAATGATTTTCTTCCATAATAAATTCCTATGAAAGTTTTATTCCATAGTTTTATTTTTTTTTTATTTCGAGGTCCATCTCCCGAAATGCTGTTGTGTCTGATACTGTGGTGAGGTCACATGGTTGACGCGGAGTCTAGCTTCGGAGGACATGCTACTGGCGCTCCCTGATGCACCTGCTCTAAACATCCGCCGCATTTCTTGCTCAACTGCCTCATTAGAAAAAGCCCCTGTGGATGGCGGCTGCCGACTTTGTTCCAACATTTCGGACATTGTAGAGGCAACAGTTGTGGTGCTTAGGATGTTATTTAGCAATCCTATAGCCTCACTAGGACGTTCCCGATCCGCCATTCTCCAATTTTTCAAAGAAGGGCGTGTCAGGTCCATCATTTCGCGCCGCTTGAAAATAACCAATAGCAAGCTGAGAATTTAGTTCTATGTCCGTTTCAATCAAAATAACTTTAATCAAACTCTCTTACATGTGCAATTGTTTTTCTTCTCATACCATATCATGTTGTTTTGCATTCACATTTATTTTGTCACTTCCATATTACATAAGTATGTTTGTATGTGCAAAATGATACTGTGGAACATGCCAAAGTGTTGAAGTCTCTGTGAGCATGTATGAATGTAAATACAAGAAGATATGACTGTGCTTATAAGACAGTATATAAATACTTATGAGAGAGTGCACCAATATTTATATAAGAGTATGATTAGGCGAGCAACAGAGTATGGAAGTATATGAGAGAGAGTATACTGTTGTATGAGTAAGACTGTGATGGTATCTGTGAGTATGAAGTTTGAATTATCTCTCAGGCGGCCTCTCATAGTCTGTAGTTCCATCTAAAACTACGGACACACAGCAAGACGTGGCTAAACTCTGGTTCTTAAACACGCTTCAGCCCATGGTGTTCACACTGGACTAGCAGGGAGGGGTTAGGTTACAAATGGCAACTAGTACTTCCATGAATTAAAAAAAGGATGCCATCCTTTGGTCACTTTCAAGTCGGAGTCCCTGAGTGTTCAATGGCCGTGCGTTTTGAATGTAGACCCTGAAAATGGTCGTAGAAACGTGCGTCATTTTGAATGCTTGAAACGCGATTTTGTTTGTTTACGTACTTTTCATAGAACGCACGTTGCCTGAGGGTTCAGGTGTGAATGTATTTTAACACAGGAGCAGACAGACGCTAAAACCAAAGACGCAACAGAAATGTAAGGACGTTGAAGAGACATCACTGTTGAAGTGGGCGGAGACAACTCCTGTTCTTACGGCCGCATCACTTCAGACTTCACTTCCTCTGAGTGACATCAGAGACGACTGGTCCAATGACCTCACTACCGGGCTGTGAAAGTGTCGTGAATGCGTTGCGTGATCATGGTGTTTCATGTTTTCACGCCGGCGTCTATGTATAGATACCATCCTGCAGTTGGCTTAAAGAGTTTGCGACGTTTGCGTTAGCAATCTCTCGTAAGTCGAAAACTTTTTCCTGCGTAGATCCCCTTTAGGAATGAAACTGCCGACCTTTCGGTGTTGACCGGACAGAACTGAGGAAGTTCTGTTGCCTCATGCAGGGAGGCGCACCGTCTGGAGGCGTTCGGTCAAGGAGAGTCTGTCCTGCAGGGGGCGCTGCTGGAGGAGCTGGAGGACAGGCTGCACTTCTTTGTGGAGGAGTGTGACTATCTGCAGGTAACATGCCCCCCTCCCCCTCTCCCGAATCCCTTGTCTCAAGTCCCATGGTTCTGTTTGGGTTTCAGGGCTTCCAGATTCTGTGTGATTTAGGCAACGGCTTCGCGGGTCTGGGGTCCAAAGTCACAGAGCTGCTGCAGGACTCCTATGGGGGGAGGGGCATTCTGAGCTGGGGGCTGGTGCCGGGTGCTCCTGCTCATTCGGTGAGTGAGGTTTGTTGGGATGCAGCTAGTTTAGGTTAATGCGGTTCTGAAGTTTGTCTGTGGTCCAGAGTCCGGTGAAGGACCTGTATCGCCTGTTGAACTGCACCCTGGGAATGCTCCACATGGCCACCAACAGCTCGCTGTTCTGCCCGCTGAGCCTGCGGGGCAGTTTGGGAAGAGTTCCCGCCCCACCTCCTGAGTTCCCCCACCTCTACTTCGACGTGAGTCTCCTCCTGCTTCTCCTTCAGCTGCACTGGTTGGTGTTCAAGTCCCGGTTCTCCGCCTCCACAGCCCTCCCTGTGGTTCCACTCCAGTGCCGTCCTCGCTCTGGCGCTGGATGCGCTCACGGTTCCGTACCGGCTGAGGAACAACAGCCCCACCATGTGGCAGGTGGCCGACTCGCTGGTAGTTTCAGGCAGGAAGGTGGTGTCTGCGTATGGCGCCGTCCCGTTTCCCATGATGCATGGCTCCTCGCTGCCTGACGCCCTGACTGCCTGTGCTGAGGGGTTGCCATGGAAACCTCTGTCAACCTGCCCGGAGAGGGGCCGATGTTACGGACAGTGGGTGACGCTGAGAGGATTCGAAGGCCAGAAACTTGTCAGGTGTGAAGATTTTCCAAACTCTGACATAATAAAAATAATAATAAAATTCCAGACCAGCATGAGCCAAGCTCCTCCTTTGTTTCTCCTCCAGCCATCTTCCTGCGGGGTCGCAGCCGCCCACTCCGCTTCACGGTCACCACAGCGGCGAGGACGTCCTGGCTGCTTACCTCACGTCCTTCTACCCCTCGACTCCTCTGTGAGTGTCCTCCCATGTTCTGACCTTTAGCCCCTCCTCTTTGTTTACGTTCTCCTCCTCGCTCCTGCAGGGCGCTGCAGTTGGTGTCTGCTCCTTCTCAGCTGATGCAACCCTTCCCGCAGATCTTCAACTCCTCCCTAAACGCTCAAGGTTTTTTGCAGAGCCTGCAACAGCCGCACGGTGAGCATCTCCCTTCGCTGAGCTTGTGACATCATCGGAGCACCTGTAACCCCCTCTTCTCTGCAGCCCCGCCTCCCGCTGTTGCCTCAGCACCCGTCTTGACATCTCTCCAGTCGGGGTCCGCTCTCGACTCTTGGCTTTCTGAGTTTCACCAAGCCGCCAGAGGCGTTGATGTGCGCCGCGTGGCCCCCAGCTTCTTCTCCCAGGGACCAGAAATGGCCGATTATGAGGAGGCGCTGGAGCAGCTGCACCTGCTGGCACGCCGTTACCGAGACGACAGTGGAGGCAGGACACAGTCTTCATCAGAGGATGAAGATTGAGGGCTTTGTGATGAAGAGGCTTACACATCCTTGGCCTGCAGGAATGAATCCAGCTTCAAACATCTGGAAACCACCACGAGCTCCTGAGCTGCAATTCTAGATTTGTCCAGGAGAGGGCACCAATGCCCACAGAAAGGTCAGCAGCTGTCTTGATAAAAGATAAAATAATCAAACTGAAGAGAGTAGCTGCCTGCTTTTCCTTAGCGCTAAAGAGGGGAAAAAAGTTAGCAACAGTAAACTTAAAGCTTTGAGACTGAAGATATGCTTTCTCTCAATGAATTTTTTTTTACATTTGTATTTACTGGAGTTTTTTATTTAAATAAAATAATATGCCGATTCCTTTTTTTATGTATGATTTATTTATACATTTTTCAAAATAAGAAAAAAGAAAGAAAAAATTCAAAACCACAATTACAAAGAAAGAAAAGAAGAGAAAAAAATGTACAGAAATGAATGAATAAAATCATACAAACATTATACTGTGCTACTGCAAACCTCATACCTGTTGATGTATTTGAAAGTTCACTGGGTCGTTTCTAAGGTCAAGGACATGACATGTTCTAAGGAAGGTGACCAAATTTCAGAGAATTTTGATCCAGTACCATTAACCCTCGATTTCATGTAATCCATGGACACCAGTGAAGATCACAAATCATCAAAGAAAAAAGGTTCAGAGCACTGTGTAACCCTTGTGCTATCCCAGGCACTTTAACATTGGGAGTGGGGTCATCTAGACCCACTAGACAGTGCTCAGTGTCCATGGATTACATGAAATCTTTCCACCTTTATCGACCTTTGTCATGGTAGGAATAGCACATCAATGTAAGGGTGGGGTCATCTAAGATAGCACAAGGGCTAGTGGGTCTAGATGACCCAACACCCACTGTTAAAGTGCCTAGGATAGCACAAGGGTCAATAAAAGAAAGTGAGTCTTTTATCCACTTTGAGTGAGTGGGCGCAGATCTTTCCAGTGCATCAGGATAGTAGCAAGTAATGTCAGAAAGGCAATAAGGTCCTCTAACCAAGGAGGGAGAGAATGATTGTCCAGAAGTATACCAAAAAGGGCTGTCATTGGGCAACGGTGTCATTGGGGATCGGTGTCATTGGGCAACGGTGTCATTGGGGATCGGTGTCATTGGGGAACGGTGTACTTTGATGTTACAGACAGAGGATAAAGAGTCAAGTACAGAGTCCCAGAAGTCCGAAAGTGACGGGCATGTCAAAAACAAATGAGTAAGATTTGCAGGGCCTAGATTACATTTTACACAGTTAGGATCAGTACCAGGAAAAACTCTGGCAAGTCTGCTTCTAGACCAATGAGCTCTATGAACCACTTTACATTAAATGATAAATATTGGCGCATATTAATGAGAGAATTCGCCCAAGCACAGATCTCCGCTGATCATTTATGTCCACATGGAGCTTTTCTGACCAAGCCACACATAGATGGTCAGATGATGAATCAAGGGTGGATAGTACAGGGTTGTAAATTTTTGATATTGTACCCTTCAGAGAGGGGTTGATGCCCACGAGAGTGTCAATCATAGTGGCTGTTGGGGCACTAGAAGGATCAGGGAAACGACGACAGATAAAATTCCGAGCCTGCAGATACCCAAAGAAGTGAGTGTTGGGCAGATTAAACTTTTTAGATAATTCAAACTGAGCTGAAGTTCCATCTATGTAAAAGTCTTCTACTGAAAATAAGCCACGACTTCTCCACAGGGCAAAAGTTTTATCAGTAGATGACGGAGGAAACAGAGGGTTAAGATAAAGTGGGGAAATGAGAGATTTTTTGGATTCCAAGGTGCTGTTTGAGTTGAATCCATATCTTTAAACAATGCTTAACCAGAACCACTACCAGAGGCAAAAGTACAAGTTGACTCCTCTATTAGTAACCAGACTGGCTTAACATTATGACTATGACACCAAAACAATATTGTTTGGATAATTGCAGCCCGATAATAAAATAAAAAGTTTGATCAGGAGCGGCTACCATTAGCTTTCCTTTTCTGTAATCTGGTGTTTCTCATCTTTGGAGGCTTATTTCCCCACAGAAATTGGGCAATAGAATTGTCAAGGGACCTGAAAAATTGATTTGGAATAAATACTGGTAGGCATTGAAAAAAAATAAAGAAGTTTAGGCAGCACATTTATTTTAATGCAGCTTATTCTACCTGCAAGGGATAATGGCAGCAGAGACCAGCGCTGTAAGTCACAATTAATCTGATCCAGTAATGGGATAAAGTTGGTTTTGAAAAGATCAGAAAATTCCTTAGTCACTTTAACGCCTATATACTTAATGACAGATGGAAAGATTTTAAAAAGGTAAGTCTGGGGGGGGGGGGGGGGGTATGGTAGGCCATGGCCTCTGGATTGATAGGAAAAAGTTAACTTTTATTTAGGTTTAATTTGTAGCCAGAGATCTGAAGAAACTCCCTCAGCTGAGCTAAAACTGATGGCATGGAGACAGTTGGATCTGAAATAAATAATAAAAGGTCATCTGCATATAAGGGTGCTTTCTGATCTACACCGCCCCTCAAGATAACGCACATAGAGCTAGTTCTAACGCAGATTCCTTCTTGAGGTGTGAGTGCGCTCACAAATGTGACACAGAAAACCAGAGTCTAGAACACATTTTAATCTGAAACAAAAGGATTCACAGAGGTGAGCTGCTTCATGTTACAGCGAAAACAAACATGTTCCTACATCAGATTAAAAAATTTGAGACATCACGGCTCCAACTTATAAAAGCGGACTGCAGCTCGTTCCGCTCAGACATTCTCCAATGAAAAAACGCGAAGACAAGCCAATAGAAGGGCGAGCGAGTGCGTAAAATGCATGGAGCGTGAGCGCCTGATCTACATATCAAAACGGGGGGCTGGGGGAATGTAAATACAGGGTGAGGGGAACGGGGGGGCTGGGGTCACACAGTCCAGGACATGACTTAGGAGCGGGAACGGGAACGAGAGCGGGACTGGGAACGGGATTTGGAGCGGGACTCTGATCTGGAGGCGGAACGAGAACGCGCTCCAGCCGGGGACTGGGATTTGGACTTTGATTTGGACCTGGCTCGGGGTTCATCTGGGGAGCGGGACCGGGAACGGGACCGGGAGCCCCGCTCGGGCTCACCGGCCTCGTCGTCGCTCTTGGGTGGGTCGGGGCCTTTTGACACGGATTTCCTGGAGGAATCCTTAAGACCAGATCTAGAACGAGATCTAGAGCGAGACGCAGATCTAGATCTGGACCGGGACCCCTTCTTGCTTTTCTTGCCGTCTTTCTTGCCCTTCTTGCTTTTCGGGCTGCGGCTTTGCTCTTCGCCCTTCTGGGCGCCATTGCTGCGCTCCTCGTCTTCCTTCTTGCCCTTACTCTTCTTGCTTTGGGACCGGCTGCGGGAGCGGGACGCCGCTCTAAGGGACAAAGCAGAACCTTTTTAGTACAAATAATTGACCGTTTAGCCCAAAACAAAGTTCTGACCCGGTTCCTTACCTGGAGCGGGAACGGCTGCGGCTGCTGCTTTCACTGCGGCTGCGGCTCTTATGGGACCTGCGGCTCCTAGAGCGAGACCTGCCGGGAAATAATAAAAACAGTGATTATCTATATCTATCCATCTCTCTATATAAATATAAATACATGCAGCCATCTATCAGTAAAATCAGTTCATTAACCACGACTTAATCAGGAAATTTGCCTGATCTGAACCTGATGGAAGATCTGTGGACTCTTGTCAAGAAGAAGACAGGAGACGACAGATCCAACGATGCAGAAGACTGGAAGCCATTAAGCTGCCAGGGCTTCCATTCCACCAAAGCACTTCCAACGCCTCCATACTGCGTTGATGCAGAAAACATAGCTTAACAGAACAGAGACCCGGTGACACAACTGACCTGGATCGGCTGTGACTGCGGGAGTAAGAGCGGCGGCGTTTAGCGCCCGGGCGGTCCTCAATGAGCCGGATTTTCCTGCCGTTCACCTCGGTGCCATCGAGCTTCTCCAGGGCTCTCTTCATGTCTGAGTACTGCCTGAACTCGATCACGCCCTCATTCCGCCGGCCCTTGTGGGTGTCTGCGTACGTCACCTCCCCCGCCTGCCTCATGTAATCCTGCAGAAACAAACTCCTCCGTTACCAGAAAACCACAAAACCACACAGCATTCTCTCCTCATTCCTCTTACCTTTAGGTCCTGCCAGCTGCAGCGGCTGGACAGATTCTCCACAATGAGACGATAGTCGGTGCGCACAGGTGGGCCGTACCTGTCTCTGCCTCCCCAGCGCCCATATCCACCTTTCAGGGCAAGAAGGAAACAGAAAAATGAGGGCCTCATAAAGCCTGACGGGGTGCAAACACTCTAAACTCCAGACTACAAACTACAAATTCTGCATCAGTATTCATCTGGAAAACAAAAAGCAAAAAAGGTTTAACTCCCTAACAGTCTATCTAAAAAAAAATGTACTTCAAAGTTTACAAAATAGCCTAGACATTAGCCTGTTTACAAAAACAAAAAATTCATAACTGCTGAAGGTACTTACGGTCAACTACAGCAAGAGTCTAAGCTAACCTAACTAACAACATTTGACTGTTATAAACAGGTTTTTTTTTCAGGCACCTATAAGAGCTGAACCCACATCTGCTCCTAACCCCATGGCATCCTCACCACCCGGCCTGGGCCTAATGGGAAAAGCGGTCTTCATTCACAATGGCTCCCCTTTTTGGTCTGCCCAGGGGCCCAGAATGGTCAAACCACACTCTTGGAAAGGGGGACACCATGGCCAGCAATAGGGGCAGGCAGTCAGCAAAGGACTCTTTCAATTAAAACATTGAGGTTCTTTGTTAAATCTTTTACCTTTAAATTGACAGTTTAAATTCAAATATAAACTCAGAATAAACAATCAATTTACAAGCTAGACAAATATTTGACAGTATTTAATCATTTCCTGTCACAGAAAACCCCCAATGTGACCCAATTTTAATACAATAATTTTAATTTTCTTTTCATTTTGGACATCATTGGTGACTCAGGCGCACAAATTTAAACCATGTCCCAGGTGAGAAGAACCCCCATCTAGTAGAACCATCTCTGGATCAGAAAAAGAAGCACATCAGTACCATTTTTACTGCTCCTAGACGATTCCTGGTCCAGATCTGAGGCGAATCAGTCATATAAAAAAAGGTAAAAATGAGAGTCAAGTAAAAATGGGTTTTAGTACTTTACACCCCCACCCCCACCCCCAAGTGCGATGATGTAAATTTGATGCGCAGCAGCCACCAAAGACAATACTGATGAATTTGCACCCCTCCAGTTCAGATCAGAATAATTTACATTTATGTGAAACAAGCAGGGATTTCAAGTGAGAACTTACTCCTCCCGCCGCCGCCGTAGCCACCATCTCGGCGAGGGCCCTTGGTGTGCTCCACGATGACCCTCTCGCCGCATAGCTCTTTACCGTTCAGGTCATACACTGCATCATCTGCGTCCCGCGGATCATCAAACTCAACAAAGCCATACCTGCAAGACGTGAGAGGAAACCATGAGGAACGCCGTCGCCTGAATCACCAGAAAACAGGTCAAACAAGCAGGAAAATCACAGTTTTAAAGATATAAGGCAGTGAAAGATCCTAAAAAAAGGAAAATATTTGTAGATGCAAGGAATTTTACAAGGAAGTATCAAGACCACCATTAAAGATAAAATAAAATAAACAAGAATAAAGTCATAAAAGTATGAGAAAGAAAGCAAACTTTTATGAGAATAAAGTTGCAAAACTGAAATAAAAAGGTTGACATTTTATGAGAATAAACTCACAAAATAATAGGGAGAAAAGGTCAGAATTACAAGGAATAGCCATGCTTTTTTTTTATAAAGTTGGTGGTATAAACCTCCATCCACATTACAACTATATCCGCCAATATACCCATTTATAGTGATGCCATAGGGCTTTATTCCAGGGGTGTCAAACTCATTTTCACAGAGGGCCACATTAGTATAGCGGCAGTTCTCAAAGGGCCGGATATAACTTATACATGTAACTAAGTGTAATGAAAAATAAATGTAACTACTCAATGTTAAATAACGCATCATTTAATTATTATAACTCTTTAAAGTGACAATTACACTTGCGTAGAAAGCATATTTTTGCTTGTCACTCTAGCATAAGACGTTTTAAATTTTGTTCGCTTATTAAAACCCACATAACTCCATTAATGAAGGATCAAACTGTCCAATTGAATAAAGAAAATTTACATAAAACTGATCTAGAAAGACCATGTATATACACGTGTAACATTTTACAGAAAAAGGCTGCACACTGCCTTGCATCCAACTGATGGTTTGATGACAACAGTTTGAATACACACACAAGACCTGCAAATATTGAATAATTACAGCAACTAAACATAAATATGTAATCAACAAAATTTTTTACATTAAAAACTTTTATGCTCTCGCGGGCCACATAAAACGACATGATGGGTCACATTTGACCTGCAGGCCTAGAGTTTGACACGTGTGCTTTAGTTTATCATAAGAGTCCATGTTCCATGCTGCATTTGGACCTCTGCCGCTATACTGCTGGCGGTGCGCCTGCCAAAAATTCATTCTTTGGGTCAAGATTCTTTTTCTGAAGAGGTTCAGTTTTTAATGTCTTTATTATAGCTATAATAAAGCAATGACGACTTACTAAAAGACTTAGCATTTCCTCAAAGTGCTCTCCATCTCGTATAGTGAAACACAATATTGTCTTTGCCTCAAATGTATGACTTTAATATCCAAATTCTCAACCTCTAACTTATGAAGTAATAATGGTATTCTTATAAAATAAGACATTTTTACACATTCAATGACTATTCTCATAAAACAATTACTATTATTTTTCTCAATTTTACAACTTTGTCATTTTTCCCCACAGTGGCTCTAAAACTCCATCATAGAATTGACACCTGAACAATCAACAATTTATGGCTTCAAAACAAGATGCAACTCCGACGTACTAGCAAAGATGGAGGCCTGCATTCGTGCTTCGTTTTCCCCAACATTACCTGCTGTGGTCTGCTCTAATTGGCTGGATGCACCTGACCCCGGTAAGCAGCCATGAGCCTAACGTGAATATCTAGACACCATGCACACACCAGGCATTTAGGCCTGGTATTCTCCAGCCTGATCTTTACAATAACAAGCTCTTATCTCCAGATAGTCATAGAGGGAAGGAAATCACAAACCTAAATATGTCAAACTTGAAAGAATTTAATCTGACAAAAAATATATTACCATGACCTTTTAGATTGCAGGGTCTGGATTGTTGATTTGCAAATATTTCAAGATAACGACAAAAATGTTTAAATACAATTCTTTATGTTGGCTACAAACAAAATGAGGGCAAATAATTCGGTTTGTTAGAATTGTGGCTGGTTGTGTAAAATGTGGATATTTGATGTAAACAGGTTTTGCGCTTAAATCTCCAATCTTAAAAATAGAAACATTTTGAATTGCATTGATCGCATAGACTTAAAAACAGTCAATGGTACTTGCGTGCAGATTTTAAGGGCGCATTTTACTGTAACGGGGCCGGTGAAGGACGCTGGTTGGATGATTATTGTGACAGATGCACGAACTAAAAAAGCAGAACCGATCGGATACGTCCTTCTTTAACAAATAATTTAGCCGGTTTCTGCTCTTTTTTTTAAACCCCAAACGTCGCGGATGGTCTTTTTTTCCGCCTCTGCCACGTCTTGTGCTAGCCTGAAGGAGCTAACTATTAACTAATGATGCTCAAAACTTTAATATATTGAACCGAAAACCGGGCTTTAATTGCGCAAGAGAGCAGAGGATTGTTTAAACAACACTGCAATAAGCATTAAATCACTTTGGTGTCGTGTTTAGTTCAATAAAAGCTGAAAATTCTGACGATGTCGGCAGGTCCGGCCTGCTAGCAAGCACCAGCGAGGCCGTGCGCGCGCGGCTTTCCGCGAGGCCTGTAGCTTCCACAAAACGTTACCCGTTTTTCAGGTCGACCTCCAGGATTTTTCCATAACCTTTGAAGAACCTCTCGACGTCCTTTTCCCTGGCTCTGTAGCTCAGTCTTCCGATATACACCCGCGACATCCTCTGCGGCTCCGAAGAATCAAAATGCGCCCGAACAAACTAGCTAAACACGCGGAGAAGAAGCAAGGCTGCACAAAGCTCCTTTCATACAATAGGGCGCCGTCAGAGGGGGAGGGGCCTGTTGGGTCTTAAGTGCCCTGAGTTTAGCCTTCAGGTAAACGAGTTCTCCTCACATGGCGCCTTTCACCAAGTCAAGTGTTTTTCCCCGGAACATTTTCACTGAGTTTCTGGTTATTAAACTAAAAAAAAAAAAAGAAACTTTTGTTAATTTCTGAAGAGGTTGTTAATAAATCATAAAAAAATACTGAAAGAATATTTTGTTGTCTCGTGCAATCTTTAAAAACTTAGGGATAATTCAGATATCAGTGAAAGCTGTACACACGTCAAAACCTTTTATGGCAAAAACTTTGAAGAATAGCTTTTACTTTTATTCATGCTTGATATTAATATTGACACAATATTTTTTACATCAAAAAATACTCAAGAACTTTACCTGAGTTGTTTCTCAGGACGAAACGTATACAAGGCAGCAGTGGATGCAGTTTATTTTCACAGACAAAATCACAAAGGTTTTATTTTTGTTTTTGTATTTATTAAAGGACAGTTTCGTAACATGTGTAGGTAATGATTGATTGGCAACATATCTTCCTAAATCTGGGGTACATTAATTATTGAAGAAAATAAATATTGATGGTTTGAGCAGGTATTGTGTCCATTTGTGAGAAATTATGTTAGTGTGACCATAACAGCATGGTTTATAAGGAATGTGAGTTTAGATTTAATAACTTTCAACATTCACCAAAGACAGTTAACATATACCGGTGTGTGTGTGTGTGTGTGTGTGTGTGTGTGTGTGTGTGTGTGTGTGTGTGTGTGTGTGTGTGTTATGTATGTATGTATGTATGTATGTATGTATGTATGTATGTATGTATGTATGTATGTATGTATGTGTGTATGTGTGTGTGTATGTATGTATGTATGTATGTATGTATGTATGTATGTATGTATGTATGTATGTATGTATGTATGTATCTTATGTATGTATGTATGTATGTATGTATGTATGTATGTATGTAATATTGTATATATATATATATATATATATATATATATATATGTATATATATATATGTATATATATATAACATATACTGTCTTTGTCTAACATTGCTAAAGACCTATCAAAACTGACAGGAAGAAAGAAAGGATCAAAGAAACCAATATGGATTCTATAAAGTAACAAAAAAATAATATCTACAATTCAAAATGTGCTGATTAAAAAAGAGTAGTTTTAACAAATAATCTTAAAGTCATTGGAGAAGAACACCAAGAATTTGTCCATGGTAGACTTGACATCCAATCTGGCAGAATTAAATAACCGCGTCTCGTGTATGCACAAAATCCAAGCACTGGAGCTGGTTTAGCTCGTGCTGGTCTGTGGCGCCTTCCGTCTGAGAAACCAGGGTTTGAATCTGGGCTGCTCCCTATTCCCTTCTCTGCTTCTGTGCCGGTCCCAGGGCCGGACGATTGAGTGGGTTCGTCAGGAAGGGCATCCGGCATAAACATTGCCAAGTTAACCATGCGACTCATCATGACTGTGAGGTTGTTTCGCTGTGGCGACCCCTAATGGGAAAAGCCGAGAAAGAAGATTAATACCTTCTCCAGCAACAATTGTCAATATTCCTAAATGAATCATTAAACATCAAAAGAGCTTTCAGAAACCAGAATGTACATTGGATCAACCTAAGGCAGAGCTGGTCAACCCTGGTCCTTGAGAGCCACAATCCTGCTTGCTTTCCAGCTCTTGTTGACCATCTTTCTGCTGATTGGCTGACTCAAGTGATTCCACATCCCGATTGACTAAACACACCTAGTTTAGGTGGTCAGCATCAAGCAGTCCAGGGAGAACTGCAAATCAGACAGGGTTAGGCTCTTCTTAGGCCAGCCCTGATCTAGGGTTAACATTCAATTAGGAGTCAATAGGCGTGTTTTCTTTAAAATCAGCCCCTTTGGTGTTCTGAGAACTGCACATTCAGGAGGTGCCTACTAATCAGCCACTTTCTGATGTTGTCCACCATATTCCTTCAGGGGTTGTCACAGCCCACATTAAATGCCCGGCAGATGACCTTCCTGACACAACCCTGCATTTTATCTGGGCTGGGGACTGCTGTGAATTGCGGATCGACTTCGGGCTGCCAGATCTTCGGGGTCCTTCGAGCAATGATGACGTTACACTATTTGATTGGCTGTAAGTTTGCACGATGACGTATACGATAGTGATTGGTCAGTTACAGTGAACGATAATACTATAATTTTCTGTTATTCGTGAGAAACATGGATGACTATTACATCGAATTTTTGGTTGTTTGTTTGTTTTGATAAAACATAAAGAACAAATATAAATTTAGCAAAAAATGCGTGCTGTTTTTTGTAATTAGTTTTTTAACGCTTTCAACAATTTTTAAACGGGAAATATAAACTTTGCTATCATAAATGTTAAATCCGATGAAGTTCTGTAATTCCATAGTGTGTAATTCCTTTAATGCTTAGGACTGTAGGCTGCTCCTTTTGATTATAGTTATCAATATGACAATGTTTTTTTCTAAGTAAAAAAAAAAAGGAAAACTGACATTTGGGAGAATTAAACCAGACTGCACACCATAAATAAATATTGTTTTATACAGTCATACATTTGCTCAAATTGGAAAAATAAGTTTATATTGCCAATGGTTCTCCCTTTAAAACATAAACAGAACATATTTGTTCTGTTTATGTAATTACAGTTGCATTTGGTGTAACAAATAATAATGTCCGACATAAACAATTATGTCAGACACCTTAAAATTAAAAATGGCATTATTAGTTATGAGTGAGAAAAACTTTACAAAAGGAAACGATAAAATCGCTAAAGTAGGTGTTACCGTGGGGTGACGTCAGCATTGGTCGAAGGACCCCGAGAAGATCTGGCAGCCCGAGTCGATCCGGTAACCACACCGGGACAAGGAGACCCAGACTTAGGCCCACATGTGACTACATGCAGCAGATTTACAAGTATCCTTTGTGTCCTTGATAAATACTTTGTAAACTTTTTGCATTACCTTATTTGCTGCACATTTTGACTGACTCCAAAGTTATCTTTATTTATATTGCTAAATGTTATTATCAATGTTTAATTTTCTTTCAAAAGAAAAAGCTAAATAATAGTAATAATCATCTATCTATCTATCTATCTATCTATCTATCTATCTATCTATCTATCTATCTATCTATCTATCTATCTATCTATCTATCTATCTATCTGTCTATCTATCTATCTATCTATCTATCTATCTATCTATAGATCAATAGATAGATCAATAAGTAGTATTCATGAGTAAAATGGTTTTATTTGCAAAGTTAAACTTAAACCTTAACTGAGCTGAGTAGAAAAACTCTTCACTATTGTACTTGCCTCCAAATGTTTATTGGACCCCCCATCACCCACCCCCAAACCCCTCACCCCGTCCTAATTTCCTGGATACGTCCCTGCAACCAGTCATTCAAATAAATACACACATATATATATATATATATATATATATATATATATATATATATATATATATATATATATATATATATATATATATATATATATATATATATATATATCTATATATATATATATATATATATATCTATATCTATATCTATATATATATCTATATATATATATATATATATATATATATATATATATATATAGATATATAGATATATAGATATATATATAGATATATAGATATAGATATATAGATAGTCCATGTTTTTCAATAGACTTCCCTAGGTCCGCAAGGACTGAACAAATGTGGTGAGCAGAACCTTAGCTATACCACGAACCTCCGCCGGTTGTTTTCGTAACCTTGGACTCTCCGCCAGCTCAGCTCGTGTCCGGACTTCAGTCTGCCGCAGAGAACCGCTCCAATGTCAAAGTTTGCCGAACTTTCACGGTCGCCCGGGCACGCGGGCTCGGCGGCGCCTCGGGGCGGGGAGTAACGGTCTGGGATGGTTTCCGAGTGTTAGCTTCGTCACAGCAACAGGTCCGCCATGCAGCGCGGCTGCTTCCCCAGGTACTCCTGGATCGACTTCGTCTTCTCCGTGATCGGGGTCTGCACCTTCCTGATGGACTGGGGCTCCGACCTGTGGGTGGCCGCCGAGTTTTACTGCCGCGGGGACCTTTCCTGGTTCGGGGTGCTGGTGGGCCTCATGGTCCTGTCCTCGGTCGTGGTGCAAATGTTCAGCTGGTTCTGGTTCGTGTATGACCGGAAGTTGCCGGGCTTCGGGAGAAAAGTGGGGACCAACTCCGTGCTGTGCGGGGACCGAGTGAAGATCTTCTTCCTGCTGCACGTGCTGCAGCTCGGCTTCTTCTGCAGGTCAGACCCGCAGCGATACACACAGATCCAGATCCAGATCTGGTTCCAGCTGTGGGTGTTTACACTGAACCAAACTGACTCAAAGTAAAAGTGATGAGGATTATGTTTCAACTAAGAAATTAATGTTAACCTTTAGTCATTGGAGCGTTTGTATTTATACGAAACAGAATCAGGGTTCTGGAGTCAACGTGGATCATAAAGGCTGACAGCTTCTTCACATGATGATTGTTTCCCAACACATGATGTAAATGCACATCCTTTGTTTTAGCTGTAAAGAGGAAGTCTGAGCAATTATGATTGACTAACTGAAGCATCAACCGGTTCCCATCAATTCTGCTTTCCCGCCTCAGGCACATCTCAGCCATCCGGCAGGGTTTCAGGGTGTGGTGGAGGAAGGAGGAGGGCTCGGAGTACGCCATCTACCTCATGCACGATCTGAGCATGCTCCGCTTGTTCGAGACGTTCTGCGAGAGTGCGCCTCAGCTCATCCTGATGATGTATGTCATGCTGCGCACCAACAGGGCCCGGGTCGTTCAGTGTGAGTCCAGTTGTCACTGTTGTCTTTCTAACCCGCTGGTTAAATCGCACAAACACGATGGATGCGCAGCAACAACTAAGTTCACGTAAACAAAATGTGGATCCCCACTCGCATGTAAAACCAAGATGTCGTCCTGATGAATTTGAAGCACATCGCCTGGAGCCAGCTCAGTTCTGAAAGTAACCACTACACTAGCCGCGGTTACATGGGCAAAATATCTTGATCGGATCAATGGTCGGGTTAAAATTCACCCGTGCACATGGGCACAGAAAACCTTTTTCCGATTAGAAGAAACGTTCACATGGGTCACACTTTCGGTCAGAATAAATCATCTGGGCATGCGCAGTAGTGTTGAAAATACTGGAAGGGAAATGAGTCCAGTTGTAAACAAACAGCTGCCACATACATTTATGCAGCGGCTGGGTAATATACGAGATGATCTTCTAAACGTGCTTTTATAAATATTATGAATATTATGAAGCGACTGTTTGCTCGTCGTTTTATTTTTAATCGGTGTGGTCAGAGCTTTTTCTGTGGAAGAACGGAGCTGGAAGAAACCAGTGTTAGGAGAGGCGAACACGCGCTAACAACATTAGCCTATCTATGAACATAAAATTTAATCCATGCGGGAAACGCTGCAATCGGCATCCTGGCTGCACGTAAATATGTGGGAATCACATCAGCCTTTATTTTGATCGGGACAAAACTGGAAACACAAATCCACGTGATTGTTAGAACTGTTTCTAATGACTAAGAGGCATTTCTGCTCTAAGCACAGCACACACACCGCACCAAAGAAATGGCATATACTTATATAGCGCCTTTCTTCCTACGAGGACAAAGCGCTTTACAGTCACACACACATTCACACACTGATGGTCGCTCCGCTGCCAAACACAGGCGCCCGCCTACCACCAGAGGCAAAGTGGGGTTCAGTGTCTTGGCCAAGGACACTTCAACTCATGGACGTGCAAGGGGGGAATCGAACCTGCAATCTTACGATCTATGTCGACCGCCCTACCGCTGCACCACGGCTGCCCAAAGCCGCTGTGTTTGCTGGCGGTCCGAGCTCTGCTCAGACAGACGCGGCTTTCCTGAAGCCGGCAGCCGCTAACCCAGAGCGGCGGGAGTCTGAGCAGTCCATCCAAGTCTCCAACACATAACAAACAACAAAACGCACACGTAACAAAGCATCCTCCCCTCCCGTCAAACACACATTAATAAATCCGGCTGCTCTGCTCAGACTCTGAGACACGGTTCACCCGGTCCACCAGCACCCGAACCCAGACGCAGAGCTCGGGTGCTGGGTCATGGGGCACTCCTCCCCGGCATCCCCCTGGTGAGAGGTGTAAGAGAGGGGAGAGGTGAAGAGCCAGCGGGGCGAGAGCAGAGGGGCGCTTTGCACTGGGCCTCCGTCGGTCCCGTATGCGCTCCAAGGCTTTCTCTCAGCGAAACACCATCTATGCATGACGTAAACCAGAGCAGTAGGGCCACACGATCGGAATGAACCGTGTACATGCACAACGATCTCGATGATCGGAAAGAAATTTTGATCCGAACGAGTCTGATCGGGACAGAGTATTCCGAACGGCGCGTTTACGTGTCGCATTTTCCTTCTGATCAGGCATTCTTTCCCATTACTTTTGCCCATGTAAACGCAGCTGGTGTCAACTCAGTCTCCAGTCCAAAAAGCAATTCAGAATGATCCAACTTTACCTCAGAAATGAATGTATCTTGTCTTGCGTTGTGTTGCTGTTTTGTGTTGCGTTTGTGTGCTGTTGCATTCGTGAGCTGTGTTGTCTTTTTTTTAGTTGCGTTCGCGTGCTGGGATTTTGTAGTTGCGTTTGTGTGCTGCATTTCCTGTTGTGTTTGTGTGTTTTGCACTCATGCGTTTCCTGTGGAATTAACTTGTGCCGTTCGTGTCTGCAGTTGTGAGCGTGGCTGCCTCCACCACCTCCATCGCCTGGATGGTTCTGGACTACCACCGCTCGCTGCGCTCCTTCCTCCCGGACAAAGCCCAGCAGGGGTGGGGCTCCTCAGTGGTCTACTTCCTGTGGAACCTGCTGCTGATTGGTCCCCGCGTGGCGGCCCTCGCCCTCTTCTCGTCCGTGCTGCCTTTGCTCATTGTCCCCCACTTCCTGCTGCTGTGGTTGGCCTTCCTGCTGTGGGCGTGGCAACAGCAGACAAACTTTATGGACAGCGCTGTGGGGGAGTGGCTATACCGGGCCACCGTCGGGCTCATCTGGTACTTTAGCTGGTTCAATGTGGCGGAGGGCCACACCCGGGTCAGAAGCCTGATCTACCATTCCTTTATGACAGCGGACTGTTGCCTCCTGCTGGTCACCTGGTGGTACCTGAGAGACGCGGCGCAGACAGAGGCGTACGGCCTGGCCCTGATCATTGCGCTGCCGCTTTCTTACCTGCTCGGGCTGCTCTTCAAAGCCATCTACTACTGCTGCTTCCACCCCAAACTGTGGCGACCCCCACCGACTGAGGGGACGCTGCCCAACGACCTGCCAGACTCTGAAGTGACCCTCAGATTCTTCTCCATCCAGGACGACAGCGTGTCCGCCCCAATCCTCAACAAGCGCATGGAACAGCACGCCGCCCGCTTCTACTAAAAGGGAGGGGTCAAGGCGTTGCCATGGTGCCTACAGGCAAAGCGGCCGTCCAGACTTTATCCTGTCAGTGATGCCTGCAGACACACAGGCGTTTCTATGAAAGTAAACAATAACTCAGGAGTTTGTTTATCCAATTAATTTTTTTTACTGAAACTCTTGAAAATGCAGGTCACCTGTAATCAGAAGGATGTGTTCATGAATGTTTGTATAAATGAAGATTTATATTTGTACCTGAAAATGGAACCAAAAAAAATGGAGGAAAATACTTGCTTCACTTTATTGTAACCTTAAGGCAGTGTCCTTTTACGAACAGAGTGCAAAAATGTCGACTTATTTTGTTCAACAATGATGATGAAACCATGGCAACCAGACATACCTTCTCTTCCCTTCAGGCAAATGCATTTTTATGTCTATGCTTTCTTTAACATTCAGTCATGACTTAACTGAAATGATTGAATCGACTTGGCGGCTTAGCCTGACTAGTTGTTGATATGAACATTGCAACACAACCTGAGAGAGCGTTGGTGAAGGTTTGCCATGGAGAAATGTTTTAAAGAACATGATTTCTACTCCAGTTGCCATGACTCAACTTTGCAGAGCCGAAAATACCACAGAAGAAATGCTCGGCATATCTCCAAACCCCCAAAAAGCAATCAAATCCACTTGTTTATTTTTGATTTGACCATTTATCTTGTCTTGAGGTAAAAAACGCAGAAACTAAAAAGGGAACTGGTTATTTTGAAAGAATTGGGATAACTGTTTCCTGTTGATTCTATAAAGAAGATCCATTTGATCCTGAAATACAAGTCTCAGAACCCTTGTGCTATCCTATGGGGTCCAGATGACCCGATCCTTACATTGACGTGTTCTCCCTACCATGACAAAGGTGGATAAAGGTGGAAAGATTTCATGTAATCCATGGACACCAGTGAAGATCACAAATCATTGAAGAAAAAAGGTTCAGCGCACTGTCTAGTGGGTCTAGATGACCCAACACCCAATGTTAAAGTGTCTAGGATAGCACAAGGGTTAAGCTACGTAAAAATGTTGACATTAGTCACCAAGTTTAGAAATGATCCTGTCCCGTCCCACTCCCATCCCATTCTCCTATAAAATGACTGCAGTTTCTGTACTGCTCCCATATATTATCTTAATTTGGCCATCATTTAATGCATTACATGTTATTTTATCTCCTCCCATTCTGTTTTAGAGCAGCTCCTGAGCCCCAGTTTCTACATTTGTGTTTTTCAACACGGGAGATGATTAGGTGTGCCGTGGGAAATTGCCCTCATTCTTCTTCTTTCACTTTCGGCTTGTCCCATCAGAAGTCGCCACAGCGAATCAGCCACTTTTTTTTTATTGCGGATGATTCGCATGGTTAGTGTGGCAATGTTTTACGCCGGATGCCCTTCCTGACGCAACCCTCTCAAAGCAACCAGGCCGGCACAGAAGTAGAGAAGGGGGAACAGGGAGCAGCCCGGATTCGAACCCTGGTTTCACGGACGGAAGGTGCAGCAAACCAGCACGAGCTGAACCGGCTCCGGAAATTGCCCTCATTAACTGATCTAGAAACATTAACCATCTTTAGGATATCAGCTCTGTGTTCTTCCAAACAGGCCCTGATAAAACACTGAGTAGTTAAGAATATGAAAGTTCATAAAATACTTTTTTCTTTGTGTTTATTTGATTCTATTAAAGACACTTTGATAAGAATGACAGTACCGCGATTTAGCTGTAGCTTCAGATGTTTTCGGAAAAGTCCTGCCCCTTTAACTTTCTCCACCAATCATTCTTGGAGGCTTAATCATACGTCATCAGTCTGACCAATCAGAAGTGGTTAAATTCTTCACTTCCTTCTTCTGATTCTTTTCATAAAGTCGCTCAGTTCCAACAAAAATGTCGTCTTTGTATGGTCAATGTAATCATATTGTATTTAGAGAATACTAGTAATATGAGTTTCTGATAAAACAATTGTAGACATTGCATTAAAAATAACAAAATTTAAAAAAAGATGTTGGAATATTGGGAGCCAAAGGAACCTGGTATTGTTTGGTCTTCCTGGTGTAAGAACGGAATAACTTAATACCATTAACTATGATATGCGCCGCCTTCTCATGACGTGTACCAGAAATTACAGCATTTATGGCTGATTTCCATATGTGGAAGCTTGAATCAGTGGGAGGAGCCTTTGAGGACTCCAAACTTCAGACCCTAAGTTTCCTGTCTTCATTCAGCAACTCTTTCAAGAAGAATGTGAGGACTCCGGTTCCGACCCATTCAGGCGACACCATGGCCGTGTTCACCTTCTCCCCGCTTGACTTTGTCTTCTCGTGCTTGGGTCTGCCGCTCTTTCTAGCCGACGTCGTTCTGGACGTCTTAGCCGTGGTTGACTTCTACAAGGAGGAAGCTTGGGTGCGCCTGTCAGTTCTGCTGCTGCTGCTCCTGGGCTCCTCGGTTCTGATCCAAGTCTACAGCTGGAAGTGGTACATCGGCGACGGATTGGACTTGCAGACCCGCGTGGAGAACGGGCTGAAGAAGGGGCTGAAGACGCTGCATGTGCTGCAGCTGGGGATCTACGTACGGTGGGTGACCCGGTCCCGGACCTCTTTCGCTTTCTCCGAGAAGAGGCACGAGCGTCCAAATGACACGTAAAGGGGCAGAAAATAGCAGATAAAATGTGTGTTTGTACATTGATTTGACCATTTTTGGGAGAGAAAAAAAACATAAATATGCAACTAAAGTAGAAAACTTTAAGAAGGAATTTCAAATTTCCTCTTTTTTTATTAAAAGATTTTATTTTGGAAAATCCAACTATTTTATTTTTTGCCATCAACTTCCTGTAACGCTATATGGAGTCATATACTGTTCATAATTAAATAAATAAAATCAAAAAAAGAGAAAGGCAAACATTAATATAAGAAAATTATTTTAAAAATTGTCTAAATTAAAACACATGCATATATATATATATATATGAAAAAAAATAATGAATAAAACATTTTTTTAGTAATTACATTTCCTTTTTGTGTGTGTATGTAAATGTAATTGAAATGTTTTCTGAGTATGTGATGTGTTTCTTGGGTCCTTCAGGCACCTGGGCGTCCTGGAGAAGTCTGTGTCAGGGTTCTGCGGTAAAGGCTCGGACCGCCAAAACAGTAAAGATGTGGCGGTGGAGCTAAGCCACGATCTGTGCATGCTTCACTTGATCGAGACCTTCTCTGAAAGCGCCCCCCAGATCGTCCTCTGGCTCACCATCATCCTCCAGGATGGCAAGCTGGATGTTATCTCAGGTGGGGTGTGGGTGGGACATCATAATCTTAAGAGTCAAATGTTTGGATTCACAACTCAGTTTCTCATAACAGTGAGGTTCTAAGGAGACATCTCTAAAGCTACAGGGACATTGGAGATATGACGCACACTCAAGAACGTGCTAAACATGCATTCTTTAATGTGTATTTTACCTGTTTTGTTCACACTAGAGAAGCAGGGAGGGGTTTCCTCTTCTTTCCCGAAATCGTAAAAGAGGAATGAGTTCCTGATTGGTCATGGTTCAACCAGGTTCATTCAATAGCTCGCAAAAATGCGAGTGTTTTCAGACTTCAGACGCATTTCAAGAATTTTCAATGGAAGCGGCCGTTTAAAACGTATGTTGCCGAGGGCGGAGAGAACAAAGTTTTAGGAATAGTCAGTTTTTACAGAATCGTCCAGCTCTAGCTAACAGAACTAGCTGGAGCTCAGTTCCTTTTTTCATTATTGTGGTTAGAGTCTGATGACCTCATGAAGCTTCTGATCTGTCCGAGGTTCTAACCACACTTCTCCTCTTCCTAGTGCTGAAGGTCTTGTGCTCGATTGCAGCCGTGGCCTTCTGCGTGACCACATACCACCGCAGCCTGCGCTCCTTCTTGAAGGACACAAACCAGCTGTCCATCATCTCCTCCATCATCCACTTCCTGTGGAACCTGCTCCTGCTCCTCTCCCGCCTCACGGCTCTGGCGCTCTTCGCCTCAGTGCTGCCTTGCTTCATCTTCACCCACGTCTTCTGCAGCTGGATGATCTTTGTCCTGTTTGCCTGGCGGGCCCAGACTAACTTCATGGACGACCCCTGGGGGGAGCGGCTGTACAGAGCCACCGTCGCCCTCATCTGGTACTTTGACTGGTTCAACATCTTCAAAAAGAGGACGAAGAAGAGCGCCCTGCTGTACCACAGCTTCATCCTGCTGGACACCTGCATGCTCTGCGGCCTGTGGTTCTGGAGGATGAACATCCACCCACCTCAATTCGCGATCCCGCGGCCGTACGCCGAGGTCATGGCGTGCAGCGTGGTTGCAGTTTACATTCTTGGCCTTGTGGTCAAGGTCCTCTACTACAGGTTCTTCCATCCCACACTCAATCAAGACAACCTGAGGGGGGAGGACCAAACTGAAGTCAGTGGACAAAACAATGACACTCGGAGGGAAAGGGACGAAACGGATGGAACCGTGATGGTGAGGATGATGGCATCCTCTCCTGCTCCACCTCGTCAAACAAAGAATGGCAACAAAAGAATGAGGATGCTCGCAGAGAACTTTTACTCCTGAGGCAGACAAGTTCTCAGATCGTCCATTCAGGAAATATTTACAGTAGAGCACCTTTATTTAGAAAAATCCCATGGAAAACTGCCAAGACTCTAATGTGCTGAGCAAAAAAAAAAAAAGGAATAATTTCCTGCAAAAATTCACTTCCAGACTGTAGCAAAATCACTTTAAACCATCTAAGAATGACTTTATTTCTCTCTCAGGTTGCCAGTTTCAGGATCCTAGATCTGCTTTTACAATGAAAACCTGCACTTGAAAATGATTCTCAGCTTTGATGGATAATATTTACATGTTTATTATTTTAACATTGTTATTTATCAACTATTGTAGTTGTAAATGTGCCTTCCTTGAAAACATATTTATACTTTGGTTTTTAATAAGCTTAGTCAATTATGATCCGTGTGAAACTGAAGTGTGGATTCTGGTTCGTCCGGTTCAATCACGTTTTCAAATCCGGAACTGCTGTTCCCTGGGATTTTATTTTTGTAAGCCTCGAGTCACGTTTGTAAAACTTTTAGAGGCTAAAAACCAAATGGGAATCGGAACATATCTAAATGTATTTACAGGCTGTAGATGGAAACATACACAGGAGTTCGGTTAGCTTGAGATATTATTGTAGGAGCTCGCAGGATCACAGCTCTGATGTGATGAGATGATGACAGGAGGAGAAGTAAAAGGAGCTAATGAAGGTCCGTTTAGAGGGAGCTGAAGGTTCTGCTGCTCAGCTGAGCCCAAACCGAGCAGCAGGTTTTTCCGGACCTCCAGCAGCAGCGCTTCCCGAAACTCCTTAAACTTCTGGCAGATTCAGTTCTGATTGTCTCACAAACTTCACAGCAACAAAAACTTCCTTTTTTTTCTGGAGCAAGAACAAACCGAACAAAGTCCAACTTTAGGTCTCTGGTCTTGAGACCTGGGTCGCAGTGCACACAGAACCAAGTCGACATCACAGCAAAAGTTATAAAGTAACACTTTGAAACCACGGCGCTGCAGATGCAGGAGTCAAAGTTTCCTGTTTCAGGGTGCTGAAAGTTAAAGGCACGTTTAAATGTGCAGAAGCACACATTCCTGACGGTCCAGCTGCACGTGCAGATGTCTGCTCTCTGATTGGTGGAGATTTTCCTTCGAAGTTTGATTTTATAAACAAACATCCAATCAGCATTCAGAAAAATCTTTGAAAGTAGAGAATGTGCTTTGATCCACAAAGATAAACAAGTGTATGGAATGAAAGAGATGCCAAATTCTTTTTAAACAATTTAGAAAAGTAGGAACCAATTACAGCCAAAAATTAAATTATTTGCCATTTTCTTTCTTGTGTTATAGTTTCTTAAATATCAAATGTAAATTTTCCCACTACATTCTTGTCTTCTGATTTCATGTCACGACTGAAGCAATTCTTCATTTTCCTGATCAGAATAAACCAAAATCAGGTTAAGAAAAAAAAGAAAAATCAAGAATCCATGCTTAAATCTTTAACTTTAAATTCCAAGAAACCTAATTAATAATTTCTGAGAATTGAATCAACTAAAACAAAACAAAAAATTAATTTCAATTTTGGCATTAATTATGGTGTTCCTGACAAACTTAGGTAAACCCAAAAATGTCAGAAGAAAAACTGTTGAGAGAAAAAAACTATAAGGAGAAAAAAAGCTTTGAAGACAGAGGAAAAAAAAAGCAGAAAAGCACATTGAATGGGCAGAAAATGAACCTCAACTTTTTGTCCAAATTTAGTTCAATTTTGGTTTCCATGGCACTTCTGTCTTTCCATACCCCGCTGTAAGCGGTTAATTCAGCTCCTCTCAAAGACACATTCAGGATTGAGGATCAGGACTGAATTGGTTTTAAAGGACACTTTAGTTCTGGATCATCATCTTCTCATTATTATTCAGAACATCCCATAAGCTCTGCTGCTTCTAAACCCCACAGACCTAAGGCGAGCTTCCACAGTGACTGAAAACTCAATAATTAGTGTATTTCTTTAAAAAATTGGATGTGAACAGCTTAAACTTTGATAAATGTTTCTCCTTTCTGGGACTTCAAGTAACAAAGTCCAACGATTTGTTTGTGGCGAGCAAACAAAATGATAAAAAGATACACAAAAGGCATTTCTGCGGCTGTTGGGGCCCAACAGCCAACCAACATGATGAGAATTTAACAAAGTTTTAAAAAATGAACACATTTTTTCTAAACATTTAAGTTGGGCAAACCAGGAATTTACTTATACAAACTCTATAAACAAGTCATCAGAAGACCCAGACTTTCCTGTAATCTTTCAAAGACCTGTCAGTCTCCAGGACTCGATCTCAGTGCAGTTCTCGATGGTCTTCAGGGACCTTTGCCCTACAGAGGCTGAGATCCTCTGAGAAGCACTCGGGCTCGGTTAGCGTTCACACAAGACCCTCACAGCCACAGCAACTTTACTTCCCAGTCTTTGCAGCGCCTGGTTCTTCACAGGAAATGATGTCACAAGTCTGACTTACTCAGAGCTGTGATTGAAACTGTTTGTCCAAAGTTGTGAGACTGAAGCTTTAGAGGAAGCCACAGATGTGAGAGCGTGGTTCTGAGCATGCTCCGTGTGACTCAGCTTGTGCTCGGCGACCACCGCGTCCCGGTCAGGTGGCGGTCATGCTGCACTTCCTGCTGAGGCTCACAAGCAGAAGTGTGATCCACAGACCGTCAGGGAACTCTGAGCCGTGGCTTCCATATTTAAGAGCAAGTGCAGGTTCTAAGGGGCGGAGTCTGCTGCAGCCAATCAGAGCAAGCCGTGGTGAGTGTAGCTGCCGTGGAGGGGTGTAGATGGGGGTGGGGGTCAGAGGAGGTAAGGGCAGAGGCCTTTTCAACAGGTGAGTGTGCCTGACCTCGTCCACACCAGCGACAACGGCTGCAGCTTCTCAGCCCCCTACAGGAAGTCCAGTTCCAGAGCCTGATGGAGGGAGGTGAGGTCGCCGTGTGCGGAGATCCTCCAGAAAGGCATGTTGTGCTGCACGTGAAGACATAATGAGACCTCGACAGGGAGTAACAGAAACCGAACAGAACTGGAGAACGTCAACCTGTCATTGGTGTTCTCACAAAAGTAAATCTACTTTGTGTGTGACGCACAGACTGCTCCAGCTTTATGGTCCCTAAAGAACTTACTGGATCTGCTTTATTCCTTCATTTTGCATTTAGAGCAACTAGACTTTAGTCTGACAAACCAGCGTAGTCACAGTCATCTTTCAGCTTTGATAAACATGCCAGCCTCTGACACATTTAGAGCTAAAAGATGACAAATTCCCTCCAAGAGGGTTTAAACAAACTTGTCTTATTTAACCGTTTTTCAATCTCTACAGCTTATTTTCTGCACTATGTACCTAAAAGTCTTAATTTTTGTTCAAAATTAGACAGTCCATCTTTTTATTCTGAGTGCTTTATAAAAGGATTAATTCCGGCAGTGTTTATTTATATGGAGGTACACGATGGTCCGTCAACATGCTTGGTTGAACGTTATTATGAAGACGCTAATATGGCTAACCTGTAGCTGTATGGGCATTTATTTAATTTTACATGATATTAACAAGGTTGGAAGATACTCTTTTCTCAGGTGTTGCTAACCCAGTTGGGAATTACAAGTGTTGTGAATATGCTAACGCAGTTAATGCTTCCAATGTGGCTAACTTTTCTAAACTGAATAACGCTTGTAATGCGTCTAAAGCTGCTAACGCTTCTAACGAGGCTAATGCAGCTAACACTTCTAACGAGGCTAACACTTCCAAGGCGGCTAATACTTCTAACGAGGCTAACGCAGCTAACGTTTCTAACGAGGCTAACACTTCCAAGGCGGCTAATGTTTCTAACGATGCTAACACTTCTAACGAAGCTAATTCTAACGAGGCTAACACTTCTAACGCAGCTAATGCTTCCAACGAAGCTAACACTTCTAATGCAGCTAATGCTTCTAACGAGGCTAACACTTCTAACGCAGCTAATGCTTCTAACAAGGCTAAAGGCCCGTACACACCGGGACGAATATTCGCCAGGCGTTATTCGCCAGCGTTTTTCGCCACGTTTTTTGTGTTCACACCCAGGCGATTTTCGCTGACGATGAGTCGAGCGAACATGCAATTTCATTCCCTGACGTTAGATGGCGCTTAATGTAAACAGAAATACTCCTGTACACAAGGTGGCGCTGCGCAACTTTACGCTTCTCAAAGTCGCTTTTCACTCAGAAGAAGAGAGCAAGTATTTACGCGATTGTCAGAATCAAACAAAGAAAACATGAATATTTCAAGCACCAGTAGCTCCAATTGGTGCTTGGTTCTGGGATATTTTAGAATGTCCATCATTATTTCTTCGCGGCAGTGTAGACGCTACTTGACGTCTATCTTCTTCGCTGGTATGTGTGCTCAGCAAGGCAGTTTTGTGTTTAAGCGCCCCCAAGTTGTGTTTTACTGTAACTTCAGAAGCTCCAGATACGTGTGCAAAAGCGCCATTCTCATTGGTCGAGTAGATTTCGACGCGACGCGTCGAAAAAAAAAAACGAACCCGAGGCGTTTTTTTTTTTTTTGACGCTTTAACGCGTCGCGTTTTTTCGCGTCGGTGTGCACACTCTTATTGGTGCCCTTTGTCTAGTCACGAGGCGTTAAACGTCGGCGAAAATCGCCGGCGAAATTCGTCCCGGTGTGTACGGGCCTTAACACTTCTAACGCAGCTAATGCTTCTAACAAGGCTAACACTTCTAACGCAGCTAATGCTTCTAACAAGGTTAACGCAGCTAACACTTCTAACGAGGCTAACACTTCCAAGGCGGCTAATATTTCTAAAGAAGCTAACAATTTTAATGTAGCTAATGTTTCTAACGAGGCTAACACTTCTAATACAGCTAATGCTTCTAAAGAAGCTAACACTTCTAATGTAGCTAATGCTTCTAAAAAGGCTAACACTTCTAATGTAGCTAATGCATCTAAAAAGGTTAACACTTCTAATGCAGCTAATGCTTCTAACGAAGCTAACACTTCTAATGTAGCTTATGCTTCTAACCAAGCTAACACTTCTAACGCAGCTAATTCTTCTAACGAGGCTAACACTAGCACCTTAAAATTTAGTGCACCCTATAGTGTGGAAAATATGGTTCCTTTAAATTCTCTCTGCTGTCTTGAACAATTTTTCTGTCCTTGACAAACACAAAGAAAACTCATACTTGTTTTGCTGCAAACTCCTCATCTCGGCCATCCCCGATCACCACGTAGGTCACCTTCTTTCCAAAGCGGGACACGATTCTTTCAAAGCAGCTCTCCTTGCCTGTAAGGAAAACCGTAAAAATAAAAACCTGCCAAGTTTATATCAGCTGCTACTCCTGGACGGCCCCGTTTACCTATTTTAGTGGCGCTGTAGATGTTCTCGATGGGGAAGACTTCTCCCAGGCCGTAAAGCAGCACTTTGGCTAGAGCTGGAACCAGCTGCGTGGTGGTAACCAGCACGTTCACACACCGCCCCCTGTTGACAGTTGTATGCAAACACATGTTTGTCATGACAACTCACAGAAACTCTACAGATTAGTGTTTGGATGTTAGCGTATCATAGTGTGGTGTGCTTTGGATCTGGACAGTCAATTCAGACCTGGACTGGATGAGCAGCAAAGACTTGACCGCCGTGCTAAGCCAGGCGTCGGTGATGCTCTCGATCTCTGAGCGAAGTCTGAGGAGCAGGTCCCTCTTCACGGGACTCAGCAACGCTGCAGTGAAAACGGCGAGCAGATTTCATGAAAATTGGAAAACCCACAACCCCATCACCATGACAACAACCATGAACATTGCTACTTTTTTGCGTATAAACCCCCCACCACCACCACCACCACAATACTCAGCTCTAGTAAAAAAAAAATTCAAAACGAAAACATCCCAAACATTAATTTTAACAAAATAAAATATTTTTTGTTAAATAAAATTTGTTTCATAAATATGTACATACATACAAACAAAAGAAAAAAAGGTAGAAATCAAACACACAGATCAAAAAGTGTGAATACATGTTCTTTTAAGTTCTGTTTAGTTTCTTTTAACAAAGTTAAATTGGAAATAATCCAGAAGTTTAGTTCTCCTGATTTGATGAAACCTCAGAGTAATGATGCTGATTGAGTTGACCTTAAATGTTATAGACAAAGAAAACAATTTAAAAAAAAAAATGAATGAAGTTATTTTACAACTTGAGTCTCAGGTTTTAGGTGGAAGTCAAGTCCAAATGTAGTTTGTTTTTTAAATTCGATCTAGCGATCTCTGCAAGCCTGGTTGGTATGTGTGACAACTCTGGAACTTCCCAGACATGTAGAAAAGACGTTACAGTGTTACCTCATCATAACGCACTTCACCTTTTGTTGTCTCGCTGTTTCGCAAATATTTGTATATAATTATATATTTTTTCTTCAGCACACTGTGTCCTGGATCCTGATTGGCTGTTGATCTTGTCAATCAATCTCCTCTGTCCAGTGTCTCCTGTACAGAATGCGTTCGGCTCACCACATTAACATAACCCTTCAGTCTTCGAATCTTTTTTTTTCCATTCTATAACACAAGGCTTAGTTTTTTCTCAAGGTTTGAGCTTAGAGAGTTTAAACAAGAGGGAAAAGTGTGAAAATGTTCATGTCCATCTGGGAAAACGGTCTAAAAAGTGTGTAGTGAGGGGTTTTATAGCTGTATAATCATACTTCGTGGATTTCACCTATCCCTGGCTATTTACGCCACATAAGCTCTGCGATAAATGAGGGAACGCGGCATTAAAAGTTCAACAAATGGGCTCATAACACCTGAAACAAGTCTGTCTGTCCGTCTCAGTCTGTCATTCCTACAGACAGACCTGGATGTTTTCAAGTCCATGCTACACCCGTCTCTGCTCTTCTTCAACTGTCCACGACGTGGAATTGTGTTGAGTTTAGTGTGAAGTCATCTCAAACCCACCTCCTACATTTCCTTTGTAGCTGTTGTAGATCTCTTTTAGCCGCCGGTAGCGGAAGGCCAGTTTACGCATCCACTCCACTCCTCCCTGGACCCCCGTGGCGGCTCCCGACGTCGCTCCGCTGCTGGGACCGTTGAAGCCGTCAGCCAGGAAGTTGTAGTTGCTGAGTGGAAAGAAGCTGGTGGTTATTGGAGGCGGTAAGCAGACGGGTGAAGTAAAAGATCCCCAGTGTACCTCAGGTCCTGTCCTGTGTCATCGGACGCCACGTCCTCAATGTGGACTTGATCGCACTCCTTGATGGTAACAAGATGTTCCGTTTACATAGGTAAACAGAACGCGTGAACACGTAAATCAAACAGTTGGTGAGCTCACAGGGGCGTGGCTTCATACCTCCAAGTCATTGAAGAACAGATGAGTGTCCGCCAGCTCGAAGATCAGCTCCTCCATCTGCAGGCCCAGATTCAGCACTGGCGCCGGGTCCTGAGGACAGATCACAGCGTAATTGGCATCAGGAGTGAGAGCGTCAGCATGCGTTTGTAGAAACTCACCTTCCCGAACTTCTGCGCGTAGGAGCCAGTGAGCATGGAGTGGAAGATAATGATGGTTTCGTCCAGGTCCCACAGAAAGATGCGCTAGAGTGGCAGAGAAGACAGAGCTGTGAGCGAGGACTCCTCAGAGAGAAGCCACGACTCGCCCCTGATGAGATCATCACCTCCAGGTCGCTGTTGGCGGGCGGCGAGGTCTCACTCTTCTTGTTCTTCCCTTTGGCTTTGCCCAGCGAGTTTCTGCGAGCGAGCTCGGCCTGGTCTCTGCCTCCAGCAGGGAGCGCCGCAGCCGCCGGCACGCTCTCCAGTGGAGACGCGTCTGCAGACGACAAGGGAAGCTGAGCGACGGAGCAAAAATCGTCAGGTGTGGAGATGAGAAATAGAGACGGCACCTCTGGGAGGCAGACCGGCCGGGGACGCCTCCTCCGACTTCACGGCCGAGTATCCGGCCACGCCGGCGCTGTGCTCGTGGGTGGGGGGACTGGTGTAGAACTGAGAGAACTGGTTCTGTCCCAGATGGCTGAAACTGCTGAACTCCTGCAGGGGGAAACATCTGTCAAGTCATTTTTCTGTTTGTGTATCTTCGGTGAGACGCTCTCCTCCTCACCTGGAGGCTTGCCACAGTGGTAGGGGCGGTAACGGCCACGGCTGAGGGCATGTTGGAATACACGCTGGAGGTGGTGAAGCTGGAGCCTGCAGATAAACACGGTTAGATGACCCAGCACCACTTCCTGTGAGCACAGTTTTGGGGGTGGGGTCGGGTGGGCTGGGCTGCAGCTTGCCTTGGCTCGGGTATGAGTAGTGCAGCGCGCTGGGCTGTGTTGAGGTATATGCGGTGCTGTAACTGAGAAACCCGGGCTGACCACCAGAGGGCGCCTCGGGTAAACCAGTCTCAGTTTTAATGCCGGGCCACAAAGCACCTGAAGGTGGAGGACAGCAGAGGAAGCAGAAGTTGACAGACGCAGAGAAACCGGAGAAGATGGCTGTGAAAGCAGAGCAAAAGCAGAGCTGCAGGAGTGGAGAAGGGGGCAGAGCACTGACCAAAGGGCGGGAGGCCATACGTCTGTCCGCTCTGGGGGAAGCCAGAGTACACGCTGGACTGGGACAGGGGAGGGAACGCCACCTGGCTGCTGAAGGACGTCACTGCGGGGCTGAAAGTGGTCAGAGTCAGCGGAGCTGCAGATTCAGAGATACCAGTTTCCTAGAAAACATCTGATCGTTTATGGGGGAGGGGTTCCTACTCCTCTTCTGTCCCCTCCATCACCTCATACTAAGAGAAATCTTTGTTAGATTTTTAGCAAGTTGTTTTGAATGAACAGAACATCATTTTCTGCACAATTTGCTACAATAACTGCTTACTAAAAACCCCAAATGTTTTTTTTTTAGATTAATTTGATCAAGTACAGAATCAAGTTATTTTAGGGATGGAATATTCTCATAAATGAGTAGAAAATAAAATGTTTAGTAATTATTGTCACGCTTCATTCCCTCTGTATCCTTTGACACAGACTCACCTGCTTGCCTGATAGCCTTGCTGGCTGTACTCAGAAGCAGCCGCTGATTCTGAGCCTACAAAAAGTACAGATCTTTGGTTTAATCCTTTAAAGTTTCGCCTTTCTGTGTAAATTCGGTGGCGTGTTTGTACCTGCGTGAGGAAACGAGTTCCCCCCATCGCCGCCTGTTTGGTTTGCCGCGGTGCCGTCGGTGCTCGAGAGCTTCTGCTCACCTGCAGACGGACACCAGACGCCGTGAGCCAAGAAAAGAGTTGTGGCCCCCCACCCTCACCCCAACACCACCTCACCTGCTTCAAGCCCGAAGGAGCCGGCCTGCTCAGATGACGGCAGAGCGGCTGGCGGGTTGCCGCCGACCCCCAGGTGACTGAACAAAGAAAATTCAGACGTTTATAGAAAACAAAAGCCTCAAAAAAAACCAGCAGCTTCAGGGAAAGTTTGGAGTCTGACCTCTGCTCCCTGCTGTTCCCACCGTCTCTCTCAACCTTCACCTTCTTTGCCTACAAACAGAAAAAATGGATGGTCCAACCTGTAATCATCATCATAATCACCATCATCTTCCTCCTTGTGGATTTCAAGTGAGGGGTTTTCTCTGCAGACTCAGGAATTCTCTCATATGTCGGCTTTTAAACATTTCTGCAGTGCAGTTCTTAAAAATCTTTTCATCGTTAGCTAAACTGTTTTCCTTTCATTTATTTTTCTAATTACCTGTACTTTGGGACGTAAATAGGGATAAAAATGTTCAATTAAAAGTCCCCATTTTTCAAAAAAGTTATTTACAAAATGTTGTAAAAGTGAAATAGAAAAATGAACATTTTGTAAATATTTTACATAGTTCAATTAATCTCCTAGTTAAGTTGAATGCATTGTTTCATGATAAAAAAGGGAATAAGGATCACAGAGAAAGACACATGGTTTCCTGCTGGACTCACCGGCTGCTCCTCGTCCATCGCTGCGGCGGGGCGGCCCGACGTGTCCGCACGCTCTGCCTATGCTCTGCACCCGCTCAGCCCGCCGGGACCCTGCGGAACAAACACGGAGGCTCACGGCGCGTGCAGAGTCCAGCTTTATGTAGTTTGGTGGGAGGACCCCCCTGTCCCACAAATGCTCATCGATGATGACCCCCACCCCCCACCCCCCCCACACACACACCAACGCTCCTATCGCGGGCTGATCAGCGGGAAGGTGAGCAGCGAAGAAGGAAGTGGGGCACCCGGGGCTAATCTCCCGCACGGGACCTGCAGGTGCGGCACGTGTGGCGCTGACGTTGACCGCCGGCCCATCGCTGTGTGTTTATCCGCAGGATTAAGGGAGCGGCCCGCCTGACATGAGGGTCAACCTAAATTCAGTGAAAACATCGTCTCCGGAGCATTAGGCGCTCAGGTGCAAGCTGTCATGTCAACAGAACCCCGGGGTGATAAAATCTAACCTCGATTTGGCCGCGGTCCGCTCAGCCGGCGCCCCGCCCGGCGCGGCGCAGGGCGGGCGGGGGGCGTTTATCTAACTGACATAATGCAGACACACAGAGGGGAAAGTAGGTCAGACGGTAAATTTGAACCCACACCGGCGTGTCCGGGAGCCTTCACGCTGCACGTTCGGGGAAGGAGCGTGCCACGTGAAGAGCTGGCTCACTGAAGCCCAAACGCAGAGCTTACGCAAGATTTATGTAAGTGAACTCAAAACGCGCAAATGTTAAAGTTTGGCCTACATGCAGCCCTTTTCCAATACTTCTCTTAACTATGGTGTCCAGCAGGGTTCAGTTTACGGCCCTCTTTTATTTGTTTTAATAAAGTGAACATTTCCTTTACTAAACCCGGGAAACACTTCAGTCACCTTTTGGCTAAAGGCCCGTACACACCGGGACGAATATTCGCCAGGCGTTTTTCGCCACGTTTTTTGTGTTCACACCCAGGCGATTTTTGCTGACAATGAGCCGAGCGAACATGCAATTTCATTCCCTGACATTAGATGGCGCTTAATTTAAACAGAAATACTCCTGTACACGAGGTGGCGCTGCGCAACTTTACGCTTCTTAAAGTCGCTTTTCACCCAGAAGAAGAGAGCAAGTATTTACGCGCTTGTCAGAATCAAACAAAGAAAACATGAATATTTCAACCACCAGTTGCTCCAACTGGTGCTTGGTTCGGGGATATTTTAGAATGTCCATCATTATTTATTCGCGGCAGTGTAGAGCTACTTGGCATCTATCTTCTTCTCTGGTATGTGTGCTCAGAAAGGCAGTTTTGTGTTTGAGCGCCCCCAAGTTGTGTTTAACTGTAACTTCAGAAGCTCCAGACATGTGTGCAAAAGCGCCATTCTCATTGGTTGAATAGATTTCGACACGGCGCATCAGACCAAAAAAATGAACCCGAGGCGTTTTTTAAAAAGTGACCCTTTGACGCGTGGCGTTTTTTCGCATCGGTGTGCACACTCACATTGATGGCCTTTGTTTAGTCACGAGGCGATAAACGTCAGCGAAAATCGCGGGCAAAATTCGTCCCGGTGTGAACAGGCCTTTAGAGTCCTCAAACTCTTCTGTTCACTAAAGTTTCTCTATCTAATCAGAAATCAGAACTAAGTTCTTCCTTTCAGTCACACCAGCAACACCCATTGGTCTGCAACCTGAGGGCCCGGAGCTCTTTTAGCTCACTACTGCGGCTCTTTAGCCAAAAAAAAAAAAAAAGTGCTAATGATTTAAACAAATAATAGGTTTGTAGTTTTGGTTAATTTGTCTTATATTGATTTTTTAACATGTCAGATAATTGAAACCAATGGTGTTAACATGATTAATTTAGTGTCGGTTGCTTTATTATTAAAAGAAACTAGAAGCATCCTCTTATCTTCTGCTGCACAACAGTGTGTAGTGTCTGTTCAAAAGCAAAGTTCCTAAAGAACATAGGCCGCCTTTACACTGCAGGTCTTGATGCTCATATCAGATTTTCTGACTATATCCGATTTTTTTGACGACCCGCTTACATCATCTTTTAAAAGTGACCCGTATCTGATTTATGCATTTACACTATACAATGCTGAAACTATCGAACATGGACGTTCTAAGGACTACGTAGCAGTATTTCCGCATTCCACGGACCTCTTTCGTACTTTTGTGATTGCGTTGTCATGGAGGCAAGGCGGCGATGGAAGGAGGCGTTGCCTTGGGCGCTCCTTAGGGGATGCATGGGGGAGTAAAAATGAGGGCTGGTCGGCCGTCTTATGTGCTCTCTCTGAGTTTTGAATGAGGAAGTGTTTGCAGACTTGCTGTACTAACAGTTTGATCCAAGTGTTGAACCTTTCCTGCGCGATGACTTCTCTTTTCTGACCGTAGTCAGAAACACACGGGAGATTTCCTCGGGGTTCTCTTTTCCGTTCTGAACCCTCAGCCTCCAGAGTGGGCTAAGAAAGACTCCAAAACTTTTGGGCGAGACACCTTCTTTTTAATTTACGGTTCTCCGACAGTCCCCCGCTCCGCACTCACACTCACTTTCTCTCCTTACACACACACACGCAAGCACGCGCGCGCGCTCACACACACACACACATTTTCCGCCTCATACACGCCCCCCAAAGAAAAAACGGCTTCTAGCCTGTTCCATAGCAACGGTGTCCCGCTTCATTAGTTACCGTTTGCGTCCGAACCGGACATAACAGCGGTTTCCGACTACGGTCTGAAGCCTGAGGCTGAAAGGTAACACGCTGACAGCATCATCAGCCCAAAAGCACCTTAATAAGTCATGTGATCTCAGTTGGTGGTGTCCTGAGTTGACGTCACTGACGTACGGCTCGCATTTACTTGGGAATATCCGATTTGTCTGCTTACATGGCACACGCAAATGCACGTATCCGATTCGTTTCCGATTTATTTCCACATATGAGAGAGGCCTGTATCCGATCTGAGAAAAACTGAATCCATGCGCTTTTGTCCTGCTTACACATTCACCGATCATATCCGATCTGTGCCAAATGAGAGGAAAAATCGGAATTGGGTCACTTGAACCATGCAGTGTAAAGGCGGCCTTAGTTGCATTTCAGGGCTCCAGACTAACTTTTTTCACTAGGAGCACTGTGGACCACAAATGAAAATTTTAGGGGCACAACCAGAAAATTTAGGGGCGCACACCGTAAATCAACATGCTAACCAAATCTACTAATTTCCACTGTATTGCTAATAAATACTTTCATATAATAATAAGCTTTCATATTAAGGCGGGGGCCGCAAAATATCATCTTGGGGGCCTGCTGTAGACTCTGGCACTGGTACACGCTTTGGCCGCCTCACAGACAGGCATCACTCAATGAAACGCGAATGATTGTGTGCGTGTGTGTGTGCGCTCACGTCTCATTGATTATTTCATTGATCATTGACGTGCCCCTTCCATGTTTAACATATAAAAAATATGGAGGGTGGGGGAGGCAAATTTACTGGTAGCACATGTGCCGCTGGATGTAAAATTCAGTCGCACACTCAAATTTTGGTCGCAGTCTGGAGCCCTGCATTTATACGTATAGATTTAAAAAAAAAGTTTTAATGTTTATATTTGATATTAAAAGGAGAAAAAGGATAACAAAAATGACAAGCTAATATCTTCTACTATTGATATAGTTGCACACCTTTACACTTTGATTTACTTTTAATGGTTTTATGTGTTTTAAAGCAATTTTATTTAATGGATAATAAATTTAGTAGCTTGACAGATCTTCCATCACACTCATCATACTATTTCTGTAAAAATGTGCACCCCCTTTTTTTTAAACATATAACAGAAGGAAACGAAGTCGCTCCATCAACGCCAGCTGAATGATCTGATGTTTCCTTTGTGGTGTACAGATTGTATTGTAAGAACATTCCTTTCACTCACCAACTGGCCGTCAGACCAGCTGCTGCTGCTGTGAGAAAAGCTGAAGAAGACCTTCAACCAGATCTATTTATAAAAGCTCTTGGAGGAAAAAATAATCAAAACAACCAGGAGATCAATGAAAGCTGTGGCGTCACAGAAGCTCATCCACAACAAATTATCATCACGCTGCATCAAGACATTACAATTTCAATTAAATTAATTATTTGCTTTAATATTCTGAATAACTGCTTTACACGTTAGTAGAAACTAGACCGTTAATATTCCCATCTGGTTTAATTCTAAATAAAAACCACTGCAGTCATGACTATTTAGATTTTAAAGTTTTACCTAAAGCTTTAATTAAAATGAAAAGATAACAATTAAAATGAAAAGATAACAAAAATTATTTCAGCGATTTTACAAGTTTGCATCTCCACTAATGCTCAGTTTTTTGAATGAGGGGTGCACATGCTTGAATATTCTGAATATGTCCCAATCACAAGCTTTTGATGACAGAAGAGCGTGCTTACATTATTCATGACAAGACGGAATATTGGACAACACAAACATAGTCACTAGGGTTGTGCCGATGGACGATATCATCATCCATTGTGATGGGTGAGTGACATCCCGATGGAGAGACACCATCGTGATGCCACGCCCCCGCCACGTTAAGAGTTGACACCATAAGCCGCGGTTACATGTACAAAATATCTTGATGGGATCAATGGTCAGATTAGAATCCAACCGTGTACATGGGCCCAGAAAAATGTTTTCAGAATATAAAAACGTTCATTAAGGTCACACTTTCGGTCGGAATAAATCATTCGCACATGCGCATTAGGGTTTGAAAACCGGAAGGGGATATAAGTTCCGCCAAGTGGCTTTTTTTTCTTCAAACTTTATTGAATGTAACAATTCAATACAAAACAATGTTAAACAGCGCCGAGCGGCTATATACATTGACATGTCAGCTCGGTAAAATACGAGCAGATCTTCTAAACGTGCTTTTAATAATGTTACGGTTATTATGAAACACCTGTTCGCTCATCATTTGAATTTTAATCCGTGTGGTCAGTGCTTTTTCTGAACGAAGCCAGGATTAGCAGTATGCTAACACGGGCTAACAACATTAGCTTTGGGTGGCGCTGCACGTAAACATGTGGTAATAACATCAGCCTTTATTTAGTCGGGACACGACTGGAAACACGAATCCACGTGATTGTTTGAACGGTTTCTAAGGACTGAGCGACATTTCTGCTTTGAAGCTCAAACCGCTGTGTGTGCTGACGATCCGAGCTGTGTTCAGACACACACTTTTAGACCCGGTTCTGAGTTCGGTAGCTCGTACCCCTAGAGCTGCGGGACGGATCGCAGTGTTAAATCTCCCACACATACCGCTCATGTAAACCCCCCCCCTTCCCATCAAACACAAAGCTGGAAGTCCGCGCTCCGCCGGTCCACTTCGCTAGTTAAGTGCGGGAGCAGACTACTTCTTTTCTATTTTGTTTGTTACTGTTTTTGTTAAAGTCACTTCCCTCAGTTTATACTGGATCATCGCGGATTAGTCATTAGTTGGGAGATAAAATTAAAAAAGCAAAATAACAAATAGCAGTTATATAAGAACGAAAAATGTAAAAAATAGCCCAACCTTCAAGAAAAAATTAAAACCATAGCTATGAAAAAGTCTGGTATGGTTGATGTGATATTGAAAGTTGGATAAAAAACAAATGTGATTAGTTAGATGAGTTTGTACTCTGACTTAACCCGAACAATCCCAACTGGAGGGTGTAATAAACTTTTTGCAGTTCTTCCTTAAACAGAAATAGTTCCATGCTGTTAAACTATTATTTTTTTGTTTTTTTTTAAAGTGTATGAAATAGGATTTTAAATCATCTTTGTGGCATTTTTTTTATAGTTAAATCAAGTTGGTTTTTTTTATTTGACACACAAAGTCTGCAGCATTTTTAGTCACTTACCCAATTAAAATGACTAATATTTAATCGATCCATCATCTGGAGGTAAAGGATGCTGCAATCATTGAAAAAACAAAAACTGAAAAAAAAGAAAAGATTTTTACTACCATGTTAGCTGGTTTGTACCAAGATGATTTCTCATCTGGATCCCTGTTTATTTCATTTTTTTATATTGTATCTGCAATAAAGTAATGATTAAAGCTACAAATAAGATCTAAGTTGTTTAACTTTATTACTGTGATTGTGGCCGACTAATCAGCTTTGAGAGCCATTTTATTGCATCTGCTTTTATTTTGAAAAGATCAAAATAAAGAATAGGTGATGCTTTAATTGTTTAGAAGCTCCAGGGCCTCTGAATTTTCCATGGTAGCTCAAATTATTCAAATAGCTCAATATGATTGTTTTCTGGCTTTTTACTGTTATGTTTTTCCAAACATTAACACAGTTTATTAAAATAATGTTTTTTATCATATAAGGTATTAAATTATGTTAACATACATTATGTCCAAAGGAAAAAATATATAATTGCAAATATGAATAAACTATTTTGGATTTTATAGCTGAGTTTAGTGTGACAAAAAGTCTAAATTTAACTTTATTTCCCGTTTTTTTCTGATATAATCGATCCCTGATCAATTCCAGGTCTCCAACTTTTGCCAGTGGAGCAAATCGACATGAGTTTGGTTCCTGTCATATCACCTGTAAAATACGTAATTGTTATGGGGCTACTTCCAGCAAATAACCCGGCCGGGGACAGTTGGCTTCAAAAATTAAGCTCCTTAAGAAGCGGTAGCTCCCTTTCAATAATAATAATAATAATAATAAATACATTGTAATCTCAGTTTCACTTTTATTAAAGTCCAGTCTATGACTGGAAGACGGAAGTCGCAGGGACAGACACAACCAGCTAGTTTACGGTATAGTAAGTACTAGCCCACCAGCAATTAGCCCGCACCGAGAAGGGAGAATGCTAGCTACCAGTGTTAGCAAACCCAGGGTTTCCTTCACACAATTCACTAAAACTCCATTTGGAATGACACAGCTTTTGCTTTAAGTGTGTATCATCACTTTATTAGTTCAGTGATAACATTGGCAGCAACTTTAGCTACACTTTATTTGGCTAAAAGTGAAAGTTTTTAGCTCTAGGGATTAGCCGAGAGCAGTAGTAGCCAGTCGGATGGGCAGCGTGTGAAAACATCTCTCTCCCGCAGCCGCCGACAGCGGCGCAAATCACGCATGGAGCCCCGTGGGGGACACCGCAGTGGTCAAAGCGGCCTTACCATTGACGGAGCGGACCGAGGGCGATTTCAGTCCGGGTCTGTCGACAATCCCACCGCGGTAAGCTTTGTCTGTTGTTAGGGAGCAGTATTTTGCAGGAAGTATTTTTCCCAGCGAGCCACTGCGCATGTGCATACACTAGAGCTTTCTACCGTAGGCGGGAAACACTGAAGGCTGTGGCAAACTGAAATCAAAAACATGTCTTTGGTTGGTGTAAGCTGCTTATCTTCTCCCTTAGAATTCTCAGGAGTTGATTTAAATTACGAAATGTGAAATTAATTTTAAAAAATCATTTAGAGAGGTTTTTGATCATTTTTTGAAAAACTGTCAGAAACATGGGACTGCAATCTGTTGTGGCCGAGGTGCTCATCCATCCATCCATCCATCCATCCATCCATCCATCCATCCATCCATCCAGCCAGCCAGCCAGCCAGCCACAACCCAAAAGCAGCCAGCCAGCCAATGACCAGCCATCAGCCAGCCATCCAGCCAGCCAATAACCATCCAGCCAACCAACCAGCCAGCCGCAGCCATCCATCCATCCATCATCCATCATCATCCATATCCATCCATCCATCCGTCGCCATCCATCCATCCATCCATCCATCCATCATGGCTCTCCAAATTAGCACTCAACTTCCCTGTGGATTGAATTACGGTGGTTGTTGTCACCATAAAATGTCTTATTTCGGCTCCAACTAAAATAAAGTCAATTTTATTTGCCATTTTTATTACATAATATGGATATTGCCATATGCATATCAGGAAGGCCACACCCCTACTCTTTGAAAGTGGGATACATGAAATCTGTCAATCAAACATTTGATATGAGGCCATATACTTTTGTCACAGGCATGATTGGCAGTATAATTTGAATAACGTACTTTAGAATAAATAAAAAATGGATTAGCAAGAACCCGTTAAAACAGAAAAGGTGTCTGAGCAAGAATGGTTATTTTTTTCTGACAAATATTCTGACTGGGGTGAAGCTACTTTCACACTGTCCTCTGTGATTATCCTCACTTCTAATGAAAAGTCTGTAAACACCACATATTTACATGTTTATGATTCCACGTTCAAAACTCTTGCTTTCACACTGAGTTGTGCTTGTTTTTAATACTGTCTTTGGGCTCTACATACAAAACGCATGGCCATTGAACCCGCGTTGAAAGTTAAACGTTTGACGTGAGACCACATACTTTTATTAAGGTATCTGATTAAATAACTTGAACTACAAAAAAATTTAATTAGGATTAACACGAATATGTTAATTAAAAAAGCAGAGGAAAAATAGTTATTTTGACAAATATAATGACTGAGTAATACCTTATTTCAATGAAGTCTGTGGGATTTTTGCTTCTTGAAACCGCAGGTTTATTTGGAACATGAGGGGAGAGGTCGCTCAGTCCAGTTCTCATATACTGTCTCGTGGGTGACGTAGAAACACTGATTGACCAATAAATTGAGAGTTTTGCATATTGATTCAGCTTTTCTTTATGAGATCGGATCATTTAAAGAGACAGTTGCTGCAACCATTGCAGGACAACTTTTCGTCGGACCCTCTGGCTCATCAGGCAGGGAAGCGATTGGCTCAAGGGACACAGCCACCACTGCTGAATGATAGCTCTAACAACGGATTGGGTAGGGGACAGAGTCATATGTAATATGCGTATTGGTGTGTAAGAAAGTATAAATATGTCTGGGTTAAGGAGTGTATGTATTGAGGTGTAGTGTTTACTGGTATTAGGGCCCTGTAAGTAACAGGAACAGGCTGCAGCAACCCTGTGACCCCTGCATCTAGATCTCTTATTTGGAGCTTTGACACCAGATTGGTTGAATCACAACACACTGAAAATCAGACAGTCTTTGTGATCTGAACGTTTCACAGCCTTTTTGTCAAACGATTCACTTCAAACTGGGATAGACGTCGGTGTTCCTCACGGGTCCCGACTCTACAAAATCTGAGCAAGGAACCAACTTTGAAAGAGTTTTATTTTTGCATGGTGTCAGATTACAGGTTAGTGTTTCAGATAATTGGATCCATTTTCATGTTTACAAAGTGGCATGAAAATAAATACACTTAAAAAAATAGTCAAGAGCTTCCAAATGTGGAAGAACACCATCCAGAACTGCGTCGCCTTGGTTTCATGTAAGGATAAGTCTGAATATTTGAAAGTCTTCATTGAGGGATAAAAGTCTCTTGATAAGTTGAAAACAGAAAGGACCAAGCCCAACTGTGATGAAGATATTCAGGGGTTCTTATTTATTGCACCTTTCAGAGAAAGCACTTTTCTTATGGTTACCTTTGGGAAAAGGAACCGAAGGGTTTCGTGTGGGAAGGAAGGGTAAAGGGATGGGGTTATTTACACATGATAGACATGATCAGGCACAAGACAGTTTCTCTACTACATGATACGCAATATGGTGTTACACTTGCCAAGCAGCACGGACTTTAAATAACAGAAATGTCTTGGCGTGTTCTTTGACAAGTTTTTTTGCTGCTCGGCTCTCTGATTGGAAGTTCTTTCAGAAACGCACATGCCGATGAAAACACAAGTTCAAGGTTTCAAGCCCAAAATGGAATATATATTTGTACTGTTGAAATGGAACTATATATAAAGCAGGGCGTTCTATCGCGGGACTTTGTGTGAAGTAAACAGTTCAGCTTTAGGTTTCACATTAAAACAGAAGTTTATTCTTTACAGTACCAGTTTGGTTTTGAGGACAAACGGGTCTGAGATGTTTGTTTGGTCTGCAGCCTTTGCTTCCTTCAAGTTCAGATATGACACAATAAGACAGATTTGCATTCTTCTGGTGGTGGACCCTTGTTTCCTCAAGTGCAAGTCAGCATTCACATGAAAAAACAAAAAAAGCCTTGTTGAGCGCCCATAGTAAAGGCTCCAGCTGTACGCCCAGGCACTTCTCTCCGATTCCGGCTTCCATACTTGTACTTGTCTACTGTTCTAGGTGCTTGGTGTGCAAAGGGGTGTGGCCCTTGGACCCCACCTCCTGTCCAATCCGGGGGTCGGAGGTGCTGCCTTTCACATGAAGGAGTGGCCCGCCGGCGGCCCGTAGGAGAAGCCCGGGAAGGCCCCGGCTGCTTCCTTGACGCTGCTGGTCACGGTTAGCGTGTCGTTGCACAGAGACGACGACACCGGCAGCTGGGTGAATTCCGGGTCAAAGTGTCGCAGGTCTGTGGGTCCAGACTGAAAATGGGAGTGGGAGGGGCAAAACTTTTAGACAAGTGGCTGCAGATTTACCATCATTTCTACAGAGCAGGACATCATCATCTGTAATGTTAAATCTTCATGTAAATTCTACATGAAACATTCACTTAATCACATCTTAAACTATCAAATGCATCTTTACAAAAATTTCCTTTTACAATTTACGGGTTGTTAACTTGTGTTTATTATAATATTTTTTAGGTTTAAAACCTTTAATAAAATCTTTTTTATTTAATTAGTTTTTTTTCTAGATGAACAATCTTTGTAAAAATGTTCTTTTAAGAATGAGTTGTTGAATCAAATGGATCCAAAAGTAGATTAAATGTAAAAAAAAATTAAATAAAGGCATATTTAGATGCAGGTCAAGGAAAATATTTATGGATTAAATGTATTTGGGGTTTCCAGCAGTTTGATTTATTCTAGATTTTTCCATGTTGACTGTAAAGTGTGACAAAAGTGACCTCTACTGGAACAAACACAAAACTAGGCAGGTCATGCATGCAGGTTTGGACGTACCACAGAGGGAATGAATGGGGGTGTAATCTTCTTAGCCATCAGGTCATCCCAGTTTATGGGAGAGAAGAAGGAGTGAAACTTGAGCTCAAGCTGGAAGAAGAGAAAAAAATCCATAAAGGGAATGACTCCAAACATGACAGTCAGACGTGGGTTTGAGATTCGCGTCGGCTGAGCACACTCACAAAGTCGTCCTTTGCTCCCAGCCTCTTGGTACGCTCCTTCTGCAGGAGCCCTTCCAGCAGTTCCCTCCCGGCATTGGACACGTTGGGCTTCATAGCCGGCGCTTTGTGCAGGATGTTGTTGTACATCTCAGCTGTGTTCCGACTATAGAAGGGAGGCTGGTAAGAAAAAAAACCCCACTAAGGTCAAATTGATCCTGCATGAACCTCCAGGAGGGTCAGCATCTTCAGAGCGACGTGTTTCACTCACAAGTCCATAGAGCATCTCGTAGAGAACCGATCCCAGACACCACCAGTCCACTGTGCGGTCATACGCTTGCTTCTGTAGAACCTCAGGTGCCAAATACTAAACCAGAGTAAAAATGATCAGTGTGTGTCCGAGCCATCTATTCCCAGTCTAATGTCTCCAGGTGTGAGATCTACCTCAGGTGTCCCACAGAAGGTGGATGTGGTCCCATCGGCCTCCAGACCCTCTTTGCAGAGTCCAAAGTCTGTCAGAACGATGTGCCCCTGTGAGTCCAGCAGGATGTTCTCAGGCTTCAGGTCTCTGGGAGACAAAACATAAAACTCTTTTAAACTATCCAATGTGTCCACCAGGGGGAGCTAAAGGATCGCACTTTACCTGTAAACGATGTGCAGAGAGTGGAGGTAGCCAAGAGCACTTGAGATTTCAGCAGCATAGAAGCGAGCTCGAGGCTCCAGGAAGACCCTCTCCCTCTGGAGGTGGTAGAAGAGCTGCAGGAGATAAAGATCAGTCAGCCTCAAGAAGCAAATCTTTGGTCCGTCAGCGGTGCAGGACCGCAACTCACCTCTCCGCCGTTCACGTAGTCCAAAACAAAGTAGAGCTTGTCTGTGGTCTGGAAGGAGTAATGAAGCCCCACCAGGAAGGGATGCTTGATGTTCTTCATGAGGACGCTGCGCTCGGCCATGATGTGCTTTTGCTGCTGAAAGGACGCCAGCATGAGTGACCTCTAAGACTTTACAGGATAAAAAAAAAAAAAAGCTTTGTGAGGAGTGAAGACTGACCTCTTTCTTCTTCAGGATGATCTTCTTCTGCAGCACCTTCACGGCGTAGTACGCCATGGTCTCCTTGTGTCGAGCCAGCAACACCTGCATGCGAAGAGGACGTTTGGATGAGAGAGTGCGGTGCACAGAAATGCAGAGATGCACGCAAAGCCACACCCACCTTTCCAAAGCTGCCTTTGCCGATGATCTTGAGGTAGTCAAAATCCGAAGGTTTAATCCTGGAGGACAAACGGACAGTTAAGATCTCTACATCTTCTGATGATCAGTTCAGAATGCAATGCACGTTCAAGCAGCCACTTTCCATAAAAAGTGATAAACAAAGCTTTCACTTACTGAGTTTCCTCTGCCAGCGAGCTGCGAGACTTTAGGCACATCTGGAGGAACAAGAAAAGGGAGTTTAGGGGATGAAGCACAATCAGAAGAAAAGGAGAGACGAAGAGGAACCTTTGAAGCTTACCCGACTTTCAGAGAGCAAATCGTTTTCATCCTCCTCATTCTGGTTCTCATCAATCTTCAGGAAGTTGTTGACTTCAGCGCTGAAAGACAAACACAAAATTATTATTTCCCATCATGCCTCGAACAGATGAAAAAACGAATGCCGTCTGCAGGTCAAGTTTACAGCGTTTGACCGTCTGACCCAACCGGGAGTTAAGCCAGCTCTCAGCCTAAGTGACCTTCTCCCTCATCTACCTGGGGAGGGCAGAGGTAAAGTCTGAGGGGATTTTCGACAGCACCTGACTCACCCCCACCTGGAGTTCAGGGCTGTGTGACAGTCAAGCCATGTATCATTAAATAATTGAATTACAGACTTATCCTGCAGCAGGGAACAAAAGGGATTTGGCTGCAAAGTGATTATGGAGAGGAAGCTCGACTCATTAAGACGCCACTGTACTCCTTGGATGTTCTGTCAAACTGCGCATGTGCAGATAAGCCGTCAATGAGCAACGATGAGGCGCTAAAGATACTCACTGTTGGCAGATGTGCGGGGTGGACACCAGCTTCTGGAAGAAGTCGTTCAGGCCCATCTTCCTCTCCTTGATGAAAGCTGCGGAGAACAGAAGTCTGTGAGACAAACGGAGGACGAAACAGAAGCAGTGGCACGCGCGGTGGCTTCAGTTACGCAACCGGCGCAATTCCATTCACAACAACTGTTTCCATTTACGTCACTGGTGGCGCGCGCGGCGCTCCGCCAGACCGAGAGACGTCACATGAAAATATTGATATCCGTTTCACTCTGAAGCGTTCGTTTACATTCGCATAGACCAAAAAACAAGCGCGTTCCTCACCCGCAAGGACAGCCGCAATCCCCCTCATCTTACAGTAAGTCAGGTCACATCCAGCCTCAGTCACAGCCATGAACAATTCTAATTCCGGTCCGTAGAAAAAAATAAAAAAGCAATAGTAAAACAAACGTTATCCGATGATAACAAAAACAGCAAAGCGGCTCCTTATAATCCACACGATCTGCTCTTTCTGACGGTGCGCGAGCCTGCAGCCAGGCTTTATAAAGAGCATGTGACGTGAGCAGACCGCGCCCACTTCTCTATCATCCGGGTAGCCACAGCAACAAGGCGGGCGTGACGTCACGGGACTCCGTTTCAGCACAAGAGATGACGATGGAGGGGTTGGGGGGGGGGGGGTTCCATTGTTTAACACCTCCCCCTTCTCTCTGTCTCCTCAACCGTTTACTGGAATTTTCCATCTGGCCCTATTTCCTCCAGCTTGCATTCATTCACTAATATTTAAGATAAGATACACATTTCAACAACAGGAGGACTTTTATTTAGATTCTTTAGCCATCCTAAAACAAAAATATTACCCTCAAAGCACATTATGGACAGGCTAAAGAACATATTAAAAAAGCACAAAGCAAGTAGCTTTTGACTAAAAAAGCACGAAAAAATGAGCTTTTGATTAAAAAAAGCATGAAAAAATAACTTTCGACTAAAATGAAACATGAAAAATAAGCTTTTGACTAAAAAAAAAGCACAAAAACGAGCTTTTGACCAAACAAAGCATGAAAAACTGTGTTTTAGGACTAAAAAAGTATGAAGTTCTAACTTCACTATTAACACATGTTCAACACATGTTTATAACTGTAATCTAAAAGACATTTTTAAGACCCTTAAAAAATTAACAATGAAGCCATTAAAATCTTTAAGAAGCTGCTGTTATGATGTATGAGGACTTTGGTGACGCAGACGAGCCCCTGAGAAATCCACCCAACACAATATGAGCAGACACGAGACACAACCAGCAAGGCCACGGTAATCACCAACACATGCACAACCCTTTTAAAAGCGTTAACTCTCTTGTTTGGGTTGTCTTTTCCTGTTTTTTACTTCAGACATCTTGGCTCTGATAGTATTCCTGAGAATATTGGAAAATGCTTCCTTGAGGAGGCTGTGAGCTTGTAAAAATAAACCCTTTATGTTTAAAGTATTGGACTATTCAACTATTTTTTGACTTTTAGCTAAAAGATTCAAGGTAAGGCATATTTTCACTTAGAAAATCCAGTGACACAAAAATCCCAATGACCATAACCCTCTTACAACCGCCAACTTCTGATCCAAAGCAACCATCTTTGTTCTTGTTCAACTGAATAAACTTTCTATGAATTATTTTATTTTTTTGTAGAATGTTCTTAATGTATTGGAGCTCAGCCCCTGATAAGTTTATCAACTTTCATTTCATTGGAGCTCAGCCCCTGATAAGTTTATCAACTTTCATTTCTTAGCTATATGTATGTAAACCCTTATTTTACAGTTCAATTTCTGCGCTGAAAACATTAAAAAGGTAATCCAGAAGGGATCTTTGGGGATCTTCACATTTAATCTGTATGATTTTAATTTAAATAAATAAACACATAACAACCTAAAATAACAACAAAAACAATTTAATAGGATTAAAGTTGTTTGTAACTAACAAAATGATTCTTATCCTTTGAAAAAAACATCCAAGGAGAAAAATGGTTTTAGCAATGTTTGTCACTGTCCTTTTCTGTCTTCATATTCTGTTTTTGGATGTAAATATGACTTGTAACCTTTGAAAATGGGAATGTCAGAAATGTAAATATCAGGTTATTTTTTGTTTTTGAGGAGGTTTTGGAGAAAAAGAACTGATGTGATTTGGAATCAGCACCATAAGAGACAACCTTGATGGTATGTTGTCACTTCATAAATGAACTGAACTGATGTTCTGCTGCATCCCACTGAGCTGCATTGAAAAACTAGGAATTACGAGTATCCATACCACAAGCCACTGCTTTAATCCCACAAATCTCCACATGCCCTTCATTCCAAATAAAAAGTGGATTTCTGTGTGTCACGAGGTCGAGCTCATGAGCTGACTCCATCCAACAAAATTACATAAATTCAGAGAAATGTCTGCTGACACTTCTTCCCATCCAGCTGTTGATGACGTGCTCCACTGACCCTAAATATTGCGTAACTTTAATGCAGGGTTGATCAAGGAGGATAATTCTCATGGGTTTACCACATCTGCTCAGCACAAATCTGCCGAAAGCAAAGTCATACAGTCATCCGATCGTCACATTACACAACATTTTTCGATAATGTTCCTACATTTCTCATTTCTTCAGTAAAGTTTGTGTCCTTGGGCAGGACACTGAACCCCACCTCGCCTCTGGTGGGAGGTTGGCGACAGTGATCGGCAGTTCAGCCGCCATCAGCGTGTGAATGGGACTGTGACTGCAAAGCGCTTTGGGCATTTGTGGAAGGTAGATAAGCGTTATACAAGTATTCGCCATTTACCATTCTGTTTTTTGGAGCTGTAGTTTCCACAGCAAAATGTCTCCTTTTTTGGTCCTCTTCCTCTTCCCTCTAAATGTAACCTTTCTAGAACAAACTTTCCAGCTACATGTCCAGCTTTCAGAGAACAGAAGTGAGATGACTTTGGCCCAATGACGATATATTGTTGAGTTGAAAGCTTCCAATGTTTAACAAAAACCTCGAAAAGATCAGCCATCAAGCCTGGAGGACGATTGTGAAAGAATGCCAAGAGATTACGGGGAAAGTTGGATGGTTGGAAGAGAAAAAGGGAGAAATGAGGGCTGGATCAACAGTTCTCCACAGAACTGTTTATGACAAAGCAAAGAAGATTCTCTGTGTTACATCAGCAGGACAACCTGACGCACAAAGAGAACTGTTTTTCTCTGAGCAATGAGGGCTTGCGCTCTTTCCTCCACATGCAATGAAAAGGTCAGGGATCTGCTGCCCTTTAACCCTTTCACAAATTGTAAGGAAACTAGGAAATGGGGGGGGTAAACTGGCCATTTTATTTCATTAGAGCTCAAATGTGCGTACATTTAAGGTTGTGGCTTTCTGATTTACATGTGGGTTGTCAAATGGTGAGCCCAATAGGGCTATAAACTTTACTTTGTCCTACCTAACTGCAGTTTTTGGAAAGGGTGGAGTTGGATGGAGTCAAATAAATTAGTTTTTCTATCTGAATTTGTCAGAGGTGATCCAACCAGTGTTTTTATGTCTATGGTTTGGAGCATTCACTGTAGCAGAGAGCTGGACTGAGCAGTGTGAACCATGGAAAAAGTCTTACTTTGGCTCCAAATAAATTGAGTCAATTCAGTCGCCACTTTTTTCTTGAGATAGATGTCGCCATGTTGGAGACAGACGAGGGCAGTAAGCTGAGATTAATTTGAGTCAGTCTGAGTTTCAATGGGAACCACTCTCGACAATCAGGAGTGAGTCAGTAGGCACCAGATATTCTCATTGAGGCATCTGATTGGTCAGTTTATAACTTGAACAGCTTGGAAAAAGAAAAAAAAGTTAAGAAATAATTTCACGAACACTTAAAAAAATAAAGTATAATGACTGAGTAATAACTGTTTATTTCTCTATAGAAGTCAATGGGATTTCAGCTTCTTGGAGCCTGCGGGTACTTTTTGTTTGGAAAGCCAGAGGGGGAGGGGTCGCTCAGTCCAGTTCTCATATACAGTCAATGGTTTGGACCAGCAAAAAGAACTCTGATCCTTTTGAGAAAATACCTATACACTGGTACAGTTCACTTCAACGTGAATGGAAACGTCTTTTTTCAGGGACTCATAAGAAAATCAGGTCTTTTTCATCAGGACAGGTTCTCCAGTTTCTGTATATGGCATTGTGGGAGTCAATGTTAACGACATTAAATTATAAAAATTCAAAACAGCTGTTTTCCTCATGAAGTTTGGATCACAAATGACTTCATATTGAGTGTCCTTGCAGGATTTCTGATTCACAGCAAAGCCTCTGTCAGCTCTTTATTTGAAACTGCTGTACATTGGTTTAACTTGGAAGCTGTGTTAGGAACCAGTTATAGGTGAAACATATTTTAAGCTGCAAAAGCTAAAAAATTGGTTGCCACTGTTGTAGGACATCTTATTTGTATCAGTGTTCTTTGATTTATCCCTCAAAAAACCTGATAAATTTCTAAATATTACTTTTTTGTAACAAATTTTAGAGACGACAGGTACATTAGAGTGGGCAGAGTGCTCGGCAGTTTTGATTCGGATTTGGTCAACAAGCCTTAAATCACCTTTTATTCTCTCAAAAATGTGTGTGAACATTCCTGTCAGAGAGCTTTCCTCCAGCAGTGCTGTTAGGCTTCCCCGGGAACTCCTGTGTTTTTTTTTTTACGCAGTAACACATGACAGTCACACCTCCGTTAGAGGAAGTGAGAAGCAGCAGAACTGCTGGTTGTTATGGAAAGAAAAGAGGAAGTCATAAAAGTTGGTGGGGGGTGTACTCAGACAGAACCAGGATAAGAATATTTTATGGCACAAACACATGAAATGGCGTATACTTATATAGCGCTTTTCTACCTAGACCCAAAGTGCATTACAGTCACAGACCCGTTCACACACACATTCACACACTGGTGGCGGCTCCGCTGCCCAAGGACACTTTGACACATGGGTGTGCAAGGCGGGAATTGAACCTGCAGTTTTGTGACCATGGGTCGACCGCCCTACCGCTGCACCACAGCCGCCCCAAAAATGAGCCAGGCTCTCCAGTTTCCCTTGTGAGCCTACGGTTAATTATTTAAGCCTATTTGGCCACCTTTAGAATCAAAACCAGAACAAATGGGTTTCTCACTTTCAGCAAATCCAGATTTATTTGATAAAAAATACTTTGAAAAAAATGTAAATGTTTATAGTTTTGTAATTTTATATATTAAAAAAATAAAAACATTTTGCCTATAGATAATTTATTATATTATTTATTACCTCTGTTTGCTAAAAGACTTTATAAAATAAACATTCATTGATTTAAACCCTAAAAAAAACACACATCTGAAATGTGAATCTAATTTTTTAAATAAAAAATAAATTTTCAAACATATCTCGATGTGTTTTGCCAACAGGAAGTGTGTTTTTGTATTTCAGATAAACAATAATGAGATGAAATTGCCCAAACCTAAATTAAAAGGTTTTAAAGGTTTGTCAGGATTCTTTAAAAACCAACAACAGAAAATTCAAATAATTTAACTTTAATGGAAGAAAAAAAATCCTCCCAAATTGTTCAGCTTTGGTTTGAGATGACAGATTGCTTCTTACTCAGGCTTTTGATAAAATGTCAATAAATATGAAATTAAAAACGCCTCACATCAGTGTGGGAGGCGGCAGGTGGGGGGGTTGGGGGTGAGTCACCCCATCTGGGAGGTGTGTGTGTGTGTGTGTGGGGGGGGGGCTGCAGCATGTCCACAGGCTGCTGCTGCTGATAGAGGATCTTTACTGCTGGTTCTCCCGCCCACTTGACTGATCATCACTCCTCAGACCGGAGGCGGCGTTGGAGCCGGACTACAGCCGGAGGCGCCACTGAGTGGGAGCAGGTTTTTGCTAATGACTGTTTCTTCTCTTGAATCAGCGGCAAATAAGAGACAGGTTTCGCTTTGCAAAAGAAGCAAAATAAATGTATCAACTCAGACACAAACTGCCTCCTAAAGAGCTCGTTTCATTTGTTCCTTATAATCCCGCCTTCAAATTCTGTTATTTTTGGTGATTATTTGTGGCTGCTTAACTTCTTTAGAAGGAAATATTTTGTTTTCCACTGCTGCTCACATGTTGGTCACAGGCTGCACGGGCTTTGCCTCATTACATAACTCCTTCTACTGTAATTGCTGCCTCATTTTCAATAAGAACAGAAGAAAGAAGCTGCTGTATTCCGGTTATCGTGAAGGAGCAGATGTGCAACCAGATCCTGAGATGTTCCCTGCTCAGAACAATTCTTCTGTGTTATCAACATTAAACTTCTCAAAGAAGCCAGAGACTCTAAATCATGTTAAGCCCTCGGTACAGGAGAAACAGTCCAGTGTGGTGGCTGATGAAGAGTTTCATAATTCACCTTCTGTCCACAACTCAGATGACTGCTTCGGTCAAAATCTGTTTGTCTAACGCAGGCGGGGGCACCTCCAGGCCTCAAAGGCTGGTGTTAGTACAGAATTTCCAGATTTCCATACCCAACTCATGGCTAATTACCTGGATCAAATTTGTTCTGATCCAATATACCTTGGCAGAGCAGGGTATGTTGGAAAACAAGCAGCAAAAAAAGCATTGAGTTTGTGTCGTCTGTTGGAGGACCTTCATTCAACAATCCAAACTCTCACTGAGCGTTATGGCAGACCTCAAACTCAAACAAACACAAAAAATGAGCTTAAAGATGATCTCAGCATTGTAAACTCAGGCTTTGTCTTTTGACTCTGCATGTTTAAACAGGTTTAATTCCTCCTTCCCCAAAAAATAAAACACTGTTTGCAGTAAAATACAACTATAATTATCAATTTAAAGCCTTTCTAGCAACAAAAACTTGGTTACTCACTATGTTTCTGCAGCTCTCAAACTAACACTCCGGGGAAAATATTGAATGTTTTTCATTTAAAAGTGTTTTTGTGTCAACACAATGTAGCTTATTGATGGACTTTGTCACCACTAAGAAACCAAAGCCACTTTTATCTGCCGTGGAAGCTTTTGTCTGAAACGAGTTCTGACAGGGACAGAAAAAATGCAAAAGAAAGAAAAATGTCCACTCCCGCATGTCCTCTAACTATAATATGGATATGAGTTCCTGCATCTCCTCACTACACCACTTTTATCCAGCAGATGTGTTCTAACTTTTATGTGGCTGCTTTTTAAACACTTCCAACACACAAAGCTAAATCTTTTCCTTCCTTTTCCTTCCAAGTTAAGTCTGTTTGCATTCACACTGAAGTGAACCACACCAGAATTCCTTTGCAAGTGAACAGAGACTCTTTTTGTCAAGAGAAACAGAGTCCTCTTGTTTGATCCAAACCAGCGATCAGGTAAGATTCCCCCCCCCAATCTTTTATAAAATAATCAACTCTATTACAGACCAGCTCTAAGCCTGGAGCAGACCCCGACCAAATCTGGATCAGAAGAGGACAAAGCACAGATCAGACCAGGACAAACCTGGATCAGATCAGAACCAAACCTGAATCATACCAGGACCAAAGCTGCCACATGAACTCTGAAATAATAAAATTAATATGAACTGTCATGATGAGTATTCAGAATTTCCGTCTACCTCAAAATAAGAAGTTATGAAAATACTTGTGGAACAGCAGAATCGATGATGTGTGTTCCTGAAAACCTGATCTCCAAAGGTTTAGATGGAAAAAAGGTTCTGTGACGTGCTTCTCCGTCATCGATTACCTGATCCTCAGACTCGGTTTCAGCTCTGAGGCCTGCCTGTCGCTGCTCTCCTCTCGGGTGACAAATGTTATTAGAATGCGACAGACTGTGGTGTGAAAATCAACGTGAGGGTGGAAGTTTAAGGTTCTTAAAGACCATTTTCCCCAAACATGGTCCACATTTGGACCAAACCTTCAAAGCTTAAACTTGAGTTTCACCTAGTCTTACACAACAACTTCTGTGACCTTTGCTGGGGCTGCCTCAGACCTTTGGGCCAATTGTTGCCCTTAGTAACAGTTGTTAAGGATGAAACGGAGTAAAAGTATTTGAAGCGACCCATCAAAAGGTCAACCACATGTGATCATTGTGGAACTAGTCACACTCCCGCACCTTGAATGGTCATTTTCAGGCATCTGCAGACAACAAACAGCTGATGAGATGAATAAGATGTTTTGAGGAAGAGCAAGGGATTGAGTACGAAGCTGACATGTGTCTAACTGTGGCAGAAAATCAAAACAGAGGAAGATATGGAATGTTTGACAGCTTTGGAGGATTTTGTTATCGTGAAGCTGCACCTACCGATGAAGGAATTTCTGCCCGACTTCATGTCCTGCTGCAGTTTGAATGGATTAGCTGTAAAGCAGAGTCTTAGGGGGATGAAGATGTGTCTGCCTTCCAGGTGAAGAAGAGCATGAGAAATCTGTCCCTTCTTTCTTCTGGTGTCTCCTTCTCTCAGCTCCTCCCTGGAGCAGCGCTCAGTAAAGTCACTCTCCTCTTCTCTCTGCCTCCTCTTCCTCTCCAGCCCAGACCGAATGTAGAGATCAATGACGCACCTGCTCTGCCCCCCCCATGTTCTACCTGGAGAGCCTTGAAGGAAACAAAAGCAGGTGTCTGGTTACCCATGAGCGTGGGAGTCCCGCCGGAGGTGGGGGCGGTCTCCATGACACGGGAACCACCTGAGGGACACACAAACAGGCTTTCAAAACTCAGTAGGGGCCCGGCTGCTCACGCTTCTCCTCTGCCTCCTCCGTCCACTGGCTCTCCAGAGAATCGCCGCTGAATTAGCATGTTAGTCACCAACAGCCCGAGCTGTGAGTCAGCAGGCAGAAAGAGCGCTGCGGCTTCGTGTGAAGATGAACACCATCGAGAAGTGCTTCACAGCAAAAGCATCACAATAATCATCTAAGTGGGGCACTTGAAGCATTTGCACCCTTTATAATAAAAACAGAAAGATGGTGTTTAGTAAATCCATAAAAAACTACGTGTTTAAGAGAAAAGGCAGTGACAGCAGTACAGATTTCCCAGGTGAAAAAGTAATTGTGAAAAGGTGGAGATCTGGTTTCTTGTTTCACATGAAAGAAATGAGTGGTTTTAGATCTTTTGGAATAAGGTCCTGTGAAAAAAAGAAACCAAACACGACCGTAATCGCTGGAGACACGTCAGAGAAAGACTGACAAATCAAAAGAGGACAGTTATCAGTCTTCCAGGAGACGATCTCCCCAGATGTACTTACAGGTTTCCTAAACCAGGTCAGGGAATTTGAGGAACCTGAGGTAGATTCCTGTAGAGACATCATCTTTTTCCAAACTGCTGACACCTGATCATCACCTGAGAGAAGGAGCTGGAAGGAAAGAAAATGTTCTCTTTGAGATAGTGGCACTATGGGAAACTGGTTCTACCGATTAACTATATAAAAGAACTGGACCTAGTGAGTGTGATGCCACACATAGAAAATGGTGTGCTTCTGGCTACAACCAACAACAGACAACAAATCCAAAATTACAGTTTTATGCAGATGATAGTCATTTATATAATATATCTTTCTATATATTTTATATCTTTATATAAAATATCTTTGATCGGCTCAAAGATTGGATTAGAATTGAACTGTGTACATGGACCCAGAAAAACGTCATCCGATTATATCACACGTTTTTATATGTCACACTTTCGGTCGGCGTAAATCATTTAGACAGAACTATCTAAAATACAGAAAACAGCCGTAGAAGAAGAAATAGCGAGTTCCGTTGTACACAAACAAAGCTGCGGCGTAGAGCGAGCTGATCTTGTAAACCTGCTTTTATTATTGCTATGACTATTATTAAGGGCCTGTTCGCTCGTAATTTTCTAAATCTGTGCGGCTAGTGCTTTATTCTTGGCAGAAAGGACCCGGAAGAAGGGTTAGGATTAGGATGATACTTTCCAACAACAACATAGCTTTGGATGAACTTAAAAACTCAGTGCAGGCAATGATGCAATGTGCATGTTGTTGCACGTAAATATGTGGGAACTACATCAGCCTTTATTTTGTCTGGACACGATTGGAAACACAAATTCACATGATTGTTTACAGGGTTTCTCTGGACTGTGGGGAGTGGCATTTCTGCATTCAAAAGCTGCCTCTGCCAGCACGCACACCGTCCCAAAGCCACTTTTCTGCTTGGAGACACAGTTCTCCCGGGAGACGCGGTTCTCCTGAGTCAGTCTCTCACGCAAAGCAGCCGGACGGAAGCTTCTTCCAGAGCATATACCATAACAAAGCACCCTCCCCTGCTCACAAACATGAAGCTACGAGTCCGCCTGGTCTACTTAAAGACATGGTTCCTCGCACAGAGCAGCCGTCCGGGCCTGTTTATGCTCCAAAGCCTTCTTTAAGATTTCTTCTCTACGCATGATGGAAAACCAGGGCAGTGTTGACCCGCAATTGGAATAAACTGTTTATATGCACCACGATCGGATCAACAATTGACACAACCCACCTATCTCAATCGGAAGGAAATTTTGATCCGATTGAGTCTGATCAGGGCAGAGTATTCCGAATGGCGTGTTTGCATGACGTGTTTTTATTCTGATCAGGTGTTCATTCCGATTACTTATGTCCATGTAACCGCGGCTAGTGTATATTTAGTAATAGCTCATTGACCAACCGTGGCTCAGAATTTAACTGTTTTGGTTTGATGTATCTTTCTCCACAGACACTCTACCCGTCTGCTTGTTGTATTCTTGCTCCACAGTTTTTCATCTGCTTAACCCATTTAGACTCGTTCGACTATCGACTACAGGAACTCCTCAACTGTTTTCGCAAATAATTTAATTCAATCCCAGGAAAAAAAACCTCTAGAACAGTTAACGTTCTCTCGTTTTAGTGCTGAGAGTCAGTAGAGCATCATGCAAAGTGTTACAGTTTTTAGATTATGGAGTAAGCAGGTTTCTCTGCAGAAATCTATTTAAGAAAACCAGTGTGGTCTACTTACAACAAATGTTTACTCAGGATTTGAAAGTAAAACAGGTTCCTTAAAACAAATAAAGATTCATCCTGATTACTATACACAAGTAAACACCTTTTATGTTGACTGGTTTCACTTCATTTAGTTACATCAGTGACTCAAAACTTTATCTAAGTTTAAGTTTAAAATCAAGTTGTTTTATTTATTAGTTTGATTCAAGCATTTTTGAGATTGTTGGTAGCTAAGTCCCAAGTAAACTTTGACAGCCTCCTGCTCACTTGAGCGTCAAACAAAGACGCTCTGAAATCTCTCAACATTAGAAGTTTGCTTAAACCTGAGTTACAGTTAGAGGCTTCATCAGGAGGAAGAGGAGAGAAGAGGAGCGAAGACGCTCAGGCTGTGTGGACCATCATGTGATTTAAATCACAAAGGGGGCAGAGTTGGTGGGGCGTTCGTGTTGGAGGAGCTGGAGCTTGTAGAGATGTTGGTGTGCTCTCAGTCATGTGGCTTTTTATCGCAATGTTTGGCTCCATTGTTTGTGACTCGGCTGACACAGAGGCCACGAAAACAAAAGCGTGATTTATTTTTGTGAGACTCTTTCGCTTTTCTTTGGTGCTGAACTCAGACAAACTGAACCCTAGCTTGTGTTTATTTTATTATTATTTTTGCTTTATTTTAAATACACAGTAATATAAAAAACAGTTAGTTATATTTGACATAAAATAACAGATATTATGACACTGTAGCTGTGTTCATGAATAAAATTACAATATAAAATGGACAATATCTGCAATGTCAACATCTTAAAAGACTTTTCTGCTTCAAAGAACAGATTTACATCCAACCTTGGATAAGAAGTGAGGAAAGCTGTTCAAAAAAGGAGCACACAGAGCAAAATTCAAATGAAAATGTTTTAAACATCATTTTTGTTGTGGTGTTGTGAAGAATAGTTAGAAACTGCCTTTAACTTTTAATACACTAATGGTTTAAACTTAATTCACTGAGCACTTATTGTCATCTCAAAATTATATTACATTTGAAGAAAGCACAGCCAAACTATTGTTCTAACAGTTTATTCTCATACTCCCTCTTTTCTGTGCATGTGTGATCTGCTGAGCAGGCCTCAGACTTATCTTCACTTTAGCATTGGAGCTTCTCTCCAGCAGTAACCTGTGGGCGTGATTTTCACATGAGGTCCAATAGACGATCTTCTGAATATGCAAATGCAGGGTTTTTATACCAAGACAAACCCTGAGCTTGTTGGTTTCGGACTTTGAATGCACCATGTTCATCTGTCTGTCCCCTTCGTGTTTGTACGAAGTAAAACCTCCACAAAAGATACGTTTTGTCTCTGAGTCATTATTCAGTATTTCTGTGTGCAAGAACCTGCGGGGTTACGAACTAATACAATACAGTCCTTTCTAGAAAATCCAGTTTCTTCACAGGTGTTGTGATGGGGAGCAGTAAGTTTCAGCCGTTAGTTTTTTCAAGCTAGCAGTTGTTGGTTCTATTCCAGATGATAGTCCTCTCAATGTAAAAACAAATCAACATATGTGTGGGCAGACCTGAACTAGATCGGTGAGGTAAGAATGTATGAATGATATTTTGGATGTCATTGGAAATCAGGACTCACTCAGCCAAACAAGGGCATAGTGTTGGTGCTCCCATTGCCCAGAATTCTCTGGGTCTGAGTACGGATGCTGCTGTTTCACCTCCCATTCAGTAGGTGGAAGTCTGCCTTTTTTAATTGGTTCTCTATCCATCAATAAAAGAAGAAGTACTTACAGGCATGCAGAAACCAAAAAATCGAACAGAACTCCATGTTTTCCCACTGTCATCTCTTTTTTGAGCAATATGTTTGATTTATGAATTTGTTTACTTATACTTGTACTTAGCATATACAAATGAACCTGCTGTACTTTGGCCTTATGCCAAAACATTTTATCGGGTATTGAATAACTGACATCACAACTTTGGAGAATCGCACCCCCGAACTGTGTTTTTGACCATCTCTGAACCGCCCTTGACATGGCTTATTTACTTGTACCAGAGCATGGATCCCAACAGCTGAACAAAGCAAATTTTGTGGGTTAATGTACTCTGGTTTTATAAGGCTACCCAAGATACCCAAACTACAATGTAACATTTTGTCTTCCAACACTTAGTAAACTTCAAGAAACCAAGTTTATTTGTCCTGCAACAGACTGGCGACCTGTACAGGGTGTACCCCGCCCCCGCCCAACAGTAGCCAGGAAAAACTACCTGGTGACCTTGAAAGGGATATAGTGGGTTTAGAAAATGGATGAATGGATGGAGTTTATTTGTGATAGAAGAACAGTGAGATGTTCACAGTTTAATTAAACTTCATGAACCAAGGGTGGGGGCTTCATCTACAGGTGGAGAGGCGAGATCTTCAACCCGAACCAAGTCCTGGTTCTAAAATAAATAAAGGAACCGAAGCAGATACAGGAGGGAGTTCATTAAAAAAGTTACAAGGGAGGAGGACGCAATCCCAAATGTCCTCTCCAACTCAGTAAAGGAGGATGGGCAGCAGCAGTCGGACCCCGTCCAGGTGAGGGATTGAGATCACTCTGTCTGTACAGTGGGTCAGCGCCTGCAGTCTCGGCTCACCTCTTGCTTTCTTTAACCCGATTAGCAGCCGATTGTGGCACAGACAGATTTTTGTGTAAGGAAGGCTGATAGAAAAATTGGAGGGGAGCTGTAGGAAATCTAAATTTTTAACCATAGAAAACTGCGGTCCGGCTGTCAGAGGGTCGTCCAGCCGGTGATCGGGGGGGTTTGAGGAGTCGCTTTGGGCATGGAAGAGCTTATCACTCAGAGGTGTATAAATAGAAACAGGACAGGCTGCTATAATCACCTTAAGAACCGTGTGATCTTCAATGTGAAGTGTTGAGTCACAGCAACGACAAGGTGGACATAAAACTGTTAGTTCAGGTTGTCAGGTTTGGAGTGAATAGTATCCAGATTACTTATGTCTACAGAGTATTTGTGGTGGTGATGCAGTTTTAACAAAAAAAGCAAAAAAGTCAGATTTCGCACCAAAAACAAACCTCTGTGTAATCTGGTTACTCAAATCTGTTCAATGTGCTTTTTTTTAAACTCATATTGGTTTAATTTTTAACCTCTTAAGACCTGAGCTTATGTTTAAGCTAACCCTCTATATACATGGTCACAAGACCCAAAATGTGATGTTCACACAGGCGGATGCCAGGCTTTCAGAGGTTAAATCAGGTATTGACATTATTGGAACGTCTTGTTTAGACTGTCTATAAAAAAGGTAGATTTATGCCACTCCAGTTTATTAAAATCAGAGTCCTTTCTAATAGGTTAAAGTTTGTGGGCTTGTCTTACTGCCCACAGTAAGTGAGGGTTTACAGTTAGAGAAAAGATGGAAAACAAGGGTTTTATGACATTTTTGAGCCAGCTTGTTGATGCCCTCCCGCCCAGTCCTCCATGAGTCTCACGTGCAAAGGAAGGCTCACCTCCTTAGCCGTCAAAGTCCTGCTCAGCCGGGTCTGTGTGGAGTGGTCACACAAGGACAGGTCATCCTTTCATTATAATTGATCTGGCATCTATGAGGAACAGGCTCCGAGTGCACCCATGCATTTACTTACCTTTGACATCAGTACACAGAACAGGTCAGGTCAGGGTTCTTCTCAGAAATGAGACATCATCAGGTTTGACTTTTAAAATATATTTAATGTCTATATGAATATCGAACGTTATGAAACCTAAAAAACATTTAGTCACGTTTAAATGATGAAGGTAATCTTGAACGCCTACTATTGCTTTCATTATTGTATAAATTGTATAATTAAAAAACATTTTAAGATTATTTCTGAGGGTATGGAGTTAAAAAAAACAGTTTTGGATAAATCTGAAACAAAAAACCTGCAGTGATTGAGCTGGATCAGGACTGAGTACATTTCCAGTGGCTACCCTTGTTCTGAAGAGGAGTTCTTCGGAGATCATTTCAGGAGGTCTTCAGAACAAGGAGGCATGAAGTGGGTTGTCCTGGCAAACCGGATCAGGCAGCAAGGAAGAGGAAGACCCCATTGACCCCCAGAGAACAATCAGAGGAGTTGAAGCCTCGATGAAGTTGATGTGAAGTGTTGGCTTCCTCCCAGTTCCATGATGGACAGATGTGTTGGAAATATTCCCATTAGCATTTTTTGTGCGATATTTTTAATAACTTCAGATGAGCTGCAGTCCAACTGAATAAATAACTATTGTTTCATTTTTAATGTCATGCACGAACATTAATTATTTACTTTTTTCCTTTCATGTAAAAGAAACATTTTCATATGGCCCTTCATGTCCAAATCCTCTGGGATTAAATTTATCTCTACAGTGCATTGTAATAACTTTTACAGTTCTTATCCTGTTGTTTGCATGTTTGAAATTAATTTCTCTTTTAAATTTTCTTATTTGGCACTAAAAAGCAAAAACTTGCTTCAACCTACATGTCAAACATTTGTGTGTTATCGCGAAAACTTTTTACAAGCGCCCATGATTTCATGGAATGTCCTTAAAGCCTTTGTCTCATGCACACGTTTGGCTGATGTGGGTTTTTGGGTTGTCCGGGCCCGTGGAGGGTCGTTGAGAGGAGCAACCGTATCTTAAAAGAGGTGCAGGTGTGTCTTGCAGTTTCCTCAAGGGTTGTTCACCCTTATGCCACCATCACAGCATCCCACAAGTCATTGGGATGCCACACTATAGTTATTACTAAGGCGAGTGCACTGGCCCCTTACTGACAGCACTGATTTGCCTGAAACACACATTGACATATATTTTTCATTGGAAATGGGTGCTTGAACACCCCATGCAAAGACGGTGCGTATCCACCCGAAAGGGCAGTTGTATCTAAGGCATGACTTTTTGTGATTGTGCAGATGCCTCCTCTTTCCAGCTAATATCTCTGCGCCCCTACCCCCGTCTGAAATGTGGATCTTTGTTATCATTCTCGCGTGTACATCAGACAGCAGTTCTGGTAAGTGGGCTTGACCCATTTCCAGTAGACAAGAGATGCTCTGTTTTCTCACCATGCCACTTGGAGCCGTCAACACGGCGACACAGACGACTCTCAGAGGCTCTCCACAGCGAAAGTAGCCAACAAGATAAGCTAAAGTGCAAATGTCCACCTCACTGTAAACATGTTGGTCTAACCACCAGAAGAATTCTTCATTGTTTTTTTATAAATGCACAATCAGTTGTGTTTGGGTTGGAACTGAGAGGCCCTTCAAGGAGCCTGTAGAGGATGCTCCACTTCACTGCATCAACTGTGGTGCTTCCAGTTGTAGGTAGGACAGTGGACAGCAGCGGGGCTCTTGATCAGCTGAAGGACGAAGCGGAATGGAAAATGTAATGCACCAAAATAGCTGCAGCCGGCCCAGCTGGTCAGCTTGCAATGCTCAGAAATCCTCCGTGCTTTAACGGGTCAAAGGAAGGGGCTGTTTTCTGAGTCTCGCCTATTTCAGGGAAGAAAAAATTTAAAGTCTACGAACCCCTATCTCATCTTCTGGAAGACTGTGTGCATTTGTGCGTTTCTAACTTGTCCAAACTCCCGTCATGAATAGTTTGCGTTGAGAAATTACACAACTGCTCCCAGTCTTACCTAACAGCTGAAGCACAGAGGAGGATTACAGCACGCAGGTCACTCTCATGAAAGTGGAACAGCAGCTTAAAATAAGGAATTTCACAGAAGCAGCAGGCTGGTGTGCCCGACGATGCATGCGAGGGTGGAGGCGCCTCAGCGGCCATCTTCCTCACCCCTGATTACATCTGTCCTTGCTGCAGCGTGGTAAACAATTCATGACCCCAAACAGAGAAATCAAGATACAATATGAGAAATGGTCGGACATGAAGAAACTGAAATGACTTTAGCCTAAATGGAGAAGCTCATAACATAAGCACAGGAATCCTTTTTCCTCAACTTGTTGGCTTTTGATCAACTGTCCTACAGATGAAAGCCACCATGAGGAGTGGGAAGAACTGATAAAAGTCTGGATAGACTTTAGTGAACCACCAAGAAAAAGAGAACCAAAGCCTTCTTTCATGATGCAAATCCAGGATGAAAATGCTTTCAAGATGCATCATCTATGGCTGATTAATGGCAATCAATGAAGACTGCAAGTGAACACATCTGAGCAAGGACGTCAGCATGCTGTGCAGAAAAAAAATGGAAATTAACTCAGACAATTGCTGTCAGACATGGTTAAACAAACAAGACTGCAGCCTCACTAAGCTGTTCCACTACTCTATCTAGCAATGTTTCCTTCCATTTTATGTTTATCTTTAGATTGGTGTTGCTTTTGGTCTTTTGTGTTAAATGACTTTTAATTGGTTTAAACTTATGTTTATAAATGCCTTTCATGTCAAGCACCTTGTGTTTCAGGTATGTTGATAAAATAAGTGATTGATTGATTGATTGATTGATTGATTGATTGATTGATTGATTGAGCATGAAGGAGAACATTTATATCCATCCATCCATCCATCCATCCATCCATCCATCCATCCATCCATCCATCCATCCAACCATCCATCCATCCATCCATCCATCCATCCATCCATCCATCCATCCATCCATCCATCCATCCATCCATCCATCCTACACAACCCACAGAATCCCCTTTGGGGTCACAGGGTTGCCGCAGGTTAACCTGCGCCACCATGTTCCAAAAGTCAAGTGTTGTAGTTCCCCAAATGACCACTGGAGGCTGGTCTTCATTCGGTGCTTCTACCGTTTGACTCCAATCGTAAAAAATCCAACATTACAACAGAAGTAAATGTTTTTAGCCTGATGTCAAAAACGTTTTCAATGCTCATAACTTTTATTTTACTTATGACAGCTGCAAGGGTAGTGTTTTTTTTTCAAATATATCTATTTATTTAGAAATCAAATTTGTGTTCAAAAGGGATTGACGATCAAGCAATCAAAAGGTATCTCTTCTTTTTTAAAAAGCCAGGCTCACCGAAATGTTCACAAAATCAAACAAGGATAAAATAAAACACAAGCACCTCTGGATGTTTGAGAAAAAGCTGTAAAAAATGTAGGACAATAAAACAATGCCAAAGTTTTATAAAGCACTAAATGTTGTTTTAAATAAAGTGGCAGGTGGGTGGAATCAGAAATACTCTTCATTTTCATTGCTAATGTTGCCAATCAATCCTAAATTTGAACAATGCTTCATGTTTAGACCCTGAAGCATTTCTTTCTCCCCCACAGTCAAGGGTTTATTCCAAAAGTTTTCCATTTTGTTTATATTTTTTACATCCTTGCAGTGGTTGCTAGGAAAATGTGAAACGTTTCTTTGTCACACTAATCTCTATTTATCAGGCCCAAACGTGAAAAAACTGCCTGGTTGCCATAGACCTTTACAAACTGCAGGAACTTTTGTTAGATCCTGTGCTCCTCATTAACTGTACCCATGCAGGCCTACAGTCTATATATTAGCAGTGAAGTGCTGACAGATTGGAATTTGTTCAACATTAAATGTAATGAGTGCAGCAGTTGACCTGCGAACATTTGCCTCTGAGCCTGAGATAAATCTCAGCCAGAGAACTGCTGCATCATCCTGCAGAGCTTTTAATCCTCATGTACCATTACATGTCCGCCTGCCGGGATGGATTAGATGATGTCATGGTGATTACGTCAAATTAACTTGGAGTGCAGTTTGTGCGATACACTCCGGAGGACAGATCCGGGGAGCAGGTGGAGGCCTGAAGCAGCGCAGAGGATGCGTCGCTGCACATTACCCACAGAAGGAGGATTTTTACATAATGTCCGTCCGTGAAAGCAAATGTTACACAATGATGTCCTGAGATGCAGAGTTCTTCTTTACCAGTTTAGGGTCAGGTCAAAGTCACTTTCTGGGTTTTTAGCAAAAGTATTTCCAATTATGTTTGAAAAAAAAACAGATAAACTAAAGTTTGGGCTGAATTAAGATCATGTTAAATTGAAAAATCCGCAACAAAATAGCTAAACAATGCAGAAAAACCAAGATTCTGTGATACAGAAACCAAAAATTCAAATTGCTAGTTTCTTTACAAGTTAATAAAAAGCATTGCAAAAACACTTAATTAGCCTTTATATGTGAATACTTTTGAAACAAAATGTTGCACATTGATAAAGAAATGTAGCAGTTCAGAATAAGGCACTATCTTAACCGTTGATTTTAGCAAATTAAACAGAGCATGCAACCAGTGTCCCCATATTAAGTAATTTTCAGTATACCGAAGGTTGCGGAGGTCCAAATGCATTATGGGACATGAATTCATGTGATAAACTAAAACCTACAAATGACTGCATTGATGGACTTAGTCTGCATGTAATGTGGATGAAGGTTTACACAACCAACTTTATTTTCAAAAAAAGCATGTCTTTTTCATTGTAAAATTTGATTTTCTTTCTCATAATTTTATGACTTTATTTTTGTATATTAATTTCAGTTTTTCTTTCATGGTGGGCCTGATACTTCGTCGTACAAAAGATCGGCAGACCGCAGGGGAGCAGGCCTCTGGTTTATTTGGCTGTTTCACAGTTTTTCTGACGGACTGCTGGAGCTCCATGGGTTCCAACTCGTGTTCAGCTTCGTGATGAATTAGGGGTCATGTAGCCAAAAACAGGCAGTCCCCTACCAAGGCTGCAGCTGCAGGTCAGAGTCCAAAGATGCCCCCCCCGGCACGTGTTCTTTCTTTGGAGCAGCTCCTCTCTCGCAGAAAACAAAAATGAGTGCTGACAGTAAAAATAAATAAATAAAAATGTTTAATTAGAAAGGACGCCACCCACACTTCTCTACCAAATCTGAGTCCCGGGTTCGTCATAATTCAACTGGTTTGATTTTCAATACGCATGCAGTGGCTGCACGTTTTGTGAGAAGAGCTCAAAAATGAACTTAAAACCTTGCTTAGCAATGCTTAAATGTGAGAGTTTTGAATGTGGAAACGTGCATATGCGTATGGCTACACAGACTTTTCATTGGAAGTAGTCATTTGAACACGCTTTATGAGAACGTGGCATCAGGAGAGGAAAAAACAGCCACAGCATCACTGTGAAAAGGAGAAATGATGCTTGAATTGTATTCCAGGTAAATGGGATGTGAGGAGCCCCAGGCACAACAGGTGATGCCTGAAATTCTTTTACACAACCTTTTTGTGAGAATATTTTTTGTCATCATCAAAGATAAAAAGGTCTCCAGACTTTCTTGTTTCTGCACCAGAAGCCTCAAATCTACTTAGCTGTCTAGGTTCAGTTCTGCCACTTGCGCCTCTGACAGCTCCTCGGGTCATCGCAGGTGAAGCTGCGGGGCTCACCTGCGGTTGCCATGCTGGAAGTATGTGGAGTCATGTGATCGTGTAGCTGTGCACGCAGCAGGAGTAAAACCAGGTAAACCAGTCAGTTCATGCTAACACAGAGGTGACCCACTTTACGCCTAGCTGAGATCCAGCTCTGCTGAGCAAAATGAAGCCTTTGTGGTAAGATGAGCCACTTCAGCTGAGAGTTTCACAAGCGTGTAAGCATAACCAAGCAGCAGTTAGGTTTTTGTGAACTTTTTGTCCTCGTTTTTGAAGCTTCAAAACATCTTTGCTGCACAATTATTAATGGGTCCTGATTCTCTTGATTGTGACGCAAACATCCAACAACTTAGTCTTTTTTAGTCCTCAGGAAAAGAAGAATGAAGTCTGTGTCAACATGAGATTAAAAAAACTGTGTGTAAATGAAACAAATATGCTAAAATAAGGCAGGAATCAGTTTGTCAGATCTGGATTTTTCCTTTTTTAATTTCTAGGAGTTCTGTGTAACCATCGTCATCAGTTTCAGCTGTAGTGAAAACTTTTTCCCATCGCTTACTCACAAAAAAATGCTTTTAAAATATGTCAACAGGAACAGCAGATAAAAGAGTCCCTGAGCAGCACGGCCCGTTCACTGCAGACACCTAGACATACATTTTAACGTAGCAGGTTTTCTATAACGTGTTCATTATTTTCTAGTGTTTGGGGAAAGTGGACTCCTCTGAGTTACCTGTCTGGTTTCTATCTAAACTCTAACCCAACATACTTTCCATTTCGCTCCAAAAACGTGAATAGCAACCTCTCAATGTCGTAGTTGTTGAGCATTTAGTTCCAATGACTCACATCCTGTCTCATGAAGTAGAGTGTTTCCAATGACAGAGTCACGTTTTAAGGTATTTTCATTTCCTGTTATGGTTGCCATTGAAGAATGTTGTGTTGTTGGTGATAAAGAACACCACAAAAACATCTCATTAGGACTGGCTACACCACCACAAGAGTCAGATAAACTTTTGAAGTTATATATCTCAGGCTTTATACAGAATGAATAAATAGTAGTTTTTAATTCTATAGTTTGATTATCTGGATTTTCCTTTTTGGTTCAGAAAATAGGACAAAACTAGGAAACCAAACGAGTAGTAAGAGGCCTTTCTCTTATTTAATCCTCCCTCTAGTTATTTGACCTTTTGTGCTTATTGTTGGGGATTCTTTCCATTTGTTTGTATGCTGGAGTTTCCCCTTTATCAGGTAAATAAAGTCTTATCTCTTGAGCAGCCAAAGGTGTTGAGCTATTTATAACACCAGAGTTGACTTACGCGCCTCTGAGTATTGACGTAATGTACTGCACTCCATTCAGACAAAATCGAATTCTGACTTATTACTAAAAGATTGAACATTCACTCTTAAAAACCTGAACTCAAGATTGCAGGAAGAAATCCACGTCCACAGTCCTATAACTTTAGGATTTAGATATTCTACGAATTTATCCTATTCTAGGAAAACTTGAAAAATGTAATCTAATTACATGTATGTCGTGATTATGTCCTTGACTGCAAGGTCCACAATGTTTTTGCAATTCTTCTTTCCTACTGGGCGTATGAGTGAAAATTTCACTCCTGCTACATACTCAAAAACTCACCAAAATGTGCAAACACCTAGTACCCGGTGAAAAGGAATGTTTGATATGAACAACCGCCCCCATAAAATAACAACATTACAGCGTCAGAAACTGTCAAAAAAAAATGGGGGCCAGAATCTCTTCTGGGGCTTAAAAAATAGTTCAAAAATTAACGGGTAAAACGCGTTGAGATATCCAAAGGAAGTTTTGAAAAATTATGGGATGGCCACAGAACCTATGGCTTGGTGGCAATTTGGTAATTTGCCTGTTTCCCCATAATAGCAAGGCTAAGAAAATTTGTTTGAGTCTTTGTGAAATTTCACACAGACCGAAAGCCCAAGTCTACAACCACAACCAAAGTTTCATTGACCTTTGACCTCAGGATGAAGCTGCCATCTTGGATTTACCAGGAAATCTAAACTCCTCCTTGAATCTATGGCTTCCTAACTCCTCGAGCATCATTGGGAAGCTACTTGGGGAAAAAATGTTGGTTTTAGAAGTTCCAGATTTTGAATGAATTCTTTGACCTGTGGTAGAGTCAGAAAGGAGAGTAAAGGGCGTGTAGCCAGTGAGAGCGGGTTAAAGGGGGCCGGCGGGGGCGGGTTAGTGCCTGCAGGCAACACAACACCACTCGCAGATTTAATATCGAGTTCATTTTTCCACTACTGTCAGTGAGACGCCCTTAAAAGATGTGATTCTGTTATTTGCAGAAACAAAAAATGTTATTAAAGTCACGGCAGCTCAAGGCAGAGTTCCAATTCCCAAATTAAAAACAAAAGTTTGTTCTATGAGGGTTACATAACGGCAGCTGCATCTGAGCATGCTCGGCGCCACACTGGGGCTCTCTGTCGACAGGTACAGACCTGCCGTCTCAGGCGAGAGAACCCTCTAGATTTTCTGATGATGCCTTTGCAGACCTGGAGGTTTCCGAAGCAACCCAGAGGTCTGGAGGCTGCAGACCTTAGTCAACTCTAATATGAAGAATGTTGATTTACAACAAAGGCTCCCATATATACATAAATCAAATTACAATAATAAAATGTTCTGATGGTCTCCGGAGATGATTAAGATAATCAACTAACTTGCTGAGCAGCTTTGACTCTGTATTTAATAAATGCACAAACTCAAATTTTTCATGCTTTTCATGCTCATTGTTTTAGTTGAAGCAAAAGTCACATTTTATTGTGAGCGAAGCTTAAAAAAACAGTTTTATGTAAGAATAATGATGCAGCAGCAGCTCTTTGATTACTCTACACGGTTTGATTCAGATCCTCTGACGTCAGTCTGGCTCTTACACAAGAATCACAAATCCTCCTCGGACATCAAAGCTCTTTAGCATCGTTCATCTGAGCTGCTGCACCCCGGCGGCCCTCTCCAGCCTGCCTGCTGAGGGCCCGAGGAGTAAGGCAGCCTCCTTCGCTTCCTTCGTTTCTGTTCAGGCTGCAGGCAGGGCTCTGCAGAGAAAAGGTTGCATAAGATGGGAGCTGGTTCCTTACTGCTCCGGCTGAATCTGGGTTAATGCAGCTGCGGCTTCACTTACGTCATTCACAGATAAGCGAGGAGGGGATGTTCTGCAGTCCCAAATTCTCTGCAGCTCTAAAGTGAGGAGCACACAAATTGTCGCTTCTTACCAAGCTGAGATCATCACTCTGCTCTGTACTTGAGGGTTACCAGCTCTCCTAGTGATAAAAATGTGTGAAAACAGCAGCTCAGTCATCTAGCCCGCTGAAACTGAATGCACAAAACGTCTCGACAGGATCTTGTTTTTTTCCCCCATGTTATCATAGCTGACCTTTTTAAATTTGTGTTTACTGTCTAGGTTTCCTTGATTTTCAGCACCTTTTCCTTCTTAGTTTGACCAAAGGCCGAGAAAAGAGCAGCACCTGTCACAAACTCAAGGAGAGATTTTCCATTTGATGAGAATCCTGTTTTTTTTCCAAGTAAATATTCATACAAGGAAAAATACACAAACTAAAAAAAAAATCATAAAACACTCTTTACTTGTCCAGAGATCCTCCTTTAAAACAATTGGTCTCTGGTGTAAAATAAAGCAGACCATGCCACAATTTAAAAAAATCTTGTTTCAGATTGTTTTTGACTTTTTCATCATGAAGTTTAGGCCCAGAGACAGTCTGGGGACTTGCGCCCGCCTTTGTTCAACAGTTCCTGGGATAGGCTCCAGCAACCCCGTGACTGTGAAAGAGATCTAATGGGTTTGGAAAATGAATGAATGACGAAAACAATGGTGGTCTTCAGTGTTTTTTTTTTTTTTTACCTTATAGAGCGCCATGTGTGGAAGCAAACCAAACCGGATGTTTTCAGCATTCTACCTAAGATAACGGTGCTTCCTGAACAGTAGAAAAGGTGAAGAGGACAACAAAGGAGCTGAAATTCTGTTATGTTTTAGGTTGTGTAACCATGAGGACATTCTTTGACAGTCATAGCACCAAGTTCCCTCCTCCATAACAGTAACCTCCCTGTCATCTAAAATCAGGTCTCAGGTAAAGCCCCCTCCCCTCTCCTGCACACCTGGCCTTCCTCTGTCCTGGTAGCTAAACTGCATTTATGGTTCTGAGCCAAACTAAAACAGTCTGAGGGTTTTATGAGCAAACATTTCACCTTTTTCCATTTCCATAAATCCTATGGAAAAGAAAGACAGAAAACGACTCCCCCTCTCAGGATGATCAGGTCCTTTTCACAACAGAGCTCCTTAAAAAAATAGTGCACATTTGTAAAGCTTTTAAACCACTTTCCTCTGGAAAAGACAGTTCCCAGTTTCATTACAGATGTTGTGGTTGTAAACATGGAGTGGGGAGGGGGGGGGGGTTAACTGACGGATGGGCTAAAACAGATGTTTATGAAAACAATACTCAGAAAACCTTTTAATAGATGATTTATATAAGTGTGAAGCCCAATAATCGTTAGTGTTTTCCCCCTTATAAATTCATGACTTAAACTGCTGCAGGGCTGCATTTTTAACTAGTTGATCGGTCAATTTCTGCTTGGTTATGTAACAATTTGGAGAGGAGTTCATACCCCAGGCTTTTTAATTTAGAGCTCTGTGTCAGAGGCAGTTTGGTCGGAGATTTCATTTGGTTTGAGCGGCACAGAAACTGAAAGAGATTTTTTCTCAGAAAAATACAAGAGGATGGTGGTGGTGAGGGGCTCTGAAAGGCTCAAAAAATGAACGAGGAGAGGGACAGATCTGGTTCCGCCCACAAACGTCTGTTCTGCAGCATCAAGCCTCAATGACAGCCAATGTGAGAGGCGAGAGCGTCTGCAGGAAGTGAGTCACTCCGTTTGTCATCTCACAAACAACAAAAGAAGACAGAATTATTCAGTTAAATAATGTATAAGTGATTGCATGAACGTACAAATAAAAAAAAATGAATGTCAAACAAACAAAACAATTGAATACATAAATATGAAGGATATGGCTGATATGGCTGGGGCGAGGGAAGTCTGGGCATCTCTGCTTAGACTGCTCCGCCCGCGACCCGGTACTGGATAAGCAGAGGAAGATGAATGGATGATATTTGAAGGAAGAAAAGAAGAAAGAATGTAAAGAAACAATGAAGGAAGGAAAGAGGGGAGTAAGGAAGGAAGGAAGGAAGGGCAGAAGGGAAGAGGGAAGGAAGGAAATTAAAGACAGAAGGGAGTAAGGAAGGAAGGAAGGAAGGACAATGGAAAGAAAGAAGGAAGGACAGAAGGGAGTAAGGAAGGAAGGAAGGAAGGAAGGAAAATGGAAAGAAAGAAGGAAGGACAGAAGGGAGTAAGGAACGAAGGAAGGTAAATGGAAAGAAAGAAGGAAGGACAGAAGGAAGGAAGAAAGGAAGGAAGGACAGAGTATGGAAGGAAGGAAGAATAGAAAGAAAGAAGGAAGGACAGAGGGGAGTAAGGAAGGAAGGAAGGAAGGGCAGAAGGAAGGAAGGAAATTAAGGACAGAAGGGAGTAAGGAAAGAAGGAAGAAAGGACAAAAGGGAGTAAGGAAGGAAGGAAGGAAAATGGAAAGAAAGAAGGAAGGACAGAAGGGACTAAGGAAGGAAGGATGGAAGGGCAGAAGGGAAGAGGGAAGGAAGGAAATTAAGGACAGATGGGAGTAAGGAAGGAAGGAAGTACAGAAGGGAGGAAGGAAGGAAGGAAGAAGGAAAGAAGGGCAGAAGGGAAGAAGGAAGGAAGGAAATTAAGGACAGAAGGGAGTAAGGAAGGAAGGATGGAAGGAAGGAAGGGAAGAGGGAAGGAAGGAAATTAAGGACAGATGGGAGTAAGGAAGGAAGAAAGGAAGGAAGTACAGAAGGGAGGAAGGAAGAAAGGAAGGAAGTACAGAAGGGAGGAAGGAAGGAAGGAAGAAGGAAAGAAGGGCAGAAGGGAAGAAGGAAGGAAGGAAATTAAGGACAGAAGGGAGTAAGGAAGGAAGGAAGAAAGGACAGAAGGGAGGAAGGAAGGAAGGAAGGAAGGAAGGAAGGAAGGAAGGAAGGAAGGAAGGAAGGAAGGAAGGTTCGCTGGTATTTTTTAGCATTAGCTCACACTGACCTCAGCCAGTACAAATAAACACGTGTTGCTCCATGTCATTATAACTCTCTGAAATGAATAAGATTCACAACTACAACACAATAAGAACACACAATAATGCAAAATGTTGCACACATTTCAATATATGCATATTTTTTCTATGTATGAAAATCCTGGAAAAACAACAACTTTAAAGTAACTTATTGTTTAACACTAGTTTTATTCTTTACTCCTCTGTTGTACATAAACTAAAAAAAACATTTGTGATTTAAACAATGTTAATTTATTTAAAAATGTTCAAGTTGTAAATAAATGACCATGACTAGAAATAAAAATGAGGCCTTTGAAGATTCCAAGATCAGAAATGTCTTTTATTAATACAAAATTATATTTCTGTAATGTTATAAAACTTGAAAATTATAAGTATTTTGTTTCGGCAAGAAAATAATCATCAGATGAGACTTTACAAATAAGGGAATCACTGTTTTGCTTTCAAATACATAAGAACTGAGTCAACAGGACTATCCCAGTGTTAAAGTGTGGATGCCATGCTTTGAACAACTTTGTCAAATAAAAAAGCCCTTTAAACGCTGATTCTATTGATACCAATAGTTTGCGTCGAAAAAAATCCGAAGCATATGAAAAATAGACATCTTTCGAAGGAATCAGAGATTTGGATCTGCCGCTAGAGCGCAGGCTGGAAGTGAACCCGATATGACCTGTGACGTAACGAGAGGCGTTGCCTTTCGCAGTTGCTTAGGACAGCATGTAAACAAAACAGCTAGTCTTCGTTTCTCTCGTGTTTAAATCTGTTAATCATCAACATGCCAAGTCGTTGTGTGGCAGCTGGATGTAGCAATACATCTAGTGAAAGTGTATCTGTGTATAAAATTCCCAAAACAAGAAACGCTGCTGAAAAGGGGAAAATTTAAGAAGGTGGACCTGGACGGCGAAGGATTTTTCCCTCCAGATCTGCAGGAGAGAAGTCTGCGTTTTCGAAGGGACAAAAACCGGGACACAAACGAAGAATTTTGGACGGAGAGTTGGGAGGAGGATCTTGGCTTCTGAGTCGAGGAAAGGCGGGTGAGCTGGAAGCGAGCGAGCCGTTTTCTGGGTCGGACAGGACGGCGCTGGAGTCAGGAGCGGAGGCTGCTAAGCTAGGCTAGTGTGCATCACGATGGATCACATTGAGGCGAAGTAGTCGTGTTTTCTGTTGTCCTTGGATCCAACTGGAGTATTTCAACGCACTCAATGTTTTGCAAGAGAAGCAACAGTTCTGCAACGTTTTTTTTCTTTTGCTTTTGAGGTGCCGGTACCGTGAGTAAACTGAACTGTGTGTGTGAGCGCTCGCGCACGAGAAAAGGTTTCAAACTGGTTCAAACAGGTAAAACTGTTAATGTTCTGCAGTTGTTAATGGTATACAGTGACTTTGTTAACTAAAGAGTAGTAATATCTGGGAAACTTTTATTTTGTGACATTTATTTTGTAAATTGGGTTGAAAACCAGTGTTTACCTTTGTTTAGATTAGGCCAAAAGGGGACATTTTGAGTATATTTTAGGGGAAGTGGAGTAATTTATACATTTTTTAGACTTACTGGAGTCTAGCCGAATCTTCATGCTGGCTATCGTCATCGGCATCACTAGACCTACTACTTTCTGCTATATCCTCCTCACTTTCGCAAAAGGGTTCGAATCGATACGGTTGCAAAAGTGACTCATCATCATGATAATCTCCGCAACTTTCCTCTTCATCTTTCTGTTCATCTGATGATAAATCGCTAATAGAGACGGTAGCATCACTCTGTGCTTCGCTATCGGTGCTAGCCATGTTGTCTGCCTTGTCTTCCTTTCGTTACGTCACAAACAGGGGAGCGAGAATTCGGCGGAATGCGTGAAGCCGGCGGCCGTCCTCGTTGTTTATATCGCGTTTTTCGCTATTTATTCTTTTTCGAAAAATATTAAAAACAATCGCAACATGAAATATAGACTATTTACTATATTTTGGCTTATTAAAATAGACCATGTCACCCACACTTTAAAGCAACCTCAGGCTCTGACAGATGAGCCAATAATAAACTTTTGTTGCAATATTTATCCAAAATATAATTTTTTAGCTCCAGAAAAAGGAAAAAAAACTACCTGAATCCTTCCGTTGCTTGAGTTTGTGTTAGAATTTGTAGATCTTTATTGATAATTTGTCTTCTTTCATTTGATCTCCGTTGGTTGTAGTGTTAATTAACCATAGGCAGTTTTTGTCATTATGCATTTGCTTTGTTATTAACACCTAAAACTTCACAAAACCTATGAAGAACAACCTAATAAAGTGATGTTCTGTGAAATTGCAAAGCGAAGCTCCTGCAGGCCTTATTCAGCATCTTTGTTTTAATGACTTTGCAGTTTATGTCGTTGCTGCCTGCATGAGGAGACGATGAGGCGACCTGCTCTCTGCGCAACCTCGCCATCTTTTCTGTCCTGTGTTTACTGTGACTTTCATCTGCTACCTGATAACCTCTGTCAAAAAAAAAAAGAAAAACGGAGGGAAACAAAAAGTCAAAAGTCTCTGACTTTAATCCGCCATAAAAACATCCATCAAGAGACTCCCTGCAGGATTAGGATGAGCGATTTACAGACGGGATTTTGAAGGAATGTCAGATTAAGATTAGAGGTCGTGGAACTGCCTCATGTAACGTCTTTGAGTGCTAAAAATCGAATATTTTTTTCAGAATTGTAACCTTAGAGAACATCCTATCATGAAATTTGCAACTGGAAAAAATTAACCTCTATAAATATTCTCCAGTGAGCTAAAAAAGCACAAACAGAATAAAAAGAAAAATAAATTTAAAAAACTCCAGCAGTATTGGTGGTATTTTTAAACAGAAAAGTTTTTCAAATTATTTTTTTTATATTTAGTTTTGTTAATTTCCACATCGAACAATTTATTTCTATTGCAATGTGGAAAAATTGAATGAATATTGAAACTAAAATGAATTATTTCTTTTAATTTATCAGAGCAGATGCTCCACTTGTAGAGAAATGTATTTAGAAAGTGAAATCCTTCCATCTTCCAGCTCAACGGAGTGTCAACCCACCAGAATCTGAGGGATTTTGAAGCAAATTCCAAACGAGGATGCAGTTCCCCAAATGACCACTGAGGGCAGGGGTCAAAAGGAGCAATTTCTGTTTGACTGCAATGTCTCTGCAACAAAATGAACTGTTGTGCAGCTCTGAGTCAGCTGTTGGGAGACATTCCTGGTCAGTCAACACCACCTCCATTACCCAGAAAGCTCTGCTTTGTGTTATGTGTTGGGTTCAGGTGAAACACATACCAAGCTCCAGTGTGCATGTGTACTTTGCAGATTACTTTACAGAACTGAGGTCAGTTTAGGTAAGGCGTCTTGGTTGGGATTTGAAGCCCTGACCAACTAATACAGACAACCACCCAAGCCAGCTCCCATTCCAGCAGACACAAACAAATATGCAGCCAGAAACTTTACACCCACACGCTCTGACTACTGACTGTTTCTTTTCTTCTCAGAGAAAAGAGTAATCAGAGTGGAAACAAGTGTTTTCTGATTCTGTCTGAGCTGAACTCAAGCTGTAGAAATACAGTTTGAAATCTTGGTTTACTTGTAAATGCTGGCTGCTAGAGATGTCACCTGACCCCATCCCTTAAGCTGCTCATATTCCTGCTTATGTAACGGCTCTGACCCCGAAACCGAATCAGTCGGTGTGAAACGGTGAGCCAGCAGGGCTGATATAATGTCCACCTCCAAGCCCGGTCTGGTTTTGGTCACTGGAAGCTTTCCTTTAGTACGACTTGTTAAAATATGACCACCGTTTGTGTCATAACATTGTGGGTTTTGGTGGGTTCAGTGGGTCACAATTACAGGAAAACAACAGATTTATGCACAGAAAAACACAGGAACATCTGTGTTAAGACAAAAACGACACAAGCTAAATAAAGCTTCTGGCTTCATTTAGCCTTTGAATCGTTTGACATTCAGTCTGGAATCGTGTCTTAACCCTTGTGCTATCCTAGGCACTTTAACATTGGGAGTTGGGTCATCTAGACCCACTAGACAGTGCTCTGAACCTTTTTTCTTCAATGATTTGTGATCTTCACTGGTGTCCATGGATTACATGAAATCTTTCCACCTTTATCCACCTTTGTCATGGTAGGGAGAACACGTCAATGTAAGGGTGGGGTCATCTAAGATAGCACAAGGGTTAAATTGTTTTGGAAATGACTCCATACTGTTAGATGCTTCTGGAGATTCAAGATCAAAGACAATGGTACCCTGGTCCTGAAACCTCCACCCAAATATTGGGAGTAGTAACGGGACAGAACCCTGAGTCCTACTGAACATTTTGTTCCACTCTCCTTTTTAGAGCCATCTTAAAAAGTAGAGGTGGAGCTTGTGACGCATTACCTTAAATTGTTTATGATCTAGGCTTTTCAGGAACTTCATTTGAGAATTTTAGGATATAATATTACCACGTGGTTCTGACCTAAAATGAACATTAATTATAAAGATAGATTATAACCTGACTGAGTCCTGGTGGAGATAATCTTCATTCTGTCAGCTTCCTCTGCCTGGTTGTTCCCCAGGAGCTGAAGAAACATCTACAGACAATTCATGTGGCTTATAAGGTGTCCAACCTACCTGTTAGTTTAATTGGCTTTCCATCCATCCATCCGTCCATCCGTCCGTCCGTCCGTCCATCAGTCTGTCAATCTATTCATCATCTATTCAACCATCACTCCATCATTCTATCTTTCCATTCCATTCCTGCCACCAGTCTATCCCTCCCTTCCTTCCTCTTTTTATTCACCCATCTGTCCGTCCATTCATTCAGCTGTTTCTATGTCTCTTTATCCATCCGTCCGTCCGTCCGTCCGTCCGTCCGTCCGTCCATCCGTCCGTCCATCCATCCATCTTCTTTTAAAGTCTTTAACCCTTGTGCTATCCTAGGCACTTTAACATTGGGAGTTGGGTCATCTAGACCCACTAGACAGTGCTCTGAACCTTTTTTCTTCAATGATTTGTGATCTTCACTGGTGTCCATGAATTACATGAAATCTTTCCACCTTTATCCGCCTTTGTCATGGTAGGAATAACACATCAATGTAAGGGTGGGGTCATCTAAGATAGCACAAGGGTTAATGAATGAAATCATGTTGGCCTGCAGTGTTCCCTGCAGCTTCCATTACCAGGTGAAGGACAGTGTCTAATAAAAATAGCCGAGCTTGTGGAGTTAATCATGGTCAGTCATCCAAACATCATTATGCAACGGCCCTCTGCTTCTGCCAGGCAGAGACTGCAGGAGAGACGGGCAGGTGCACAACCCCTTTAACATTTTACTGCTGAGCACAGTTTTCTAGCTCCCTCTGCACCCCCCAGAGATAAAAGAACTGAAATTCCTGCCAAAATGCTGCTTTTGTCCTGAACACAGCCACATTTGTTCAGGTGATTGTAGGGACACTCCTCCTTTAGTTTTTTTTTACAAGTGGAGGAGGAATTTTCCACTCCCTGGAGAGAACAGCTTTTTTCAGCTCTCAGGTGGAAGTGGGTCATTGCAGTGATAGTGTTCCTCTCCTGAAAATATTCATGTGTCTGTAAGAGCACGTTAATCTGAGATGTGAAAGCAGCAGCTGGTGGCGGTGTGTCTCATGCTGGCTGGATGAGGGCCAGCGGCCTGTGTGTGTGATTCCTGTGTCCCTTCCATGACACTGCATTATGGAGCAGAGAACGTTTCTGTCAGCCGCTCCACAGTTTCTTTTTTTTTTTGCCTCGACGAATGCAGATGGTAAGCCAATGCTGCCATGGCATTCCAGATCCCCACTCATTCACAAAGGTCACATTTGTTGTTGAAAACAGCTCAGTATTCTCAGTTTGACGATCATCTGCCTCAGAAGAGCCAGCTGCACAAACGGAGGAAATGATGGTCGATGTCAGGAGGAAGTGAAACCCACTGCTTCTCCTTTACCTGCTGGGCGCATGCAGCTCAGCAGCCCTCCCTGTTTCAACCGGCACTAAAGAGGAATAATTAAATGTCAGGTGGAACAAAATGTTCCCACACAGAGATATTATTAGCCAGAGTCAAAGATCATTGATGTGAGGAGGTCAGAGTGAAACATGGAACCACTCAGCCTGCTCTTTTTCTGCTGGTTGCACATGAGCATCTCAGCAGCATCCAAACGTCCTTTCATTCCTGAGTCTCAGGCTGTGTCCCAATTCCCTCACTAACTACTAAAAAACATCAATTGCTCTGGATTTTAAGACACCATGGTCACTACTTTTTTTTTTATCTGGCAAAAATGATGTCACCGATTACCTGATATAAAAACCTAATAAATATAAACATTTTATGAAGACTTTTTATGAATCGACTGTGTTGTGATGATAAAAACTTCAGCAATTTGTAAAAACTTAATCTAACTAATTTTTTCAAATGACAAACCATTCCAGTGCATTGTGGTCCATGATTGACAATCTAGTGAGAACTGATGCACACTGGTTTTTCTTAGAGACTTCTGGAAAATTTCTCGGACGCTGGATTTTGGAATTGTCAATTGGGAAAAAATTTAGTGCCTTATGTAGGGAGTAGTGAAGGAGTTCAGACATAACCGCTTTTCTGCATCCACGCTTTTACTAAATAAAGCTCCTCCCCCAACTGCCATTACATCTTTAGGATGCAGAGTTTATTGCCTTTTAGTTCTTAAACATCTGGATGATGCACATCTGCAGAGTTTGATCACAAAAACAAAGTGTTTGAAAGTGGTAGGAGAAATTGTATGACTGTTTTAAAGAGTAACCGTTAACTATACGTGACTCCCCCCTCTTGTGTTCCAAGCAGGAAGTACCCATCAGCTCTAAAAAGCCAAAACCCCATAGACTTTAGAGTAATAAACAGCTATTACTCAGTCATTATGTTTATGAAAATTATTTCTTGATAATTCTTGTCTTCTTGCTAATCCTCCTTTCAATGCGAATTTCTACAAATACTTTTTCTTTTCTGCAGGTCTTTCAAGTTGTTAACTGACCAATCAGAGGCCTTAATGAAAGTAGGCGGTCCGATCTTCTAAATGTTTGGTTCTCATGAGTCTGCTTTCAAGTAGTAGGGGCGTGAACTTCCAACAAGCTCACTCCTGATTGGCGAGAGTGCTTGACATGTAAAAGTGAATGAAATGAAAAGTTGACTCGGACCAACCACAGCTTATTGACGTCATCCGGCTCCCACTTGGTGGAGTCCCTATTGGAAAAAATTAGCACCTGACTTAATTTAATTTGGTTGGAGCCGGAGGTAAGTCCGGCTTTTTGCTCATTTAAAGAACTTTCAGGTTGTTCTCTAACTATCACTCATAAATAAGATCCTGCAGCTCGTCACTGCAGCACATTTACCCACCAGACATCTTTCAAACCTCTTCACAATTCCTGCGTCCTCTGAGTTTTTTACTCTTAAAAAATAAAGCTTGAATCAGCTGTGTTCAAACTTCTGGGGGCCAGAAATCTTTCAACCCTAATAATGACATTAAATACAAATGTTATTGCAGTTGGATACTTTTCATTTCTTCACTTAGAACAGAAACATATCTAAATAGATTTTTAACCAAAATTACTGTGAATTTTATATTTGAAAGCCAGAAATTACTGATAATTGATTTTCTTATAGGAGCCTGCAGGCCTTCGGAAATTTGAATGCGGGCCGCATTTGGCCTATGGAACATGCCTGACTTAAATCAATGAAATTATTCCTTTTTAAACCTGTATTCAAACTTTTATACAAGTTCTAGATCCGAATTTGACTGAGTTATGCTCATCTCCTCAGCACTTCTGTTGCTTGCCCAGCCAATGTTTCAGAAAAAAACTACTCTAGATTGACCTTTTCTTCAAAGAAAAAGGGACCAATTTGGGTACAGTGGTGAGTGTTTTCACCTCACAATGAGAAGGCAAATGGTTCGAATTAGGGCTGGGACCTTTCTGGTTGTGGTTTGCTTATTCTCCTCGTGCAAAAGTGGGTTTCCTCCTTTCAACAGTCCAAAAAAATGCTTCAAAGGTTGGTGTCTCTAACTTGCCTCTAGGTGTGCATGAGAGTGTTTGACCCTGTGACAGACTACCAACCTGTTCAGGGTGTACCCGACACTCACCCAACAGTATCCAGGCCAGGCTCCGGTGACCCAATGACCCTGACAGGTAGACACAGGTTAAGAAATTGGTTAGATCAACCAGTGTAGATCAATAACTGACTGATCAGAGAAACTGCCTCCAAATGAAGAGCCTGTTTTAGAAACCCTCTCTTCCCGTAACTCAGCCTCCAGCTGGTTTCTCCTGACTGAGCACGAGCCTGGAAACTCCTCAACCATGTAGAAACTTTATCCCAGCGTCTTCTCCCCTTCCTCCCGGATGAAAGCAGCTTTTCTCCCTCTGCCAGGAGAGGGGACGGACAGATGTGAGCAGCCTCTTTGTTTGCCCCCTGCTTCGCAAAACAGCGAGTTCATTAAACTCCATCACAGATCAAAGCCTGCAGCTGCCGTCCGTCCCTGTCTGGAGCTCTGCAGCGCTTTCTGGTCCACTGCTGTATTGCATGTGAATTTCTGCAGCTCAGTTTCACACTCAACTCCTCACATGAGTGCAGAAGTTGGAGCTTCAGCTCCCACTTTACTTTGGAGTTTTTTGTCTTTAGTTTGCAAATATGATTCAGAAATTTTAGGTAAAACAATAGAATCAAAAGAAAAGTTTCTTATTTTATAACTTCTAGTCATATTTGGCTCAAAGTCCCAGCAGCAGGGTCTCCCTCATCCTAGCAAAAACCTTAGCTTTCCAATAAATCTTTCATCCCCAGAGACTTAAAATAACGTTTTTTTTTTTTACTCATTCAGGCTTAGATAACCCACGGCCCTCATGGGACTCTAATACCACCTCTCACCCAGATAGTCAGGAGCGCGGATCAGAGTCTTGGGAAGCGAGTCCGTGCCGGGACTGGAGCTGCACCGTCATGAGAGGGGGGGTGGTGGAAGCACAGGAGCTTTTTCGTTCTCACCTTCCCCCTGCCTTTAATCATGTTCTCCTCATGAAATGTTTGTGCTACCAGCCACATGACTGGACTCAGGCTAATAACTGGAAAGGGGTCTGTCTAAACAGTGAAGCCTTTGTTCTTAGGACCTTCTCTGGAGACACTTGAGCATAAGCTGAGCGAGCAAAAGAATGAGGGGTCTGTGGATCCAAAGAGTCACCTTTACTTTCTATTATGTAAAGATCTGAAGGGCGACCTCTGAATAAAAGGCGGCTTGTTGCTCAGTTCCAGGTTTAGACCTTTGAAGCAGACCTTCTATAGCCCTTTACTGTTGTGTTTTTAAACCAAATGCAGCATCTTTTATGTGGATCATGGTCCCTCTGCAGGTCAAAGGAACAGCAAAGCATCTGACAAAACCGTGGATGGCCCTCAGAAGACGAATCTGAAAATCTTCCTCATTCAAAATCAGTCTGTTTGTAAGGATCCTTGTGTGTAAATAAAGTTGCAGAAACCAGAAATGTGTGCACGCAAAAGTTTGTGTACATATTCTTTTTGCCATAGAAACACTATCAGGGCTTAAAAAAAAACCCAATTGAGACGTTTTGGGAAACAATGGGCAGCGTACCAGTCATGACTCACAACCAATTCAAAAGTTGTCCTGACATCTGATTGGTTCAGCAGACTTTTGTATTGACACGTTTTTACTGATATGCTAATTTTCATGTAAAAAAAGAGAAAATAATAAAGACTTAATGTGGTTACACTGTCTAACTAGAAGTCATTTTGATGTTACTTCCTGTTTTATTTGTAAGGGCTCTATTTCCTCTATAGATATCCATATTCTTGTGGTGGATGTGACATTTTTGATTCTTTTTTTTTTAGAAATGTAAGATATTGCTTTGAAATAAAGTTTTTTTTTAATGTTTGCTGCTTAAAATAAGACAAGGCTGCTAAAACACAAAATATCACCCTGTATTTTTTTATTAATTATTTATTTAAATATGCTATTATACTTGATATAAGACAAAACTAATTTACTGACAACTTTTCAGTAAGATGTGGCAACAAGACAATGAATTTTAAAAATCTTGTTGAATTATTTGATGTTAAAAACATCCTAAAAACAGACCCACTTTGATGAAAATGGAGTTTTTGGTGTTTTTAATATGTTCTTGTGGCCGTTTTCTGATAATGGAGGACATATGTATAAAGACAATTAAGCTTAAAATTGCATTTTTGAGTATTTCTATTTTGATTTTGGCTGAAGACGGCATAATGATAATTAAAAGGCCACTTTTTGCCATGTTTTCACGATGATTATTGTTTAGAAATAAGGAGACTGTCGTAGCGCTAAAATTAAGATAGGGTTGTCAATGAAAAGGTCAATGGGAGCAGAAAAAGAAACCAGCCTCACGGATGTGCTTCTATTTTAACGTCTACTTTTCTTTGGCGGGAATTTAGCGGCTTATGCTCCGAGTGACTCGGATTAAACCGTGGATTAACGGTGTTTCAGAGAAGTGTCCAGTGCAATAATCTGATAACAAAAAAATGTCATTCACATGATCACCCCATCACCACCCTACCCAAGCGGGAAGCCTTTATCTCACATGCAGGAGTGGATAAATGACAGCCCTTTTGGTGTGTGCACCCGGAATTTACAAATGCTTAATCTGACTTTATGAATGAACGTGAAGGTGAATGGACGGAGAGGGGGGTGGGAGGGATTTATTCCAGGCTGTTCCTGTGTTTCAGTGTGTCATCCTGCCTCCAAAAACATATGGATCGCTCACAAAACAGCCCATTAAAACCCCCAAATTTGATATTTCTGAGTCTTTTTAAGAATTCCTTTTCCATTCATTCATGTTTTCGTGCTAATAACAGTTAATGAATGACATGACCTTCAGTCTCTGTACTGATGGCAGCCCCATTAAGTTTTCCATCCACGTTAATCTGCGGTTTAGCGTCACTCCTTCCCGCCAACAGCTGGAATCCATGGAAAAAGAAGCCAGATGGTGCAGAGTTCAGCAGATTAAAACTGTATTTCTGTACTGGTTGTACTGATGCTGCTGCAAGGAACACTTCCCAGCAGAGCTCCCTGTTTGCAGCAGCTCAGGATGCACCTAGAACTGCATCATGGTCCACTAACCTCTGGTTTCTGCGGACTCATCGGAGCTGTGTGGTTCCATAAGGACTTCACCTCCCAGAGATCTGGTCTCTGTCCTTGGCTCTGGCTCAAGTGTTTCAGGCTAATTTTAGCTGCTGCAGCGGACATCTGCTGTTTTCAGCTTAGCCGACTCCCCGCCAACCAAGAGGCTCAAAGGTCACCCTGTGTCGGATCTCTCTGCTGGTTTTGGCCCGTGACCCCAAAACGAAGACACAAACTTTTGTTCTCACGCAGTCGGAGTGAAAACATTCCTGCACCCAATTTTCCACGATTTCACAAAACAGAATCCAGAAACGTGTAGTTAGGTGATGAAATCTGGGAGACTTCACACCACTAATTTGGCCAAAAGTTCTGTTTATACTTCTTAGTAGGCTTATTCCTTATAATGAAAAACTATTTCGGATTATTTTTATTTTTTTAAATTACCTTTATTATGAAGAGTTTCCAAAATTATTGTGTTTTTTTCTCTCCTTTACCCACCACACTGCAAAAGCAGCCCATTTTGGAAATAAATGAGAAAGTCTCACCCCCTTCTGAGATTTTCTTCAAAAAAGCAAAAAATAAATCTGCCATTGGGGAAAGAAAAAATGTTTTGCCCAAGAATTCTTATTTTAAGATAAAAATTCTAGTTACTAAGACATGTTTTCTTAAACAAATATTATTTTGCGGCACAAACAAAGCACCACCAGTGAAGCGGATTAAGACACTGCCGTGTTTTTGGACATGAATAGAAAAAGTGAGTCTAAATTTAGTCTGTAGGCTTTCCAGTCTAAACCGAGCCAATCTGACCTGAGCTAAACTGTCCTGGAAAACATTGAGACGCAATCAGGAACAAAATGACATGAATCTAGTTTGTACATTTCAAAATAGTTTAATAAAAGTTTAAATATTTACAAAAGATTAAGATGACGTTGTCAAAGTTGAACACAGTTTGTTTTCTGAGGAGGATCTGCTCACACCAGCATGAGTTCCTGGGATTTGTGTTGCAGATAATAGACGGATTCCTGTGGCCACGCCCCCTTTTTTCCCAGCGAGCGCTCTGATCATGTGGAAATCCACCAAAAGAGGAGGCTCTCACAGCAACTGAGGGAGGTGGAAAATCCCAGCAACCCAGGTTTTCCTGATCCGAAGTGGAGTCTTCCTCTTAAGAGGTGCTGCAGCGTCCCCCTTTTCTGAGCTCCAGTCACATTATCTACTCTTGAGCTTGTGAGGTCCTGAGAGCAGGTTTCCATGGTGACGACCTCCCCAGCTCTCAGCTGGCCCGCTGGTTGCCTATTGGAAGTCAAAAGTACCTGTGAGCAGAAGAGTAAAGGAACTGAGAAACCCTTTGAACCCATTAGAAGTCTGACATATTGAGTCCAGAGAAAAGCAGAGCAATTTCTACAAAGGTTACGTCCGTCAACCTCCTCCTGATGAGGAAAATTACACTTAAAGTAGTTGTTCTGATAATCCCTCTATTCAAATTAATGTCAATCAGGAGCAGACGAAAAATGCAGTTGGAAGAAGATCATATGTGTGACGTAGCTCCCTGCTCTGCTCTGTGATGCATCCACTTGCAGATGTATGTCTTTCTTTTCCTCATCTGAGCAGCCGTCTGGCTCAAAACTGTACGTCTGGATAGCTCTAACTATTATTTTGCTAGCAGGAAAGTGTGTAAACAGAGAGCTCCTAATAACGGTAAGGGGAAAGGGGGCGACGTTGCTCAGCGACCCACAATTGATTCGACCGCATTTTAGCGGTGACTTTCTAATGAACTCCTGCCGGCCTGCAAAAACTATGTCCAAAGAAACGACACAGGTTTTTTGATTTGGGTTAAAAACAGCATATTTATGATTAAAGGACCACAGGAAAGGCTTTGAAATAGATCAAAGGAAGATTGGAGTGAGACTTTAAAACTGTTTTTAGTGGTGCTTTTCATAAAACTTTGGGTTGTAAATCTGGGGTTTTCTAAGTTATCTAACTGGATTTTGACAGAGGAGAACATGAGGAAACCAGAAGCTGCACAAAACTAATTTCTGCTGCAAATTTAAACACCTGAAAAGTGGATTTAAATGAGGATTTTGATCACTTAGGTCACCTCAATCCCTCCATCCGTTGCAGTGGGGTCATAGCAAATGTCCCGAAGTCAGAGGAAGCTTTTTTTTAAAAGGTTGCTTTTATATCTGTTGATTATTCCATGACATTCTTCAGTGTTTGGTAAATAGCTTGTTGGTTTAAAAAAACATGAGCAGGTTAAAGTTCAAAGTTCTGCTCAGTTTGGACCTTTATTGAAGTTCATGTCAGTAGAAAATTTTGTTCTGCTTTGATTCAGAACTTCTTTTTTTTTTTGTCAGAGTGGTGATCATCAAAGTCCAGCAGCTTTTACGTCGAAGCTGCTCGTCACCAAGAAGTTTTCCAGCACAGGATTTTCTCCTGGTACGGTGAGTCCGTTTCTCAAAGCTGCCCAGTGCTGCTCGCAGGATGTTCTCTCTGTGACTCTGACTCAGCTCTTCAGCTCTCCTCCTCCTCCTCTTCACTTTCGCCTTAATGAGTTTTGTCCTCCTGATCTGTTCCCTCACAGTTTTACTACATGACCCGGCTGCATGACTCTGCGGTTGCCAGATTCTGCACATCCCTCCTGTTCCAGTCAGGATGGAGGATCTGGTCTCAGCTGGAGGCCTCCAAGCAGGTCTGTTTGAGTCAGATCACCAGCCGAGCAGAAAAACAAGGGAACGGATCGGGGATGTGTTGTTCCTGAAAACAGAGCGTGCTGCACACAGACGTGGTTTCCCTGAACGAAGCAACATCCCTGCAGATAAGAGTTTATAATCCACAGACGGAGATTGCTCACATTCCTGTGCCCTTTTCACAGTCAAACGGACCGTAAACACAGCGGTCGCCTCTGCCCGGTTACTTTCCAGTGTTTACGGGTCATGGTGGGCTTCTGCTTCACATGCAGGACTCACTTTTATGATGCAACCTGGAAAGGTTTGTGGAAAAACACTTGGAAAGATCCAGGTGTTTATTCCTGAGGATCCCGGAACCAGCAGGTTCTTTATGATTTAGCAGGATGATTCAATAAAAAAGAGCAATGTCCACCAAATCTCTTTGTTTGGCTGCAGACCCATATGAAATAATAGATGAACTTTAGCCCCACACCATTACCCCCCCCCCCCCACACCTCCATGTTTGACTAGTTTTCTGAAAATAGTTTGAGGGATGCACCCATTCCAAAAGGAGAAACATCTTTTCCTCTAATCTTCTCCATGGATCAATTTCCTCCCCAAAACTTTCTGCATAATTTGTCTCCTAACAAATAAAACCAACTTTTCAAAATAAAAGCATGAATAAACAGGTTTTTGCTCCGTTTGTTTATGACAGAAAAGTGTGTGAAACATCTGAATGCTCACTGGCTTTCCGGATCGATCCAGTTCACCAGACAGTAATTGTGATGCAGATGTGAGCTGACAGGAGTAAGGGCAGGGTCTCAACATCCCCACCGGTGGGTCAGAAGCCCGGCGGGAGGTCTGGTACAGAACATGCCGTCCTCATACCTGCATGCCGGAGCGGTGAGAATGAAAACAAGAGCTCCACAGGAAAATCAATGACCAATCCGATCGCTTTTTCCTCTTATGGACTTGTTCCACACATGGTTGTAAAAGGGTGGTGGTGGTGGTGGTGGTGGTGGTGTGTGTGTGTGTGTGTGTGTGTGTGTGGGGGGGGGGTTGTTTATCCACCCCTTCCCAGTTCACCCCTGAAAGGCATTTTAGTAGTGAATCTTTACCAGAAACACTTGAATGGATCATTTTAGAGATGATTGAAATATATTTCAAAATGAAACAGAAGTTTAGTCAAAGTCATTTACAAGATAAATAAGGAAACCATGTTGTCAAAACCTGAAGAAACAGGGAGAAAAAAGAGAATGAGAGGAGGAAATGTTGAAAGGTTTAACATTTCTGAGGAAAATCGGGGAGAAAAACAAACAATTTTCCTTTAGTTGTCCTCTGAGGAGGAGATTTTGTTCTGTTCCTCCTCAGGTGTTGTAGATGAGACAGAAAAAAGCTCTCAGGCCAACAGCAGACATTATGAAACACAATCGTGCAGCTTTTTTGCTTTAAAGACCCACTTACGCTCTACCGCTACTCATCTTTTGATCAATTTTCAAAGCATTCCCACAGGGGTCTTTTAACAATGTATTGGCAGATTTTAGTCAAAATAAAAAAACATAAGTCAATTCCTAGGACATAGTTTTTGGAGAGCAGAAGAAGTTAATGTGAAATTCACCTCTGAGTTTTGGGCGAGGATCTTGGTAAGGAGCAACCCCCGACTTCCCATCAGCTATAACTGAGAGTTCTGTGTTTACACACTTTCCCGCTAGCTTACAGCCCCTCACAGCCCCAACCTAACATTACCGGTGCAAAACAAAGGGCGGGCAATATTGGAACCATCCACTTTGAGCCAGATGCAACCTGCACATAGATCTATTTGTCTGCAAGTGGATGCATTAGAAGGGTGTGGAGCAGGGAGCTTGTGACGCGCCCAGCATATTTTGTATGTCACAAATACAAAGACAAGAAATACTCAGATATGCAGTTTGAGTTTAATTTCTGTAAATTATTCCTCCATCATCAGAAAAATGCTACAAGAACATGTCAAAAACACCAGACAACTTTAATCTGAGGTAAATTGTTGCAGCAAATTGAAAAGTACTACAAAACGCCCAGAAAGGTGGTTAAAACCAGAGAGTCTATTATTCAAATATTTCACATTTTTAAAAGGAAACTGGTTAAAAAACAGACCAAGACGATGACAAGAACATCAACGTGTCGATGATGGGGATGACTGAACTGGAAGACGGCGTGAAAAACGGCGTGAAAAACATCTGGAAGTGACTCGATGAAAGTCACGAGAACATCAGCAGACACTTTCACTGAAAACACGCCGCCACAGCCAGCCACTCCTCCCAGAATTCACCTCATTTTAGAGGATCAGGTGAACAGGATTATGGGAGCTTTGAGAAAAAGTCTGCTCAGACTGCAGACTATGGAGGCCGCTGGTGTTGGGGTGTGTGAATGCATGTGTTTGAGGGGGGGTGTCGGCAGCATCCTCATGTGATCAAGCAGAATCACAGCCGCCACCCTTCATCCTCCTCATCGCTCAGGAACGTACGGTCAGCTGAGTTACTTAAAGCTGGCTCACATGCCAACCCCCGCCCCCCAAACCCCCAGCCAGAGTAGCTTACATAACTCCCAGCAAAGCCTCCCTTTATTGGGCAGGAGCTTCAGAAATGGAGAACCTGGGTCAGTCAGCTGACCGCTGACCAGAGCAGAGATCAGGATCAATCTGATGAACTTAGAGAAGCCGAATGTCAGTGCGGGACGAAGTCGCCGGTGGTCCCGAACTTTAGTTGGTTTATGTGTAGAATTTATTTCAGGAGGTGCAAGTTGTTTTTTAAAATGGAGTTATTGTTTACATAAACCTCTAATTATTATTTGTCTTTCAGACTCTTGTCATTGATTTCTTACATTCATTTTTTATTTTGTTTCGTGTCATTCATTGCGTTGAGTCTGGTATTGAAAGACAGAACTTGATGAGAGACATTGCACCAACCCCCCCCCCCAGGGTGGACAGTCAGAGAGAGTTACGGGGTGCAGAGTTGCATGGGGCCACGCCCACTACATGCAGGAACTGTTGTGAATTTTAACACGATGAAACTAAACCCCGGAACCTGAATTACAAAACCACAGCATGACCTAAAATACAGCAGAGATATCTCAAGAGGGGGGGTGCAGCTCAGTTTCACCAATCACAGCTTAGTGTCATCATCACAGCAAATCAACATGCAGACTGAATCTTGATGAAACGTCTAGCTACGTTCACACGGTAGAAAGAAAAGTCTGAACATGCGTTGAAAGTTAAACTAGTATCGAAACGGCTCAACAGCTCAAATACAGAACTATGACAGAAATAGCCTGGAGCAAGATTTATGAGATTTGCTCTACAAGAACGCCCATTCAGCGCGTATACGTAATATCAGGCTTCATGAAGCTTCATAAAGCCTAAAGCTTCATGAAGCCAGCAGTTCCTCTAAAGAACTTTTTTGTGTTTTCCCCCCCAATTTCTCTTAAAAAAAGAAGAGTCCTAACTTTTTTTGGTCTGTATTTGTAGTTAAATTGGCACGACTTTGTATAATTCTGCAAATGAAAGACTTTCTATGTGTCTTTGTTTGAGTCTCTCCTGTCTTTTCCCCTTTGACCCCTGACATTTACCAAAATATCTGAGGAAAATAGAGGAGCACAAGCAGGGATCAGAGGTTCTATACTGAGAATGAAGAAAACCCATGTTTGGTTTGGGCCCAGTTTGTTCAGATTCTGCCTCGTTTTAGGTCCAGTTTAGTCAGACTCTGGCTAAGTTTAGATATAGTTTGGTCAGATTCTGGCTTGGTTTGGGTCCAACTTGGTCAGATCAGGTCGTCAAGCTCACCCATACCATTCACCCTGATGGTGTGGTTGCGTCTACACTGCAAATACTGAATCTTAAGAAAGTTTTTTCTGCCTTGCAAGTAAAATAATCTCATCAAGAACCTCACTGGCAGATTTTTCGCTTCTTTAAAGAAGCTTATTTCTTACTTATTTCTGTTTTTGCACTCATGCTGCAGCGGAGGCCAGAGCGTCATCCACAGTTGAACTGGTGGAACTTGGAACCAAATTGTGGCCCAAACTTTGTAAGAAGCCTTTATTCAGATCTGAACCTGATAAGAAAGTGGAACTGATGTTGGAGAAACATTTGAGTGCGACTCTGCCCGCAGATATGAAGCCAAACACAGAGATTCTCTGACAAAATTATGCACAGAATCGGATCTGCTTGACGCGTCACATACGGCTTTCAGCGCGCTTCTCGAGGTTCTCCAGCTGATGGATGTGGCCGCCGCTCCTCTGCAGCTGGAGAGTCATTGACCATGAGCAGGACGCTGCAGAGCTGCTAACGACCTCCAACAATTGTGAGGAAGTTCTCAAAACTCACAAAATAAAAGCCTCTTATAACACCACAGTTTACTACTTTATGCTGTTGAATCCTTGTTAAAGCAGAAAGAAGCAACCAGCTTTATCAGATGTGAATCTACATTCAAATGAAGTGACTTCTTGAAAACCACTGAAACAAAATAAAAGCTAAACCTTAGAAATAGTTATCCAGATATTAAAAAACATTAAAAAAAACTATTTGTTCAGTCTCTGAAGCACAGAACTAAAAAGAAAACTGTGCTTACTTGAAGAAAAACTCTTGACATGATCTCAGAATCCTTTATTGTCATTGTACATAATAATAAAATGAAATTGTGGCAGCCTTGGAGTGGCAAAAATATTGTAAATCTAATCAAAATATGCACAAGAAACAATTAAACATAAGTATGAAAAAATAAATTAAAGTGGAGTGCAATACAGTGCAGCATAATAAATATTGTGTGTGGAGGTAGATTAAAAGTCAGTTATTGCACAAAAAGTCAGTTATTGCACACAGAAGTTGTTGATTTGGAGCAGAGTGGGGAATGTCAATTTGTGTTCCTGCTTTCTCTAAAGCTTATTGTTTCAGTTGACTCCAGGAATAAGATTTAACCCAAAAGAAATTGAGAAAACTTGGTTCTCTTTTTTTAAATTTGGTCTAATCTTTATTTTTGGCTCCCAGCTTTAGTTTTTTATGTAACTGTTTCCACACAGATCTGTAATGACAGTTTATTGCAGTGGCAAATGTTTAATCTTTGACTGCCCCCTGCTGGTAGATAGAAGGAACGATATTCCGGAAAAAAGTATTTTGGGTTGAAAAACATTTTTTATAGTGGGGATAGTGTTTAAGACATTTTTTACCCTTAAACCTAAATTTCAAAACTCTATTTTGTAACAAACGTGTCCCTTCTGACATCCGAGGACGGGAAAAACAATTCTGAACCCCAGCAGATATCTTCTTCTTTCTGTAACTGGTGACAGGAAATGCAAATCAAACTCAATTCATACAGTTTTGGTCGATATAAGACCAAAAGAAGTTCAAAGTCTGTACATGAAAGAAAGAAGCACGTCCTCCAGCTCGCTAGGTGGCGGTAGAAAAAAAATAGTGATCTACATAATGACAGCTGCTATATAGTTTACGTCATATCCGTTTAGTCAAGTTGAAGCTTAACCCCGGGAAGCCGTCTACATGTTGTCTGCGCTAAATCCGTGTCCATCAGTCTGTAAATATGAAATATTTGTGGGTTTTGATGCATTATTCCGGTTGAACAAACGGAATGTGGTAGTTTTGCTTTGTTATTGGTGTTTTCCGAAGATGTTAAGGCGATAAAAGTGTTAGGCCATCGTCAGCAGTAGTATGGAAGACTTAGGGTCACATGGGGCGGAGAACATACCGCAGGAGGATGGGTAGCAGTGTCATCGAAAGGTAAGTTTGAACGCAAAGGTAGATTGTTCCACGTGTGGACGCTTGAAATCCCTCGCGCGCAGATCTTCCAGCGAGGCTCGGTCTGCCGTGGCCGCGCGCTCTCCTGACGATCTGCCATAGAGACTGGGGGGGAGTTTGAGGCCCTGCTGTTGCTCCTCGCGGCCGGGTTTTAGGTGAACCCCCGACAAACGACTCTTGTCTGTTTAAAAAAACCTCTGTTCTTTATTTCCGTTATTTTTAAATCTATTCTTAAGCCACAAATGTTCAATTTGATAGTTTCAGCATTCTGTTCTACCAAATGTAAATTTTCTGTGTGAAGAAGTAAAATACATATCGATTTTGTAATTGTTTTCCTACTTTTCTTATTTATTTGTTTTTGTCAAACAAGCATCTGGGGCAAAGATCTTCAGGATCTTGATCGAGACTGGAGTCGCTTCAGGCCTCCTGATTGATTGACCTCTGGCCCCGTTGCTTTGACTTTAGCTGGTCGGTTTAGCGTCTCAAGTTTCCAAAAATAAAAATTCAAATGGGTTTCTAATAGCAAATATAACTCAGAAATTTTCGACGCTATCTGATTTGAATGCTGTGAGTGACTAAGCTGATACCTTTTGGACCAGCTGTTCTGGGACACCTGGCCTCTCCTTATCTTTCATGCTTTATGTTTTTGTTGTAAAAATGACATGAACTCAACACTTTAAGGCATTTTCTGTCCCACTCTTCTCTCTTTGGCTAACGCCTTTTTTAAAATTTCAGGCTGACGATTGCTGCCAGAAGATGACCATCTAGGCGCTTCAAATGGTAATGAACTCATTGCGATGCATGATTTTGTGTCACAATGTGCAGATCATCCAGCGAGGCTTGGCCTGCAGTGGCTCCGCCCTCTCCTGTTGGTCTGCTATAGTAATGGAGGTGGTTTGAGGCCCTGTTGTGGTTCTGCACAGCTGGGTTATAGGTAAACCTCCGACATGTCAGAACTGCAGCTCAGGCTCCAGCGCTAACGTCTGTGTTTCTGTTGAACTTCCAGGTCCTTTCTGAAAGGCCTCCGTAGGGGTCATCTGACCTACATGGCTACCTGCATAGCTGGAAGCTTCAGCATTTCAGGTAACGAGAAGACTTGAGGGATTCCTGCTGTGACACCATGTCAAGGTTCTAGCTCTGTAATTCTTCTCTGCAGGCTTCATCCAGAGACGCATTGATGGAGAGTTTGTGCTGGAAGTTTGAAGAATCTATCATCTGATAAACGTTTGTTTGAGCTGCAAACAATCCAATCTTTTTTGTTTTGTTCATCGTGTGGCAGTGAAGGAATTAACATCTTATGGATTCATCAGCAATTCTGTAAAGTCCAATATGAATGATGTATCAAGATAGATATTGTCCTGATTTGTCACAAATCTGTTTAGATCTGGAAGGAGATTTTCTTTGCAGTGAATTCAGGATCTTTTTGTCATCGCTCAGTTTTATTAGAGATTCTTCATAGTGACTCATTTCTTTTCCCACTCCATAGCATGTTCATCCTCTGAGCCACTCATTCCTCTGCAGAGGAATTGTCTTTGTTTACATGTAACCAAAGATGTGCAAAACCCTCAAATCTAGGTGTTAGTTGTGCACCACAATAGGCTTGGCAGGACAGTCCCGTGTTGTTAGTTATCATTCCTCTTCATCAGAAAACAGTTTTACAAAGCCAGGTTTCTGCCTGTGTGCTCGCCGTTTTGCTCTTGGCTAGTTTAGCCGTGCTCCCTGTGACTTGTTCTGTTTTTTTTTCTCAAAAATCGTTTTGATTTTATCAGTTTTTTATATATGTCACTGTGGTGGTTCCCTTGTGGTGCCTTGTTATCCAGATCATTGTTTTGTGGATTTCTAGAAGTATTAATTTGGTAGACCAAGTTGTAGCAGTCATTAGAGATGCTGAGACAAGTCCATTGTTTGTAACTGACTAAAATAAATACCTACTTCCTCGCTCTACAAAGTCTTTTTGTTTATTTTCTAGGGTTTCCAAAAATCATCCAGATAAACCAAATCAATAAAGCGGTCAACAAAAGATATCAGGACCTGTCCACAAACCAAAAACCTGCTAGTGAATGGGTACACTAAATCAAATCCCCCCCGATCATGTGACTTTGCCAAAACGATGGCGGCAACCCTCCTGTATCGAGAGTGTTCCTGTAAATGTTTTTGCTTTAAAACAGTTTTCGAGTGCATTTTGTAACAGATGTTAGTTATTTCATTAAAGGTGAATTCTCATAAACTAAGAACTCGATCACAATCTGATGAAATCCGGTTTAGTTACTATGGAGATTAAGATTATTTTTTTTAGCTTGTCCTGTGCAACAGGGATGGGGGTAGGAGGGTGAATATAGAGGCGGGGATGGCATGTAGCAGCCTAGAGTAAGTTGCTGGATGTCTATAATTATGGTTAGGGTCAGATGTAATAAAAATATGAAAGTGGCGGGGCCTGTACACACTCGTATGTTATAAACGTATCCAAAAATGTTCATATAAAAACATGTCAACATGGACATGATACAACTAATGTTCACACACACACTTATGTTTTCAGACCAACACGTGAAAATTTCATTCAGTCACGCAAACTATTTGTGCAAAGGTGAGAGAGCCCCTGTGCTCGAGTGGGTGTTTCTGTTCTTCAAAGGTGGATGATGGAATGTAAAAGGAAGGAGGGTAAGTGCCCAGTCAAGACCCCCACCATAGCAGCAGCCAGGAACTCCCCAACACCCACATGGTAGAAGATAGAAAACAACTGCCCTCCGGGCAATCACATCCGCCACCAGGGCCAGCGGGACTGCTAATGGGGCCCCAAAACCAGAAAGCCGTGAGGCATAGGGGGGGAGAGAGTTGAAGCTCCAGCCCAAATAGGTGAGCAGCCTAGGAGGGCCCAGCGTGGGGGCCCACCCCAGGACAGCACCCCCAGCCCCAGACGAGCAGCCCACCACCACCCAGGAGTTCTGAGCATCCCCCCACCCCGATCCCAGGCACGAGCCAGGGCCCCTCAAGGGAGACCCACCCTGCGCTCCAGGCTGCCACCAACCCAGCCCATGATTGGTTCAGGAGAGAGTGAGGCAGGGACTGGTCACCCCTTCCCAGGAGGAAAATGCCGCAGAGAGTGGGGTTTCACAAGGAATGTTGTAAACATGGCCCAACCAGGCTCACCCACAGTTGGAATTTTGGAGAAGGCTGGCGCAAGAGGGCAAGCACCAGAACCCACACCACAGGTGGGTCTGATCACTTTTGAAATTATAAAACATATTTTAATTAAAATGAATGAAAATGGCCAACCTGGTGGAAGGCTGCCATTTATTGCTTTTAAGTACGTTTTATACAAGTTGATGTTCACACAATTTTTAGGACACGTTAGCATACTGATTTAGTTAATACTGTACATTGGAACAACAAAACCTTTACTAATATACAATCTGTTTGATCAGCGATGCTAAATTTCAATAAAAAGCTGAATTATGTTTAAGGACTGGAAAATAAATAAAATACAGTTCAAAAGTGAAACAGCTTCAAAGGAAGATACCACGTGGACAAACTTTTAGATAAACGAAACTTATATATATATATATAAGAAACTTATATATATATATTTTTTTTTTCCGTAAATCTTTTTTATTTGTTTTAAGCTATTTTATTTCTTGTCAGCAAGCTTTCTTTTGCTATCCATGTTCTTATTTCTACTATATACTGTAATTGAAGATATTAGGAAAGATAACATTGGTTAAAGATTCTGATGATCTCCTTGATTATGTGTTTTGTACTTCGATATACTGTTCAATGAAGTTGTAAAAAAATACACAAAAAAATGTAATTTTATTTTGTAGTAACAACTGGATGAACGTCCGCCCATTTCCGTTTCCAGCAATTAATAAACAGATGGCACACGCCTTTGCTGACCCTGCTAGACCGAGTTTGAGCGCGGACGACGCAATTCTCTGTTCGGCGAAGTTCTTTTGAAAGTTTTGTCTTCTGCTAAGTTCGGTTCTTCTGCTGGGTGGACGAACCACGACTCACCTGACAGGTGCTTTCACTTTTGATGCGGCGTTCACTGAAGCTCGGACACGAGCGTTTGTTTACGCTGTAACCAGAAACTCAGTCAAGATACGTAAAACCAGGCTTTTGGATGTTTTTAAATGGACAAATATATAAAATGAAGGGTTCTGGAGTTCAGAAATGTGTCAGACCTTTGTGTGCTTACATTTTTACTGCGGGGACGCTCCTTCAGGACTTTCACTTTGAAAGAGAAACTACGTTTAAACGCCAAACCCGTCATTTGAATCACAATTGAATTAAATCTATAAACACACCGATCTATCTGACAAATTCAGTTTATGTCAGTATTCATACGATAAACAAATTTAATTATCTATTAATGAAAGGGAGGGGGAGTATTAATGTTCGGTGAACACAACACTTATAACAATTGTAAATCAAACAAAGGAGGTGTAAATATTTCCTTGATTTGTAGAAGAAAGTTTCGAGTTTGGACCTTAAAAGAAATTGAAATACCCCTTTAAACATTTTATTTATCTTAGTTTTTAAAAAATATTATGTCCTAAACTTGACATCAGCTTTTTTCATTTTTTTTTTGGTTCAAATGTGGTACCTCAAGTTGTGTTTAACACAACGTTTCTTTATTATGGCTTATTCGGCTCCAGGTTGCCATATTGTAGTCTATCCTTGACAGAATCATGATGCTGCCGCCCTCTTGGTTAACAGTAAATGCTTTTGTGGCTATATCTAAGTTCACTGGATGTCTCAGATGAAGATTTTTGACTTTCTTCTCACTCCCTGTCATCTTTGTGCTCCCTCAGTGGTTCCAACTCTTGATTGAGTTATAAAACGTGAGACCTTCAGGCGTCCGTACTTCTGCTTTCTTTAGCCATCCCCAGATCATCATTCAGTGAAGCTGTGGAACTTTATCTGACACAAAACTCAGTTTGAGTTTCGAGTTCTCCTAAAAATGTTCTCATCTGCTCAGAAAATGGAGTTATAATTTTGGTGTTCGTGTCTAATTTTAGAACATTTTTTTTACTCTGCGTCAGAAAAGCTGACTGTGTTTCCGTTGTTCTCAGATGGAGTTCCCGGTGGAGGCGACGGTAAACATGGCGGCTTTTCAAGACAAGAAGGAAGTGCTGAGTCTCCTGAAGTCACATGGCTTTGCGGTGAACAAAATAGGTGGAGACAAGGTGCGTGTCAAAGGAAATTTTAAGGAGCTCAGAGCCGTTAAAATTCACTTGGAGAAGCTGATGGCGACCAAAGCGCACCGATCCTCCTCATCTTCGGGGAAGGAGTCGGGCTCTGGATTTGCCTCCTCACTGGATTGTAAGGAAACGTCTCCTCCAGACCAGCAAGGGTCAGTGCGGCCCAGAGATGAGTTGATTGTTGTGGACAGAGACGTGTTCAGTTACGCTGAAGAGTTCAGGAGAAAGGATCTGGATGAAGCCCTGAAAGGCCCTGTTGGAATGCGTTTGGAGAAAACCGGTGAAAGGCGTCACATAACTTTATCTGGAAAGAGTCCAGGAGGCAAGAAGTAAATCCCGAGCACCTCCTGGCTGATCTAAACAAGTTCCTGCGCACTCAGGACGTTCTTCTGAGCAATCTGAGTCCACAGGGGGCGTGTCTTTTGCAGAAAATAGAGAAAAGCGGAAACATTTCTGGCTCCAACCTGGTGTTGCTCACAGGTGACTGGGTTCACATCATCGGCCCTTCTAAAGAGAGTTTCGAGCTGAAGCAGCTGCTGATGGAAGCGAACAGTATGAAGAGTCTTCTGAAGGCAGGGAGAAGGGCGAGGAGTCTGTCACTGCGACAGCTCTTGGGAAGAAAGTCAGAACAGATGTTGAAGTCTTCCATCCGCGCCCAGGTGAAGGCAGCGGTTCCTGCTGGAGCTTCTGCTGCTCGACGCCAAAGTGGGCCTCAACGGGCATGCAGATCCTCCGAGACTCAAAAAAAAAAGAAAGAAGGCCGAAAGATTGGAAGATGGAGAACAGGAAGTTTCTTCTCCGAAACAAAGAAAAAATTTCTTAGGTCGATTTTTTTCATTGTTCAGGAAATCTTAAGAGGACCCAGTGTGTGGGATCATTACTGTCATCTAGTGGTTAAATTGTGAATTACAGTAAACACCGGATGCTGATGACAAGTCCTAAACAAATCAGATTACAGGCAAATTTAAATTAGATTACTTTTCTCTTTTCTTTAATGTTTAGGTGTTGGAATAATCTTAGGAGAGTGTGTGTGTGTGTGTGTGTGTGTGGGGGGGGGGTAGTGGGTAGCAGTAATTGCCTCCCAAATGCAGCTGGTGTGAACAGAGCAGTGAAGCTTATCCTTCAGATGCTTTACCTCACTGACCCCCATCGCGAAGCCAAATTTTAGCGTTCCTCGAGGGATTATTGGAACTTTGATTGGTCAGTTCTCTCTCCTGGCTTTGGATCCCCTCAGGTTGAGAGGATCTAAACAAACAAAACATGGAGGACTCTCATCTGTCTATGGATGTCGTCACAGGCTTCATCACCAATCCTAGAGAATGTAGTGAAGTAACTCTTTGCCTCGGCCCGGTTTAGAGTTGGTTCAGCTAGCTCCTTGTTTTTCCTTAAGGCAGTTTCGACATCTTCTGGACTCCAGCTCTGACCAATATGACCAATAGAAGGAATCCGCCATCGTTCTAGTATCTACAATAACACAACTAAAGAATTGGTTGTAAACAATTATTTAGTTGTATAAATATAACAATTGTTGAATGATTTAACTCTAAATTACTTCTTGTTACCAATTGAAGCAGGTCATTTACGTTTACAAGTTATTGTGTGTGTGTGTGACACACACACACACACACCACCTAACATACACACACACACACACACACACACACACACACACACACACACACACACACAACACACACACACACACACACACACACACACACACACACACACACACACACACACACACATATAATAATGTAATTGGGATTAAGATCAAAAACTCATGCGTTTACCTTGTCCGTCTTTTTCTCCAAGCAGGAACTCTTTCCTTTGCTGATGATGCCACCGTATTACTTTTTTGATGGGCGTATAATCTTCATATGGCGTCATTAAAAACTCAGACTCTGTTTCCCTAAAGTAAAGCGCTCTCTTTTTTGTCCACGCGTTTCCTTGGTGACTCCGGAAATCAGCGATCGATTGAGAATGTCTTTATGTACTTGCCGTGCATGCGCATTAACCCAGAGTTACCAAGTCGAGCGTAATTACGCTAACTCATATCTGGCCTTTTGGAACCAAAATACCCAGAGTAAACAAGTTCAGGCGAATTTCAGCCAGAGTTCAGGGTTAAAGTCAGGGTAATAATACTAATAAATTGTATTTGTTAGACGTAGAAGTGGAAAAGGTGAGTTTTAAGTCTTTTGGTGAATTGTGAGAGAGAGCCAATGTTTCTGATGTCCGGACGTAGTTAGTTCTGGAGTCGGGGGGCAGAGCAGCTGAAAACTCTGCCCCCCCATAGTGACAAGGCGAGCAGTGGGGACACCCAGATGAAGGTAGGAGGAGGATCTGAGGGTAACGGTAGGTGTGGCGACATGAACAAGATCTGATAGATATGAGGGAGCAATGTTGTGGACGGATTTAAAAGTCAGGAGAAGTATTTTGTATGTAATTCGGTGTGTGATCGGTAGCCAATGGAGCTGCTGCAGAACAGGTGTGATGTGTTGGAAGGAAGGTGTAATTCTGGCAGCTGAGTTTTGAAAATACTGTAATTTTTATAGAGTTTTTTGTGGTAAACCAAAAAGAAGGGAGTTGCAGTAATCCAGGCGGGAAGTGACAAGACTGTCTGGACGGCTGTGGAAGGAGGACTGAGGGAAGGGCGAAGACGGCGGATGCTGCGAAGGTGGAAATAGGCAGACCGGGTGATGCTATTGATGTGCGAAGTTAAGGAGAGGGTCTTGTCGAAGATGACACCCAGACCCTTAACCTGAGGGGAGGGGGGATATGGATGAGTTTTCAAAGGGAATGGAGAAGTTCTGGATGCTGTTTATAACGGATTTAGTGCCAATCAGGAGAAGTTCGGTTTTTATCATTGTTTAGTTTTAGGAAATTAGCAGTAAATCAGGATTTTATTGCAAGAAGGCAGTCAGTGAGGGAAGTGGGAGGAAGAGAGGAATTTGGCTTGGTGGAGATTTAGAGCTGAGTGTCGTCTGCATAACAATGGACTTGACCAAGAGGGAGAAGGTAAATGATAAATAGCAGGGGTCCCAGGATGGAACCCTGGGGCACACCTGTATTGACAAACTGTGTGAGAAGTGGATGTTTTTACTTGAATAAATTAGGTGCGACCAGAGAGGTAAGAGTGAAACCATTTGAGAGGCATGTGTGAGACACCTATGGCGGACAGCCTGTCTATGAGGATAGTGTGAGAGATGATATCGAAGGCTGAGCTCAAATCAAGTAGGAGGATGGAGAGTAGGCCGGAGTCAGCAGCAAGGAGGAGGTCATTGGAGATTTTGAGGAGCGCCGTTTCTGTGCTGTGAAGGGGATAGAAGCCAGACGGAATTGTTCATATAGGTTATTCTGAGAGAGATACATTCGAAGTTGTTCTGCAACAGTTTTTTCAAGGATTTTGGAGATGAATGGAAGATTAGAAATGGGGCGGAAATTGTTGAGGTTTGAGGGGTCTAAGTATGGGAGTGACAGCAGCTTTTAGCAGCAGCTGAGTAGTTTAAACATGCTTTCTGGAACGCCCTCCTGATTTGTAACATGATACAAGCTACCATATTCTTAATACCTATAACTACAAACTTTTTTTTGCAACATGTAGAAAGACTGATACCATTAAAACAAACGTTAGTGTGACTATGCTAACTCCCAGCCCCAACACCACTACACGTATCCGTGTTGGCGTGTTCCCTATAACACTGAAACCTTGTTTGCAACTTGTACCAAAACAGACTGACGTTTTGACAGACCATGTTACTCAAAAATTGCTTCGACATCAGTAAAAACAACCAGAATCTAGATTCAAGGCTCTCTGGACTTAAGGACGCAGTGATGTTTATTGAAATTTTTTTTTAAGGGCTTTTAAGAGCACCTTATTGTGCAATAGGATTATTTGGTTGGTTCCTCAAAACATTACCCACGCTGCCACCTGCTGGCCCATAGAAAAAATCCTGGGTCAAACCAATCTTGTTTATAGGGGGTGTTGTTAAACACTTCAATCAATGCATTTATATTTTCCATTATTTTATTTTTCTCCTTTTCTTTTAGTGCACTTGTACTTTAAAATGGTTTTTAGCCCCAGACTTTACTGTAATTTTGACTTAAACACTAAAGGTTGGTGTTTCTTAAATAGAAGACAGCCTAATATGAAGAAATCAAAATAATTATGTTGAAGTTGAGACAAAATGATCCTGGCTGTTATTTATTGATATTGTTATATGATTTACAGAATGGACACCGTGTGAAACTGAAAATAAATCAATAAAAACTGCTAAATCAGTATTGGTTGGTTTATTCTGTTTGTTTGTTTAAACGACGGCTTTGTGTTTCCATCGTTGTCTCGGTGAGCTGCTGTTGCAGAATCAGCTGACTGGAAACCAGAGGATGGAGAAGCGTGAGGAAGAGGAGGCTGAGAGGAAGTCATAATGACCCTGGAGGATCTGAAAGTTGCTTTGCAGAGAACAGAGAGCTTCAATTTGAGGAGTGAGGTAACAGGCAACCTTTGCAGTAGATGTTTCTGAGTTTAAAGACGGAGTAACGCAAAAAAGAAAATCTATCGGGTTTATTTTATATTTTAAAATCAGAAATTGAAAAATGCAGATGTTGGGGATGGAACCTCGTTTGGTTCCTGTAGACGTGTCTCTGCAGCTGGATCCCCGTCCTGCACGACCTTACCCACTATACTTTGAAATGAATGATTAAAATTAGAAAAAGAATGAAAACAAAACAAAAATTTAGAGTAAACTTGTATGATTCACCCCGCCACAATAAAGGCAGAGTTCTGCACGCGATCCCACATTATTTTCACATTTAATTTTCAGTTAATCCTAATTAGCAAAGCAAGATGAACTTTACACAGTGCATGCATTAATCTTTGTTCTGTAAATAATTGATTTTTTAAATTAATTTTATCTGGTTTACCTGTGGATTATGGCTGCTTGGTGTCTCACCTGTGGAGTTCTTCCTGGTCCAAAGGTGGTGGCTAAGGGGGGAGCTGCTTTTTATGCTGATGCTTATCAGCATAAAACTGCTTATTTGGAGGACATAGGACAACTGCCGTGTTGTTCACACTTTGAGACACCAGGTGGCGCCCTGCACACAGGTGCAATCTCCTGTTTTTGTTCTTCACGTACAAGGAAATCATGGCAACATAATGAGAGTGGGGGTCACATATTAAATCTTTTTATTTTTTCAAATAAAGAGTTTGGTTTCACCAGCTTGAAGCATTTTAATAACTTAAATAGCCAAAAAGGAGAAACAGTTTGTTGAAAGGCAAACGTGTAATGCCAAGATTCAGTTATTAAAGTGGACGAGAAAGAAACCTGAAACAAAACATCTCAGTCCAAACTACGTTCACACCGCCCCCGGCAACACGCGTTCATGTTCAAAACTGTCGCATTCACGCATCACTGTGCAAGTTTCTATGTGTTGGCATACTAATTTATAAACTTATAAGTTTATTTGATAGTGACGTATGGATGACGTCCTTTTTAAATCACGGAAGCGCCCACCCTTTAAAACTTCATCATAGTGGAAAAATTAATAATTGTGGATTGTGCTCGGTCAGTTTATTAACACCAAGTCTTTCATATGTCAAAAAAGAGCTGTGAAAAAAAGAACCTGGAGCAAGATTCACAAGATTTGCACCCATCCTCTTCCAACTGTAGGTGGAGGACATGCACTAGTAAACATTAGAAAAAGAAGAAGCCCCTCTTTGTCTGCCCAGTGTTAACATGTTAACACTATGGGCTAAATTTGGTTAGAAAAATTCAGTCACTGTTAAAGAAGTTAATAATTGATATGATAGAAGAATTTACCTTGAATTTACCACCATAGAATTTACCTTCAGTAAGTAAACTGTAGTCAGATAGGGCTTTAATCAATGACCTGAGAGGATTAGAGATGTAAAAATTGATGGAGTGACTTTGTGCCAAGGCAGGAGGAAGTAGCGAGGAGGAGGAGGAGATGCTTCAGCTTCAGAAAAGGAACAGCTAATGCTTCATTTCTGGATTCCACGCTGAAGATGTTTTTAGTACATCACTCAGGTGCAGTAAATCATTTCTGACATCTCTTCTTTACAGCGATCCTCTCATCTGTTTGTGAAATACGAGGTCCTCCTCGCCTACCTTTGGTAATTTGGCTCCCAAATCAAAAACGTCTTATGGTGTCCCTCTTCACACTCCAACAAGCCGCCTTCTTCTTTTCTCTCTGCTGATATTTCCCATCATTTTCCACCCATGAAGGTTTAATTTTTAAAATTTGCTTCTATGGAGAAAAGTGGGCGGGGTTTGTATTCATGCACAGCTGAAAGCAGTTCTTGGGTTCTAAAGAGAAGAGCACATGTGAGCTAGCTTTTATACATCAAGCATTTTTCACGCATTTTTTTTTTAAATTTGGGAATACGTCCAATTCTTCTCATAAATATCATACTTAATTTTATACAAGATGACCCTTGTCTCTAAGATAGATGTTCTTAAATATCTTATGAATCCAATACACTAAGCCGACTGAGAACACAAAGACCTCCATTTAGCTCTGCTGATGAAAAAACGACTCATATTGATGATTTTGGGTATAGATACCATGCTTTTATTTTCAGAGTTCTGGATTTCCCTTTTATGTGTTGGATGAACAGGTCACACTCTATCAAGATTTGCTCTTAGACTCCCGTTAACTTTGGCAGAGTTGGAGAGGTTTTTTTTTTCCAGTGACTTTTCATCCTATTCCGTTGGCATCTTCTGGAACAAAGAGAGCAAACAAACCACACAGTGGTTCATGTTTATACCCACTGGTGTTTGAACACTTTTTGACGTACAAAAGCATCCTAAATTCAGTCATTCTGTTCCACAATTTTTGCAACCTAATTTCAAACAGGTACTGTAGGAGCTAAAGGCCTAGAAACTGTTTAGCTAAGTTCTAGCTCCTTTGATACACTGATATGTGCGACGCCAGAGTTGACTGACGCGCCAAGCGGGCTGTCATTTCCCTTTACGACGAAGAAAATGAGTCTTTCACTCCGATCAACTTTGCATTACTTTGTTTCTTTTATTATTTACATTACTGAACTGATTTGACTTCACTTTTGCTTCGTTTCCCGCACAAGCGGTCAAAAACCATTTCTCCATCTGGCTCATGCACACCTGTTTGTGGCCAGGTACAGCAAAATATGAAAACAGCGACACCCACAGGACATGTTTCTCAATAGGGCTCCTACAGGTACTGTTTGGTGAAGTGGGCCGCAACTGGCAAGAAATTTGAGAAATGCCCCGCCTACATCTGGTTCTGAATCTCTTAGAAGCATCTGCATTTGGGGGAGGTGTTGTCCTAAAATGACCTCTGACCAAGCCAGAAATAATAAGCAAGAAGATAAGCAGCAAGCAACACTAAGTCCTCTTACACCACATTTACTCTGCAATTTTTTCAAACTTTTTCATGATTCCTGCTTCTTCTAATTCTCCTCCTAACACACAGAGTTTATGTCATTTCCCCCCTTTGGTTTTCTTCCTCTTTTTGGTCCACGGAAAGTCAGTTTGCATTCTGACCTGCACCAGAGTTCACTTACAAGACATGCCAAACCAAGAGGAATGACCAAGGAAATGTGGACTAAACCATCCGGATCAAGGGTCCTTGACAACTTTACATTTATTGGCTCAAATTTTTGCCAAAGTTTTATGGGGGATCAAGCCTAAATTTATGCTTGGCATATTTCTGATCATTTCTGGTCCAATACATGTGATGAATCTTTCTTAGAAATGTATTCTTGTTAATGATAAAAACTGCCTTCGTACTGTTAAAAAAGACATCCTCACAACTTCTGACTTCCACTGCCATACACATCTAAACATGACATTCATCAGCGTCAGACGCCTAATATAAACTCAACACGTCCTGCGATGCTAAACTGCATTTTCAACAGTAGATTATGCTGCAAACAAGACATTTGGTTGAACGTTTCAAATGTCAAAACCAGACTGTTTATGGCTGCTTAAAGCTCTGATAAGGGTTTCAATGCTTATCACTTAGCAAATTCTGAAAAAAAGAAAAATAGATATAGCTACACTATTTCTGCCATCATATATGCCTTTACAATTTTTTTAACCTATTTTCTCTTATTCATTTAGGTATGGATGCAGAATCAATAAAACTACAGAATATGATATATATTTATTTTACATATGAATCTGGGAAAGGTTCTATCTATTTATAGGAAGATGTAATCAGGGTCTGCGAAATAAGCCTTGGCTTCACCCGATGCCTTTTTTGGTTAATCTTGTTCAATGTTTTATGTTGACGTAAGTTTATGTGTTTAACATGACTGAAATACATGTCTCTCTCTCTCCCTCTCTCTCTTTCTCATATGAATCTGTGAAAAGGTTTTTGGTTCAAAACCTTCAGATATTCTCATTTTGGTGAAGGGAAAATCTAGAAAGTTTTATTTCACCCAAAAAACAAACAAAAAAAGTGTCTTTCTACTACAGATTACCACATTAGTCTGCTTTTCCCCCCACAATATTTTACATTCAAGTTCCAGTCAGTGAGTTTTAAAGATACAGCGCATGAAAACTAGTCAGAGTGAGATCACAAAAAGGAGGTTTTGTGGCAGGAAGAGACATGGAGGAGGATGCAGAAGTGGTACAAACTTTTAAAGATAGTCTTGAGTTATTTAAAAAGAACTGCATGTGGTAGAGGGGGCTGGGCGATAAGGTGACGTGCTACAGCTTGTCGACCACAGCTGCCTCGAGGAAACAAAACTCAACCTCGTGTCACGCCTCCATCGCTGCACTGACGGGGCCCAGACGTCATCCTCACTTCTCTTTCTTCTTCCTCGAGCTGCTTTCTCTTCCCCTCTGATCTCGTCCATCTTTTTCGGTCTGTTTCTGTCAACGACACGAAACGATGGCGGAGCTGGAGGGTCTGGAGTTCGGGAAGTCTGACTTTGTGCTGCTGGATGAGGTGACGATGGATCAGTTTATGGAAAACTTGAAGCTGAGGTAAGGCCTGAGGTTAGGGAGGATGCTTGAAATGTCCTTAACCTTACAGCAAATTCGAATGAAAGGGAACCCATTTTGATTGACATCAACAAAACCTGATTCCACTGAAAAACACTGAAGTAGTGGCCGATGGATTTGAGTTTGGACGCTGACAGAGAGGCCAGAAAGCCGACACATGACAGGAAAGTACAGCGATCTGTCAACCCTGCCTCCAGTTTCCCGCTCAAACCTCAACTTCGGAACTTCTGCTTGACTCAAGCCGTCCAAGATCACACACATGAACACAACTTTCTGTCTCGTTTTACAATTTCCTGACTGTCAGCGTGATACTGCCACTCATTACCACCTTCTCTTCAGCATTCTCTCTTCCTCTAACTCTTCTGTCTTCACTTCATGTAGCAATCGATGGACAAAAACATCCCAAAAGCTCATTCCCTGTAGCTGCCTCTGTGTGGAAACAAATGTGGCCTCAGCTCTAATCTCACAGCCTCAGACATGACAGTGCTGTGAGATTCATCTCTTTGAACATTTCATCGTTTTACACCCTACAATCAAAAACCTAGACAATAAATGTGTCATATGAAAATGTGTTTGCAGAATTTAATGGCATCTCTTTGAACCCTTGTTATATTACAGACTGACAAAAAACAGTGAAACAGTGTTTATACTCAAAGAGGACACAATAGAAAGAACGTTTAAAAGTGTTGCCATGAGAAAGCATCTTTTATATTTTAATGAAACCTTTCTAATCTCTCATTGGTGCTTTGCAACCACTAAGTTGGTGGCATCACATGCAGCATGGACAGGAAACGCGTTGAAGAGTCTGGTCATGCAGGACAGACAATGTGCTGAGGAGTTTCGGAAACAAGGCGAAGAGTTTAATGACTAACAACAGAAAATGTGTAGAGCGGTTTGATCAGGCAAGACAAAATAATGTATGCTGGTTTCACCTTGTCTCAGCAGCTGATTTATGTTGATTGCGTAAACGACTGCAAAAGGGTTGCAAATAATGAAATGCTGCTTTTCTCCGCTTCAGAATGTGCTGGAATTATGTTAATTGTGTAAACGCTTGAAGAGTTATGGCAGTCGATAGAATGTAAACACTGGATTTAAAGCTCCAGTGTTAAAGGGTTAATGACTAATGCCTTATTCACAACTTCCTTTAAGGGTCGAAAAATGGGCAAACCTGTGCAGGGCACATAGATGGCCTCCATAAAATATAAATTTTGTAGACCGCTTGAATTTAGAAAATTAGACAATCGGAGCGTAGTTTGTGTGGGCATCCTGTGGCTAGAGTGTGGCTTAAGGGGACTGTACGACAGCATCACTTGTGCGTAATAAATACATGTAACTACATAAATACATGTCATAATACAGTAAACCCTTGTTTTTCGCGGGGGTTACGTTCAAAAAGAACCCGTGATAGGCAAAATCCGTGAAGTAGAAACCTTTGTTTTTTCTTACAATTAATATACAATTAAATACATTATTATACATTAAAAAGAAAGAACAAACCGTTTCACAAATAAAAGTACTTTAGAAACGTTTTTAACAAATAACTTCTGTACTGTACTGTCAAATAAAAATAATTTTAATCATCGATGTGAACAGAAGGCTTCAAATTGTGGAGATTAGCCCCGCCCACCGCGACCTGAGTAATTGGATTAAACGGGAGAAAATGTAAAATGATTATGAAAAAATACAAATTACAGTGGGAAGTAGTGACTCAGGTGTATTTCACTGCTCTACAGACTGAGTCGCTGCATCCTGACTCTGCTCTGCAGTGTTTTCTTCTTTTGAAGCCCGCGGTGCAGCTGTGTTTGTTAGGGAGAAGAACATAGTGATTGGCAGCTGTTGTCGCTTTTTTTTTCTATGGGTTTTAGAGAAACTCAAAATTGCAAGAGAATTTGCACGTACGTGTTGTAAATTTGGCGAGCTGTTTTACGTACTTGTACATATTAAACTGCAACGTCATTGACGCACAGGTAGAGAAGAAGCGGAGTGACTTTTTAGCCAATCAGAATGCAGAACACAATGCACGATGCAAATCCGTGAAGTAGCGAAACCGTGAAAAGTAAACCGTGTTATAGCAAGGGATCACTGTACATGTAAAAAACAAAAATAAAAAATAAATACATGTAACTTGCAAATAGGTCACAATACCTTTAACACACGCATGACAAATGCTTGTTCAATCTCATGACATTCCTGGAGGTGGCCGTACTATCCTGAAGAGAACTGCAACCCCAAAACCTGCAGCACCTGTTCATGTCAACCCCTTGTACGTGTGAATGTGATGAAGGCTTGAGAATGAGGAAGTAGCCAACAGTTTGGTCACATTGGACAGAACACAAAGAGTTCAGTGGAAAGGACAGAAAACATGGCAAACAGTTAGGTCAAGCAACGCAGAAAATGTACTGAAGAATTCAGGAGACATGACAAAGAGTTTAATCAGAAGGGATAGAAAATGTGGTTAACAGTTTGGTCACATAGAACATCAGATACACTGTAGAGTTAAACACTAAAGATGAAAACATTCTGAACAGTTTGGTCAAACTGGAACAAAACATGTTGAAGGGCTCAGAAAATGTGCCGAAGAGTTTTTTCGGCAACGGAATTATTGGTGAACAGTTTGGTAACGCGGAACAGAAAACATGCTAAAGAGAGGTACGCTGGGAGTTCAGCAAGATGTGTATGATAGCAGTAAGACAGAGAGGAGATGTGTTATAGATGTGACAGAAGAGTTCAAGGTGGAGGAAGGACTACGCCTTTGACCCACTTCTTGTTTACGATGATGATGGACAGATTGAGATATTAGGATGGACTGGAATCTCTCTAGATGTTTGCAGATGATATTGTGATTTATAGTAAAAGCAGGTGGAGATACATCTGGAGAAGTGGAGCCTTGCTCTGGGAAAAAAGATGAATGAAGGTCAGCTGCTACAAGATAGAGTATCTGTGTTTGAAGTGTGATGTGTGAAAAACAAGTATCAGCAAGAATAAAAGGATAGACGACGACTGTGATGAAAGCAGCCATGATGTTGGTTTAGATTGAGGTGGAAGGAAGCAGTTGGTAGAAAAAGAAGATAAAACATGTACACACTATGGGCATTTTAGACAGGCAGACAAGCACACTAGACAAGCAGGGAGGGGCTTCTTCTTTTCTTTTTCTACTGTTTGCTAGCACAGCAGGAAGAGTCTTAGTGGGAAATGTGGAAGTGGGGTAAATCTTGCAATTTGGGCATGAAACAAAAATGGTTGGTTCATTGCTAGCATCCTTGCAATGGGGGGGACATGGATTACCATCATGTCAGGAGAGTGGCCTCGGTTTATTTTTATGTAAAAACACAAGCCGAGACGCCGCCAGGGTCGTCGCTGTGTATGGGTTAAAAAAAACAAATTCAGACGTCGCTACCAAATCGGAGTCCCTGATTGGTCAAAGGTCGACCTGATTTAATCAGCAAATGCTGCACGTTTTGTACTTAGAGCTTGAAAACAGTCGCAAAACATTGCATAGCGAGAGATTTGAACACGGAAGCCCAAAATGTGCATTTGTGCATGTTTACGTAGACTTTTCATTAAAAGTGGCCTCAGATGTGTTTAAATGCTTAATCATTAGGCGTCTTTAGTAGTTTTATTCAAAATTGACTTCTTAGGAATGTAATGGCTCAACACACTAAATCTTACTTTAGTTTTTTTTTGGACACTCAAATGAGCTTCTGTCTAATGTATTCTAATGAATATGTGAAAGTCTCTTTATTTAACCAATTTACAGAACATTTAAATGATCATTTATTGATGTTCCAGCTGACTGAAAACCACCGAACATTGAAAATATCCAGATGTGTAGATGTTTGACCAATCTTTATTTATTCAGTGAGTTCAATTGAAAATAGTTCTTATTGTAAAAATAAAATGTAAATTCGGCCAGTTCCTAAAGGTTTTTGCTTCAGTTAGGTAATCAGAACATTATAATTTAATTTTGTAACATAATTTTTGTGCCAGTTAAACCCCTAGAGCAGGGGTGTCAAACTCATTTTCACTGAAGGCCACATCAGCACAGTGGCTGTCCTCAAAGGGCCAGATATGACTTATACATGTAACTAAATGTAATGAAAAATAAATGTAACTACTCCTTAATGTTGAATTACTCATTTATTTATTTACTATAACTTTTTAAATTAAAATTACAGTTGCATAGAGAACAAATGTTTGCTTGTTACTCTAGCAGAAATCCTTTTAAATTTGATCCTGTCAGGTTAGGTTATATGAACAGTGTTTAGGTCGTAATGTATAGTTGCCCATTCCTATATTTGAAGTTCAATTCCCCCCAGATATGAATAAATACGCACCAATTTTTATTTGAAGAATTTAGAAACGTTTATGCTCTCGTTGGCCAAATAAAATGACATGGCGAGCCACATTTGGCCCGCAGGCCTTGAGTTTAACACATATGCCCTAAAGCATGTCAAAGCTTTTGCTCATCCAGAATTTTTGGATTGTTTTATTTTGAAATCTGCAAAATAACGTTATGCACCAATACGTTACCTATTCTTAGATAAACTTTCATTAATGTTTGTGTTTTTGGTGGTTCTATTGCTTTTGCTTGGCATTCAGATACAGCTAAAACATGAATTACATATGTTTGTTGGGTAACTCTCAGTTAACCCCTGTGGTAAGTCAGTTTAACCCTTACACCCTAAACTAGCATGAAGCGGCAACACCCTTTTGAACCACAGCTTTTGTTTCCTGCTTTCGGTGTGTCACTTCCTGTCTGCTCTGCATGACATCAGACTGAGAGATGTGTTTTTTTTAAGTACCCTGGGCCTTTTTATTTTATGTGTGTGATAAAAAAAACTGTGGTTTCATGCAAGTCTTCTACTAAATGAGGATGATGTCTGTGTGTGGTCAGGTTCCAGAAGGGCCGCATCTACACCTACATCGGAGAGGTGGTGGTCTCCGTGAACCCCTACAGACAGATGGACATTTTTGGAAAGGAAACCATCGAAGCCTACCGGGGCCGGGAGCTGTATGAAAACCCTCCTCACCTGTATGCCGTGTCAGACGCTGCCTACAAGGCCATGAAGAGGCGAGCTAAGGACACCTGCATCGTCATCTCAGGTCGGTTTGTCCAACAGTTCAAAAGTTTGAGCCAGAGAGCCACTGACTCAAAAAAACAACAAGTTTTTGTATGTTTTGTATGAGTTAAGTTGTTTTACGGCAGGCCCAGATTTAGACAGCCCTACTATGTGCAGCAGGTAAGTATAGTCTGGCTGTGCTGAAGGTTTGGGATGTCATTTCCCAAATAAATGTAATGCTGAATGTTCTTTCTGACATCACCCTCTGCGTTTACCAGGCTTGGGACAGGCACAAGCAGGACACTGGTTTGTGCCCTGTGAAGGTCGCATTTGATTGGTTTCACAGATTTTGTCATTTGAAGTCATCCCAGTTTCATCTTCAATTTTACTTTTCAGAATTGGGCAAACAGGCCTTTTAAACATAACCACACGGTAAAAGCAAACTCTGATAAATGTAAATATCTAATTTCTTTGGATGTTTCATTTTCTGCCGACAAGAATATAATCTAAGAAAATGATTTCTGTCATTAACTGTTTTTGAGCCCTGGAGCTCAACCAAAAATAAGGGCAAAGTGTAAAACCTTCCTGTAGCCCATTACAAAAACACAGTTTGAACATTACTTTTGATCCCCTTGAGACTTCAAAACATCCCAAAGCCTAATAATCTGTGGACCATGTCCCAGACTATGACCTGGATGACTGAGAATTTCCACTGACATTTTAGATTAAGGTTGTTTCTAATTGCTGAGCAATAAATATAATCTCATAACAGAAGTCTTACATTTCCAAACTTATTATATTAAGTTTTTGATATAATTTGTTAAATATTAAGAAAGGTTTAGCCTACTTAAATTAAGCTTCACCAAGGCTGCCAAAAAGAAAGATTTATTTCAATCTTTTAAACATTATGCTATGTAATTGGCTTCTGCAATGCAGCAACATACAGGGGTTCAAAATGTCAGAATCCTAAGGAAGGAACATTTTTCTTACCTCACTGGCATGATTAATTTGTTATTACAACTCAGTAGGGCCATATATTCTAAAAGTACTTGTCAATCAGAATGCCACACTGTTTTTTGAAGCTCAACATTTCAGGTCAGCTTTAATTAGGGAGTAAAGAGTTTTCTTGTTTTGTTTTTTTGTTGTTTTTGTTGTTGTAACTACCATCAAATCATTTTCAGGTGAAAGTGGAGCTGGAAAGACAGAGGCCAGTAAATACATTATGCAGTACATCGCTGCCATCACAAACCCGGGTCAAAGGGTCGAGGTGGAGAGGTAAACCCCACCCACTCTCATCAGCTCACCTAAATGACAGGAATGTGACGTGTGCTCTTCTTCTGCGCCCCGGTCATGGCCGCTGTTCCCTGGTGGATCAGTGTGAAGAACGTGCTGCTCAAGTCTAACTGTGTACTGGAGGCCTTTGGGAACGCCAAGACAAACCGCAACGACAACTCCAGCCGCTTCGGCAAGTATATGGACATCAACTTCAACTTTAATGGCGACCCCACAGGAGGACACATCAACAACTACCTGCTGGAGAAGGTGAGGGCATGGGGGGAGTGGGATGGACTGCAGAGCAGCAGTAGATTATTAGAAGTAGAATTTGCCTCTGAGTTGTGGGCGGACTGTTGGTTGCTGAGGCACCCCGCCCCCTTTCCTCTCCCCTTTGCTAAAGCTCAGAGCAGGGAGCTGGTGGCCAGCCCAGCATATTTTCGATGTCACAAAAAAGCTCTTTTTCCAACGGCATTCTTTTGTCTGCTCCTGATTCACAAGAATTTGAATAAAGAAATACTCAGACATGCAATTTTAAGTTTACATTTCTTTAAATATGTCCTCCATCATCAGAAAAATGGCGCAAGATCATGCTAAAAAACACAAAAACACAATTTTCCTCACAGTGGGTGTTTTGTAATTGAAATTTATCATCTTTGTGTAAAAGTCTAAATTGTACTAACTGTGTAATGCTAAAACAAACACAAATAACCCTTCCAGTTGTAGAAGATCAAGGTGACTAAGTAGGGCGCCACACCTACATATAAAAGAGACCAGTCAATAGAATAATAAGCTTTTCAGGATCTAGTAAAAGGAAAAGATTTGTATTGTAGGATGGGGTTGAGGGCAAAGACTGGTTTTCCATCTGTTTGTGTCTGATCACATCTCTGTTATTGTACCATGAGTGATTTTATTTAAACATTTAACTCAGTTAAAGACTCAGTTTGATGGAAATCGTGTTTTTGGTCTTTTTAACATGTTTTTGTGGCATTTTGCTCATGATGGAGGACACAAAATAAGAAATTGACGCTTGAAATTGCATTTCTGAGTCTTTTTCAAATGCTGTTTGAAAAAGATTGTAGTTCTGATGTTACAAATACAGTTCCATAAATGCTCCGCTGCATTCTGATGAGTCCACTTACAGACAACAGGTTCAATGTACGTCTTTGTTTTCCTTGTCTCGTCATCCGGATCAAAACTGTACGGCTGGATAGCTCTAATATTGTTCACCATTTTTGTTGCACTGGTAAATTTAAGGTGGGTGATGGGAAGTGGGGGCGAGTTTGCTCTGCGCAAACAGTTCCGCCCAAAACTCAGAGCTCAAAATTTTGTAGAATTTCTTTATACAAATCAGACAAAAAATGTTTTAACAACATTTAAACACAAAAAGACTCTCAAACTTATGTTTTACGAAATTCTGTTTCTTATCAAGTCAAGGGTGGTCCATCAGCAACAGGGGGAGAGGAACTTCCACTCCTTCTACCAGGTAAACTCTGGAGTAAGCTGACGACACTCGTGAATCAGTCCTGATTCAGTTCTGTGTGTCCTCAGCTTCTGCGTGGTGGTTCTGAGGAGATGCTGCAGTCGTTGCACCTCCAGGGCGACCCTGCGTTATACGTTTTCACCAGAGAGGGCGCTGCAGCTGCCGTAAGCTCACGCCTCCAGGTTTAATGCTCTGCTCCACCTCTGCTCTCAAAGAAAAACCTTCAGCTGAGCTTCTCTGCTTCCAGACATCCTACAACGACCGCTCGAACCACAAAGCAGTGATGAGCGCGCTGGATGTGATCGGCTTCTCAAACCAGGAAATTACCTCCATTTATCAGATCCTGGCCTCCATTCTGCTCTTGGTAAATGTTTTTTCTTGAGGTTTCTGCATGTCGTTTGCAGAAACAAAAACCCCTAAATTAAATAACAGATTTTCTGTAAACTGTCAGATTATTTTTGTTTATTTATTTCCTCAAAAATTCTTCTGTTTTAAGTTTAAAGAGGATAAAATGGCTGTCTCCTCCAGGGTAATGTTCAGTTTGAGGAGGATGGAGAGAGCGTCCAGGTCGTTGAAGATGGGGTCGTGAATCAGATCGCAGAGCTGACTGCCACAGACCCGGACTGCGTTGTTAAGAGCTTGCTGTACCGCACCGTGGCCACAGGGGGCGGCGAAGTCATTGAAAAGGGCCACACGGAGCAGGATGCCTGCTTTGGGCGGGAGGCCTTTGCTAAGGTGTCTTTCATGTCTTTCTCGATGCCTTATTGAGAAGCTCTGAGTATGTGGAACATCTTCTTTGCTTCTGTTTCAGGCCCTTTATGAGAGGCTCTTTGGCTGGATCGTGAGCCGCATAAACACCGTCATTGAGGTTAAAAACTACAACCCAGTGCTGCATGGGAAAAACACAGTCATTGGCGTGCTGGATATCTATGGCTTTGAGATCTTTGACAACAACAGGTTGGTGTCGTCGTGTTTTGTCACCTGAACCTAATTCTCTGAACGTGCGATTGCTGAACGTTCTCAGGTCTTTGTTCACGTTGCTTTGGCCAGTTTTGAACAGTTCTGCATCAACTACTGCAACGAGAAGCTGCAGCAGCTCTTCATCGAGCTCATCCTCCAACAGGAGCAAAGCGAATACCAGAGAGAGGGCATCACCTGGCAGCACGTGAGAAACAGCCCTGATTCTGGACATAGTCCTCATTTTTTAAACCACCCCTTCCACAGGAAGCAAAGACAACTGCTGGTCTGATGCTTTTATTCTGCTTCACTCATCTTCAGTTAACATGAAAAAACTCTAAAAACCACAATGATTTGGCAAAAGTGTTTTTTTCAAATATTTTAGAAAACTGTATGAGTCCAAAAAACGCAAAATGCTAAAAGAAAAAAACCCCCGCACCATAGCTTTAAAAAATATGAAATGTTCTAACATCTTTATTTTAAAATTAAAAGCAAAAAAGGTGTAAAAACTAACATGCTAACAAATCCTAGGTACGCTTTTTTGTCCTAAATCTGCTGAAAAATATCTAAAGCAATTACAAGGATGCAAAAAATATGAATTCTAAAGGTTAAATATTTTAAATTAAATTAAAATCAACAACAATCCCAAGACAGATGAAAAGTAATTAAAAAAATGTTTAAAAATAGCTAACAACCATTTTTTAAAATAAAAACGGAAAATAGCTCCTTTTAACATGAATTAAAACAGTTAAAAATTGACATAAAAGGCGAAACAGTTAATTTGCTAATTAATTACATGATCAACATAAAATAACAAAATTAAGTTAAGATATATTTGTTGTGAATATAGTTCGATATAGCAAATTGAGGAGGAAATGTATCCTAAAAAATACAAATGTAAAGGCAATCTAAAATTCAGCTCTTGTGGTGGTTCTCTGTCTGTCCAAAGTCTGTTCAGAAAACAAAACCAAGATCAATCAGCTCTCCTTCCTTTTGACCTGCAGATCGATTACTTTAACAACCAGATCATCGTTGACCTGGTGGAGCAGCCGCACAAAGGCATCATCTCCATCCTGGACGAGGCGTGTCTCACTGTTGGAAAGGTCACGGACACCGTCTGCCTGGAGAGCATGAACACCAAACTGGCCCAGCATCCTCACTACACCTCCCGCAAGGTGAGGATTTCCAATTTGTTAAATCTGTGTATTAATACAAAGAGTTTTTTTTTAAATCAACATTTATGTTTTATCTGGATATTTGATTATCTTAAACCAATAAACACATGAAAACTGAACAACCAAGTCACAGATAATCTAAAAATACATGAATTCATGTAAAGATGCAGTGTGATGTTTTGCCAGCAGAGTGCAGCAGAGAGTTTCCTCAACTCTCTGATGCAGTTGGATGCCAGAGTGAAGGAGCTCACTTTGACCTTTTCTGTTGGCAGCTCAGTCCCACTGATAAAACCATGGACTTTCAGAAGCACTTCCGCATCCGTCACTATGCCGGAGACGTCACGTGAGTCCTCACATTTCTGGAAAAAATGGCAGTTTGCCTTGCAGAGGTCAGGAGTTTAAGCCCATAATCCTACTAAAAGAGCTCTGTTTTTTTTTTTTACTTTGGTATCAAATAAGCCTGATCTAAAACTATAGATTTTTGACCAATTTGTAGCCACAACATGGAGGAGAACATGCACACGTGCTTGCTATTAGGATGCCTATTGATGCAATTATACATCAAACCCCTAAGGCTCATAAATGACCGTAATTTAGTTTTTATAAGAAAGCAAAAACATAAGCGAATTTTTTTTCAGAGCTGAAAATAAATTTAGTCACCAAGGGGTTAAGGCAGCTTCAATTCCCTTATCTGTTATAAGGATGTTTTATTGTAAATAACCAATGAAAGTTTACTTTGAAGTGGTGCAGGAAAAATCGTCTTCAAACGTCAAGCGTTTCTGGTTGTTAATCTGAAGGACAGTTTTGCCCATAGAGCAGCAGCTACTCTAGATTTGGTTCTCTCTGCTTGTCTGCTGCCGTGGGTCAAATGAGTCCCTGAAGATCCCAGCAGCTCACGTGTGTCCGTCCCATCAGCAAAGAGGGAGGACATTAATATGCCAACAGATCACAAAACGAGGGAGGAGGAGGGAGGGGGCAGATGAAGCAGCCATTAGCGCTTAAAAATCAACTTTGATGAAAAATTGTGTTTTTAAAATGTCCTCGTTTGAAGATCGTTGCAAAAAAAGTGACTAGAGTCTGAACAAAAATAGCAGAAAGGTCTAAACTTCTAAAGTTGTGGAGGACAGATCTGCATGTTGGGAAGTGGGGAAAATGTTTTCTGGTGGGGCTGAACCACAAATTTCTAGCACAGTTTTTTAGAAAGTCACAAAATTTAGGACGTGATGAACACAGAAATGAAGTTAGACCATTCATTCACATTGTTTGCTGTAAATCCAGCTGCTGTGTGTTGTGGGACCAGCGTGTGGCGCTGTAAACATCCCCTCACACGCCGGAGTCGGCACGTGAGACAGCGCCAGACCTGCAGCAGTGACAGATGGCTGTCCGTCATCGCCGCGTTCTCTCCAGCTGAGCTGTCACCTGTCGGTTTCTCCTTCCTCCAAATAAACCCCTGTCCTCCCCAGCTGCTGCCCCCCGCCCCCTCGGCTGTCGCCAAACCTCCACCATCGTAAGCTTTGACCTACTTCCCTCCCCCTCATCCTCCTCCACCCCTCTTTCGTATTCATGCCTCTGCTGTGCTGCAGCGGCTCACCTGGATCCCTCTGCCATCACTTTTTATTCCCTGCAGAGCTTCTGTCTGCACATCCAGCACTTTGAAGACACATTATATAGCTTTCTCCTTAAGGCTACAGGAAATCTAACCTGCATCTCTTCTGTCCCCTCCATGCTGTGCTGTCAGCTTCATCATCCTTTCCCCTCTGCAGAGCTGCATGTCCTTTCACGTCAGGGAAGAAAAAAACGCTTTTTTCTTCCTTTTTACACATGAGTCTCTTTAACTAACCCCCTCCAGAATCTGGTCTGGGGATCCTTAGCGTCCGTGAGCCAAAAGGACACATCTGTCACAGCCGGCTCCAGCCCCCCTGCCTGCAGATGAGGCAGCTGAGGACACGATGAAGACATGTGACCCAATGAGTGTTTGTGCTTCTGGTTCTGTTAAGAGCCAGACTAAGCAGGCAGGACGCAGATTAACAACCTGAACTGGATTATCTTCATTTAGAGCCGCTTTTTCATTTATTTATTTCATTGCTTTACTTTTTTTAAATCTAAATATCTAAAAGAAACTCACATTAACAAAGATTACTGAATAGAGTCATGCGGGACTCTGATCATTCGGTATTTTTTTTAAGGTGAAGGACAGTCAATTTTATTAATTGAGAAGGAGGGTCTAAGGGCAGGAATGCCCAATTTAGTCTGTTTAGTTTAGCAATCAGCTTCTGTAAAAGATTTTATGTTTTGTATAATAATAAGTGAAGCCCGTTGACACAACTGTGTTGTAATATTGTGTTGTATAAATAAAACCGAATTGAATTGACCTCCTTCATGCAAACTCAATGAACTGTTGGTGTCCGGGGTCTTTTTCTGCTTTCCCCATGACGGGGCAGCATGCTGTTGGCTCTGATTAGTTTTGAAGGCATCTTTCTGGGGTTCATTCTTACCTTCTTTAAAGTGTTTTTAATCAGGTTCCATTTTACCGACTCTCTGCCCTCCATCTGTGTGTTGCAGATACTCCGTAGAGGGCTTTTTGGACAAAAACAAAGACCTGCTTTTCCAGGATTTCAAGCGGCTCATGTACAACAGGTGCCAAACTCCCTCTGCACCTAACAGTGTCTTTAGAATCACCAAACCTGTGACAGTTCAGGATCTGGGTCAAAGGAGTTTCCTCCTGGCATCACTCATCTGTCAGCCTTGGTAACGGTGTCCACTCTTTGATTCTCCAGTGCCAATCCAGTCCTGAAGGAGATGTGGCCAGATGGTCAGCTGGGCATCACGGAGGTCACCAAGAGACCCTTGACAGCAGCCAGCCTTTTCAAAAACTCCATTGTGGCTTTGGTTGATAAACTGGCCTGCAAGGTCAGTACTTTATGTTCACGATTCATCCCCAACCCACAAGAGAAACATAGTACTGAAAATTATAAGGTTAGATATCTGTCAATAAGAAGCTTATGCATAAATATAGAATTATGTAAATATTTCAAAACTTAAAATACATACAAAATATATCAATTTAGTTTTATGTTTGAGATCTGTTTGAATGTCATTTGTCTTTGTTTTGAATACTACTCTTGCCTTTCTTGAATACACAATTTTTCCTGTTAACAAACAGTCAATACGTCACGGAGTCACAGGCACATACTACCCCAAAACATCGATTCAACGGAGTGAGCATGCGCATTGAGCCTCATTTACTAATCTGAAACAGAATTTAACTTTTTAGAAAGTTATTGATCTCCTGGAAGGGAAATGATCTTAATATCATTGCTCTGTTGAAAAGTAAAAACTGATATAACGGCGATGTCCTGCGGCACATTTTTGTGCTGTTGTCAGACGACAATAGCTGATTGTATAAACAATGCACCGGACCTGGAAGTGGTGGTGAAAAAAGGGCAGCGGACATCCTTCATAATAGTTTTGTGTCGTTGTCCTCTTAATCAACCAATATTGACAGACATGCTCTCGATTTTGTAATTGTAGATTTGGACAGCTCTACGAAATAGGGAACGCTCTACATAGTCAGTGCACTATGTATTGAGTAGTGAAGGAATTCACAAAGTATTAATTTATGCACAAATTTGTTTTTATGAATACATTTCTTGTTGATAGATTTCTTACCCCATAGAAAATGGCTGACAATTCCATGTGTCCTTAAAATAAAAAAACAACAACAACAACAACAGTACAATCATGTAAAACTCTTTTGAAAATGTTTTTTGCTGTCCAAGCTAACCAAGTGATCTACGACCTTGAAATTTCACGCATGTCACCTGCGTTCCTTGTACCGGTTTTTACTGTGATCAGGATCTGGCTAAACCAAATGTTAGCTTTCAGAGCTACTTCAGCTTTTATTTTGAAAGTATTAAAATAAAGGAAATGGGGAAAGGTTTAAAAATGTTTATAAGATTGAGAGCCTTTAAATATTCTGTTGTTGTTTTATAAAGTAATAAAATAAACTGTCAAAATTTTCTGGGCTCTTTTTGTTAGTTTTTAAAATGTATTTATATATTGTTATATATACCAGCTTTTTTACCAGCCAATTCAAAATTGACAAAGCCTCTTGGATAAGAGGTGAAACGTCTTCTAACTATAAAAACTAAGTCCAGATGACATCCCCTAAACCTACTACTATGGTCCTTGAAAGGAAGTTTTGATTCATTACAATCAAGAAAACCAAAGGTGTTACAACAGATAGTGAAAAACAGAACAGGGAACACAGGCCGGGCCACGACAGTGAAACAAGGAAGTATATCAGAATCAGAATCAGAAAAACTTTATTGAACCCACACGTGGGAAATTTGTACTGAACCATATCTGAACCACAGTCCAACAGCTAAACCATACTTCACAGCAGCTTAACAGAGTTTCTTTTCATGTATTTATTTTTCCAATTAAAATAAGAATTTTTTAAAATATTTTATCTACTTATTTTTTTAAATTTCATTTATTGCATTTTACTTTTTATTTATTTATCCCCCCCCCCCAAAAAAAAAAAATATATACATGTATTCTATTGCAATTTTTTTTCTTAAATTCAAAATAGTACAAATCGGACATTGCTGTTCTCATCTTTAAAACTGGGTTCAAAATAAAATCTCTGGATTTTGTTGTGATTCAGACTGGAAGTGAGTCAGACTGAAAATACACTTTTATATCACTAATTCATAAAAAAAAAAATTGACTTTTGGTTGCTCTTCTTTGTTTACATTTAGTTCTGGAGTGCTGACCTTGTAGCCCACCTGCTGAGAGTCCACTGTAGCTTAGAGTTCAATATGTGATAAGCTAATTTTATGTTGATTTGATTTATTGCTGATTGATAGTTATACTTCGATTTTATCAAACAAAAAACATACTTATAACATACTTTAACATAAACATACTTTAATCACTCTTTTAGTTATTATAACTTATAAAAAACAAAACATCTGACTAAATGTCCAATATGGCATTGATTTCTTTTTTATTTAAAGTGATTTTAGCTTTTATTGTCATCTAATGATGCACAGATGAGTTTCTGTCCCCACATATAAAATTCTACTTTTGTGGTTTTGGACGTAATTTCTGCTGTCAGAGAGAAACGGTTTGAGTTTCTCATCTGGCCTCCCTTTTGGTAGGCAGGAGAGTTTTGGACCCCCTCACAGTCATTGTGAGGACCTGCTTATTACCATGTGGAATAAATATATGTCACGTGTGGGAAATGTATATAATTAATCCATATGATGTTTATGTGTGAATATCCCCATAAGTACAATTATGTATTGATGATGATAATAGACTGAATATTAAGATGTTTGGAGGTAGATAATGTCAATTTTTCCTCTCAGGAACCGTACTACGTCAGATGCATTAAACCCAATGAGGTGAAGTCGCCGGTGCTGTTTGACGACGCCCGCTGCCAGCATCAGGTGGCTTACCTTGGATTGCTGGAGAATGTAATGGTGCGCAGAGCGGGCTTTGCATACAGACAGCTATACTCTCGCTTCTTGCAGCGGTAAGAAACGCACTTAAATATCAGCGAGGATCTTTAAAAATGGACTTTCATTTTAGAAATTTACTTAGGGGCTCTCTAGCTCCAGAATCTTCAATACAGTATAAAAGCTCTGATCAATCACTGCTGACTTTTTATTTCTCCTCCCTGCATCCAGACTTTTCAATAATCCTATTTTACACTGTTTGAGACATTCCCGTAGACTGGGTTCAAAGGAGCTATGCTAACAATTAACTCACTAATTCAGTTTAGTTTACTTTTCCACACTGCTTTCAGGGAAGAACCAAAGATTGAAGCTTCATAGACGAGTTCAAAACTTTATAGAGTTCAAGTGTTCTTCATCATCAATAATTACTCTCCCAAAATCACCTCACTCACAGTTGCCTTTAATTCTGATGTTTAGGTATAAAATGACATGTGAGTACACCTGGCCAAACCACCTGATGGCATCAGACAGAGACGCGGTGGAGGCCATCATTAGGCAGCATGGTTTCCAGGACGACGTTGCGTTTGGACACACAAAGCTGTTTGTGCGAACACCGCGCTCCCTCTTCACCCTGGAGCAGGAGAGGGCTGCCCTCATCCCCATCCTGGTGCTCTTCCTGCAGAAGGTCAGCGGCAACCATCTCTTCAATGTTTTAAAGAAAAAATGACAGAAAAAAAATCTTTTTTTTTGATAAACGATGCCAGTAATCGGAAGTGTTCTTGTTGTCTCAGTAGGGCATTTCTGCCCAAAGACTGTTGTAAACCCATGATCATCAAGATGTTACCACCGAAGAGTGTTTAGTAAATCTCTCCTCTTAAGGAGACCAATACTCAGCAGCCTTTCTTTACCCAACCAAATAGAGCGCTATATATACCCAGTAGTTTACTTTATTTTCTCCCCTTCAGGGAGGCACGTGCTGGGGTAACGGGGGGGGCAAACAAAACAAATGGTAGAAATGAGTGTTTTCCAAACTAAAGTTTGCCTTATGTTGATCCTTCCTATTTGTACAACAAGGATTTTTTGGTCACCAGTCTGTTGCAGAGCTTCTCCCTTATTTTTCTTCTTAAATCCACCTTTCTCTTCAGCATCCTCATATATGGACTTGAACTGTCTAAGTTTTAACAGCATCACTTGTTCCTCCTAGACACTCTCTGATGCTACATAAATGCAGGGTTACAATACGACTAAAACACCATTTTTTTTTGGATTGGTGCCAGTCTACCTGGGAGACTCTTTGGTTTCATGTAAACCAAACTGCAGAAGACGGACAATGGTAAAACAAATAAAATATTCTTTTAGCTCTATAAGACTTCCTTGCTCTCAAAAACACTTTTTGTTTTTATTGGTGTATGATAAACCAATGAAAAGAGTGGATACTGCCACCCCCTGGATGGGGCGTTAAACTGCAGAATCTATTCTGTCCAGAATAAGTGAAGTCAGACTTGGAAAAAAGAAAAATGTAAACTTAAAAGTAAAACTGTGACGGTAATAAATAACAAAATACAACAATACACAAACAATAAAACCCGGTGTGGCCCCCCCTCGGCATCTGACGGTGCCACACCGTCACAAAAACTTTTTTCTTCTTTCCAACTGGCTTCCAGAAATGAACTCATAAACAAAATTAGGAGCACATTAATGGGTCATTGTCGTGCTGAAAGACATAGTTGACTTAGAGCCAAAGGGGGGTTAAACTTTTCCAATTTGTCCAACCTGACCCAACCTGTCCCAACCAAACCCAACCCAACCAAGAGCTTCAAACAATAACAAGTAATAAAACACAGTAGACTAAAAACTGCAACCAAAAATCTTATTTCCTTGAACTGAAGCCACTGAACAAGCTTTTCTGAACCTAAAGTAGCAAATCAACCTCAAGGAATGCTGGCGCCACCACCGTCTTTATGTGTCATTGTGATAGTCAAAACTTTTCCCTTTCTTAGCCAAAGGTGAGTCCTCAAACAGCTGGAGTTTATTTCTGTTGGGGCAAAAGTCTCCAATTTCCAAAAGTTGTACACACGTCAAACTCTAAGAGGTTATTTCACAGGGCTTCCTTGGCCACACCTAACAAGTGCTTTAAGGACACGTCAAGTCCATAAGAAAGCAGTTCTTTATGAACATTTGTGGGGTCTGTTAGACTTTGTCTTAGCCTGCGGCAGTGACGTGCGGTGAAGTTAATGGCTGGTGAGGCACTGACGTCATCAGTCAGATTTACAAATACATGAACCATAATGAGTAACTTATTCACCATTTGATTGACAACAGTTAACATGTTTTGTTTAAAATATCATTTCAACATGTTTTTTTCATATACAAACTGCAGCATAAAAAAAGACACAAACGTTATTATCGTCTTACCTTTACTTAAATAAAGTCCATACACCGCTCCTTCTGAAGAAAATGACTTGCCGCTTGCTATCACTTCTTCTATTATTTTTTAGCGTCATAATCTCAGGGCTCACTGGCGCCCCCTAACATGAGGCACTAGAACTACTGGCCTCACCCGGCGGCTTTTTTGCCGGCGTTTAGCGCTCAGCACAGGAAACACGTCCCTCACATACAGTTATTTATAAAAACAAACACTGTACATCAAATACATCTGCTAAATTATGTAAACTCAGCTCATATAGTACAAGTAATTGAACCGACATACAGAGAGACAGCAGTACCGTCTGACTGCATAGGTATTGCGCAATCCAAGGTGAGGCTCAGCGGGCTGGTGCCTCATCGCACGTCACTTCTCAGTATTTAAACGGCAAATGCGGAAATTCAGCGAAATTGAAAAGAAAAAACACCCAAAAATGGTACATTTAAATGGAAGCACAAATTACTGATTAAATATAATAATTGAATTTATTTTTTCCTCTTTTCTTCCCATAATGACAGGTGAGGCACAGCCTCACCTGCCTCTCCTGACTGCACGTCACTGGCCTGCGGCATCTTTGTGGAGCCACAAACGTTGCTTTAAATGAACTTTGTTCTTATGTTCTGCAATAATTTAACATCCAGCTGTTCTAGAGGCAGTTTGTATTAAATGATTGATCTCATTTGAAAGCGCGTAAGCCTCGCGGACTTCAACCTTTGCTTAAAGAAGACTTATTTTGTCTTCAAATTTGACCCAAATACGTTTTTTCTGGAAGTTTTTGCATAGATGAATATTATTTTCTGATCAAGAATGTAGAAATTTGTCACTTTCTAAATTATTCTGTTTTCTTGCAGTATAAAAGTTTAAACCCTTGTTGTTTCTGATCTGAGTTCAGTTCAGGGACACTCAGCCAATCGTCTGATGCAGGGAATTCGCATGTCGCAGTTTTTCAGCCCTAGTTTCGTGTATTGGAGGATATTTCACTTCTTTTTACGTCTCATTAATGTTCGGCTGCTGGTATTAAAACTGCCTGCTTGAATACTAATTTCCAGAGACAAAAATTGGGATAATTAATGAGTTCCGGAGTAGAGCTACATTAAAGTCAATTACCTCTCTTGCGCAGTGAAAAGCCCGTTTCCCCTGACCTACTTTGATGTCTGCAGAGGACTCTGGATCTGTAACTGGAGCAAAGTCTCCTCTGTGCGACTCAGACACACTTCTCTCCTCTTCTGCATGGTTGGTGTTTTTAACAAACAATCCTGACCTCCACAGATCTGGCGCGGTGCTCTGGCTCGTCTGAGGTGCAAGAGAATGAGAGCCATCTATACCATCATGGGATGCTACAAACGCTACAAGGTGAAGGCGCACTTCTGGGAGGTGGAGGGACGGTTCGCCAACGTGAGGACGACGGCCGACTACGGGAGGAGCGTGGAGTGGCCAGCACCGCCGGCTGCTCTGACCCAGTTTCACCAAATCACGTTGATGCTGCATCGCAGGTCAGAGTTCACAAAACAAATCCCCACAGAAACTACACCTATCCTCTCCCACCATAAACTTTAATAGTGCTCACGTCATGCAGCTTTGCCCAGAAGTACATGTTCAAATATAAAAAACTCATTGGAAACTGTATCAAATACAGAAAAAAGCGGGGTTTAATATGCATGTATTGTATTATTGTGATGGGTGAAAGTACAACCTAAAACTGTCGGGCACAACTTCTGCCCAGGTACCCAAATTTAGAAATAACATAGAAACCTGTCAGTGTTATTTTAAAGTAAATGCTTAAATGTAAAGCACAAGCATACAGTATATGCTATATAGCAGATATGTATATATCTGCTGAAATAGAATTTTTTACTATAATTTTTCCCTCTTCTTTTTTATTTCCCAGGTATAACAATTAGTGTAAGATAATTTGTTTTTATTTATTTATTTTCACTTAAATAAACAAACAAACAAACAAACAAACAAATATCTCAATAACATTCGACCAGTGGGGGATTGGGGCATAATCATGGGTCCACCGATGACCTGTGTTGTTTTCTTGGTCCTAGTTTCTGCAGAGCGGCAGCAGTTCGTTAGAATTCTGAGTTGTAGGCGGGACAGTTATGGCGTATACTTATATAGCACTTTTGTGTCTACAAGGCCCAAAGCTCTTTACTGTCACAGACCCATTGACCCAGTCACACACACATTCACACACTGGTGGCGGCTCCGCTGCCAAACACTGGCGCCAACGTACCACCAGAGGCAAGGTGGGGTTCAGTGCCTTGCCCAAGGACGCATCGACTCATGGACGTGCAAGGCGGGAATCGAACCTGCAATATTACGATCATGGGTTGATCGCCCAACGCTGCACCACGGCTGCCCCAAATTGACACAGAGTACCATCTCCCTTCCCATCATCCCTTAGTTTACAGTCCCTCACACCCTCAACCTTACATTACTGGTGCAACAAAAAGGATGCAATAATCGGGCTAAGTAGCTTTTCAGTATCAAATCAGATACCAGCTCTGATGAGGAGATAGTTGTCCATATGTGACTGCACTAGAATGAGCAGGACTACGGAGCTTGTGGCTTGCTGAAGAAGGTTCAGTGCCACATCTACAATCTTCTTTCAACAGCTTGATTCCAGGGTAGTCTTGATTCACAATGAATTAAACAGAGGAGTACTCAGAAATACTAAATTAAATTGATTTTCTTTATATATTTCATCCATCATAAGAGAAATGCAACAAGAGCATGATGAAAACACCAAATATGCAATTTTCAATAAAAATATACTAACTTAATGTAAGAGAAACAAATCTGCATTAATTTGAATTTATTTCCCAATATTATTTGCATGTTTTTATGTATTTATTTTAATTTAAACTTTATTTTATGCGGGTGTCCCATTAAGATAAGATCTCTTTTTCAGGGCCTGTGACCTGTACCCTTAAACTAACATGATTGTCCCGTCCTCTTCCTCAGGTGGTGGGCGAGACAGGTTGTGAAGAACATCCCACCTTCAGACATGCCGGAGGTTCGGGCCAAAGTGGCAGCTCTAACGGCTCTGCAGGGGGAGAGGAAGCACTGGGGGGTCGGCAGAGCCTGGGAGAGAGACTACCTGGCAAATGTGAGAAGCAAAATATTTCTGTACCTGCGATCAATTTTATTATCCACCTTTATGAGCAGGATCATCTTTAAGTTTATTCGGCTACATTAAACGAAAGCAGTGACATGTGATTAACATATATTTCTCAAAGGACAAATTAATTTAAAAGTTAATCTCCCCTCGAATCGAATCCACTCAGGAGCCCGGCCTCCTGCTTGTTTCAGTTTTGAATTTACAGAGATCAAAGACTTCTTGTTTTATTTTGAAAGTCACTTTTACTTCCTGTTGTGGTCCCAGTTCTCTTCATAATCCTTTCATTTCCTCCTAAAACTCTTAAATCTTTTTTCGTAATCAGAGCTTCAGTGACTCAAATCTGGAAGAAATTTCTCAATTTTGGTTCTCACCTGTAGACGGACGCTCAAAGGGCCCCTTTTTTGTAGGATAATTTGTTCTAAAGTCACAGTTTGATTACTTTATTTACTCAAGATAACACAATTTATTTTTATAAATATATTCATCTTTACATACAAGTCTTTTCTTTGCTCTGATTAGGAGGAAACTCAATTTTGTTGCATTTAAAAAAAATTCTCTGCAAGGGTGAGTTAATATTTCCATAAAATAAAATAGGTTTATGTTGGGTCAAAATTCCCTGTAAGGTGTACTAAAAAACAAAATACTTTTTAATCTATGTCAGAGCACACATTTTTGGAGCATTGTTCCCTTTTATACAAAATGACACTACCTTGTTTTGGTCCAGCTTTGCTGTTTTTTCTGAGTTTTAGTCACATCTTGGCTCTCATGCACTGACCTGTTGGTCATCGTGGAGTTGAATACAATCACATGAGCAGGGGGAGCCCAGCCCTGAAGGAGGCTCCCTGCTCTGGGCCACGGGCCATCAGACACACCAACGAAGCAGGGACTCAGGACCCGGTCACGCTTGCGCTGCCCGAAGGCGTCTACAAAGCCACCAAATTAGCAGCTAAATGAGGCGGCTGTGGGACTGGTTACAGAGCGGCAGTGTTCACAAAAGCACCCGCTCTTAGTCATGCTCTGCAGCCCGCGGCGCGTCACACGCACCATATACATTCACAGCAACACAACAGTTGTTTTTTTTGTGACTGTATACACTGTGGGTCATTCAAGCCTCCCTCGCTGTAACGGATTCTGGAGCTGCCGGCAGCGGGAACCAGACCCGGTGGACTTTCCCTGCCATCACAGCAGACTGTTGATAACACGTGAGGCTGAAAACAGTGCAGGAATCTACAAAAACAAACATGTCTTGAAAGATTTAGGGCAGCTTTTGAACGAAAATAAAATAAGGTCAAAAGTTTTACAAGAAAACTCAAAAGGATGTGAAGATTTAATGTCAAATCACGACAAATGATAACTTTAAACATTATGCCCTCATTTTAACTTGTCCTATGAAGTTTTTATTGCATAAAAAGAATTAAAACAAGGTTAAATGTGAATCATTGGACCTTTCTTGGCCACAAACGTAATTAAGCTAGTCTTTTGCACTTTTGAAGGAATGAATAGATTAACGTTTGTTATATTCAAGCCACCATTACCAACAAAGCCCAGCCCTCTTAAAAATGACTAATTAATGGAGTCTGTGTTTGATAAATGATAACAGTTTTAACTTAAGTGGCTTTGAGATTCTTTAAAATTAGGTTTTGACAGTTTTGTAAAAGGTTATAGATTTTCAAGAAATCAATGGAGAAAGTGAAACAAATATTGATGAACATAATAATTCGTAAGCAGTTTTAATCTGCATGTGCGCTTTTGCTGCAAAGGTCATGGAAGGTACGTAAAAAATTATTGACCACATTTGGAAACGTCTCTGTGTATTAATTGTCTGATTAACCACAAAGAGTCCAGTCTATTCCAACTTTATTTATAAAGCTATTTAACCATTTCTGCAAACCTAAAGGCAAACTTCGGCAAACCTGTGTGGGGCATTCAGGTGAGCAAAGTCATAGAGCAAAAATGATCATGCACCTTTTTTTGCAGTAAAAGGTTATGGTGAACATTTAGTGTGCGAGCAGCGTTTGTGTGTGGCCAGTAAGGGGCTAGTATGTGCACCTCACCACTGACTAGAGTGTCATTGTGGTGTTAGGGGACTGTACGACAACCTCACCTGTACGTCATGAGTGAATGTTACTTACATTATCCTTACAAATACTTTACGATGCTTTTAGCACACGCATGACAATGCTTTACATTGTATTTTCGTGACGTCCCTTAATGTGGCCACTGGAGCCCATGATATAGCTTTGCAATGCATCTGTTTCTGTCTACAACCCTCTACCGGCTCGGACAACCCAAAAACCTGCAGCATTAATACGAGTTCATGTGATGAAGGCTTTAAAACCTTACAATAGAAAACATATTATTACTGAGTACATTTCTTTCAACACTGTGAGATGAAATTATTCCAGAGTCGATAATGTTTTCTACTTTGAGAGACTGGTGACCTGTAAAACTGACTTTTATGGACAAAATAAGGAGCTGATCATTTTAGACTCACAGCTGATGTCATCTCAACATGGATGGGAACTTCAGGCCTATTAAACTTTAGTGGATTCCCCATTTAAGCATTACAGTTGGCTTAATTCCTCTTGAAAATTGTGGCTAGTCTTTTTCTCACAGTTTTTTGTTTTTGTATTCGAGGTGTCATCTTTTCCGGCATTAAATCCTCTACAGCTGGGGCTTCTAAAGGGACTTGTTCTTCTTCCTGTACTGTCACAGCCTCTAACATCTAACACGCTGACTGAGACAGAGTGGGGTCTGACATGCAGCTCTTTGTCTTTTTGTGGTTCCTCTAAGCATCTGAGCTAGCTTTGACCTCAGGCAGAGCTTGTCTTTCTCCAAGCTAGTGTTTGAGTTTTTTCTGACGTTTTCTGGGTCAAACAGCAACTTACCGCATGTGCAGTGGAGTTTGTTTAAGTTCAGGACAGAATGCACTGACGGCAGCTCTGAGCTTTGTTTGCTCCTTGTGGTTAAAATATCATAAAACGCCTTTCGGGAGCTTCTGAGTCAACCAGTGCTGCTCTGTGGCTGCCGCCGTCAGCCGGCCTCCTTTGATAACATGAGTCTTTGGCTCCTGCAGGCACGAGACTGTCCTCAGACCAGCTCTGACTTCATCCGAGTGTCCAAGGAGCTGAAGAACAAAGACGGGTTCACTCAGGTCGTTTTCTCCGGCCTCTGTAGGAAGGTACAGCACCTGCTGGGATTCCAACTTTCCCAACACAGTTTAGCTTTTAGCTTCAGGCTTTTTCTTTCAGTTTCTGTAAAACACACAACTCACCCCTTCCTTATTTATATTGTTTCATATCAGTCTGTCTTCTAAATGTACAAAGTTAAAGGAATGTTGGTTAAAAATGATTAACTCCCCTCCCATTATCCCTTTTGGGTAAAATATATAGATTCCATAAAAGTTTTAACTTCTTAATATTAGAACATTTAAAGACTTTGCCTCATAGTTAATTTCCAGCCTTGTTTTAAACTTCTCACCTCCACCTTTTCCTCTCTTAGGTGAACAGGTTCAACAAAAGCACAGACAGAGCTCTCCTCATCACAGACAAGTTTGTCTACAAGTTGGAGCCCAAAAAGCAGTATAAGATCCTGAAGAAGCTTCCTCTGGATGTGGTGAGTCTTCATAGAAACAGTCGTAGGACAAAGCTCCGTGTTTGCGGTACAAGCACCCTTAAATGAAGTCTTTCAGAGGAACACAAGTGACATCTTCTTGAAATATAGATAGATAGATGACTTTATTAATCCCACAATGGGGAAATTTCATTTATCTGTGCCATCAACAACGACATCAAAAAGGGACATCAAAAATTAAATTCATATTCAATTATTAAAAATTATTATTAAAATGATTAATACAATTATTATGAAAATTATTATCAAAAATGAGATTTGTATTAAATAAATAAATAAATAAATAAATAAATACATCTGCAAAAGTGTAAAAAACATGTGGTCAACTGCAAAACGTGTGATCAACTGTGAAAAACATCTTTAAAAAAATTCCATCATTTGTAAGAAACGCAGCAATGTCAATAGTAATTTCAACTACCACTTATTTTGTCTGGTGTTGTGGTTGTAACACGATACAAGAGGCGTGTTGCCAAAAACCAAGAGAATTAAATTAGATAACCTGACCAGTGTACTAATCCATTGCTTGGTTTCACCAGTCATGTAACCCTTTTGCATTAAAGATGTTGCCAGAAACACTCTTTGACGTACCATGACTCTTCACTCATTTACGCAATCGTGTTGATCACCTAAGCACTTTACTACTGTAAAGTGTTGCACATCAGTGCAAAGCTGCAGTTTTTAGCTTGAGAATCCGCTGGAATTATGTTAAAAGCTTAAATGGTTGAAGAGTTACAGTAATCAAAAGAATGTCAACACTAGAGTTAAATCTCTGGTATCAAAGGGTTAATGAAAGTCAATCTGTGATTTTCTCTTTGCTACAGTTGTAATTATTACTTGTTTTTGGATAAAAATGGACAAAAGTTGAACAAACCAACCTGAGTTCAGTTCTTAAGATCAGAAAGTTTTTTTGCCTTAGCAGTTAAAACGTAGCACTCGCTTAGAAAACATAGTCAGGATCCCAAAACTCAGCATCACCCCAACTGTAATAAGTAGTCTGCAAATCTAAATGCTACCGGTAAATCCCATTGCATTCTCTAATAGAAGCTGCTTCTGTGCAAGAGACACAAGAAGTGATTTTTCCTGGAAGCATCAGTGGACTGCTGGCTTATGAGTTCATCAGAGCTCCAGTTACAGTCTATCTTTAATCTGGTTTCCAATGTCTGAACCTATTAGAAAAAAGTTTAATTAGCTTCTTATCAAATCACCTTGTTGCTCCATCACATGGTTCTCTGTACCACGTCATATTTGGTGTTGACTTTTAAAAAGCTGAGGGTGTTTCTGCAGGATTTTGGTTCTCTGATGGCTTCACCAACACCTCTGCAGGATGCAATGACTCATCTCGGCAGTGTTTTCTTAAGATGGAGGGCTCACAACAACATGCCACAGGGTTAAATACCCATCATTATGCAGCACTGGAGCGGCTAAAGATAGCTGCTGCTATTAAGCTTGGCTGCTGAGATTCAGAAGCTTTTTTCAGGCCAGAAAAAGTTTCAGAAGTAAGCTGTCCTCATTTTGCATCACCTGGATGAGACTATGGTGGAAGAATACATCAGGTCTAAAGAACAACTCTGGGTTGAAGTAAAAACACATAAAAAATGTACCGGAAAAGTCTACCTGACTGTAAATATTTACCTGTACATTTGATTGGAGTTAGATTTATTTCAATCATTAATTGTTGTCAATACAATAATAAATTCAGACAGATTTATCAAACTTATTACAGAAATGATGAAATGGATTTGTTAAAAAAACGGAGAAGTTATCATTAACTGAAGTCAAGTAGAGCTTGATGTATTGCTTGAAATGGAGTTGGAAGAAGCAATCTTAAATAATCCCACCCCTGCTGAGTTAATTCATTTTATAGTTTAACATAGTTTTTGTAATCCAGTTCTGATCAGATAGTTTCTTTTCAAGAAACAAAATCAGGTGCATATTAATGATTGATTATCTTCAGATAACAATAATTCATGTTTTCAGTAAACAATAATGATTCACACTTTAGGTAACCGATATGTATAAATCATTGATTATTATTAGAACAGATTATCACATTAAACCAGTAATTATTGCTGCACTTTGCAGATCCAGTAAAGAAAATCAATAGCTTATTGATTGTAATTAAAACATTTCAGTAATCATTATTGCACATTACAGAATGTTATACTCATTGGTTGTAATTAAAAGAGCTTTGATTATTATTATTAATATTATTATTTGATTACCACAATCAACATTTAACACAGAAAAAAGTATAATTTCTTGCAGACCTTTTGAATTAGAAGTACTTCTTTCAGTTGTTATGTCACACATGTGTTAAGCCTCCTAGGAGTTAACAACAAAATAACTCACTTTTTAAACTACAGTAACTGTTTGGCTATTTACGCAATGCAATTAACGTATCTCAAACAGATTCTGACGCAGAGAAAAGCTCCTCCTTTGGACCACAACCCAAAACGTTACTTACGTAAACTAACGTAAAGTGTAATGCTGTAATGGCGCAATAATGCTTTCCTCTGCATCAGAATTCGCCGATTTGTCTACTGAGTTCTAACCACAGCTCCCAGCATCCCCAGCTCTCACGTCCTGGATGCCGCAGACCTGGCTCTCATTCACTCAATCAACAACAGCATACTTGAACAGCTCAGCTCAGCTCAGTGTGAAGTATTGTTTGGGCCACTCTGCCTTCCTTACCTAGCGTTATATTTGGACCTGATCTTCTATCTTCTGACACTGACTCTGTTTGCCTGCCGCCTGCTGTGACTCTCGTCTGGATCCTGACCACCCTGTCTCTCCTCTGATGATTCTATGCATGTTATTGACTCCTGCTTGCCTGACGTTGATTTAGCTTTGTGGCCTTTTAGCTGAGCTAATAAACCTGCTGCACATGGAAGTACCCGTCTGCTTGTTCTTGTGACAGACACTTTACTAGTGCAAAGTGTTGTAAATCAGCATAAAGCTGCTTTTATCTGTTTCCGACTAAATTAGAATTACTTTAGTTGTGTAAATGGTGGGACAGTTAAGATCAATTAAAGAACGTCAAAGTTTGTTCATCATTTTTAATCCCTAGTAAGATGTATAGACCTTTTTAATGTACACAGGCTCCACAGTGGGACAGTCCAGCTGGACTGTGGTGTGATGAGGCCGACTGTGTGCTTTAGTCACTTGTAGATCATTTCTTTTCCCTGAACTTTTCCCCTCTTCCAAATTCTACAGAAGATAGATGTTAGGTCTGCAGGGTTGAATTTGTGGGGGGAAATACACAAAAATGGATTAAAGAAGACTGAAAAGATTATAAAAAATATATGGTTAATAAACCTCATCCTTTTACGCTGCGTCAGGTGCTGATCTTTATTTGTAATCTGCTGATGACAAACTTGTTTAACTTAAAACGCTGTTTGGTTTTAAATGATCCGATGTTTTGAAAAATTATCCGATTGGTGTTGTTCCTTCCACTGATGGGACAGGTTGTCCCAGAGGTTGCTGTAACGATGCTGAGACCTGTGGCCCATTGTCATCCCTGCAGGATTAACCTGAGTGAGCCGGGGGCTGTAAGAGGCTTATTCCGCTTTGTGTCTCCTCCTAAAAGCTGTGACGCATCCCTGTGTTCCTGCGTTTCCTTACATCCTTTGCTCCCCACAGTCACTTTCCCTGGACCACTTTCTCTCCTCCGCCTCTCACTCTTTCGTCTGACTTCTCTCTTTCTGCCCATCTGTCCATGAACTGGGTCATAGCTCATAACTTTCCCTTCGTTGCACCTCTGCACGTTTGCCGCCAGCCTCCACCGTCAGAGCAGAACTAATCCTACCTACTTCTTTCACTTCCAGGGTTTTGATCCACAATATACTGCAATATTAAAATAAAAGGTATTATACATGGATGAGATAATCCACGACACTTTAATTTTCCGTGGTCCATCTGTGTCACGCATGTCACAGGTTATACAGTGCAAAGCCGGCCTCTAGGGGAACAGTGACTAATAAATGTTTATGTTTTTCCCCCAATATAGTTAAAGACGAACAATTCACATTGAATACATGTTTGGTACATCCTGGATGGTTCGCCAGTCCATCTAGTGCCTCGCCTTTGCCATACAATCGCTGGGATAGGCTCCAGCCTCTCCATGACCCCAAAAGGGATTAGGCGGCTTTGAAAAATGGTTAGATGGATGCTAATCGAAATTGCATTTTCTAAACAAACATAAAATCATTTTTATTCCCACCCTCATGCCGTTCTGTATTTTACTTTATAATCTTCTGAGACAAGTCTGTACATCTGTGGTCTACGTTCAGTGCAGGACACACTATACCAACAAACAGCAGAGACTGTTGTGAGCTTGAAACACACAGACCGACGGGTTTAAAAACACCTGCAGAGGCAGAAACATGAAGAATTCGGTCTCAAGTGTTTATGGTTTTATGTTGGTTCCTCGGATTTCTCCAACCACTTCAGGTTCTGTTTAGGACAGTTCAACCTCAAGGTCTTTTTTTGAAAGCAGCTAAGACGAAGCGGTCTTCCTCTTTCAGTTCACAGGCCTCAGCACCACCAGTGGCGTTGACCAGATGCTGGTGCTCCACACATCCAACAAGGATGACATCCTGCTGTGTCTGCAAAGAGGAGAACTCTGCCCCAATCAGGACCGAGTGGGTGAAGTGGTTGGAGCGCTGGTGGACTACTTCACACGGTCAGTCCCAGACCATTTTCTCTGAAACCACTTCTCTCTTCTGTTTGTTTAAAGCAATGAAAGGCAAAAAACTTCTTTGCCGGTTTGCTCACCTACTTTGTGTTTGAACAAGATTACCTTGACAACAACTCAAAAAACAACATCTCAAAAACTTAATAACAAACCTATTTAGGTGCACAATAAAGACAAATATGTCCTGGCATGTATCCTTAATTAAACCATAGTCCAGGTGAAAACTTGATTTAGATTGGTTGCTGGGTGTGGATTAAAAAGTGATAGGAGAGGAGGAGCTTTTCTATATCAGCTGACCTTATTAGACCATAAGTAACTGCATAGAAAGTTCGGTTAGCAGCTGTTTTTTTTTAAAAAACATCATCTACCTCATTGGGGAGTCCAAACTCAGTTATCCAGCCTTATGGGAATTAAAATAAAGTCTTGTAAATTCTCTTGTTATTTTTGTAGAACACATTAATTAACCTTTGCTGTATTAGCACTTTGTTATTAAATCCTCAACAGTTTAATTGATCAACTGATGAAATTATTTTCAGAAAGAAAAGTTGTAGGATTGCCTTTCATTTGAAAGTGTTTTGGGAGGTTTGTGCCATTTCACCTGAACGTCCTTCTAGCAGACCCGACTCCAGCACCACATACACAAACACACCCACCTACGCACACGCACTCACCACACACACACAGACAGACAGACAGACAGGAGTTGTCTTGTGGGGACTGTTGAAGTCGTGTGTGTTGATCAGATGTTCATGTTGCACTATAAGATGCTGCTGCTGCTGCCTCAGCAGCCGCTCTGCTGCTGGAATCCTGAAGCATTAATCCTCCAAATCCTGTCAGGTCCATGCGAGTGACGCATGACACAAACAAGCACACATGCACGCCCCGTGTTTATTACCAAGCTCTCTCTTGATGGGGCCCCAGTCTCAATAAAAGGGAAGTTAGGAACTTTACTCTGAACTTAGAAAAAATATTGTTATTGTTACTTTCATAAAACGGTTCAGAAATGTTCTGTTTTGCTTTTTAAAATATAAAATATGTACATAAGACCTGTTTCATTATTTTCCTTTTTTCATGAATAATGAAAAATAAATTGTGTTCTGCAAATCCAAAATAAAACAACAAAAATAGATTAAAAAAGGTAAAAAGCTACAGCATTATGCCACATGATATGTGAATGAATGGGAAAAAACAACAATAAAGAAAAGAGTTGCAGTTTGCAAAGGATTATAAAACCAAAAGGTAAAATTAACTTCTAATACTAAAATGCGCATGTTTGTAACAAAATATGTAAAGAGTTTAGCATATGTTTTTATAAATAAAAGTGTTAAAATAGATTAAAATAAAATATTGCACTAAAATGCAAAATATTGTTAACATAAAAAATGTGTATTATTTCTTGGTTACACTGGTTACGCTGAAGTGTGCCAAAAAATCAAAAATTCTAAAAAAAAGAAAAGTTTTTCAATTTTTTGAACCTGAATGAAAAGTTAACAAAAATTTTATTTGATAATTATAAGAAAGTGGAAAAGGAAGTTATATAAACCCAGGTTTTTAAATAAAGACATCTTTTATGTCATTGAAAGTTTTTATGCAAATGCCTTGAGTGTTTAATCTAAAAATAGGTCCCACTTACTCTTTTGTGTGATGTGTCATAATGCAGTTAGCTGACTCATCACTTTACCCGGCAGGGGTGCCCAAATTCAGGCCTCGAGGGCCAGCCTCCTGCTGGTTTTGCAGAAATCCTGCCTTATTTGCTGCTGATTACCTGGATCAGGTGTGTTTAGCCAATAAGGAGCTTTAATGGCAGGTTGGTTGGAAAACATGTAGGACACCGGTCCTCAAGGCCTGGATATGGGCACCCCTGCAAGTTTATCGTGACCAAGTGACAATCCCATGACTTTTTTTAGGGCTGGTTGGAAACCCAAAAAGTGCAGCCAGGTCAGTTCATCAAGTAACCACCATGGAACCGGTTCCAAAATCAACCCAATCTTTATTTAATTCCATGCTACAGTCCAACTTTGGGACACCAAAATAATTACAGTCTAGATGAGTTTTACTTCTGCAGTTTGATTTTATGATAATGAAAATCAGTTTCGTCAACTTTTGATTTATTTTGTATTTAAGTTTAGAGTTGCTTTTTCATTACAATTTTTTCCTTGCTATCACCTTTTGCGGTTTCACTTTTCGTACATGTTTTTCAGTGCAATTATGCATGTTTCTTTTCTTTCTTAAATTTAACCCGCACTGTGTTTTGTGTCCCGATTGGCTAAAGACTGTCGTTCTCCTCCATACTATCCTTCCTGTAAACAATGGATTGAGTCTGCCAAATCTACATAAATCTTTGGCCTCGACTTACGGTTGGGAAAATGCTCACTTATGTCTGAGAAAAGTGTATAAAGGAAGGGGTTTTACAGCCTTAAAACATATGCAATCCTACTTTGTGGATTTCACCTTTTGCAAAATTCTTTAGATCGTAACCCCCGCGATAAACGAGGGAACGCTGTATGTAATGGGTTCATAATGTATTGTATAATTACACAAAATTGTATTTATTTTTATTTTAAATCTGGCAATTGTGTTGCATGCAATGAGGGTCCTTCAGATCTGGGTATAAGTTGATGCTTCCCCCCCTCTCTTCCCTTTTTGCTGTTTTCCTAATCGGGAAGAGGTGAGCATGATGGAGATGTCTTTCTTTATATTTCATTTTGGTGCTAATTTGAACTTTGTATTTTTAGTTTTGGGCATTGTGCGAGAGTGGCACGTGTTGACGCCATATTTTGTTACAACCAGAGAATAAACCCAGACTGCTCCAAGAAAGTTCCTCCGGCGTCTCGTGGCTTCCTGAAGTTGCACAAGACAACGCAGAGCAGAGACGAAAAGCAGTTAGATGTACACCGGAGTTAATGGATGGGGTCGCCTGGTGACCTGACTTGGGTCAGCTTTTTCCAAGCTGCCAGGAAGTGAGACAACCAGCTGGTGTGTTTGTCCTTCCCACTTGCCCATTTTTGAAAAAGACTTCCTGTCAAGGTGGCGGCTTTCTTTGTATGACCATGTCCACATCATGTGACCACATCCACCGTTCATCTCTGCCCTGTTATTGGTTGGCTGCATTTGTGTGTTATCAGTAGCAGCTTCTCGGTGAGGTTTTTTTTTGTGTTGGTTTTATGACTCGTCTGCTTTAATTTAGGTTTGTTGGAGGAGGTGGCGGCACCGTGTTGTGGCATGGCAGCTGGGTGGGTCTGATTTGTGACTCAGAGGCCAGCCGGCCTTTAGGGAGCCGTTTCAACTCTCTGTGGCGATAGTGCCACCATCTGTGGTGGGCGAGGGAGGGATGGCGCTTCATGAGACATCGTGCAGAAAATGACATGTCCCTCTTTGCAGTCGGTGGAGGGGGTGATGGTGGTAGTGGGGGTGTGCAAAAACACAAGAAGGGACATCTTAGGTCTTGCGGTGCCCCTTTGCAGCAGTTAGTTGAATAAAGATGTGAGAGGCTGTCATGCAACCTGTGGACCTCAGAGGCAAGAGGTGAGATCTGACTTCAGGGATGCATAGGATGCCCCCCCCATCCCTCATTAGTTGTTTTTTCCATGCTCTACCTTCCCCTGCCATCTCTGATTCACTTCTGATCTGTCAGAGCCCAGAAATTGTTTTGTTTTTGAAAGGTTAGACCATCTGCTGAGCCAGCTGGGGAAGTTATTAGGGGGTACAAGTAGGATTTAGGGGCATGATCTTTTCTTAAAAGCTCTGAAAGGACTTCTTAAGGAAAGACTTAAAAAGAAGGACCAGTACTGATTTAAAGCTCAATGTGTCTTTTCCCCCCCGACTTGTGGTCCCACAGAGACCGTCCACAGACCTCCACACATGAATATAAGAAGAAATATAAAATAAGCGTATCATTTATAATTCTTGATTCAGTTTTCTTGATTTAAAGATGTAAGGCGACTGTGAGGCTCTGACATTATGAGCATACGGCGCACGCTCTTTTCCATCTGGACTCTGGGATCATTGGAATCATCGATCGATAGATAGATAGATAGATAGATAGATAGATAGATAGATAGATAGATATAATGTACAATACATAAATGTGATATAATATGTACAAATCGTTAGTCTATTAAGATTGAAGTCAGTCTAATCTTAGATATCAAGATGGTTTCCCCTGTTTAAGTCTTGGATTTGTCCCTCAAAATCTAGATAGATAGATAGACAGACAGACAGACAGACAGACAGACAGACAGACAGACAGACAGATAGATTTATTAATGTAAAAATGCAATCCTGTAATAACATTGCATAGAAATAATATTGGGGTACATGAATTCTGCAGAATATGAATTTTTCTAATAAAGTTAATATTTCTCTGGTACTTTGTCTAATCACTTTGTCTTATTAAAAGTTTTTTTTTCATCTGTTGGAAACATTCCCACATTCTGAGACCCTTCACCTCCGATCTTCATAGCTGTTTTCATTTTGATCAACCACCTATTTCTTGGTCTCACATGAAAGAACTTTTGTTTGTCCAGATGCAGTTTGGTAGTTCTTGGTGTTCTGTTGTCATGCAGAGACTGCCTGTGGCTGCAGATCAAATTCAGTTTGTAGAACTTTGTAGAACTTGGACTCCTGAAAGATCGGAATTCTCCTCTGTTCAGTCCAGTACATCATATTTCCTATCATGATCTGGTCTGTTTAGAGCAGTTACCAGAACTGAGAGTAAAGACGACCATCGGCGCTTTTATCTTTTCGTGTTCTGATTTCCCGTCAGTCTTGAAGTCTTGAACCTTCTCCATCTTTCCAGTTTGTGTGTTTTTTTCTCGGCCCCCTCTCTTCTCTTGCTCTGCTCCTCCTCTTCAGCAGAAGCATAAATAGACATGGAAGGACCTGGAACTGTGTAGCCTTCTGGGTCCCCCGCCTCAGAGGAAGAGTGAAAGCATTCGGTTTGATTGACCTAAAATCGTCTCTGTGTTTCTGATGTCTTCGACTTTGCTGTTTGACCTCCACAGTTTGTCTGTCAGAGGAAATGTGAGCCACATCAGATCCCCCACCCCCGTATCTAAATTAAATTTCAGGTCATGAAAGGCGTCATCTTTATCCCAGCATAGCCTCCTCTTGCTCCCTCCTCCTCCCTCTCCCTCTGCGGCTGTCCTTGATGCGTTTTTTCACTGCTGGTCCAGTTAGTTCGTCCTACGAATTAGTTCCCTGTTCCGTCTCTGAAACCAGATCCCGTTCCAAAACCAGGATCTGCCTGTTCCAGCAGAGTTTAGATGGGTCCATGTGGTCTTCATGGGGGCTGACCCCCTTTCAGACAAAGTCATGTGTTGTAGCAGTTTGTTTTAGTTTAGCCACAAATTGCATTTTAAAATGTCACTGTTGATTACAGCCAATTGTCCACCTCAGTGTGTGTGTGTGTGTGTGAGTGTGTGTAGGGTGGGTCATGGGACATTCATTCAGTTAAGTCAGTGTGTGATCTGAAGGTTGGTTTTACCCATTGGTATTAGATATTTCCCCCGTTTTTGGTGGAATTCAGCCGTATGGTCTTTAGCTCGGACCCATATTGTCATGTATGTTCACTTCAGACGGATCCCTTCAGATGAGGTCTGAGCGCAGGCATGACCTCATCTGAGCAGAGCGCCATCTTCTGATGTTCGGGCGATGTGGTCAACCTGCAGTCGTGTGATGTTGTTCTCTTGTAGAGTTTTGGGAAGCTGATGTTTTATCAGAATTCTACAGGACTTCATGTCCAAATCAACATTGTCCCCTTCATGAGGTTCTCTGACTGCCTAGCAACCATTGCTGCGGTAACAGCAGCGTCTGTGTCAGTGTCATCAGACCCAGCAGGATCCCCTGAACCAGCCTCACGTCTCTCAGGGGGCGTTCTGGGAAAAATGATTCACAATGTAGAGAGGCTCTGATAACAAGCGAGGGTGTGTGCGTGTACAAATCTAGTCGTGCAGTCCGGAGTACACCTGGGATGACAGCTTTAAGCTTTCTGAGTGATTCTCTTGCTGAACACAGATCGGGGTCCAATTTGGCACAAAGGTTAGAAACCGTGACCTCCTATTCGAGGCTGCTTTAAAAACCAAATTGGCTGGAGCCAGGTCACATGTTAACCAGTAGGGAGCTTGTTGCAGTTACTCTCCATTCAAACCAATGTAAACTTGGTCCAACTTCATATCAGATACAAATTTAAAAGATTCTTTTTGACAGATTTGATTGGTTTTCTTCTAGTTACCTCCTAACTGTAAAAGATTACAGATTATTTTTATTTACACTACTATTATTGTCACTGTAATGTGTAACTAGACATCTGTATTACTTTGAAATTATTTTCCACAAAAGAGCAGCAGAAGTTAAAGTTAGCGTTCCCAGGTATGAGCAGATGTGTTGCAGAAGATCTTACAGCCGCAGATGTCTGATGACAGCCTGCTGATGAAACCCCCCATTTTCCGTCTCCCATCTATTTACACGTTCTCCCTCTAGCTTACAGCCCTTCATACCTTCAACCTAACATAACGTGCATGGTTCTAGCCGTCTACAAGTGGATGCATCAGAATGGAGCGAAGCTTTTGGCCTGGTCCCGTGTATTTACCATGTCCCAAATACAATCTTTTTCCAACTGAATTTTTTCTTCTGCTCCTGTTTCACAATGATTTAAATAAAGAAATATTCAATTTAAGGCTTAATTTTCTTTATACATGGCCCCCGCCATCAAAAAATGGTACAATAACGTGTCAAAAACATCATTTTCATCTGAGTGTTTTTTTAAGATGTGAGAAAGGGTCCTGAAGTTGTTCCTGAAGGCTAAACTCTGAACTTTTAAGTTGGATTTGACCCTAAAGTTTATGATGGTCATTGACTGTAGAGGTGTTCTGTCCCGCCAGTTCAAGTTCTTCTTCTCTCTGTCTTATTTGGACCTGTGTTTGGTCTTCTTCACATCAGAGGCACACTGTTAAAATAAAACAATAAGTCTTTTTCAAGTTTTCCTTACTGGTTTGTTTAACCCTTGTGCTACCTTAGATGACCCCACCCTTACATTGACGTGTTCTCCCTACCATGACAAAGGTGGATAAAGGTGGAAAGATTTCATGTAATCCATGAACACCAGTGAAGATCACAAATCAGTGAAGAAAAAAGATTCAGCGCACTGTCTAGTGGGTCTAGATGACCCAACTCCCAATGTTAAAGTGCATAGGATAGCGCAAGGGGTTATCCACACAGACGTAATGATGGAAGAAGGGAATTTAGATGTTGAACTTGCAGCTTTTTAACAGGAACTTCTGTGATGAGGCACATTTATGAATAAAATCACAAAGTAAGATCTATGGAAAAACTTTCTGAGCCTGGGCTCCAGCAGTGTTTAGGTGACAAAAGCAAGTTTTTAGAGACTTGAATGTAGTGGGTAAGCAGTGCAGCCCCTGATGCACAGCCAGCTTGCTCGGTTTTCGCCTTGAGGGTGTCACATGGCTCCTTGATGGCAGAGAAGCAGCAGGTGTGATCTCACATCCAAAAAAAAAGGTGATGAAGTCAAACCACATCCGAGTGACTCACTAACAGACACCCCCCCTGACCCACCCAGTGTTTATATAAGGACTCATCAGACCCGGTCAGATCTGACCTCCAGCTTTCACAGAGGATCACAGATGGGTGGAAGTGACCTCAGATTTTCTCCTGGCTCTCTTTAGCATCTGAGAAGAGGAGCTGCAGATTGGTCAAGGCTGTTTCTGCAGGGAGGGTGCACAGATATTCCCTCCAATTTTTTTGAGAATTGTATGTGTTCCCCTTTTAATCATTTCAAATATTTTTTGCCCAACTAAGTCGTCTTTTTTTGTCAAGAACATTGATTTAAAGCCTGTTCTGTGGGATCACAAGCACCATAGCATCAGACTCAGTAAAATATTTTTTAAGTGTCCATGAAGGAGACAGCAGAGCTATGTATCCACTTAAAGAGGTTCTGCCTGAGGAGGAAGAAGGAGGTGGGGGTCCCAGAGCTCTTCCAGGAGCTGCCGTGCCCCAGTTCTGTCTGCAGCTCGTCTCTGAGAATTACTCTGCAGCAGTAGGACCACAGACTGGAAGACTTGTTGACATGTGGAATCCCAGAGGGAACACAGACATGTCTTGAGATCAGAGATGAGTGTGCGTCAGCAATCAGAGATGACACATGTCCGAGGGTCTGTGCTGCAGGTTTGACTGATGTCTGAAGGAAGAACTGAAAAGAATCCTCTTCAGGTGTTTTATCTTTGCAGAGATCCTGCTGTGCTTAGGCCTGTTGTCCTAAGCACAGCTTAGTTGTCAAACAAGTGTCTGCAGGCTCATTTAGTAAAACAATGGCATGTGCATTTAAATTTGACTCTAAAAATGACTGAAAAACAAATCATCACTCTTCCACCACCGTGCTTGAGAGTTTGTAAATGGACATTTCCTCTTCACTTCGGTCTTTTGTGTTTCAAGGACAAAAGACCAAGCTTCTACGCTGCTTTTTGGGGAGGAGTTGAGCTGTCCATTGTTTTTTAGTCAATGGTTCAAATCCACAGTCGAGTCATACCAAAGACTCTAAAGTTGGGATTCAATGCCTTCATGCTTAACACTCAGCATTAAGGGTTTGGATTGGGGGGTTAAAAGACCAAATAGTTCCCTAGCACAGCTGTTTCAGCAGCTAGCCGCTCCCCCAAGAAGGGGTCAAATGCAGAGAACAAATTTCACACACCCAGGTGTGACAGCTAATGGGACTTTAACTTTAACATGAAATTGTCCTTGTTCGTCAACTCTTATAATTCCATCTTTGGATAGAGCACTTTGGATTACATTATTTATGAGAAGTTCTATTGAAGTAAAGATTGATTTGATCTTCTTTTGAGATGCAGCTTTTAAGTTTTAGCACTTTTTGACTAAAATCTGAGTGTTCTTTCACATATCTTATTTCTCACCACAAAAAGCAGCTGATAAAGGTCCTGCATTGCTGCTGCTGATGCTCCTGAGCAGAGGCAGGAACTGCACAGAGAACATTTTTGTGACGCTAACGACTCATGTTCAGGTGAGTCAGCAGATCTGGATGAGAGGAAACATCATCCACGTCAGCAGGAAGAGTGAAGCAGCAGTTTTACCTGCGGTTTTCAGACACGTTTTCTGAAGTGCTGCTCTCTGCGTGAACTACCCTCGATGCTGGTCACATAAGTACAACTCGATTTCCTGACAAGTTTGGAAGAATTTCTCGTCACGTCTTTAAAGCCTTGATTTGATTACGATTATGCAACCGCCGATTATGCAACGCTGCACATGAAGTTTAGAACAATTTCGGTTCATGAGAGAAACTTCTGTGAGGAACACCTTCATCAGAGCAGAACCTCATGGGGTTAGCTAGATCACGCGGGGCTGAGAGAATCATCAGCGTGTTTGTTTACTGTCATTTTCCATAAACAGCAGCAATGAAGCAGACTATCATGTTTGCTGATGAAGCAGAAAATGTTGATCCTTTAGTTAGGATTCACAGGAAGTGGATCTATGAGCCCCTTCCTGTTCTCCTGGAGCTACATCATGAGAACCACTAAAGTTCTGTTTCTATTCTTACAGATCATTTCACTTTTTCTGAATTCCATCTCTTTGTAATCTGTTTGCCTGCTCGGCGTAAAGGATGGTTTTCTCCCTGTAGTCTCCAGGAAGCAGAGCTCTTTGTTTACCTTTGATGCTCTCCTGATAGCTCAGCATGCCAGCGCTATTGCATAACATCAATAATTATGTAATCTGCATAAACGGACACCTTCCCAACTTCCGAGACGCGCCGGTGAACTCCTGCCAGCCGATGCCGCATTGCTGCCAAGTTGGCTTGAGCACACCTCACACGAACAGCATCTAGAAAACAACCACAGAGCTTTTCTGTGACTTCACGGTCACTTCTGAGAGCTGAACTCTCTGAAATAATGTTCATGTCTGCAAGTTGAGGGGAGCTTTGGGGGGAAGAATCTGCGGCGAGATGGCTGGTCTTTGAAGGCCTTACTTACCCTACCAGGTCAAATTAGGATCCAATTATATACCCTTACCAGTATGGTTTTAGGAAAAAACATTCCACTTACAAGGCACTGGTGCATTTAATTACTAAAATCTATAACGTAAAAAATAGAAAAGAGAACACAGTTGGTATCTTTTTAGATTTGTCAAAGGCTTTTGACACTGTTAATCATACTATTCTTTTGGATAAACTTGCACTTCTTGGCATCACAAACAACTCTTTACTTTGGTTTACTAGTTATTTAACTGATCAATATCAAACTGTAAACTACAATGGACTATTATTCTTCTATAATGTGGTTTTCCTCAAGGTTCCATTTTGGGTCATTTTTATTATATGTCAATTTCTACCCAATGCATCAGTTAAACTTTCTAAAATATTATTTGCAGATGACACCAGTGTATTCTATTCCCATAAGGATTTAGATACTCTTAAAAACGTTGTAAATTATTAACTTGACAAGACATCCACTTGGTTTAAAGCTAACAAATTGTTACTCAATATAACAAAACACACTTTATATTGTTTGGTCTAAAGTAAAATGCCATGGATTTCTCTTTTAAAATACAAATTGATAATATTCCAATAAAGAATGTTAGCTTTGTTGGCTTTCTTGGTGTACTAATGGATGAATCCTTGTCCTGGAAATCTCATGTTAGTTTTATTAGTACAAAAATTGCCAAAATTGTGGGTATTCTAGGTAAAACCCGTCATTTGATAAATACAAAGGTTGCAATTATGTTTTACTATTCAATGATATATTCATATATTAGTTACTGTAATATTGCTTGGGCTAGTACACATCCAACTAAACCTGAACCTATTCTGTGTCTACAAAAACGAGCTGTGAGAATAATATTTAATGTAGGACATCGACATTCCTCTCAACCTTTGTTTTGTCAGGCCAGTGTCCTGAGTGTCTATCAAGTTAACCAACTTCAAACTGGTCAGTTTGTTTTCAATGCTATTGGAAAACCTCTTCCTCAACATTTCACCAACATGTTCAATATTAATAATGAATTTCATGAATATCCAACTCGGGGTCCCTGTCTCATCAGAGCACCTTTCTCTCGCATAACTCAGTCACAGTTTAGTGTCCTATACAGAGGATGTAAAATTGGAAATAGTCTTCCTTCCTCTTTCAAAGAACTTTCACAAACTCGGTTTAAAAAAGCTCTAAAAAGCTTTCTTCTTAACAATGGTGCTTTTCCATATGGCATGTATTTTTAGTCTGATATAAATATGTAAGTGCATGAATTGAATATGTATTGATTATTTATATGTATTGTTTTTACTGAACGGTATTGTTTTTTAGTTTATTGTGTCATTATGGGGGTTGCCACATGTTAAATCCCTTGTGGGTTTTTGGCAACCATCCATCACATCCGCATTGTTTTACAGTCAGTTTTTATTTCCTTTTTTTTGGATAAGTGATACATGAAATAAATACATAAAATAAATAAATAAATTAGAGTGAATAAAAAAACAGATTAGAAATATGAAAAATAGACTTTCAAGAGAAATGGGGAAACTGTTTTAAACTCAAAAGTACACCTTGTTAATTTAAAGGAAATAATGAAATTTAAATTTTTTTTTTAAATTTGATAACTATAAACCTAAAACTGTTACCAAATGAAAAATGATTATTTTCACGTTAGGGGAGGGGCTTTGAGCCCATTTCTACCAGAACATGATTGACATCGGGAGGCAGAGGTTATGTTAACGTTGTTTCCGCTCCAAAATGGCGCCTGTTGTTTGCGGCACCGGTGTCATCCCTATTTTGACGTACCAAACTTTGGGAGAGCAGCAGACACTACTGTTGGGTAGAAATGACGTCACCATAATTTCTGTCACTTGATGTCAGTTATGTACGCTGCCATTGAATGTGCAAGTTAAATCAGGTCAAACTTTGACCAATGAGGGACTTGGATTTGTCAGTGACCAAAGTGCCAACCGTTTGAAATTTGATCATTAAATTAATAATAGGGGTTTTTGGCCCAACCGTAATTATATGACACCAAGGCTTTTATATATGGGAATAGAGATGTGAAATAAAATGTCTGGAGAAAGATTCATGAGATTTGGACCACTTGGACATTTCGTATCAAGCCTTTTTCAACTGTAGGTGGCAGACGTGCGCTAGTAAACAGCAGAAAAAGAAGCCCCTCCCTGCTTGTCCAGTGTGAACACCCGTTCAAGGATAAGCGTTTAGCACGTTAAAGAATGCGCGTCTAATGATATGAGCGTAACATAAGAGAAACGAAAAAACAAAAGTTAAACATACAAAACAGGAGGTGGTGCAATTAAACATTATTTATTCATTTGGTTTTAGGTATTTAGTTGGTTTTTTTATTCAAGTTTCAGTTTTACAATTTTATTTTAGAAATTGTTTCCTTTTGTGTTAAATATTTTTACTTTGAGCTGATCCTGCTTTGACCCCATATCGGGTCTTGGCATCAAGGAAGCAAAGCTCACTTGTGCTAACAGAGGAACGCTTATGTGTTTCAGGGTCAGGAAGACGGCCCTGCCCGTGAAGGTTTGGAGCTCTGCTCTGCAGTTCCACATGAGAGGAAAACCCAAAAGTGTCAGCGTGGAGACCAGACCGGGCCAGACCATCGCAGACTTCAAGAAGAATCGAAATGGCTTTGTGCTGCTGCTTCCCGCTAACTAACCCTCATGGCATCATCCTCATCCTCAGGAGATGAGATAGCATAGACGTATGGGGGGCAGGGTCATTTTTAGACCTGGATGCTCCTGGGGAGACTCTGGGTTCAGCTGCAAAACTTACTATTCATAATCTGCTGGCTTTCTTATGAAGATACTTTTGAAGTGGTGACTGAAGCAAATCAAAAGCACTTTTTTTCTGTCATGTCCAAATGTTTCAGATGTGTTTTCTGTGGAAAGAGGAAGAAAATGTGGAAAGATAATAAATTATTGAAAGTTGTGGGATAGACGCTGTTCCACAGATGACTGAGAAGAGTTTGGACTCCTGTGGGTTTGTGTGTGGACTCTTAAGCTACATTTACGCAGAGGATTTGACGTGCGTTCTAGAACATGGGTTCTAGCTCATGGTGTTCACACTGGACAATCAAGGAAGGCCTTCTTCTTTCTACTGTTTACTATCACATGTCCACCAAAGAGGTCTGATGGGAAATGCCACAGTGGTACAAATCTTGCTGCAGGCTTTTTCTTTCACAGCTCTATTCCGATATACAAAAAACTGAATGTCGTCTAATTTCCAGACAGACACAGACTGCAATTAAGAATTTCTCCTCCATGATCAATTTGGTCATTAAAAGGGACGCCTTCCATACGTGGCAAACAAATCTGAGTCCCTGATTGGTCAAAGTTTGACCTGGTTTAACTTTCAACGCGTGTTAAATAGCCACGTGTTTTGTACATAGAGCCCGAAAACTGTTGCAGAAGCTTCTATAGCAACATGTGAGCACAAGAGTTTTGAACGCGCGTTGCCGAGGGCCGTGTGATAAGGCCTTTTGATCTGAACAGATCCAGAGTGGACTCTGAACGGTAGCAGCATCCTGCCTCGTCCCTCTGGTGTCTCTGCAGCTGATTGGCTGCCTGATAAACCTAGAGCTTCTCAGCTTAGTCAGGAGCTGATCCAGCAGCGGTGTTCCTCCTGGAATAAACAGTTTGTGCTCCCCTTGGACTGTTGTGTTCCTCTGCTTCCTCTGTGGTCCCTCAGCTGCTCTGTACTGCATTATAGCTTCATTCTTTTTTTTTTTTTTTTGCATTCTTAGACCTGGAGGTTTTGCCATCCTGAGTTTTTATGATTCTGACACTTCATTCCAAACAGAGCTGCAACACAAAGCTCCTTTTTTCCATCATGAAAGTTTTCCTGCTGGTCTGAAATGAAGACGCCATGGAGATGAAGAACACGATAAGATCAGAGCTCTCAGCTCCTCCAGCTGTGATCACAACAAACACAGCAGGCAGAAGCAAATAAAATTACCTCGAAGCAGTGAATGACGCCGTTCATTTGTGTTTGTTAGTTGTGCAGACGTCATGACTTAATGATGCCCAGCAAACACGAAGCAACGTGACTGCAGAGCTAGGAAGCTTGAAACGGGCCGGCCTTCTTCCTTGTTGGAAGTCATTTATCCTCTGCGTCCTTTGCTGCATCTGCATGTCTGTTTCTGATGCATCTATTCAATCAGAACAGAGCCTCCCTAATAAGATCTAAGGATCTTCACACCCACAGTTTGACACATTCAAGCTTCACCGCAAATACAAAACTGCCTTCGGTTATAAATATCACCAATGATCTTCAGCAGGACAGGTGCTCTGAGGATGTCATCGCCCTCAAAATCTAATAACAGTTTTCCAACTTTCGGCAAGTGTTTCTCACGTCTGTGAGACATTTCTGTTCCAGTCTTGTCACTGATAAACTCTAGACAACTCTAGAAGAGTTTTGTCAAACAGGACGTTTAATTCAGCAACTGGAAACTAGATAAACAGAATTTTTTTCAGAGCTCCATAAGCATTTGTGGCCACAAGGAAGTAAAATTTGGATTACGAAAAGTACCTCCTTACAGCTTCCTGTCAGTTTACAAATCACATTTTAGGTGGCACCCTGTCCAGGGAAGAAAGTCTTCCCACTGGTGGAAGTTTGAGAGGCTGGAGATGAATTTACTGGTTATAAATGCCTGGTAGTCGTGCGGTATGATATATTTCTCTTAAAGATGACAGACTTTGTTTTGATGGAACTCTGTTGGACAGAATCTACAAAGTTGCAGATACAGTGTAGATCGGGCAACTATAAACACAACATGCACCTTGTTCATGATAGCATTGGAAAGTGGAAAAGTCTGGTGTGAGACACGGTTTCTACCTCCTGGTCAGTGTTCAAGTCACATGACCTAAAACGACTAATAGGACTTCGAAGTTCATAGTTAGTGTTAAGCTACGTTCAAGCGTTTTTCTCTATCGTTTCAAAAAGACATGGAATAGATTGTAGACGAATGTTAGGATGTAAAATAAATCTGTCTCCATCCTGTCGAAATTTCCACAATGCGACGTGAACTGATTAGAATGGGCCGCGCATCAACCCAATTTATGAGGTTTTACACATTAAGGGGAAGCTCCCTCACCTCAAATTTATCCTTCTATTAGACAGGGAAATGTGCAAATCCAGAAAACTTTTAAAGTATATCACAGTTAATAAAAACACCCTTAGGACACATTAGAGGACAAATATAATGTAAATATACTGTATCATATTTTTCTTTATTTTGAGGCACTGTTTCCCTTGACTGCAGGTCGCAGGTTCTTGTGTGCATCAGTAAACAGCAGATAAAATAAATGGATCTCAGGGACACAGAACTTCAGTGAGCGTTAATTGATTAGTGAATATGTTCTAAATATTTGTTTTAAATGTTTAAAACCCTGAGCTACTGTCACTGTTTAAAAGCAGAATATTCAGTGTGAGCCGCCCTCCAGGACAAAGCCCGTCAAATGACAGAACCCGAGCCATTTTGAAGCACGGTGGTACGAGATTGATGATTTGAGATTAACTAGGAGGCCAAAGAGCTTGAACAACCAAACTGTTTTTACTTTAAAAAAATAAAGCAACATGTTTTTTTTCAAGACCTCAAACAGGAGTAGCACAGTCTGCTCCTCCTCCTTTTGACGTCATGGTTCAAGCTGGGGACGCTCTTGTAACCTGTTTACATGCCACCACTATCCTGCTCTATATTGGACTAATCCTGTTTGTATTTTTAGAACTTCGGAAAACCAGGCTGAAGGTTTTCCAGAGAAAGCAGGATAAAAGTGCTTCTGATGGAAGCCAGACAGCAGTGTAAAGCTTTTGATGCGTCTTTGCATTTCGTCAACGACTTGACCAAAGTGCCCAGAAATGTTTTTTCCCCCCTGCAGTTTGGCCTCTTTGGTGAGTTATTATCGGTAAACCAACCCGAACATCAGCCTCGTGGGCGTTCTCCGTCTCTGCCAGCAGCCCCAGAGGTCAAACAGATTTAACTCTGAATCTAATTTATCTCTGATGGTCGCATCCATCTCTGTGACAGCAGGCTCCTCTGTAAAACGTGAAGGATTCTCTTTGCTAATCTGTAAAGGCTCCTCTCTGAGTGCCCCCCCCCCGCCCACTCCCACACCAGTCAATCAGAAACAGATTACAGACTAAAAATGACATTTATTTCAGTGTAATCCTTCAACCCAACTGCAGCAGTTTCTCCACATCAGGTGAGCGTCTGAAGAAGCTGATTTTTCTCTTTCTTGTTAACCTCCTTTGACAAAACTACGCTCACAAATCTAGTCAGCTGCATTCCCTTTGGTCTGCCTTCACTGCTCTGTCCAATCAGGACTCCTGCATGACTGATCTAGTATATTTTGTCCGGCATTTGTTGATGCAATTACTTAAAGAGCCACGCAATTCTATTACAAAAAGCACTGGCACCTAGTCTGATTCTCTGTGGAGATTAGCAGCCAGGATTTGGTAATGAGTCTGGGAGGATTTATCAGTGGGAATAAAATATGTGTCCCAGAGCTTCTGCGCCGTTTCCCCTTCCAATCCTCTCAGGCTGCAGAGCGGCCGCCCGTTTGGTGAGACTGCAGGTTTTCCAGCGGCCTCGTGGGGGTGGGAGTCACATGCGGGAGATTACAGTAACGTGAGGGGCAGATTGTTTTTTTTGTTGTTTTTTTAAGCTGCTCTGAAACAGCATTCCAGCATCCTGAATGAACGTCAGTGTTTAGGCCACAGTTCAGTCTCAAGTACATGAAACAAAAAAAACAAAATATTTGAGATAGGGACCCCCAGGTGCCTGAACTCACTGAACTATGTATGATATTTTCATAAATATGGTCAAATAATGTCCTTTAAATCACAAATAAAATTTTTAACTCCACCACTAATAAAGCTCAATCAAAAAGAAAACTAGTTAGCACTCTTGGGCTTGATATAGGACTGTGCAGTGCTGGTTATTTATCTGCAATGAAACAAAAAAAAAGAGGCACACTTAAAAGCCTATTGTGAATATGCTAATACTGCTAACAAACTGTTTTTTCTTACAGGGAATTAAGCATTTCGCAACTGTTTGTCAAACGTCTTCAGCACCATTGTCAATAGCTAGTGATGCCTGTCACAAAATAATCTGTTCTGGGCTTTTTTTTGCTACAGATATTTGACATTTTTGGGTCAGACCAGCTTTTCTAAATTTAATTGCAAAACATATCAGGATAATGATTTTGCCTGAAATCAGAAAAAGATATCTTTGTTAGGTCTGTATGATAAAGTCTTCAGGTGTACAGTTATGTTTAAAAGCTTTTGATTTCCTTTGTCTTCACTCCAGAGCACAATCCCACTTCTGACACCAATGTGGCAATCTTACAGAAAAATGGATTTGCCCGGAAATGATTTTTTTCCCCCTTATTTATCTTCTCCAGCCCAGAGATACACTGCACACTCTGTGTTACAACAGGTCAGGTTTCTTATTTGTTCGGGCTTTCTTAATATTAATACTGAAAGTCTCTTTCAGTGCCCTGTGTTCATTTATACATTCCCATTAACAAATAAAAATAGAAATGTGCTATCCAAAATGCACACAAATATTGAGAAAAAATACATATAGGTTAATTAGATTAGACATTAGATTAATTAAAGCGGCATTGTTGGCACTCTACTCCACCAGGCCGAATGCTTCCTACTTCTGCTCCCTCTGTGGCTCATTAGGTGTCAAAGACGTCGTTTATCAGACTGTCTAGCATCATGGTAACAGCTGGAAGCTGGTGTGGCTTTAATTCTACCCAGTATTACAAATGGCACTCTAGCCATATTTTTTATTTAAAATCATGACATTTTTGATGGGTAAATACGGGCCATACATAAACTGACATTTTTGTAAAATAAACTTTCATTTACAAAAATGGCAGTTTATGGCCCGTATTTACCCGTAAGGGCAGTTAACCACTAAGCAGAAACAGCTGTCTGCACATTGTGGCCGGGATCCTCCTAAAAAATAGGGTCTAAAGCCTGACCCTACTGGTGGAACTAGAGTAGACACACTACTCCTCCATGTTGACTTAAATGTTAGTTGAAGCAGTTTGAACATCTGGTAAGAAAGGCCATCTTGGCACCTCCCTAGATAGGTGTTTTGAGAATGTCCCACTGGTAGGAAGCTTCCTGGCAAAGCCTAGAAAGATTATATCCTCTTGGAAGGAGGAGCTGGAAGAGGTCCCAGTGGAAAGGGAGTTCCAGACATCCTTGCTGAGGCAGCAAACCAAACCAGAATACGGGGTGAACAGTTTGCCCTCTTTAGAAACTTGGCTTGGTGACGCTTTGAAAGTAAGTGTGACAGCAGGACGGTTGAATCCCAGAGGATCAATAAAAGCCTGGAAGGATGCAGCTTTCAAAGCTGACCACAAAAACCCAAACAAAGACTTGCAACATTTGATTTGTGTTCCAAGAAGACAATAAGAGAGGCCACCATCTGCAGCAACAGCTCTAATTCTTCTTCTCAAAAGCCTCGCTGGCTTCACCTCTCCTCCTTCTCTGCCCTGTCATGTACCCCACCCCAACCACTGACCCTTGCTTTGTCCAGCACCATATGGTTTGTGCCTCAGTGCCCTCCTACTTGTGTGTTGTGATTATAAAAAGGCCTCTCAATAACCAGTTTCCAATTCTATCAGACAGAGGGATCAGACGGTAACTCAGCTTCAGCAAGTAAGCAGCTTACTGAAAAGTCATTTCCAGTCTTGGTTTTATGCAGGAAGACATCTGCTTTTAGATAAAAGCAAAATAAAATGGAATTTCTGGCTTTAAAGCAGATTTACTCTTGAATATCAGTGTTAATAGGAATGACAACTTTACATTGTTGCCTTATTGATGCAAGTTTCATAGAAAATGATTTTTTTGTGTATTTTAATAGATTTTTTCGATGTTTTATGCAGAAAGGACTTAGACGAGCCCAAGGTGTAACATTGTGACTCAACGGACAATTAAGCTACGTTCACACTGGCCTTGCGTGTAAGCACCCACTTACATTGGAGAGTCTATGTAAACATGCGTTTCGGACTTCCATGTTCAAAACCCTCACGTTCACGCGTAGCTCAGCACTTTTTAAGTCAGTTTTTGGACTGCACTTACAAAATGTGCATTCATTAAACACGCATTGAAACTTAAACCAGGTCAAACTTTGACCAATCAGGGACTAGAATTTGGTAGCGACATATGAATGGAGCCCTTTTTAGCACTGAATTGCCAATCGTCTGAAAATTTATCATGGAGGAGAAATTGATTATTGCGGTTTTTGCCCGACCAGAATTCTGTCATATATCTGAATCTAATATATATAGGAATAGAGCTGAGAAAGAAAAAGCCTGTTTATTTTATATTCCAGGTTGGTAGGTGTGGAAGCTCATCTGAATTCTGGACAAATAAAAACTGTAACTATTAAAAATGGCCTTGTTTCAAAAAATATTCATTCAACTCTTTCAATGGTAAAATATTTTTGGATGAAGAAAAAATGTCTTAGTGGCCAGATTTTTTTCCTTACATTAAAAATTCTTGGTCAGACAATTTTACTTACCCCACTTGCAGATTTTTTTTTGCTTATGTAATGACATTTTTGTTAAATTTGAAGATTAAAAAAAAACTATTTCTAGGGGGCCTGTTTTTGCAGTGCAAAGCTGAGATAGAAGAGCAAGTTATTTATCACTTTTTAAACAAAAACTTAAAAAACTTTCACAGTCAAATAAATCTTTCATGCCCCCAATAACCCTTGTGCTATCCTAGGCACTTTAACATTGGGAGTTGGGTCATCTAGACCCACTAGTCAGTGCTCTGAACCTTTTTTCTTCAATGATTTTTGATCTTCACTGGTGTCCATGGATTACATGAAATCTTTCCACCTTTATCCACCTTTGTCATGGTAGGGAGAACACGTCAGTGTAATGGTGGGGTCATCTAAGGTAGCACAAGGGTTAATCCTAAAAAATTGTTGCATCTTTCATTAAAAGTTTAGTTTGGTAAATAAACAAAAACTGCAAGTCTGGATTTCAGCTTCATACTTTATTAAATAATCAATAAAGTAAACAACAAATCATAAAAAAAGAAACAACGTATGACAAAAATGAAATTTTTTCAAGTTTTTCCATCAACAGTGTTTTCACTTTCACTTCGTATAGGTGGGATGTAAGAGTGGTGCAGGCTAGGTGATGGGAGGAGCTGGAGCCTCCTGCATTAATGCAAAAAGAAACATTTAACTTTTTAAAATGATCCATCTTTGCAGAGTCCTTTCTAAACGGAGGGATTTGACTCTGTAAGAGCTTTTATCAAAGGACAAGACAGATTTTTGTGTCTATTATCATGTTACACTTGAGACCATCTTAAAGATGAAAGTGAAGCTGCATCATATCTAGGTTAAATTTGCAACAGAAACCAATAAGCATGTATAAAAAAATAAGACAGAAGCAGGAAATTTAAAAAAAATCTCTAAACTATGGGGCTGGCATGCACACTATTACACGGCAATGCTACAGCTTCCTCCTTATTCTGAGCTCATTTTTACAGAAACACATTTTTACATTGTCAGTTCAACTACAGCAGCATCCAGAATGACACAACTCACAGAGCTGTGCACTCGCAGGGTCAGTGGTTCACTTTTTGTCTTAGTTTTTTGATCCACAGATCCCAGAAAAACCCCAGTGAAGATGAAAAATCTTCATACAGAGCTCCAACCCAGACGAGTCCGTCCATAAACTTCAGAACGTTCCTGGCCTCCTTTTGAAAAAGCCTGAAGCGTCTTCATGGAAAGAAATAGCATGAACTCTTTAAATTTTGATTTCCGTGAGCCCACCATCAGAGTTTGAGGAGCTGGAGCAGCTCAGGGTCCATCCTGGTCTCACATGCCCTCTGCGGTAAGTCTCTGAAGATTCTGCGGCGTCTGTCGGAGCTGCCGCCAAGCCTCTCCGCTCCAGGAACAGGTTTGATTGGACAGTCGAGTGACATCACACCCCTGATCACAGATGTAACTTTGGAGGAGGGGGGAGCAGTCGCTGCCTTTAACTTTGACCCACATTCACTCAAAAACACAGCAAACAATTTTGCCTCCTGGAGGGTGACAGATCCTATGAAGCAGGCAGTGAACAACAGCTGAGTGTTTGAAAACGAGAAGGGTGGGTATGTGTGTGTGTGTGTGTGTGTGTGAATACACAGGCATCCTTGTGGGGGCTGAGCGCAACGATGAGCAACATGGCCGCCGAGAAAGCTGAGCATCGCTCACTCATGACTCAATGCCAGCACCCTCCACAGAGGCAGGTGCCAGCTCAGAACACATCCCCAGGGTTGGGGGGTTGATTCCCTCGCTGATGTAAACTGCAGGGCAACTCCACAGAGTTTATTCTGTGTGACAGGGTGGAAAGATCCAAGGCCCCTTTGCCAGTTAAGACCTACAGCTTGAGGGGCACTGTTACCCCCCACCCCACTGCCGCCACCACCACACCATAAAGCCCTGCTCCACCGAAGGTGGTTTCAGCTGTGCTATAAACATAAATCTGAACAGACTGACGGAACTGGGAGGAAATCAACACAGTACAGGCAGCTGACTCCCGCTGATTTTCAAAATAAACTCCACCAGCAAATGGTGACTCATTCTGAAGGGCCCATAGTCCAGCTTCTCAGGGGGTCTGGTCTCCACTGGATCGGGGTTCATTTGTTTTCAAAAGAGTTTAGTTCAATGATTCTGTTTCTGAACAGAGAAACCTTAAGGTCAGAGAGAAACTTCAGCCCAAGAGCTGTTTGCAATATTCAAACTTACCAGATCAGATTGTTTTATCACATTTTCCGCACTACTGTATAAGGCTCAATTCTTTTCAAAAAATAAAAATGAACCTTATAATCAAAACTATATAAGGATTATTTTTTATATATGGATTAATACACATGGTTGGGTGTTTTTGTGAATACGCTAATGCGGCTAACCTGTAGCGGTGTCAGACAGCGTTTTTACGTGTTACTAACACATAAAGTTACATGTATTGGTAATAGGCTATCATGTACCGTGTTACATGCTAGTTCGGCAGTTCCTGTAAATGCAGTTAATGTGGAGAACAAATGTCACACAGCTAAAGTGACTTTACCTTTAATAATGTCTGACTGAATGACAGACTTTGACTCTTTTGTCTCGCTTAATGGGCCTTATAGTTTGGTGCGCCCTGACATAACATTTGAAATAGACTATTCATTGATGTGCGCCTCATAATCAAGTGGGTCCTATAGTGCAGAAAATATGGTATATTTTCTAAAATTCTTTTTGATCAGGACCACTGAAGTCCTGAATTGAAATACTTCAAACTGCAGTCAATAGTCGTCAAAATAAAGGTCCTTGAACGCAACACAAAGTTTAATCTTCGATGTACAAACTGCAGCTGTCATTGACTCAAACAAAAAAGCGGAAGGCTATTGATAAAAATCGTGGTTTATGTGTTTGTTAATCCATCAGTGATTCAGCTTTTAGCTTCCACTTCCATTTTCTACCCAAAATGTCAAACATTGCTCATTTTTAAAAAACCTTTTACGGGGAAATATAAAAATGTTTGAGATCAAAGGGTCTTTCTTTAAAGATGCAGCAGCAGGAATAAGTCTGGAGCTGGAACTTTTCAAAAAGAAAACTTCACAAGTTCTTCTTTGATGGCCCGGATGGACCTTCAGGAATAGTTGGACAGAACGCTCTAAACTCGGTTCTCCGATGTTCTCCTGTCCTGAAGGAATGGATTAAGGAAGCAATGGTGTGTCCTTATCATTATGCTTAAGAGCTACTGGATTATTTCATTAAACTATCACTTAGAAATTGGTTTCTTCTCAACTATGAGAGAAGTATAAATAAAATAACAAAAATATTAATATGTATTAATAAAAAATAATTTTCTATGTAACGCACAACCTTCAAATTTTACGTTTGTCTCACTGCGCTGCAAATAATTTAGAACTTAAAAATATTTAAAGTAGCAAAGTTCCCTCTTGTCATCTTAGTTTTTTAACTCACCTAAACTATTTTCAGTTTAAAGTGAGAAAAATGTGGGGAGGTTGGCACAGTAAGAGCCCATTCACACGTTTATTCCTGGTTTGATCCACACCTGACTTCATTTCCCATGCTGGCAGGTGTGGAAGCTCATCTGAATGCTGGTGTGGTTCACTTCAGTGTGAACGCAAACAAAGACCTTCTTCATACTACAGAGAGGAGGAGGAGGGCCCAGCGTGGAAAATTATATAAGAGCTGTTAATCACATATTTATAAACTCTGATAAACAGCCAACATTAGAGAGACATTAGAAAAGCAAAAGCGTTGATCATGTCAGAGGCCTGAGCTGCATGATTTTTCCCGGTGGTTCCAGTTTTCGGTTCCTTTCTGAGTTTTTGTGTGAAACCAAACCAGATGAAAGGAAGGACAGTTATCAGCGATTCTGCCATTGGATTTGGGACTCATTCCAGAGAAAAGAAGACTGTAAACACTCCCTGTGGATTTTAAACACGAAACTGTCTGGAAAAATGTTCCTAGATATTGTTTTACCTCAAATGTGTGTCTCCAATTGAAAGACTTCAAAGTAAAAATCTGAACCACAAGAGCGCCACTTGCAAATCTTATTAAATGAAGATCCATGTTAGTTATTCTGAAAATTCTGCCTGTTCAACTGTGGTCAGACAGGATATTTTTTTAATTTTTGGGCAGAAATGTTTCATCTATAATTCTACTTTTCTTTCCTTTTTCCCAGAATAGACTTTCTTTTATCAGATGTGTCATCAAACTGCTAAGTTTTAAGACAATAAACAATAACTTGACTTTTTCAAATGTCCCCATCTGGCATTTGGAAGCTAGTTTGCTATGGAGAAAAACTATATCTGCTCCCACTTTGACTCGTCAGAAACAACCAAAGACAGAAATTTACAGACTGTCCCTAAAAGCCTCTCGGTGGCAGCAAGAAGGGCAACGCTTGTTTGTCATTTTCAAGGCCTGAACACCAACTTCCCACCACTGTCCTGCATGCAGACTGGCCCCGGAGGTGGGGGCAGAAGCTGAGAGTGGGGAGGGGTTCTGCTGATAATCCAATAATCCCATTACCAATGAGTGTGTGTGTGTGTGTGTGTGTGTGTGTGTATGTGTGTGTTGTGGACATGTTGCAGGAAACAAAGGAGGGGGGGGTAAACAGCTGATGACCCTGGCTGCCTGCCACCACTGTGCACACAGACACACTGATCGACTCTCACGGCACAGAAACATTACCCCACCCACACAAACCGACACGCACACATGCACCCACACACCAACACACACACACAAAGGCCCCTGCACATGCGACCTGTGTGGTTTGCCATCCCTCGGAAGCTGCAGCTGCTCCCGTCTTTCAGTAAAGAGTCCAGAAGTCAGACTTCTCTGGTTTCTGAAGAAAAAATCTGCTTCCTGCAGCAGCTGAGACGACTTAGACCAAAACCTGGCATGGCGGCCGGGGGCCTAAGGGGACAGGTGGACCAAATGGTTACCCGTTTGATGTGAACTCACTTTGGACACAACGTCAGAAATACAAATAAGTTCCCAGAAATTGAACATGAAGAATGTCCAATCAGGAGCCTGGAGAAGAATCTGCAGGCAAACATGGTGGTGGAGGGGTCAGAAGACACCAACTCATCGATCCAGAACCCGGCTGTAGTCCTGAGGGCCACAGCCGCCTTCGCTTTTGAGTTCAGCAAAGACTTGAGTAAAGAAGTGCGGGTCGGCGTTGATGCGCAGCATCTTGGCGCTAGTGGCGTTGATGATGGCGAGGCAGCGGTCCCAGAAAGCCTCCTTTCCCGCCTCCACCAGAAAGGGCTTAAGCGGATATGAGATCTCGTTGCCCATGTATGAGTAGGACAGGTAGAGGCAGGTGAGCAGGATGGCCTGCAGTTCGTGCACCGACGCCACCACATCCCCGTCCACTACGTCGCGGCACAACATGTAGACAAAGACCACGTTGGCCGGTGTGACAAAGGCCTGGTCCTGCCAGCCCTGCAGCAGCAGCGAGCGGTCCACGGCGCGCAGCCACAGCACTGGGTCAGCCGGAGACAGATGCTTGAGACGGTAGCAGCGGCAGCACAAAAACTCACCCAGGCAGCGCAGGAGTTCACTGGTGGAGGCCTGTACGATGACACGCTTTGGGGAGGAGCTTCCCTGTGGAACCTTCTTCACGGAGGACAGCTGATGGGATCTGCCGTGGCCGTAGGCGGGCCCCTGACCCAGTCCGAGCCCATATCCGAGCCCCAGACCCAGTCCTGCTGGGCCCTCATAGTTGGAAAGGTTGGCACAGGACAGAGACTTTTTGACATTCTCGCGGTTCAGGTGCAACAGCGGGTCTTTCTGGTAGATGTTGTTGTTGTTGTTCAGAGAGTCTGCAAGAGCCACCGGTCCGCTGGAGCCCTTCTTGGAGTGGCCACCCTTCTTCTTGGTGGAGGCCACCAATCGCTTCCAATTGAGCGCCGGCAGGAAAATGGACTGGCCTCTCTTCAGGCTGCGGTCCTTCTGGGTGTTCAGGGAGCGGCTGCTCAGGCTGGGGTAGTGGCTGAGCGAGCCCGGGTGGTGGTGGTCGTAATAGCCTGGTTTACGGGCCCCCGGCGACAGCGACAGCACGGTCCCCATGGTGATGCAGAGCTGGCAGTTTCACGAGAAAAACACGTCGACTGTTTACTTCTCCGAATTCAGAAGACAGGAGATGACATGACGGGCTGATGGAGACACAAGTGAAGACTTAAGTTTATCCTCCACTATAACCAGCGAATACATTTTTTAAGATAATCATTTTCAAAGTATTATCTTGAGACATTTGATGCTTCTGACACAGAATATACAAAAATAGTCTCCCAAAAATTTTTTTTTAAAACAATGACAAAAACTTGCAAATATTTCTTAAATAAAACGTTTAGATCCAGAACTGGAAAACACTGCCCAGAAATGGATTAAATTGATCATTAAAGATTAATTTCCTTAAAAAAAAACTGTATCTGTTTTTAATCAATTATGGGCAGAAATTTTCAAGAATAATGAGAAAATCTGGATAAAACAACGACTAGATATTTTTAAAAACTAGTAATGTCTTAGATAAATGGCTTCTTCCACTCGTTGATTTTTTTCAGAAGGGCATTAAAGTCTCGCGCACAAGCGCACGCGCTAAATTTGTTTTGTCTTATGCCAAATAAACAGCTTAACGTGACCTCACCTGTACCGTCTTTTCCCGGCAAATATTAAGAATAATAGGGAGATGAAGATCAAACAAGCGCGCGGATCAGAGCGTCGGTATGGAGCGGCACCTCTCCAGCTGCCGCGCGACACTCATCTTGAGCCTTAGTGCAGCGCGGCACGCGCGCGTGACCTGCGCGGTAACTCCATATCTGAACTCCGAGCTTTCGCTTCAAAGCTGTTCTCCCATCTCCTCTCCAACGCGCACGAGAGCATAGAATAGAAGCTCTTCTTCCTCGCGCTGCACTCCGGGAAGCACGCGCTCGCAGCATCAGCGGTTGAATGAGCGCCGCTCACACGCGCCGCTCAGACCCCTGAGCGCGAGCTCATTCAGCAGCCAGTAAGCTCACGGATCCTTCACAGCGTGACACCGCCTCCCGTGCAGACAGAGGCTCCTCCCACCACACGCGCAGATAGAGACACAATTTTTTTCTACAAATATCAACAAAACAAAAATAAAAAGCATTTTACGGAAAGATTCTGTTAAAGTCCTGCAAATAAAGTAACTACAACATTTAAAGCAAAATGTACACAAAGAGTCACAATAAAGGTGGAAAAACAAGTCGACCAACTGAAAAAAAACCTTGTTTTTATGGCAAAAAAAATTATATATATATACACACACATATATGTTTATATTTATCATATTGTTTCATCAAAATCTGACTAATAAAATAAAATGAAATGTATAGGTCTAAATCACAGATATCAAACTCCAGACCTTGTTTTCAACCAACGTGCCATTGAAGCTCTTTATTGGCTAAACACACCTGATCAGGTAACCAGCAGCAGATGAGGCAGGACTTCTTTAAAATCATCAGGGTGCCAGTCGTTGAGGCTTGGAGTCTTCACACCAGGCTTGGAGACACGCTTTCAAATGACCGCTTCCAATAGAAGTATATATAAATGCATGTTTTCAGCTTACGCGTTCAAAATTATCGTGTTCACAGGTTTTTAAGTCCATATGCGGGATCTACGTGCAAAGCGTGGCCATTAAACACGTGTTGACAGTTAAACCAGTTAAACTTTGACCAACCATGGACACAGATTTTGTAGTGACGTGTGGGTAGTGTCATTTTGAAAACACGGAATTGCCAACCATTTGAAAGTCAATCTTAAAGAAGCAATTAATAAGTGCGGTTTGTGCCCAACTGGAATTATATGACACCAAGTTGGAAAACTATAGAGCTGTGAGAGAAAAAGACTTGTGAAAATTGCACCGCTTCAACATTTCGAGCAAGCCTCTTCCAACTGTGAGTTCATGCTCTAGTATCGGGTATAGCGACAGTCTGGGTCGAACATCATATGTTAAAAGTGTGTTAAAAGCCCAGCATTTGGCGCATTTTCCTGAAAGTACATAGCTTTAGGGCCCCGCTCTAAATGTATGGGATCTTTGTCAGCATGCTTTCCAGTAACAGTTTGGATCTCATCCTCTGAACTGATAGTGTTTACACTGGTCAGAACCTTCAGCGTCTTTGAGTTCAACATGATCAGAACCAGGAAGAAGCAGCTGGCCAAGGAGTCATACAGCCAGATGGAACTCTGCTCCAGGAACAACATGAACCAGGATGAACATCAAGGAGACTGTGCAGGAGTTGTCCTCTCAAGTGAAACTTAAACACCTGGAAAGCGGCTGTAGGCGTTGAGGTGAAAGTTGAAGTGAGAGGAGTTTACTACAAGTCAGCCTGAGTAAGCTCTCCTCACATGGTCTTAGGTCAGCCCTGATTATGCAACTGTCGCCATGACTGCATCCTGGACTGTGGGTCATGCAGCAGCCCGAGCTGTGAAGCATAAGAGGATCAGATCATTTGGAAAGATGTCTATCAATTAGCTGATCACTTCCTTCAGGCTGGTTTCAATGCTAAGAACTGATCTCAGTAGGGAAAATACACACACACATACACCACACACATATATGTGTGTGTGTGTGTATATATATATATATACATACATACATACATACACACATACACACATACACACACACACACACACACACACACACACACACACACACACACACACGTGCATAGCCAGTTATCCGATACCCTGCAGGAATAATAAGATGACCAAAGGAAGACATACAGACCACGGATGTTAAAACACGAAAGCTCCTCATCATACATGGAGGGTTCCATCCCAAATCCAGCACCCTGAGACTATATGCTTGCCGCAAGAAGGAGGCTGAGGACTAGTGAGCGTAGAAGCCACTATCCAGGATGAAATATCCAAGATGCATGAGTACATCAAGCTCAAGGCCCCAACTGACAGTGTGCTCAGTGAATGTCTCAGGCAATGGAGAGCAGAGGATATAGTGGAGGACAGATCCTCATGGGAGAACTGCATGGGATGTACCACCGGACATTAACTGAAGTGGCTGATATCAAGAAGTCCTACCAATGGCTAGAAAGGGCTGGCCTACAGGACAGCACTGACGCACTCATCCTGGCAGCTCAGGAACAAGCCCTGAGCACCAGAGGGGACAGGTTGGTGAAGGTGAAGGTGTCAGTGGTGCCTGTGGTGATTGGAGCACTCGGGGTAGTTACACCCCAAGCTGGAGGAGTGGCTACAACAGATACCTGGAAGAACTTCAGACCTCTCAGTCCAGAAAAGCGCAGTGATAGGAACAGCTAAGATACTGCGCAGGACCCTCAAGCTCCCAGGCCTCTGGTAGAGGACCCGAGCTTGGAGGAGAAACCACCCGCGGAGGGTAAGAGGGCCTTGATTTATTCTTACTTAGCTTATCTTAATGCTGTAATTACAATTTTATCAAAAATGAGGATAGAAAATGATCTACATGTCAGGAAATGGGGGTGGAGGACCCAAAATGCAGGAGACCAGGCTTGGTGACAGAAAATAAAATATTTAATAACCAAACTTAAAAAATGACAAACCTATGGGGAGAAACAAAACAGTGACCCAAAAGAGCAGATGAACGGACAAGGATGAACAGAAACCAAGACACTTAAATAGGCTGAGGGTAATCAACTGAACTGAAGACAGCTGTGGATCATGAACCTGAAACTGGAGTGACCGACAAAAAGAAAAACAGAAAACATGACCAAGAACAATGCACCACAGAATCCTTACACTACAGGCCACAGGTTCTTCCCGATGAGGCTGCAGAGTTGAAACAAAGCTGACACCTTCGACAGGCTTTCGAGTTATCTGAAAATGAGGAGAGTCCACCGTCGGGGCAACAGCACTCATCTGCAAGTGAACAGACACCCTACAGATGATCAAAGATCTGGTTCCACCTTTGTTCTAGACCAGGACTGGAACCTAAATGGGTCAAACCTGCAGAGGGGGAATTAACGCCTTTTTTTATTTTTTTTGGGAGTTGACTGAGAAATCTTGGAGATCTGGCTTGGTGTCAAATAATTCCAGGCGAACACAAACCACAATAATTATATTCTCCTTATTGATCAATTTTCAAATGGTTGGCACTTCTGTGAATTAAAAGGGATGTCATCCATACATCACTACCAAATCTGATTCCCTGATTAGTCAAAGTTTGACCTGGTTAACCTTCAAAATTCTTTGAACGGATGCACAGTTTGTACTTAAAGCCTGAAAATGGTCGTAAAAATTGCAGCTTGAACGCGCGTTGCTGAAGGATGTGTGAATGTAGTTTTATACATCTACAGGTTGATATCCATTTATGTTTAGTTCTCCAAAATAATTCTGTTGACCCTCCACCACCACCACCACACACAAAACACCCACTCATCTTCTTGGCAGCAAAGCTCAGTTCACGCCTCTTTCTGGGTTATTCTGCTTCTCAGGGATTCCTGGAGAGCAAGGATTGCAGAAAACTAGGGATTTAGCAATCGGCTGCTGTGAAGATCTGGCAGATTTAGTGGAAAAGTCTTATTTTTAAAGGTTAAATTTTTTTTGGTAGGCTTTTATTGACTTCCACCCAAATCCAAACAACCTGCTTTTAAACTTCCTTTATTCCTGAAAAGCTTTTTCAGTTGAAACTCGCTCAATATTTGATCTGCTCCTCTTCTAATCCCTCAAGAATCCTTTTAGTCTTTCTCCTTCCCTGCTTTAGTCCAGACGTAAACAACCTCTGGATCTGCATGCCTTGCTGAGATGACTGACACATTCACACACACTGATTTCAGAGAACTGATGCAACAAATTCCAAATTCAATGGAACGTTTTAGTTCTGAAGACCTTGTTTTTTTACAGAAGGAAACTAAACTGCTCTGTTGCAAAGTCTGGCTGCAGGACTCTGAGGAGAGCGTCATCTGCATAAGTAGAGATGTTCTTTGCAAATGTGATCTGCTATCACACAACTGCCAGATAATCACATGACTCCCATAAATCAAATTTAATCAAATAAATAAGGTGCATTTTATAAATTAGGGAGCTGAGCTGTTGAGGCTCTGAGGATCTACTTCTTCTCAGTCACATTAGGTAGGTGTTGGTAAATCCTGACCGGCACAAAGAGAAACATCCACAGCATCTATGCCTGTTTTCTCTGCCTCTCATAGTTAATGGAGTCATCAGACCTCCTCACTTGGTGGGTGCAGAGGTCAGGCGTTCTCATTGTAACTGAAGAAGCAAAGGCGTTTTCTGGTGCGTCCAGTACCCCTCTAGTTCTGATACCGATCCGCTCAGCTGCTCCTCTCAGTGTGGATGTCATCTCTGTGATCCTTTTGGACAAAAGTGGAAGAAGAGGTTCTTTAGTGCAAACTTTAGTCAAACAAGTCACCTCAAGTGGATATGTGGAAGGGATCAAAGCTGACCTAAAACCAGAGGAGGATTCCAAAATGTCAGAGGTGTAGGAATCTTTTTCTTTAAGAGTAGAAAGAGGCAGAGAAGTGAAACCAAAAGTAGAGAAGAAAATAAAAAAACAAAAAAGAGAGACATGGGGAGATCAATCACCCCAGACACCCCTTGTTCATGATTCCAGGGTCGGATACAGATTGGCAGCCAGTCATTTATCCACTCTGAGGGAAAGAGAGAAGTGACATCACAAGAGCCCTGTGGGCCCAACCTGGACAGAGAGCTTCCACTCTGGAAAAGCAGAGCCCAGAGGAGCCCCCACTTGGGTAAAATCAAAAGATGTAAAATAGAGGCTTTATACATTAAGGACGGAGCAGAACCCCATAGAATCACTAGAACATTTGTTTAAAGACAAAAAATATGCTGATACAATGACGTATTCATGAACAAGAAGGAAAGCAGAAACAGATCTGGACTGTCAAAACCACTTCCTTTTGAAACTGAGTTTGGAGTTTAAAAATAGAGCACAGCAGAAAGCAGTGTAGCTGGAGTGCACATCGACAAACCATCGGCGGTGCCTGGCAGCTCACACACAGGCCGATGCTGAGAGCAACAATGGCTCTGCTTGTGAGCGCCGAGCACCCCAATGAAAAGTCCCCACAATCCTCCCCGTTTAAAGTCCAGGCTGTGAGTTTAATTTGTCCTGCAAAGACTAGTCTTTATTTTCTGTTTTCCTTTAAGTTTTATGAGGCAGCTGATAAACACACACACACATGTGCACACACACACACACGCGTCCTGGTTTTCTCCAACAGCTGCAAGACTTTGAGCTTCTCCTGCACAGCTGACCCGGATACGCCGGCGGCTATGAAAAGAGCTGTTGTTGACCACTGCTGACCCCCGCCCCTCCCACCCTAATCATCCCTGTGCACTTACTTGCACACACGTGCACAACATCACTTCCCAGCTCCAGATAGGAGGGCGGCAAAGCAGTGTCAACGGGTGGGGTCACTCTAATCCCGGCAAGGACATTTTATTCTCTCAGATTAAAGCTGGGTGGACTTTTTTGTTTTTGTTTGATATAGACTTTTTACTGAAAGTGGTCGATTGAACACGCATTTCCAAGGGTGGTGTGAACGTAGCTTAAGAGTGATACTGCTCCTCAGGCTTCATCCAGACTGACCATTCATAACAAGCTTCTACTGTATATAAAATGTAAATGTCTCAGCTTCTTATCACCTGCAGCCCAATATCTATGTTTTTCATTTCTTCCAGAACCTGACATTTAAAAACCTCATCTGGCCTCCGTCATTCTGAATCTCAAGGGATGAGTTGGAAGTGACGGGCAAAGCAGGACTGCTGCTTTGTAGGAAAGGAGAACAAATAAAGCAGGGCGCAAAGTAAAAGTGATGAGGAAGAGGAGGAGGATGCGAAGGAGGGCAGCACAATGAGGACACACTGAGTGGCAAAGAGGGATGAAGAACCGCAGTTTCACCTGATGCCACATCTGTTTGTCTGACTTGTCCAGACGATGTAATCTCCCTCCCAGACACCTGCAGACCATACTGAGGGAACAGGCGTGTTTGCAGATTGAGAGAGACCTAACACTGCAAAAACGTTTAATACTACCAGAAATATTCAAGCACATTCTAGTCAAATTAATTTATCACACTGAATGTAAGATTAGATATTAAGATGATGCAACTTAATTTAAATTATACATCCAAAACAAAGTGAATTCTTAAGATCAGCAAAAAAAATCTATCTATCTATCTATCTATCTATCTATCTATCTATCTATCTATCTATCTATCTATCTATCCATCCATCCATCCATCCATCCATCCATCCATCCATCCATCCCAAGGCCAGTTAGTTGAGGAGTTCCAGATTACAGTTCATGGGACTCCTGAGTGACAAGCTATTATCAATCCACCCCAAATCAGCAATACTGCAAACATTATGCCCTACAAGACCAACCATAGTGGAAAAAATATATAAAAAAAACTACTTTTGTCCCAAATGTGTATTTTCTCCCTCTGCCATCACATTTGTAGATGTTATGCTAATAAAAAGAGTGTAGACTGCCACCTACTGTACGGGGGGAAAAAGTCACACCCATGGCGGGACTGATCATCATCGATAATTTGAAAACAGAAAAGTTTACCTCAGATGGCCTTTGTCAACCTACTTTCACAAAATATTACTTTTTAAGGCCAGAAGCTCAAACATTTCTGATTTGTAGTGAGTTTGCATAATTTTGGAGGGCTTTAATGGACTTTTGTACATTTTATCCGCAATGTTTGCACTTTAAAATTAGATCATTTTCATGTTTTTTATTAATCAAGCTGATCTAAAAATGTCACTGTTTAGTTGCTGCTATGCTTTCTGTTATATTGAAACTTATGAGTTTTTTTATTTTATTTCCAGCTTTACAACTTAAACATTTAACCATTTTGGTCTCAGTTTTGACCCCTGAGGGACTCCAGAGTTAATATTCCAATTTAAAGAAAATCTGTTTTTTACACAAAACCCCATGATGAAAATAAGGAGATTTTGGGCATCAAAGAGCTTTCAAAATGTGCAGTTTATTTTAACTCAAGAAGAGGTTGACCTAGGAGTGGTCACAATTCATATGAAGACCACAGCTTTTTCATGAAACCCAAATGTCCCACTTCTGCAGAACAATCCAGAACAGAGCAGCAGTTTTTGCACTTTATTGAGGTGTTTCTTAGGGCTCCATTCTGGGCTGCATACTTTTGCTTCATGAAACAGTGTCATCCTCCTCACAGAGTCCAGAGCTTTGTGCTCTAAATGTTTCATTAAAAGTCCATCAGTTTTTTATGTGAATGTTTTGCCCTGCAGAGTAGAAAGCTGGCTATGGCTATGCCATTATGCTCGTGCTGAACTCGTCCGGAAGCAGAAGCCTAATAAAGAGCTGTTTGGAGCGTCCTTTTGGCCATTACAATTACTTTAAATAAATGTCTACAAAGAATATATATAATAATGATATACACATTTTAATGAAATTCATAAACTGTGCAGCTGAACTGTCTGAATGCGCTAATGAAGATCTACTGCACTCTAGTGGATAAATTTGCTTCATCCAAGCAGGACTTTACAGTTTTTCTCAGTCACTTTAGTACAATTCTCAGATCAGAATGAAATTCCCAAAACTATTTGTTCAATCTTCACATCATGATGTCACTTGTGCACATCATATAAGCATTTTCTCACTTTTTTGAACAAGTTGCAATTGCTTTGATACATCAATGCAAATGATTATGTCCAATTCTCTGCTCTTTCCTACATTATCAATTGTTTATGTCATGTTCATCAAAATGTATTATATAGTTCACTGTGCAATAGTCTTACTTATCAAAACACCTAGTCTATTAGTTCATCGTATAAGTCATTAACTGCAAAATGGTTGACTAAGTTGTCATAAAGGGACAAACATATTTCGCTGCATTGCAAAAGAGGATATTCGCTGTGATGTGGATGAGAATTTGTCGCCTTACATACAGGAACGAAGGACCACACCAATTCCTACTGCACTGCCTGTACTGTTGTCCAGAATATTGTCCTATCTTTTTTTTTTACCTTTGTGTTACTGTTTGCAGTGGGTTTTTTCTATGTTGGTATGACATGGTCTGTCAACAAATTACAATATGAACAATAAAAGTGTAAATGTGAATCTTGTCCAGTCTCTTGCAATCAAACAAAAAAGGTGTAACTTACATTTTACAATAATTGTCATCAAAACTTTAGCCATAGTTTACATCAGAACCTCCCTCTATAGTACACAGTTATATTGACAACATGACTAAGTAACTTGACTGTCTTGTTCGTAGACAATGACACAAGGACCTGACATCCTGATGGCACTGACATGTTCAATGACATAAAGACTTAGTTTTGAGAGATGAACTAAAGATTTTGAGCAAGTTACAGGCTTTTGCAAGAAATCCATAGTGTTTTGCTGTTTGTACAAATTGTTTTGAGAAATGCACACACGAATTTGCAAACTTCAATTCTGATCTGAGAATTGTACTAAAGCGACTGAGAAAAACTGTAACAGGAATAATCATCCAGGTTAGTGTAATAGTAATGTGTTGTTGTTGCGCCTGTCGCTCTGATAGCAGCCACTAGATGACAGCAACGTCTCATTTTTTAAAATCTCTATCATTTTTGTTTTCCTTGAAACAGAAACCTGTTCTGGCATGGCCTGTTCACTCATATTCATTTAAAGGAAAAAAAAAAGAGGGATTAAAACAATAAAAAAAAACAGGCAACTTCATTTTTATGTGTGTGGTTGTATGTGTAGAGGGGGCAGTTTGTCTTTAGAAATATTTTTCTTTCCAAACACATTCTATATTGAGCATTATGGGTGATATTGAAAAACTTTCATTTTTATCTGTTTTATAGTTTTTTTTAATTATAAGAGTTTTTAAAGTAAATGTTTCTGTACAGCAGATGGACAGAAATGTCATTTTTGGATAGATTCTGAATCTGGATAAGCAGTAAAGAGAAAATAGACTCAAATAATCAAGTACTCCAACATCTGCTGATCTGCTGCCATGACAATCAGGATCCTGATAACATTTTATTAATACAAATAAAATAAATCATGTTTATGTTAGTTATGTTGCATTTATGTGAGCTGGGAATTCCTATTAGAATATATTAATTGATATTTTTCAAAATCAAGTCTCAAATAAACCTTCAAGTTTCCCTTTTGTTTCATTTAAAAAGTCAACAACATTTTCCTTTAAGCTTCTACAAATTAATACAGAAATTCTTTCCATTCACACACCATTCAGACTTAAACACGGTTTAAAAAGGTCCAAAAGTAGCAATAAAATGAGCCGTTTGTACTAGTTAGTAGCTGCAGTTGAGAATTATGCTGGATTATCTGGACCTGAAACATTAGGAACAAAAATCTTATTCTGTTGATGTCTGGCCCTAATATAATATATAATATAGAAAAGAACTTCAGCGGAAAAAGAGCTAGAAAAACACCCAAACATTGAAGACTTAGGAGCAGCTCCTTGAATGCAGACACTAATAAACGAGTGCAGACAGCTTTGACAGACTCCAGGTGAATTACAGAAGGCTCGTGTGGGAGGAGCCACAACCAACCTGTACAGAAACCAAAACAAAGAATCCAAAAACCACTAAAATCACAAAGAGAAAATACTTAACTGCCAAAAATAAAACAAAATCCAGTTTCATTTAATTTGACACCTGAGGAATCTAAAATTCTTAATATCTGGGAGCAATATTTTGTATTTTTCACAAATCTTCCCTAATACAACAATCTGATCTTTAATTTAAAAAAAAAAGTTAGTTTTGGATTTATGAGTTATTTGGATCTGTGAACTCACAGATGAGAGTTTTGAATTCACAACTCTGCTGTGAACGTTCAAACCAAAAAAAAGTTAATTTTTTAAAGAGCTTATTAGACTTTATTGTACTTAAAGTTTCCTGTAGAAACTGAATTCTTTCAGGAATCAAACATTTTCTGGATTCCCGGACGCGTGGCGTTCTAAACGTTTATGCGTCTGTCTTCCTGCTTCTCTTTGTCCTTCATTCTATGGGGGTCCGGGGTCAAACCTGTTAACCTCTCCATTCAGGATCATTTCATCAGCACACAAATGAACTCCCTGATCCCCCCTAGGCAGAGCGAAGCTTTCATCGCCGGGCAAACATTGGATCTGGCAGCAGGTCGGCTCCCATCAGCTCCACTGGTTTTACCCCATCACTGCTCTGCAGCAGGGATGGTGGCGGCATGAAGATGAGGCGAGCTGCACGCCGACACGCGCTTCACATCACAGCTTGATGAGGAGGAGACACGATGGAATTTACGAAAGTGAGTAAAGATCATTCTGGGCCCCGCTCAGGGATTGCAGGGCGCTTGTTTGTTGTTGCAGAGCAGCCTGTGGTGTTAACCTGTGACCCTGCCGACCTGTAGCTCTGCTCTGTCCACGCATTACAGCGGAAGCATCCGGGGCACAAGCAGCGCCGGGGGCCACTGTATCAAAAACACTGCTCAGGTTGGGGGTGTCACCTGATTGATGCTTCGTCTGTCTGCAGGAAAAGTGAGAACGGATGTCGCTGGTGGTCTGGCTGGAGCTGGGAGGGTTCCTCTGAGTGCTGAGGGGGGTGAGCCTTACGACGACACCTGAAACCGTTAAGCTTGAGACCCCAGTGATAAACACTTGCTTGATCAGGGCGTCCTACTTCAGGCCTCGAGGGCTGGTGCATACTGGTTTTTCAGATCCTTCCCAGCAACAGTCAGTTTTCCCGGGAAGCTGCTCATGAAAGGTGATTACATCGCTTAAAAATGACAAGGGTTAAATTCCCATTAATATAATTCCATGGATGATGTGAAACTGAAAGGAAAACATGAAAATTACTAAAATCATAAGTAACTTGTCAGTGTTAGTCCAGGGCCAGTCTGTGGAAAATCATGTTTTTGGTGTGTTTGACATGTTCTTGTAGCATTTCTGAGTATTTCTTTATTCAAATCGTTGTGAACCAGGAGCAGAAGAAAAAAAAGCTTATTGAAAAAGAGTTTATTTGTGATGTAGAAAATATGCTGGCTGGGCCACAAGCTCCCTGCGCTGAGCTCTCAGCGGCAGGATCGGGAAGGGGGGTGGGGTTGCTACCTGCCTACAGGAGCAACGCACTACTGAGAGGAGAATTTCTCATTTTGATAAAACTTAGTCCTACAAAATGTCTTAGCGCTGCCCGAAAAGTTAATTTTAGTTTGGTTTTAGTTTCTGAGAATTAGAAGAATTCTGGGATTGAAGCACAAAACTGTGCCAAAAAGCAGATGTTGACATTTTCAATCAACCAACCAATCAATCAACCAATCAATCAATCAATCAATCAATCAATCAATCAATCAATCAATCAATCTCAAACAACTTTATGACAGATAATGTCACAGAAGGAGCTACATTTGGCTTAAAAAAAGTCATAAAATTACATTTGATCAGATAAAAAAACACATGAAGGCGAAACGATTTCTATGCAGGTAAATAGTGATAAAACAAACTAATAAATATTTCTATAGTTAAAAGTTGAAAAAGTTTTCTGTAAACTACAAATGCCACAAAGCAGGTTTATGTTTTGACGCAGGAACAGTTCATTCTGGAAGACCATGAGAACCTCAGAGTCTATCAGGTTCAGATGGTAAAAAAGTATCTAACACATAAAAAAAACACTTTATAAACATCCAGAGAAACTTAAACTGTCCTAAAACACAAAAGTAGCAATGCAGGGATTTTTAAATTTTGGTGTGACCTTTGCTCTGTTTGATTTTTTCGTGTGGTATCATATTTTGTCATTTTTAGACATCATAAAATGCGTCTAATCAAAGGCTTTTATTTTTGAGAATCATGCTTTTGTTTTTGAGAGGGCTGCTGGTTCAGGTGAGCAGTCCTCCTGTGGGACCAGCGGAGCTTGCAAAAGTCTCTCTTAGGGGGGGGGGCAGCTGAACACAAACACTTGAGCCGGCTTTAAACGCTGCGCGCCTTATCTTCAAAAGCGTTGGCTCCAACACGCGATTGGAGCATAATTGTAAAACAGGCGAGTAATAGAGCGCAGACATTTCACATTCCTGACTTCATTCCTCGGAGTACAATAACTTCCTTGAATTCTTCGACCCCCGGCGACAGAGCCAGAGCACATCCTGTTGTCCTCACAGCACTTCCTGCACAGGCAGTTCCTTGGTCTCCTCGTTGCCGGAGCGACCAAAAACACTGAGCTCAGCGCCATGCCAGCCCGTAGAGCTCCTCCAGTCAGATCTGGTTGTAGGTCCAGTGAGATCAGGCTGGAGGTGGATTTCTTTGGCATCGGTTCTCCGATTGCTCGTTTGTGAGGGTTTCTGCCTGATGAAGGTGAATCAGAGGTCCAACTGCAGCAGTTCTTGTGTTTGGAGTGTTTTACATCTAGAACATGGCAGATGATATTGTTTTATATTGTATTATTTCGCAGTTTTATTTTTATTTATTATGACCTTTTTATTCCACCGAAAAAATTGCACTGTAATTTCATTGTACATGTACAATGACAATGAAGATATTTCATTTCATATTTCAGATGATTAGTGGAACAACTCTGCTGCTTTCTGAATTAAATCATGAATCGGCAGACTGATAAAAGTAAATCACAGAGGAGATTCTAAGCCTGTGTTTGGTCCAGGATGTTCCCATTTAGTTGGAAAATGGGAGGACTTGCTGATAATTGTACCCCCACCATCTGGGTTCAATTTGCTTTCACAAAAAAACTTTCAGAAGACAACTAATGATAGTACCAAATTCAAAGTCCAAACAACTGTAAAGCCACGGTCACTCCGGGAAGGTGATCCGCATTCAAGAATGCGCTAAAGAGGAATTCTTGAACGGACGTTTAGCATATGGTGTTCACACTGGACAAGCAGGGAGGGGCTTCTTTTTCTACTGTTTAGTAGCGCATGTTAGTTGAAAAAGGCTTTGTGTGAAATGTCGAAGCGGTACAAATCTTGCTTGCTTCAGGCTTTTTCCTTCACAGTTCTGTTCTGATATATAAAAGACTTGGTGTCATAGAATTCCGGCCGAATTATTAACTGAATTATTAATTTCTCATCCGTGATTTATTTTCAGATGGTTGGTACTGATTGGCCAATGTTCAACTAGTTTAGCTTTCAACTTTTAGAGCCTGGGAACAGTTTTAAAAACTTGTGACTACACCTAAGTTTTAATTGCAGAAGCCCGAAACAGCATAGGCACGCTTTTACATAGACTCATTGTTGAAAGTGGTCCCTTAAATCTATGTTGCCGAGTCTGGTGTGAAAATAGTATTAGGCACAGTGGTGGAGGGCTAGTTATGTGGGCTTTTTGTGCAGACACATATGAGGCCATCGTGTCATTGGGCTGAACAATGATTAACAGGAGCAAATTCATGGCAAAATCCCCTGAGCACTTTCCTTAAAAAATCAAGAGTTCATGTATTTGGACCTATTTGTGTCCAAAAGTTTCTTTCTGAATCATGAAGTCTGACTTTTATAGAGTCCAGTGAGACTTGCTGCTCTTTCTGTTCTCTTTTAATGACCACCTGGATGAGTCCTTGATGTATTTTTAGTCTAATTTCTGTCCAAACAAGATTAAACAAACCAGTCCAAACAATCAAAATGAGCGCGTGCAAAGAAGACAGAAGATCTAAGAGTTTCTGACAGTTCTTTCTTGGTTGCGCCTGCATATGCTGTAAAGGGCCCTGTGTGTTTACAAAATCTGCATAAGGTTTGATGTCTGGGATCACATTCCAGGCTCTGTTTGCAGCTTCCTGCTTTCTAGGACAAACTTTCACTCTGTGAGAAAGCTCCTTTGGGCTTCAGCTCTCCTGGGAGTGATGCATTCAGCTCTACTTCCTGCCCTACAGACCTCACCAATGTCAGGAAGGCAGCCCCAGGCTGGGTTATGTGCAGTCTTCTGGCAGCCCTCATGCCCAGAGGGGGATGAGGACAGACAAGTGGCAGTCCTTGACACAAAGAGGCGGGTGGATTCATAGGCCACGCCTCTGTCTTTAAAGAGGGTGGCAGACGCCAGCTCTCGTAGCTTCATTTGTTTTGATGGAATGAGCATCAAATGAAGCGTTCACCTGCCAACCGTGATGGCAGCTTGATGAGGGTTTTCGTGACTCCAACACTTTAGCTCATGTTTCATCTAACAGCTTTTCACGCCGTTTGCAGATCAGATCGGATCCTGGACTCCCGCTCCCATCCTTGGGAGTATATTCTTGGGTTTTCGCTGGATCAAGCCTTTATCTGACAAGCCCCTTCACAACCAAGCCCAAACACTCACAAACAGGGAATGTTTGCGTGTCTGTGGGACACTCATTTCCCACCACCTTCCACAGAAACTTGAGATTTTGTTATTTATGACACTCTGAAGTCCTGCAGTTGTTGCACGTGAAATGACGGAGGTGCACAATCATGAGAAGTGAGGTCTTACCTCAGATGTTGGCAGAATATTTGCAACATTCCTATTTTCTGCTCTGAGTTTGGGGTCCTCTGATGAAGGACTTAAGAGGTACATCGGTACATCGAGGTACATCTGAAATATACCAATGATCATTTCGTTTATCTTTTTGCTACTAATTTAAACATTTGAAACAACAAAATCAAGGACTTTCCCCCTCTTTCATCCTGTTACTGTGCCAACAGCGCAAAGTTCAACACCCTGAAAAGATGGCTTTGTGCCGTTATGCAACACTTTACGTTAGGAATGTGTTACTATTTGATATTGGTGCAAAGCTGATATGAAAAGCTACTACTGCTGCTGCACTTTTGACTTTTTATTTTATTTTATTTCTTTATTTAGTTATGTTTATTTATTCATACAGCTACCTTATATCTACCTTCTTTTTATTATTTATCCTTTTGTTTGTCTTACCCCTCACACTTTCTATATCTTGCTAGTTTGCACGAGAGCACAGGTAAGTGAAGACAAATTCCCTGTACATGCTCTGTACTTGGCAAACAAAGTGATTCTGATTGTCCATGTCAGAATCAGCTGATTCACGTTAAACACATAAAGAGTTACGGTAAAAGGTCAAAGATTGTCTTATTGAGGTTTTACCAGGGACATTGCCATTGCTGAAGGGTTAAATCATAGCTTGCATGAAGAAATAAGCTGCGTGAGGGTTTCTGTGGACCCCGACAGGGATCTGTTTGGGAGCCGCTTCGTTTTCTTCATATGTTCATCAAGACAAAACAAATTTTTCTTCCCTGCAATGGTGACACCAAAGGGATACATCAACTCATCAAAAGTGAAGCTGTCTCTGTTTTTTTTTTGTTGGGTCTGCATGACATTAAAGACTGGACAACGTGGAGCTTTTAAAGTACTAAAGGGCCCCTATGTCATGCAAAATCAACTTTTTGAGATATTAAGTTAATTGTAATGTTAATTCATCACAAAACACAACCCCAAAGTGGTATTTTGAGCCATTCACGTAAGTGTTCCTCCAAAAACCTGCACACTCAGCACCAGCCCTTCCCAATCCACAAAAAAACGAGTGGTTTCTCACATTGTGACGTAGAATAGTGAGGAAGAGTCTGCGCTGCCAGCACTGCCCCCAGGCACACGCACCAACTCTCTCTGCAAAACACTTTCCTTTAAAATGCACAATATGCACATCCATGTTTTCAGAAGTTTGGATGTTGTTGGGTTTTTTTGGACAAAACGCAAACACACCGCCAGGACGATGTCACGAAATGGGCAGCACCCATTTCATGGAGCGAAAGGCAGAGCCTCAGAGATCAATTTGTTTTACTTCAGGGTAGAAAAATGAACTGTGAAAACAGCTAATTTCAATAAAAATGTTTTTTTAGTTTGCCAAAGGTAATATATTATCATATATATATGGATATTGTTTACTCTGAAAGGCTTAAGAATAGCATGATATAGGTCCTTTAATTAGAAAACAGAAGTGGTGTTGCTGTCTGGTTCTTGGTGTAAGAAAATCTTTGAAATTTTCTGCGAACAAACACATCCAGCAGCTCAGCTGATGAACTGATGGAGTTGACGAGAGGAGGGCCTTGTGTTGAAGAGTTTTGTGAAGCTCAGATCTTCTGTGTGACATTGAAGCTTTCCACCTCGCTCTGCAGCTCTGAGAACATTTGCTTGCTATTCCAGTCAGACCGGGTATGTCGCGTGATCATCCAGGTTTCTCCCAAGCACACGGTTGTCTATTTGAGCTGTAATGACTTTCTTCTTAGGACTTGTAATCTGACTTGGAGCTACAGCGAAAAATGTTGCCAGAGGCAAAACGTTATTCACAACATGACACTCCCTGCCAGAAATGGAGCTGAGTGAAGAGGTGTTTTGGTTTAATGCGGTCCAGCTCAAAGTCTTAAACCCTTACTGCTCAGCTGAGGTGAGATTCAGCACTTAATTCATGTTAAAACTCACCTGGAGGCAAGAATGCAGAGCCAAAAAAAGCTTGTCAGGAAATGACTGCAGTGAGAAATGATTGATTGTGTTTGGATGTGAAGAGGACAAACAGGCACCACAACACTGCAGAATCAAGCAAATTAAGTCATCATCTCTATCCTTTGAGGTTTTAAACAAGTTATTAAAAGGATCAAGATTCATAATTTGTAGGTAAAACTGAAAGGATACACACTTCATGAATTCAAGTTTTTGTATTTTAAGTTTCAAACGCGTTTTTACATTATCATGGCAAAATCAAATTCTGTTTATTGTAATGTTTTTCATCTTCTTTTTTCCATCTTTATTACATGAACATGATGATCCAGACTGCACAGCCTCCGATTGATCAGCATCTAACCTGACCTTGAAAATATTCCCCTAACAAGTTTGAGTCCATCTCAATGAAATGTTATTACTATTTATTTAGATTTCAGCATAGAATAAACTGATTTAAGTAGAATTGAATGTAAAACAAAGAGATAAAGTAGAGTTAAATAAAACCAGCTACACAAAAATAAAATTCATGTGTTTTGCTGTATTCACAGCAAACCCAATTTGCCTGTCTAAACTATCCAGTCTCAATATGAATGTTCCTTATTAACTTCCTACAGCATCTGAGAGACTAACCACTCTTCATGAATCTATGATTGGATCAGAACTGTTTATTGGCATGAAGATAAAGATCATATGTAGCAAAGCTTCATCATCTGCAAACATGATTATTTGTATTTTGTCTCATTGAACCAAACCAAAAGATAAGCTTCATTTAATTATTCTTCTCCATTAGCCGATTTACGGAGAGAAGTAGTTCAGTGGCAGTATTCAACACATTGCTGATATAAAGTGCTGCATACTGGCGCAAAACCGCTTTTCTCTGCAAAAGAATGAGCTGAATCACAGTGATCGCGTAAGGAGTTACGGTATGTGAAAAGGTAAGTCTTAGTCTTTTATGACATAGAGTAATTTCTGACCACAATGAGGGGGGGGGGGGGGGGATTTGAACGTCGTGTTCTGGTCAAGGACTTCCGGTTCTGGCTGATGATGTCTGGGTGTCCTCTTGGAATTTTGCAGATTTCACATACCTGAACTTGGCCCGAATCTTGCGATGGCTCATCCAATCAGGAATTTGGCTTTGGTGGTAACATGTTCATGAGAGTGGAGTCTAAGAAAAACATGGAGGAATAGTTCGATCTGTGCTGTTAATACTCAACAAACTACGTGACGTTTTTTTTTTAATATTTGTATAGAGACAAGAATAAAAAAATCCCCTATAAATTATTTGTCCTTTGCAGACTAATGTGGAAGTTCAAGTGCAGGAGACGTTGAACCTCATCATCAAAGTTGTACTGAAAGTACAACGTGCCTTTGCAGAGCTTTCCAAAGTAAATAAATCCAAGCTACTCTATCAAAATCATCCGTGTCTTACATTATGTACCAATGAGCTTGTTAATGAAAGGTTGGCAGTAGCTCCTCCCACACTGGAATTTGCATCAGATTTATGAACACACTTTTGGATAAACATCTATGAGTGGATTTGATGCACTTTAAAACAGAGGCAAATTGCATTTGATTTGAAAGCAACAATATATTCAAAACTAAACTAATTAAAAAAAAAACAATTGAACTGAACAAGATAGATATGAGTTGGTTTTTAATAGCTGAAAGAGTTATGGAGTCATTTTTTGGGGACACTCACTGTTTCTTTTTTTCCTAAAGCTTTCTGATCTTGATCTTCAGTTTGCAGAAGGATTTAAGGACTCACTCCTGCACTTTTCCTGTCCTGATCAAAGCGGATGCTGGCTGACCGCTCCAGCACATCCGTGCTCATTTTCGGCTCCTGACTGTCAGGAGTTGAGCCAAACCAAAAACTCTGATGGTTTTTTTATTGAAAGAAAATAAGTTTTAATTTGTCCGCCCCCGCACCTCAAAAAAAGACAATCTGAACCTTCATTTTGTGCATTTTAGGATCATATTGATGCTTGCAGCATGTCTTTAAGACACTTATGAAAAATCTTTTCTAATCCGTGGTTTCATCTGCATCAGCATCAATCTCAGGTTTGGCTGCAGTTGCATTTTAATTGCTGTTTACAGATAAGCTGCTGCAGCCTCCTGCCCCTCCTCTGTGCTGTATCTGTGTTGAAAGTGGGTAATCTGAGTATAGGGTGATTGTGAGGCCTTGAGACGCCGCTCAATAGAAACCACAGGTTATTCCTGACTTGTTTCACAGAATCAGAATTTATATTTATGTTCAGAAGTGCGTTTATGCAGTCTTGCAATCACGGAGTCTGTTGTCTATGCTCATCAGCAATTCCCTGCCCTTGTTTTTTTACAACAAAAAACAAAAGCTCCTGACCTCGTTTGTCTTCTTGCTTCAATTACATAATGGCAGACGATAATTAAAAACTGATTAGCTTGTTTGCTTTTTCATAACTCTGTGAAAACGTTTCACCATATTTTCACTCACAGGTTTATTGGAATGGATTGTTCAGGTGTGTCGCTTCAGTTTTCTAACTTCCTGTTGTGTTTGCCATGGGAGGGTGGAGAGGTGGCATTCCTCAGTTATTTCTGTGCGCTGTGACATCAGTGCCATCTGAAAATGAAAAACGAAAAAAAGAATGAGGCCACAGTGCTGTGCTTTGGTGACTAGGCCAAAGCACAGTGCTGTGCTTTGGCCTAGTCACCACTCTGGCTTTTGAACGGCGTCTGAGTCTGAGCGTCTCACCGTCCTCGTTGCTGGAGGCGCTTGGTGGCGGCCTCATTCAGCCGGGCTCTTATCTGCAGAGCTGCAGGGCCCTTACAGCGGTTCCTGTTATTGCGAGGCCGTGGCCTGCAGGCAGAGACTCTGACCGCTGCTCTCATTCATCCAAGTTTAAACCTCTGTGGCACAAAACAGGGATTGTTTGTTATTCCAATGCCAGTCGTTCTGGGGAGCCTTGTTTTGACTCGAAGAACAATCAAACATTGCAATAAAAGACCCCCCCCCCACACACACACACCTCCATCACTCATAAACACACACACATAAATGCTCCCATCAACACTGCATGGATTCTTCCCTGCATCCTTCCCTAGCCTCACCAGTTTTTAACAAATTTAAAAACTCAAATCTGCTTTGAGAGGATCTGAGCATCATGAGATGATGCATCCACTAAAGACAATGATCTGACGAGAAGAAGAAGATCTGAAGATGACTGATGGAGATGAAGCTGAACTTTTGGTTTGGTTCAATGAGACAAAATAAAAGTCCTCATGTTTGCAGAGGATGAAGCTTTGCTCCATTATGGCTTTTATCCTCATGCCATTAAACAGTCTGATCCAATCATAGGCTCAAGAATGATTGATCTATCAGCTGCTGTGTGAAGAAGACGAGGAATGTTTATCTTTATCAGTGGAATCCAGGAATCAAAGAATAGGAAGAACCAACATAAACGCCCACAAAAAATCCATTCTACGTATTTATTTGCCTCAGTTTTTACACTGAGAGACTTGCTGGGCAACAACTCTGAAACAAACATCCTGCAGATCTTCCAAAAGGAATATAATGCACTTATGTAATCTGAAAGAATGAGCATTGTTTGAGCTGAAAACCAAACATCTTTTTTTCTTTTGTTTCAACTGACAGACAAATATACTAAATCCCTGTCCTTCATATAAAATTAACCACTGTTTCATTGCTATTAAGAGCACAGAAGTACACCAACATTGAATGTCCAAGCTAAAAGGAATGCAGAAGACGGGTCAATAAGTTGTGGGCCAAACATTTTTTTAGAAGCAAAAGTAAAAAGTTACATTTTGTATAAACATTTCTTCCTTCCATCTGCATTTTAGTAAAGTTCTATGTTTCCTGTTTGGGGATTAAAACTCCTCTGGCTGGTCTTTCACCACACCATCTGTGCATCCATGTCAGCTTTCCAATATCTTTGAGAACATTCAATATGAGAACACATCAATATGAACGACCTTGGGAGAATTTGAGGCAGGCAGCTCAGCAGTGCGTTTACCTTTTTACTTCTTCCGGCGGGCGGTTAACTCACCTGTTCCACGTCCTACTTAAGAACCAGGTGTGCGGCCCACACCCTCTTTATCCATTTCTGCGAGCGCTGCGTTTGTCGCCCCACCCTCCTTCCCGGCTTCAACCTGAGAGCTCCGTTAGGGGTAGTTTTATACCCAAAGTTTTCAATGGAGATCTTGTTTTATTGTATCTGAATGGAGCTTTGTGCCAAACTAAAAGAAATATGGAAATAAATCTTCTTTAGTGAATGAGTTTTTTGACTGAAATGTTGACTTGTCGTATTTCGGTCAGATACTCGCTGCAGTGTTTTCTACGGCGGTTCAGCCAATTAACTCACCTGCTCAGCGTCCTATTTAAGCCCAGGTGCGCAGTTGTTCATTCTTTTTTACCTTCAGCGCTCATTCTTCGCCCCTCCCTCCTCCCCGGCTTCCACCTGTGGGCTCCGTAAAGGGGGGGTTTTGTTACCCGAAAGTTTTATGGAAATTTCTCATGGAATTGAACGGAGCGTTATACCAACCGAAAAGATGTGAATGCCAACTTAAAGAATGTGGAAAATTAAGTATTGTCAAATAAAAATTTCCTACTGCAAGAGTTGTCTGACTGAAATGTATTTAATGTCTCCTGCAACTGCAATCCCACATTCCTCAGCCGCAGATCCAATTTTGTCAGATCTGTAGATCTACCTTCATTGACTGTAAATTCAACTTCATAAGCTCTAGATCCACCTTTATAAGCTTTAAATTTACCTTCATGAAATTTAGAGCCACTTTTCTTAACTTTTTCAGCTGCAAATCCACATTGAACATCTGTAGATCCTCTTTCCTCTGCTTTATATCCAAATGTATCAGCCGTAAAACTGAACTCATCAGGTATGGATCCTCCTTCTTTTGCAACTGTCATTAGCTGTAGATAGACAAGATTCTCCTTCATCAGTTGTAGATTCACTTTTATCAGCTTTAGTTTCACCTTTATTTGCTTTACATCATCTTTTATCAGTTCCTCCTTCTTCAGCTGTAGATTTCAGCTCTGAGGAATCCCTTCCGTATTTGGACAGTATGAGGACTTTGAAAGGATCTGTCACGGTTGCGACGGGACACAAATGCAGGACAGCGAGAGAGCTTCAAAAGCAAACAAGGTTTAATCACAACTGGTACTTGAAATAACTGAAGCAAACTTACAAGACGACCCAGTGACGAGAAACAAACAGACCAGGGTTTAAATACACAAATGAAAATGACAAACAGGTGAGCAGACAGGTGCCGGTGATGACTGGTGAAGTTACCTAGAGAAACAAACGGGCCCTGAAAGGAAGTAACAAAATAAAAGCCCAAAACCGGAAGTGGGAAAACACCCACCAACCCCGCCCTGGCTCCGGCTCCTGACAATACCCCTCCCTCAAGGGACGCCTCTGGGCGTACCACCAGGCTTGTCAGGGTGCCGCTTGTGGAAGTCCTTAAGCATGCCCTTATCCAAGATCCTTGACGTCGGCTCCCAGGACCTCTCCTCAGGTCCGTAACCCTTCCAATCCACCAGGTATTGAAGGCCCCGACCTCGACGTCTGACGTCCATAATGCGCTTTATTGTCCAAGCGGGCAAACCGTCGATGATGCGGGGTGGTGGTGGTTGGGCGGGCACGGGCTGGAGAGGACTCGTGATGTAAGGCTTGACCTGGGAAACATGAAACACAGGATGCACTCGCATGGTTCGTGGCAGACGTAAGCGGACTGCTACAGGGTTGATGACCTTCTCCACCACAAATGGCCCAATGAACCTGGGCGCGAGTTTCCTTGACTCCGTCCGCAGCTTGATGTTGGAGGTGGATAGGAGAACCGACTGACCCGGTGTGTAGGTGGGTGCCGGTAGCCGGTGCCGATCAGCCAGTCTCTTGTTTGCTGCAGACGAGCGTAGGAGCGCTGCACGAGCCTCCCTCCAGATGCGTCGACAGCGTCGGTAAAGGTGTTGCACCGAAGGCACGGCCACCTCCCTCTCCTGCTCAGGGAATAATGGTGGTTGGTAGCCCAGGGAACCCTCAAATGGGGACATACCCGAAGCTGATGACGTCAAGGCATTATGGGCATACTCCACCCAGGGCAGGAGGGTGCTCCATGACGACTGGTGACGGGAGCAGACGCACCGGAGGGCCACCTCAAGGTCCTGGTTGGTCCTCTCCGCCTGCCCGTTGGTCTGGGGATGGAAGCCTGAGGAGAGACTGGCCGAGGGACCAAAGGCCGCACAGAAAGCCTTCCAAACCTGTGACACGAACTGTGGCCCACGGTCAGAAACAATGTCCACTGGTATTCCATGTAGTCTGAAAACATGTACGATGATGAGCCTGGCTGTTTCAGCGGCAGACGGCAGTTTCCTCAGAGGCACGAAGTGGGCTGCCTTAGAGAAACGATCCACCACAGTCATAACCACCGTCTTGCCGGCGGACGGAGGCAGTCCCGTAACGAAGTCTAATGCCACATGTGACCAAGGACGACTCGGAACAGGTAAGGGGTGTAACAACCCAGGTGGTGGTTGAGTGCTGACCTTATTTTGGGCGCAGATCATACAGGCTGAAACAAATTCCTTGGCATCCCTAGCCAAACCGGGCCACCAGAAACTGCGACGTAGGAAGGTGATAGTTCTGTGCACTCCAGGATGACAGGTGAACCGTGCAGCATGGGCCCACTGGAGGACCTGGCTCCTCATGGCCCTAGGGACATAAAGTCTGTTAGGAGGACCCCCTCCAGGGTCTGGCTCATGGTTCTGGGCGTCCTTAATGTCCTTCTCTAACCGCCAGGAGAGAGCACCCAGAACACAAGCAGTGGGTATTATCGTCTGAGGGGTCTGAACCTCAACTAAGGGCTCCGACTGTCGGGAAAGGGCATCAGGTTTCACGTTCTTGGAGCCAGGGCGATAGGACACCACAAAATCAAAACGAGCAAAGAAAAGTGACCACCGTGCCTGTCTTGGGTTCAGCCGTTTTGCGGTCCGGATATAAGACAAGTTTTTATGATCCGTCCAGACCACAAAAGGCTGACCCGCCCCCTCTAACCAATGCCTCCACTCCTCCAGCGCCAGTTTAATGGCCAAAAGTTCCTTATCCCCGACGTCATACCCCATCTCCGCAGGAGTAAGCCTGCGGGAAAAAAAAGCACAGGGGTGCAGTTTGTTGTCCCCTTTATGTCGCTGGGACAATACCGCCCCAACCCCCACGTCCGAGGCGTCGACCTCCACAATAAATTGGATGGAGGGATCTGGCTGAACGAGCACCGGCGCCGTAGTGAACAGATGTTTAAGTTTACAAAAAGCGGCCTCAGCGGCTTCAGTCCAGCGAAACGGGGATGAGGTAGAGGTCAAGCCTGTAAGTGGAGCCGCAACCGAACTATAATGGCGGATGAAGCGACGCAAGTAATTTGCGAACCCCAGAAACCTCTGTAACTGCTTACGGGACTCTGGAGTAGGCCAATTGACCACAGCGCTGATCTTGGCGGGTTCCGGACGAACCTCCCCCTCAGAAATCACAAAGCCCAAAAATGACACGCTGGGGGAGTGGAACTCACATTTTTCAGCCTTGACAAACAACTTGTTCTCCAAGAGCCGCTGGAGGACCAGGCGAACATGCCGCCTATGTTCGTCGAGGCTCCTGGAGAAAACAAGAATGTCATCAAGGTAAACAAACACAAAATGATGTATGTAATCTCGGAGCACGTCATTTATGAGTCTCTGGAACACCGCCGGAGCATTAGAAAGTCCAAAAGGCATTACTAGGTATTCATAATGTCCCAGGGGGGTGGTGAAAGCGGTCTTCCACTCATCGCCCTCCTTCATGCGCACCAAATGGTACGCATTACGCAGGTCCAATTTGGTGAACACCCGCGCCATCTGCAGAGACTCGAATGCGGAGTTCATAAGAGGCAGGGGATACCTGTCTTTAATCGTTATGGCGTTCAGCCCCCGAAAATCAATACAAGGACGCAGCGTCCCGTCCTTCTTGCCCACGAAAAAGAAACCTGCTCCAACAGGCGATGAGGAGGGTCTTATGAGGCCTGCCCGGAGAGAGTCAGTGATGTACCGGTCCATGGCCCCTCTCTCAGGTTTAGACAGACTGTAGAGATGACTCCTGGGAAGGGCGGCTCCAGGCAGCAGTTCAATAGCGCAGTCGTAAGGCCTGTGTGGGGGTAAGGAAAGAGCTCGGGACTTAGAAAATACCTCACTCAGATCGCGGTATTCAGGCGGAACACTGGAGAGGTCAGGTGAGGACGGCTGCCCTACCGGGTCGGCGGAGTCAGCCCCTGGATACCGAGCTGAACGCAAACAGACTCCATGACAGTCATCACTCCAACTCATAATACGGTTAGTACGCCAATCTATATGGGGGTTATGGAGAAGAAGCCAAGAAAAACCTAACACTACAGGATTATGGGAGGACTCGAAAAGATAGAACTCTGTGTGCTCGTGATGGTTTCCAGACAGAATGAGGTGAACAGGCTCCGTAATCTGGTTAACAGTAGCAACTGACTCACCATTAAGGGAAATAACCTTTAATGGATGGGAAAGGGACCTGGTCCTGAGACCGATCTGTCTGGCCAGCTCAGCATCCATAAGGTTCCGTTCGGACCCAGAATCTAATAACGCCTGAACGGAGAACCCCTTACCCCCTGAAAAAATTTGACCCTTCAAAATACAGGAAGTGGATGTAACACTAGTGGGCGCTTGACCCCCGCTCGTCAGTGTGCCCACTCTTAAGGACGAGCAGAGGCTTTTGGGCAGTCCTTACAGAAATGACCCCGCCGACCACAGTAAAGACACTCACCCGCCGCCATCCGCCGTCTGCGTTCAGTGGGAGATAACTGACCACGCCCTAGCTGCATGGGCTCCTCCGATGGTGCTGCCGGAATGGCTGTGGAGGTGACAGAAGACAAGTGAGTGGTAATACGACCATTGTCAACTGGGGACACCCTGTACGAGGTACCCGTCTCGCGGCGACCTCGCCGACGGTCCTGCAGCCGATTGTCAATACGAATGGCCAAAGCAATGAGCGGCTCCAGAGAAGAGGGCAACTCCAAAGGAGCCAAATGGTCCTTTAACTCCTCCGATAATCCCTCCAAGAACGCGTCTGTGAGCGCTGCGGGGTTCCACCCGCTCTCAGCAGCGAGAGTCCGGAACTCGATGGCATACTCTGCCACCCGGCGGTCCCCCTGAGTCAGCCGTATCAGCACCCGCGCCGCCTCCCTGCCGGGTTTCGTATGTTGAAAAACCAGGGAAAATGCCTCCAGAAAGGCAGGGAGTGAAGAGCAGGTCTCTCCCCCACGTTGCCACTCCGCAGTGGCCCACGCTCCGGCTCTGTCGGAGAGGTGAGAGATGATGAACGCCACTTTGGAGCGGTCCGTGGGGAAGTTAGCCGCCTGTAACTCGAAGTGAAGTTCACACTGGGTGACGAACGCTCGACAGTCCCCGGAGTCGCCAGAAAACCTCTCAGGACGCGCTAGTCGAATCCCCGAACTGGAAGACGTCTGGGCCGGAACCACCGGCGTGGGCACAGGAGGGGATGGATGAGATGGAAGCGGCTGCTGGATCTGTCTAGCCAAGGCATCAAGGCGGTTGCCGATTAAGCTCAGCTGCTGCTCCTGGCGCCCCGACATCTCCAACATCCCTCGGCGAAGGCAGTTCAGCTGTTCCTCCTGCTGACTGATGATCCAATCCCGATCCCTGCTCTGGGCTCGTGCACTCTCCGCGTCTGCTGTGTCCATGGTGACTGGGTCGTAATGTCACGGTTGCGACGGGACACAAATGCAGGACAGCGAGAGAGCTTCAAAAGCAAACAAGGTTTAATCACAACTGGTACTTGAAATAACTGAAGCAAACTTACAAGACGACCCAGTGACGAGAAACAAACAGACCAGGGTTTAAATACACAAATGAAAATGACAAACAGGTGAGCAGACAGGTGCCGGTGATGACTGGTGAAGTTACCTAGAGAAACAAACGGGCCCTGAAAGGAAGTAACAAAATAAAAGCCCAAAACCGGAAGTGGGAAAACACCCACCAACCCCGCCCTGGCTCCGGCTCCTGACAGGATCACTGAAGCTTTCTTCTCCTCTCTGCTTTCATTGTTTTATAGATTTGCTGACAAGCTTTATCCAACTGTATCTGAACTAAAACAAAAACAAACATATTTTTCTACAATATTTTAAAATGCAAATTTTAGTATTTGTAAATCAAGCCCACATCATAAACACTCCACCACCATGCTTTACAGTTACCATAAAATGTTTGACTTTTATCTTTGATCTTGGATCAAAATTGTTCTCAAAGGCTAAAATAACTTTACTCCAGACGTTTTACGTTTGACATGCAGTTTAGTGAGCCTCATTCACGTTCCAAGTTTTTACTTTTAGTCTTCAAACAAACTATAACTTTTCCCTTTTTTCTCTTTGTGCTGCCATGGACTTCAGCATGAGCTAACTAAGTCTAACTGAGACTGAGATGGTTCTTGAGGTCTGAAGCAGCTTAGTTGAGGGTTGGCAGCTCCAGGGAGAATTTACAACTGTCTTGAAGGTTTTCCACTTTATTGTGTAAATATTGCTCAAGGGCAGAAGAGCCTTCCCGATATGTTGAAGTTGTAAGTTGGTGTTCAAAATCTGCAGCAGTAAAGTTCCAGGAGGAACAATGACAGTTTTTCTTTTTTCTTTTTTTCCTGGTTTTAGGAGGGTTCTACAGATCATGCAGGTGTAAACATGGTTTTCTGAGAGTGGAGTTAAGCCTTCACTCAGTGGTGGGGTGAACAACAGGAAGCTGCTGCCTGTTTGTGGAACAGGTAACTTTCTATGTTGCCTTTTGAGAGAGAAAGATGAGAAACAAAGGCGTTGGGTCAAATGGACTGGAAAGGAAAGGGACTTAGTGGTGGAGTTTGTAAAAGCTTTTCAGACTTTCCATCCACTACACAGTAAGGGGAGTGTCTCTGAGGGTGGGGGATGTAGGTGGCTTGCGGGTGGAGGAAAGGTGGGAGTCTCTCCTTTCAAAAAGGATTGGGAACAAAACAGGAAAGCATCTCCTTGTTTTGGCTCGGGCCGGTACAAGTGTTTGGAATTCAGAGGTGAATTCTTGTGTTGTGTTCGGGTGCGCTCAGGTCAGAGCACGCACACAAACACAAACACGGCCACGCATCCATTCACACGCTGCACAGAGAATGTCTGGCATGCTTCGATAAGCAGAGGCTCAACCCCACACCCCCACACCCCCACACTCCTTGGATGTTATGAAGAGCGATCTGGGAATAGACTAAATACTCGCAGAGATGCTCCAGCGGCCTTGGTCCAATCTGAAACCGTGCTCCATGTGGGGCAAAGTGCTGCTGGGGCTTGTGTTTGAATCATTTTGGCAAAACACATGCTGACCTTTTTTAGGCAACTTTAAACAGCAGCTTATCGACAATGTTTGGAAGTTGCTTGTTTGGATAAAATAAAAATATTAAACAGAGTTGTGTTTCTCTTATCTTCCCCCACGATGGCAATGTGAAGACCTGCTCCTGTCTAGAAGTCCATCCCTTCCTTCCTGTTTGTTAATATTGAGTTGGTGTCACATTGGTAAACAACGTGACACTAAATGTTGCCTGCAGGGGGAAGATCGACACACGGTGACAACCAATAGAAGATCAAGTCTGAGTTTCTTGTTATTGTGTGGCACAGCAAGGTCAGAGGTGTGGAGTAAAGAATTAGTTCTGTCTTTCTTAAACTTTGGTTGTTTCCGTTTTGAACCATCAAACAGACGCTGAAAGTTTTCGATCCACAGACTCTCAATTTTCAAGCTGTATGACACTGAGATCAACTGGTTTTTATGTAACTGCAAACATGAGGAAGGTTTTAAAACAGGTCTTCTCAGGGTTCTCCATTCCCTCCTTTGAGAATTTTGAACATCACTGGAATTTTTACCATTCTTCTCATTTTTGATACACATTTATGAAACCCCTATCTCATTAGTATGATCCAAACAGTCTTTCAAACCTATTGTATAAAACTTGGTCCATGTCTTCTGCCCTGTAATGGAAAATCTCTCTTTTGTCTTACCCAATGCCCCTATTGGGTCTGTGTGCCTAATATATATGACATAAGTTCCGAAATAGACCATTCACTAACTATGCGCCCTATAATCAGCTACAGAAAACAAGTATGGTAGTTTTGTGGCAGGAATTGATAAATTAATTGATATTTCAATACCCGCTGAATATTCACAACTGTGATGAAACTATGGCCTTTGTTCCTGCAGATTAATCAGTCTTGTCATCAAAAAGCCAACTCCTCTTTCAGTCGCAAGTCTTGCTGAAGCACTTGCTGCAGACTCCAAAGCTCAACACATTCACATCACTGTCCTCTTTTGAGATTCCATACAAGCTTGTTGAACAAGATGTTTCTACTGTTGGAGGGGGGTCTAAGGGGGGGGGGGGTCTAAGGGCAGGGATGCCAGTATAGCTTAGTCAGTTTGTTTGTTCATTTTAGTATTTTCCTATTGAACTCTTTGTATCCGTGATCCTTTTGATGTCATGTTTTACTTCGAAGCCCATCGAGACGACTGTTGTTGTGATTTTGGGCTATACAAATAAAATTGAATTGAATTGAATTGAATTGTTCTTGTAATGTTAGGATCACACAAGATATGTGACAAGCACGTGCAAAAAGTTCATTTTTGTCAGACCACTCATGTAGTAAAGAAGATTTCTTTCCACAATTCTTTTAGTTTGCACAAAGCTTCGTTCAGATACAATAAAACAAGATCTCCATAGAAACCTTTGGGTATAAAACTACCCCTAACGGAACTCACAGGTGGAAGCTGGGGAGGAGGGTGGGGTAACGAAGGCAAAGATCGCGGAAATTGGTGAAGAGGGACTGGACCGCACACCTGGAGCTTAAGTAGGACGTGGAACAGGTGAGTTGATTAGTCTGAACTGCCCGTAGGGAGGAGTAACCAGGTAAATGCACTGATCCAGTTGCCTGCCTGAAAGACTCCCAAGGTCGTTCATTTTTGAACATAAGTGTATCATATGGTGTTCACACTGGACAAGCGGGGAGGGGCTTCTTCTTCTTTTTCTACTGTTTACTAGCACATGTCCAGCTACAGTTGGAAGAGGCTTCTTTTTTTCACTGCTCTATACCGATATATAAAAAAACTTGTTAAATAAATCCGTCTGGGCACAAAGTGCAATTATTAATTTCTTCTTTATGATCAATTTTTAAACGATTGGCACTTCTGTGAATTAAAAGGGGGCACCATCTATGTTGCTACTAAATCCAGGTCTCCGATTGGTCAAAGCTTGACCTGGTTTAACTTTCAATGCAAACGTATGGATCCTCCTTCTTTTGCAACTGTCATTAGCTGTAGATAGACAAGATTCTCCTTCATTAGTTGTAGATCCACTTTTATCAGCTTTAGTTTCACCTTTATTTGCTTTACATCATCTTTTATCAGTTCCTCCTTCTTCAGCTGTAGATTTCAGCTCTGAGGAATCCCTTCCGTATTGCTTTCTTGGATTGAAAAAAAAGAGGTTGTAGAAATTTGCCATGCGTGAACAAGAGCGTTTTGAATGTGGACGCAAAAAATGTGTATTTACACACGCTCAAATTGAAAGTGGTTGCTTGAACACACGTCACGGAGGGCAACACTTGTCTGGGCATTTCTACCTTGACTGTTCTTTTTGCAGTTGTTGTTTGTTGACTGTTGTTCTGTTGCCCTTGGTTGTGCCTCCAAGCCAGGTTACCATTGCAAATAGGAACAGGTTCCGAATGAACTTTCCTGGTTTAATAAAGGCCATATGTATTGTTCCTGCTGGTCAAAGATACCCTATATCCTAAAACCCTGACATATCTTGGGAAGTTTCTGTTATCAATATAGAAGAAAAACTGTCTTCCTCATAATATTTTCTACATCTTAAATGTTTAGAAGATCATCGTTTTTCTCCTGCAGCTAAAGCCAGAATGAATAATGTGACAAAAGGAGCATGTTCCTTTGTTCTGGCTCACATTAGGCTGCTCTCTGTTGACATGCAGACTTTGTCACTCAGGTTCAACAGCACTGACCTCTGACCTTGCAGAAGTGCTTCCAGGTGGAGCCGCTCTGGTCCTGCAGCTACACTCGGATCTGTGTTCCTAAACAAACAGTGATGTGAGCCCTCAGAAATGTCACCTCATCTCCTGAACGCTCTCTGGGCTGCGTGACAGCATGCAGATCAGAGCTGGCTCCTTCGCCCTTTGTACTGTTGTGCTTGTAATGAGGTGCAGCTCGGATGAAGTCAGGCTGTCCCACCCGTCACACAACCATCATGTTTGATCGCCTTTTTTTTTGTTTGTTTTTTTCAATAGGCTCAGATCATCATAATAAAATAGAATCAGAGTTGGGTTTTGTCCAGATTTTGACCAGAACTTAAGAGATTTTATTTTATCTATTATATTTGGATTTTTTAATTTTACTTAATTGAATTGTCAATTTATTAATGTATTCTCTTGAACTTTCTTTTGCATTATAATTATTTTATTTTTTATTTTAAGCACTTTACATCAGTTGGAAAAGTGCTCTACAAATGAAGTTTTGATTTGATTTGAATCAATTCAAGGGTGGACCTATTGCCATGCTTGGATTTTTGTTTTGATGCAGAACCCAGAGGTTAGCATGAACTGATGAATGAGCTTCAGCTCAACACATCACACCCTCACCATCATGTTTGACACTTTCTGAAAGTTGAGTCCAAATCCAGAAAGTTCCTCTTCTGTCTCATCCTAATATTTCTCCAGAAGTTTACGGATCATCCAGATGTTTCATCCTTCTCTTTGAACTCTCTCATGGATTCATTTTGTCCATATATTTCTTTCTGACTATTGAGTTATGAACATTAACTGAGTCAAGTGGAACATGCACTTCTTGCCACGTTCTTCTGCTTCCACTGTGACCTACTGGATGAACCCTCATGATCCTGCACTCATTTTTGTTGACCACACCTGGAAAGTTCTCCTCTGTTTCTGTTTCTCCATTCTGGATGATGGCTCTCTGTGGATATATGGAATCCCAAAGCTGCTGAAACAACTTAGCGACCCTTTTAGACTGAAATATGTCAGAGACTTTGATACTGTTCTTAAATATACAGCAAGATGTTTTTTTGTTTGTGTTGTTTTGTTTTGGAGATCTTTCATTCGCTGCAGTTTGCCAGTCAGTTTTCGTCATGCAGCAGGTTCTAGTCCTGTTTTAGAGGAAGCAGATGCTGCAGCAGACGTGTTGGAACAGGCATTTAATTTATTTGTTCATTAAGATCTTTAAAAAATGAGTGGTCCCAGGAGATGTTCAGCTGATCTCCTTTAGATGATGCTAACACAAAGATCTTCATGATTCATTTCATATTTTGGCACATTTTAGACTTTTAGGACCGTCTGTGAAGGTTCTGATTCATCCAGGTGGTGTTGCCTTACAGTTGAGTCTTGGCGTCTTCCTTGAAACATTTCACCATTACTCCACTTCAAGACACTTTTGGGCTTCGTGATTTAGCTAGAATTTTATTTTTGCAGAACCTTTTGCTTCTAGATTAGACCTGTTTGGAGAAAAGACCAGGTTTTCCTCTTTGTCTGCGTTTGTTCAAATCATCTAGAACGGTTTTAGTCTGGTTGTTTCTACAACTTTAAACCAAACTAATGACGCCTGCCAGCATTTAGCTGAAAAAAGGTATAAATAAACTACGAACCTGTGTGAAAAAGCAGATGTTTTTGTCTGCAGTGGTTATAGCCAGCTGTTATGAAAGGAAGGTGAAAAGGATGGAGATTGCAGCCCTCCCTGGTTGGAATCCTTCTGTGTTCTGAGAAAGGTCACTGTAACACAAGTGTCGGGAATATGCACACTTACTGTAACACCCCCCACCTTAATGTGTCGTACCACCTCTTAGTACTGTCAAACCTTGTTTACCTGCTCCCTTTTTGCCTGTCTGCATGCAAACCAGTAAACCGCTGCCGGCGATCCATCCGAACGAGTTCTTAAAATCTGGAAAACGTGATTCATGGATGACAAATGTTCTACAGGAGCCTTCAGAACCTGAGGCCTGACAAGACTCTCAGAGCGGTCATGCACGCCATCCCATCCAAGTTTTCCAGCTGATGTCAGTCAAGCTGAAAGACTGCAGAGCTGCAGGGAGGTCTGCCGACAAACAAACACAGGAGTGCAGACGCTGCTGAGGAAGAGGAGGCTGCTGAAGGGTGGCGCTGAAAGAGTCATGTCAGCTGAAGCCTGCACGGCAGACCCCACAGGATGCGGGCTGTGACCAGTTCCAGCTAGCAGACCAGGACTCAGTCCAGGTTCAATAACGTGATGGGCTTGTTTGTCCCGCCCCTTCATTGAAAGGTGACAGTTTGATGGGCTCAGATTCAGCCAAGCTGGTGAGAACTACAGGATAAACCAAATGAGCCCATATCCATGGAGTCTGCCTGAGTCTACTGGGACCCTGTGGAGTACTTTTTTTTTAGTTTAGATGCAAACCTTCCATTATTGGTAATTAAATCATCTGTTTGCTGTATTAATAAACACACAATAAAAACATATATTCTGGGAAACCCCTGTGCTATCCTAGAAATTTTAATATTGGGAGTAGGGTCATCTAGACCCACTAGACAGTGCTCTGAACCTTTTTTCTTCAATGATTTGTGATCTTCACTGGTGTCCATGGATTACATAAAATCTTTCCACCTTTATCCACCTTTGTCATGGTAGGGAGAACACGTCAATGTAAGGGTGGGGTCATCTAAGATAGCACAAGGGTTAAATGTCAGCATTTGGTGGCACGGATATATTCTTCCAAATAGGTACAATTTGTTGTTGGAATCAGAATAAAGCTTTATTCTATTTAAGTGAATTTATTCTATTTAAATTTGTGACCAACTAGGACTCAGGCTTTCAAATGCAGGTTTTATTGTTTGCAAAGTAAGCCCACATGATAAACACTCCACCACCATGCTTTACTCTCACAGTTAGATTTACTTTTTCTCATTGGAATGTTATTTAATTTCAACACAATACAGATCAGTGTCACCTAAGATGCATAACACATCTAAAATCAATTTAAAAAAGAGTCATTAAAGTGAAACAAGTCACCCAGCAAGCGCATTAGATGCATTCAAAGAATAATCAAATAAATAAACAAAACCACAAAAAAAAAAAAAACATAAGCCGTGTAGTTGTTCCATTTAAACTAGAAAGATATATCCCGTTCCAGATTGTATTCATCTTTTTTTCCCATAGTTAGTATGAGAGGCATTCCACTGCAGCTAATTTACTGAGATGACTGTCATGGTGCCTCTGTCAGTTCTCCTCCCCCTCCCCTCTCTGCTTGGCCACTGATTCATCACAGCTGCGTCCACTCACCTAATCACGCCGCCAGACCTTCTTAAGGAGCTCCAGGACCAGTATTCATCGCCAGTTCGTTGCCCCTGATGGTGCTTAGTCTGGTCATCATAGTTTCTTGCTCTATGTTATTTGCTCTCGCCTCACGAACCTTTGCCCTGTCTTCAGGAACACCTAAACCCACGAGTGGACATCTGAATCTCCGAACTTCCAAGCAGTACAAGATTACCAAAGCTACCTACCTTGCTAAGAAGCTTCGCAGAACCTCCTGCCACGTCACGAGCCAACGCCGAATCTCCGACTTTGCAGCCTTCCTGCTACAGCTCAACTCCAACTTAAACCCTCTTTACTTACCACTACTCACCTGTTGTCTTCCTTCCGGGTTAAAGCGTCTGGGTCTGTCTAAGCTTTGCAAGTCATGCCAATGACACTGCTACAAAGAATTAAACTTAGATTTTTTGAGGACTTTATTTGTTGTTAGGCCAAAGGAGGTAGCAAAAAGTTACCCAAATTAAAGTAACTTTTTAAATATGTATTCCTTAAAGAAAAAATTATTGCACCTTATTATTTTTGTTTTAATTGAAAAGATCTGTAGTGAAAAGCTGAAACTTGCTCCTTACATGATCTAATCACATCCCTTGTTTGAACCAATTATTGATATTGTTGATCTGATTTAAAAAACTGTAAAACTGTGAGAAAAGTGATGTTCATTTGTAAATCAGTTTATTCAAAAACTTCAATTTAGTAATTTAAAGTCTCAGATTTGCCCAATTATTTTTCTGGTAATGCTTTGCCTGGTGTCTCACCCTCCATTGGTCTGGCTAAGCTCAGCAGTAGGTCCTTCATTGAAACAATTCTAAAAGAATATTTCTTGAAGGCAAGAAATTTTGTTTCATTACTGGCAACTTCTTCCCAAAATGCCTCAGGATCCAGTTGAACATCAGTAATAAGCTTCACTTCATGCTGATGTGGTGACTGTCAGGTCGGGCAGAGTGCTGCAGGCTGATGATTGTGGGATTAGCGCAGGGGTGGGCAATTCCAGGCCTCGAGGGCCGGTGTGTCTGCATGATTTCCAGATAGTCTTGCCCTACTCATGGCTGATTACCTGGTTCAGGTGTGTCCAGCCAATAATCTTGCCCTACTCATGGCTGATTACCTGGTTCAGTTGTGTTCAGCCAATTAGAACATGCCAGAGCAGGGCATGCTGGAAAACAAGCAGGAATGCGGCCCTCAGTGCCCACCTCTGGATTAGCGGGACAGCAAATGTGCCGCTTCGTCACATCTGAGGTGGCGGGGTGACCTTATCTTGGACCTTGCCGTTGCATGCCATCTAAGTCTGCTTTTACCATAATATTCTATGACACGGCCAGAATCAGAGAAGGGAAAAAAAAAATCAGGATTGTTGTCACCATGTCTTTGATCGCTTAACCTGCCCATCAGAGGCTTGACCTCTGACCTCTTGGCCAATCTCTGATCCAGGATCAGGATCCAAGGGGACCGCTCAGGAATTAAGGGAAAGCTGTTTCTACAAACAGACCTGTGACGACAGAGACACACTGCCCAGATTCTTCACGCTCTGCCAGGCCTTTCTGCAGCTTGTTACCTCAGAGGAGGAGCTGACACCATCAGTTGATGAAGAATTAGGATAACTATGTTTGCAGGGATCTGCATGCCTGGACATAAAACAGATAACAAACAAGAGTTGAGTGAGAAGCGGAGTGTCAGAGGCAGAAGTGAATGCAGTGAATTGCGGAACTTCGAAGCTGCTGGATGAAGATGCTGCAGGGTTCACTCACCTGCATGTGTTCACGTCTGGCAGAGTTCACACATCAAACAGTTTTTTTAAGTGTTTTATATATTTAGTAAGTTTTACATTTTAAAACATAATACAAACAAATTCAAAACCCAGTCCCCCTCCCCCTTCTGCTGTCAGTTGCATAAACACCAATATCAATTTAGTAAAGAAAATATAAGGAAATAAAATTGTACAAGTGATATGCCAAGAGACATGAATATATAAAATCAGTCACAGAATAGGTGAAATAGCATATATTAAGAAAAATAGTAAGTAAAGTGAAAATATATCAACACACATGTAAAGAAAAGAAAAAAAGGGGGCATCATTCTGTCACACTTGTAGCTGGTAGACTAAAAAAAGTTGAGAAATGGTCTCCACACCTTATAAAATTTATGTTCCGATCGTCTCACAGTAAATCTTATGTTTTCAAGTTTAAGATCGCAAAGCACATCTCGAATCTAATGTGATAAAGTGGGTGGGGCAGCATCATTCCACTTAAGAATAATGAAGCGTTGAGCTAGCAAAGTTGAAAAGGTAGCGATCCTCTGACCATCTGCAGGCAATGTCAGGGCCACACTGTTCAACCCTTGTGCTATCCTAGGCATTTTAACATTGGGAGTTGGGTCATCTAGACCCAGTAGATATTGTGTTGAACCTTTTTTCTTCAATGATTTGAGATCTTCACTGGTGTCCATGGATTACATGAAATCTTCTTCACCTTTATCCACCTTTGTCATGGTGGGAATAACACATCAATGTAAGGGTGGGGTCAGAGGATTTCACAAGGGTTATTCCAAACAGAAATACAAGGGTTAAAATTTAGTTTGACTCCCGAGATGCAGCTAAGTGCCACACAGATATTTCCCCAAAAGCACTGTATTTTAGGGCAGTACCAAAAAGTGTGAATAAGTGTGGCCTCTGAGGATTTTCATCTGTTACACAATGGATCAATTTGTGGATACATTTGAGCTAATCTGGCTTTACAGAGGTGAGCACGATGCACAAGCTTAAATTGTAGTAAACAGTGTTTTGCACACATTGAGGATGAGTTGATGTTCCTTACAATATTTTCCCAATCTGTTTCACTAATGGTTTCACTAAGTTCCTGCTCCCAAGATATTTTAAGGGTTAGCATCAAGGGAGACTCTACGGCTGAGATCATGCTAAGTAATTTAGATACGGATTTCTTCCGAGTGGGATTGAAGATCAAAATATTATCCAGAGTATTTTGAGGACGTTTAATAGGGAACGCTGTGATGGAGGTCATGATGAAATGATGCACCAGTAAGTATCGAAAAAAATCTGAACTGGGACATTATATTTGTCGACCAGTTGTTGAAAAGAGGCAAATTGATTATCAGAAAATAAGTCGTTAAAGGTCTTCAAACCTTGTCGCCGCCACTTCTGAAATGCAGCATCCAACAATGAAGGTTGGAAACATTTATTAGATGCGATTGGAACTTGAAAACTCATCCTAAGTAACCAAAATGTTTTCTGAATTGATGGAAGATTTTAATCGAGTTATGTACTACAGGATTATCAATAGTCAGAGGTTTAGCCAGTGGAAGTGTTGCACCAATGACTGATGGCAACAAAGCCCAGCAGAAAGCAGAAAGTTTCTCCTTCTCCATTCATGGCGGTCCAACATCATTGGAGTAATGTACCCAGTATGACATACAACACAAATTAGCAACCCAATACTACATTAGCGATTTGGAAGAAACTCACCATGCCGTTGCTTTCAGATGTTCCTGTTTAACTGTGGCTTGCCATCTGCATCTAAATGCTGTAATAATAGAGTCAGTTTACAGCAGCTATTTGGGACATATACGGGGATGCTGTGAAATAGGATGTAGAAATTTAGGTAATACAGACATCTTAACCACGTTTACTGTCCCAACTATCGAGAGATAAAGGGGAGACCATTTATCCAGGTCCTGTTGTATTGTCATCTGCAGTAAACAGTTTTAAAAAAAAAAGGTTAAAACAAAGATTGTTTCAGTCAAATTGAATCCACTGACCGGTCAACAGAATGTCCTAGTAACAATCACAACTGCTCTGCTCTGAAATATTCTTTTTGATCGCTCTTTCACTTTACTCCGGACATCAACGTAACCATTCGAGTATTTAGAGGGTAAAGTGATCCTTTGCTCTGAGCCAGAACAGAACAAATAACGTGTGATGCTTCAATTAATGTATAAAATCATTTTTCTTTTTAAACCATAGATGTACAAAAGAAGGACTGATCATCTCTGATGTTACCCAGAGAATTATGAACGGCCAAAATGAAACCTGGAGTGGATTGTCGATGGTAACCAGTCTACCCTATTTTTTGTCCAAATACGGTCAACTGGACTGGACATAGTGGTTTGGTTTATTTTCTATCTGGGCGGGTCTCCTTAACTGCCAATTTAAAAAAATCCTCTAATGATTCACTGTTGAACTCCGAAATGCTTGAAAACCAGGAGGTCTTTTTAAACAACTGCAACGCTTGATACGCTTTGCTACAAACTGTGAATTACAGGTTGAGACTTAATTTAAAACACATAAAAATGCAATTTGATCAACAATCTATGTGCATGGAGGCAGCCGTGGTGCAAAAGTAGAGTGTAGTCTGATCACCTATGTTTCAAGTGTCTCTGAGCAAGACATTGCTCTCGGTAGGTGGGTGGGTTAACACAGTGCTTGCAACTGAACCAGTGAATGTGTGTGTGTAATGGGTGGAATTGGAACTGTGACTGTAAAGCTGGCTTCTAAGAAGGTAAGAACTACATACTGCAAGTATACGTTATTTACCATTTACAATTACAATAGGGAGTTGTTGGAAGAGTTAGAGTGTTTTCAGTATTTGGGGTCGTGTGTCTGTGTGGATGGTGGAATTGGGGAGAGGTACAGTTTAGAATGAAGGAAGTACGAACGATATGCGGGGGGAATGAAGAGAGTGTTTGAATTTAGGTCACTGGGAAAGGATGCAAAAGGGAGATTGTATGAGGGTGTGGTGGAGCCTGCAGCGTTATATGGGGCTGAAACGTGGAGTCCGAAAGTGGCGGAAAAGAGGAAGGTGAATGTAGTTGAGATGAGATGTTTGAGGAGTATGTGTGGTGTGACGAGTCTGGATCGTGAGAAATGAAGTTATCCGAGAGAGAACTGGTGTGATGCGAGAGTTGGCCTATAGAGCAGAGCAAAAGGCACTGGGATGGTTTGGACATGTTGAAAGAATGGAAAGGGAGCGTTGGTGAAAAAAGGTGTACGAATCTGATGTGAGTGGAGTGAGAATGAGAGGAAGACTGCAAATGGGATGGACAGAGGGGTGTAAAAAGAACGTTAAATGCAAGAGGGATGACTGTGGTGCAGGGGAGAGAGGCTGCCCAGGACAGGATGGGTGTGGAGAGAGTTTGTGTATGAATGAATGGATGGGTGTAGAGGTCTGGTCTTGGATGAAGGGCAAGGGGAAATCCAGCCTTGGCTGCTGTGGAGGTGCTCACACTGGGCTGTGCAGCTGACCCTGGTGCAGTGTGGTGTGGCTTAGACCAGGCCTTAGACCAGTCACACACACACACACACACACACACACACACAGACACACACGCACACGCACTCACACACTGAAGGAGGAGGGTTTGGGGAAGAGACGGAGGGAGTTAAAATTGTGTGCCCTGTTCAGGCTACCCCACCTTGGTTGACACAGCCTGGTAAATAGATAGATAGTTGAATGAAAGTTCTTCACATTATAAATAAAGATTTTCTGGTCAAGGTTTTTCGGACCAAAAAAGTGAGTAAAAATTGACGCTGATACAGACGTTCAAAATTGAGCCAAATATAAAGTTGCAATGAACTTAAAGTGCAGGACTTCCATAATTTCTGCCTCTAGTTGCTTCGCCCTGCTCTCATAATTCCTGACCAATGAGTGAAGAGATCTTTAGTCACATGGTTCTATTTACACACTTTAATCCGAACAGGAAAGTCTTCTTGATGGCAGTCTGAAAACAGACCAAACACGCAGGTTCAGGACTCAATCCAGACCAAATTAAGCGACTTGGTCCGGACCAACAGATTTTTCCAGTCTGAATACAACCTTTAGAAAATTCCAAACCTGGAAGATTTTTTTTAAAATGCTTTCGTCTCAGACAAATCATAGATTCTTTCCATAGTCTTTGGTCTGTCATAACTTGTTTCCAAATGTTTTATTAAGCTGTCATAAACGCTTCCTTCCTGACTGAAAGAAACTTATTTAATTATGTTTATTATGTTTTAAAGATCTCATAATGCATTTGTGACTTTTAGGTTTTATTTCAGGAGTTTTAACATTTCAAATTCAAACCAACAGAAAAAAAAATTAACGGATTATGTTGGGACATTCTCCTCATAAACCCAATTAGAATCTTTCTGTAAAGATTTTGCAGTCCATTAAAATACTAATCTAAAATGTATAAGTGTCTACAGATGTGTTTTATGGCCATGCTCAGCATGTGGATTTGAGGAGGCCCTGTTTGAATCAATAAAACATCTACCACTGAGTCACTAAACTGACCAAATATTAAAAATTACTTAAAAAACAAAACAAAAATCTAATTCATAAGGCTCTAATCTGAAACATCTTTCTTTCAGCTTTCCCATCAGGGTCGCCACAGCTAACAAGTCGCATGGTAAACTTGGCAATGTTTATACGCTCGGATGCTCCTTCCTGACGCAACCTTCTCAAAGCAACTGGGCTTGGGACCGGCACAGAGTGTGGAGAGAAGGAACAGGGAGCAGCCCGGATTCGAACCCTGGTTTCACGGACGGAAGGCGCCATGAAACCAGCACGAGCTAAACCTGGCTCTCTTATCTGGAAACATATGTGTATTAAATACAAGTTATGCAGCCCTGGTGGTCAGTCTGGGAACTGCAACACGTCTATGTTCCCTACTTTTTTGCGGTGTGATAGAAGTTACAAAAAGCAAACAAACATCAAAGGTAGCTAAAACCAAGTAGTCAACTGGCTTAAGTGAATTATTTAAAACAGAAACACACATGGGGCAGGGTTAACAGAAACCAATAAATCCTTTCCCTCAGCTCAAGCGTGTCAGCTCATTGTGTTGCATGCATTCAAATGCAGCAGAGTGAGATGATGTGCAAAGACTGCCTGTCATTTCCCACTTTATAAAGACAACAGCTGCAACGTGAGTGCAAAATGTTTATGAAAAACGTCAGAGAAACCGCTCACAACAACCGGGTTTGCTAAATTAGTTTGTGGAGTTTTTCCACACATGAAAAAAAAAAAAAACATGGATGTTGACTCATTCAATTATGCATTTTTGTCTCAGCAGAGATCAGTCATATCTAATTTGTAGGAAATGACCAGAGGTAAGTGTATGTTTCAGAAATACTGATAACTATTTGATACAGAATTATTGTGAACTGTATTTTTCATTTATTTTAATTAGATCTAAAACGCCAAGAATCCATCAGGAGACAACCTCCACAAAAAGAGTGGATGGCCATTACAAATGAATGGATGCACTCTGTACCTCTTTTGGGTTCATTTTCAGACTGTGACAACAGAATGTTGAAAACCCTTAAAAAATAAAAGATTGATGTGAATTGAGAGCATTTAAGGATTTAGAACCAGTGGCAGAGCTGGAACATTTTATATGGGAAGGGCAGAAGACTTCAGAGGGGTGACAAATGAGAACAGCAGAGTGGACAGCAATGACAAATGAAAGGATAAAAAATGTGAATGTCCAACTGTTTTCCTTTTTTTATTCATTAAAACAGCAGTTCTTTTAGCTGAGGTGCTATTTTTTGATTAAAGATGATTGTATTGATGGTTTTTAAATCTTTGTTAACAACGATGCAAATATTAACTCAGAAATTGCAGCTTCGCTCCCTACACAGGACAGTCCCAGTATGAAAAAAGCCCAACTGTTCTTAGGGAACTGGTGAGGAGGAAATGTTTAGATTTCACTCAGCTTTAATTCATTATGACAACCGATATTTATGATAAAATATTTGATAAAAATCATGTTTTTGCAAAAATGTCTCTAGAAAAATATGTACCTTTATCCGCATGAGAAACTTCTATTTCATTTGTCGTTAAAAAGAAACTTGAAAGAGTTTGAGGCGCATGTTTTCAGAAGATTTGTCCTGCAAATTTTTAGAAGTTCAGGATCATGATCCTGTACAGGAAGCTGCCAGACCAACAAATCCTTAAAAATCACATGTAAATATTTTACTACTCAGAAAATCACACCAACAGCTCCACCCTGTGAGACATAACACTGATAACTTGAGAGCATCAAATGAATTATGACAGATCAAATACCAAACAAAGAATCCTGGCGTTTGACAAAAATGTGAGTCAGTTGGGAGGAGATTTACTGAAGACATTTATGACTAAATTGCAACGGAAAGATTTTTGCCATAAAGTACAAATGTCATCCAACGAACTTTATTTTATTTTCTGTATGTCATGCTGGCTCACCATTGAATTTTGTAACGTATTTTTGTCCAAAAAATAGATCACCCAGGGATTTTGCATAAGCTATTAACTGTAATTAAAACTGTTTCATATTTTAATCTTTTAGTTTTTTAAATTATTTTTCAGTTTATCGTGCTGCGCCTTGTTTGACTGCAGTCATTTTTAGGCGCCACATAAAAAAATAAACTTACACTTTAACCTAAACTTAACTTAACTTACTTTTTTCATTTATAGCTCACGTTAAAGGGTTTTCCTGTTTGTCTGTTTCCTGTCCTCTCAGTCCCCAACAGCCCCAAATGATGGTCCTACTCACTGAGTCTGGAAAACTTTCATTTATTGGTCACATACATAGATCATTCATGAAATATTAAGTTAAAATAACTGGCTTACTGGAATGGCCATGACTAATTTGGGTTATAATAAATAAAAATGTTGTTTAGTCCTTTACGGAGACCTAAGTTATGAACCAACATTTTTTAAAAACAGAAAATAATTGCTTTTAACCCTTGTGCTATCAAGTGCACTGAACCTTTTTTCTTCAATGATTTGTGATCTTCACTGGTGTCCATGGATTACATGAAATCTTTCCACCTTTATCCACCTTTGTCATGGTAGGAAATGACACAATGTATGGGTGGGGTCATAGGATAGCACAAGGGTTAGTGCATGTCTGCCTAAATTCGGGAAATGCTACACACAGTGGGAAATTAATCTGAAAATGTGTGGTTCTTTTTTTGTCTCCAAGTTTTTGCAGTTCAATCAAAACTGGCTTAAACTGAAATGAAAAAAATAAAAAAAACGCCTTTTCTGTTGTGATTCTTTCGTGTAAAATGTTCATGATGTCAGTTAAATGACATTATTTTCATTGTCAGACTCCAGAACTGACACTTGTAAAAAATGGATTTGTAGGGGGTACAAAGAAAAGTTGGTCTTTATAAGTAAATCATGAAAGACCTGCAGTTGTATTTTCTACGTCACAAATACAGTATTTTTCAAACAGCATTTTTTGTCTGCTCGTTTACAATGATTTGAATAAAAAAATACTCAGAAATGCAATTTAAAGATGAATTTTCTTTATATATGACCTACTTCATCAGAAAATGTCCCAAAAACATCTTAAATACACCAAAAATCTGACCCACATGGGTGGAATTTGTTCTCTGCATCCCCTGGGGAAGCGGTGAGCTGCAGCACAAACCCATGTTGGAAGCATTTGGTGGTTTCAACTTTTGGTTATTTTTAGAGTCTTTGGACTGTGGATTTAAAACCGCCTAATTCAATTGTGTCTCAGGATGACACTCTTCCACCTCGCCACTGCATTTGAATTGACACATTTTTTGCATCCTGAGAGAAACTTCCCTTGTTTGCGCTGGTGGACCTTTTAGGTTTTTCCGGAATCGGGAGTCTAAAGGTGTGCAGGTGTGTCTGCCGTTCTCCCACTTTTGCACAAACGTAGACGCAGGTGATGAGTGCGGTGAAGAATGACCAAGGCTTCAGTGGAAATGTTGTTTGTGTCCTCCGCACTGCAACTAAGTGGTATCCAACAAACAAACGTGATGTTGGCAGCGCAGGCGCTCACACCTTCTGCAGGCGACTTAGCGCGAACAAACACGGCATTACCAGCCATTCAGCAGATCAAATGAGCTGGAAGAAGTAAAGCTGCAAGAATCAAACCTGCAGTGTGCTGGATTAGTGCGGACTTTAGGGCTTTCTCTGATTCAGTAAATGTTGTATCGATGGAAGTGTACATCGCTTCCCTGACTGTGAGCACAATAATGGCTGAATTACTCATGTTTATTCCATAGGTGTGTTTGTATAGAAAGTGAAATGAAGGCCGCAGTTTCACCTGATACTGTCCGTGTCTGTGTACCTTTTTGTTTACTCCTGCAGTCCAAGAAGACATCTGCCTGCCTGCAGTGCAGGCGAGGCCTTACCTGGGTGTGATGCAAGTGATGCAAGTGATAACATCGGAGCGGTGAGTACTGACAAAAATTATGGATTTTGTACGTAATCTCGCAGTTGATAAGATGCAATCAAAAAAATGTTTAAACTGAGCTGCAAATCCAGATCTGCACTTTAGATCACTTAAATAGTGTGCTTTTTTATTGTATTGTTTTTCAGTTTTTTGTTGCTTTTTTTAACTAAGAAATTATGGATATGCAAATGTCAAGAAATACTTGGATATTTTAACAAAAAAAAGAGCAAAATTTAAACAAATATGTTTTTTTGTTGCCTGGTAACCAAGCCAGCTGATGACATCACAGGCATTTGGCAGGTAACACAGGTGAATCCTGTCAAGAAACAACATGACAGAAACTCAGAGCCAAAAGTTCAGTATCTGGTGCAGATCCACCTGCTCGCAGAAACATGTGCAGCTCCTCCTTTGAGCTGACGCCTGGCCACAGCTTCTGTCTGGTACCTACTGGAGGTTTGAAGACCATCGGCTGAGTTTGATCCTAGCGTGAACCCTTGTGCTATCCCAGGCACTTTAACATTGGGAGTTGGGTCATCTAGACCTACTAGACAAGTGTCTGAACCTTTTTTCTTTCAATGATTTGTGAACTCTACTGGTGTCCATGGATTACGGTAATCTTTCACCTTATCCACCTTTTGTCATGGTAGGGAGAACACGTCAATGTAAGGGTGGGGTCATCTAAGATAGCACAGCATAAAGGCTTCATCAGCAATCCACCTGTCCAAAAGTATTTGTAGAAAATCTCACATTTCATGGAAATCTTTTTAAAAATGCTTGATGTTGAGATGTTGAGGCTGCAATTGAACCACGGGTGAAGAAACGGGAAAGACCACAAGTGGAAGCTCTGCAGAATTGATGCTCAAGCATCTGGCTGACTGTCGCGTTCTCTCAAGAGATTCAGAAAAAAATTACAAAACAAAAACTGGTAGGCAAGCCAGAGCGATTTCAGGGCTTTTGCCCTTTTAATAAAGTCTTGGTGACACATGAAAAAATATAAAGTAGGATGAAAGCAAAACACCAGAAATTAATCTGATTCCAGATCAAATCACCTTCAATTGCGTTTGAACTTGAATGGCACTCTTCTGCCCATTTCAACTCTCAACTTCGTTCCTCTGCTATGATGAGAAAGTGAGGCTTCTCTCCCATTGTGAGAGTGAGGCACCTCTTAAGTGTACCTCTTGCCACTCCCACCTAATTAGAGGCACTCTAGTGTATGAATGAATGGATGGGTGTGGTAGAGGTCTGGTCTTGGGATGAAGCGGCAAGGGGAAACCAGCCTTGGCTGCTGTGGAGGTGCCCACACTGGGCTGTGCAGCTGACCCTGGTGCAGTGTGGTGTGGCTTAGACCAGGCCTTAGACCAGTCACACACACACACACACACACACACACACACAATCACACACACACACACACACACACACACACAGACACACACGCACACGAACTCACACACTGAAGGAGGAGGGTTTGGGGAAGAGACGGAGGGAGTTAAAATTGTGTGCCCTGTCTAGGCTACCCCACCTTGGTGGGACACAGCCTTGGTAAATAGATAGATAGTTGAATGAAAGTTCTTTCACATTATAAATAAAGATTTTTCTGGTCAAGCTTTTTCGGACCAAAAAAGTGAGTAAAAATTGACGTTGATACAGACGTTCAAAACTTGAGAGCCAAATATAAAGTTGCAATGAACTTAAAGTGCAGGACTTCCATAATTTCTGCCTCTTGTTGCTTCGCCCTGCTCTCATAATTCCTGACCAATGAGTGAAGAGATCTTTAGTCACATGGTTCTATTTACACACTTTGGTCCGGAACAGGAAAGTTCACGTTGATGACAGTCTGAAAACAGACCAAACACGAGGTTCAGGACTCAATCCAGACCAAATTAAGCGGACTGGGTCTGGACCAACACATTTTTCCAGTCTGAATACAACCTTTAGAAAATTCCAAACCTGGAAGATTTTTTTTAAAATGCTTTCGTCTCAGACAAATCATAGATTCTTTCCATAGTCTTTGGTCTGTCATAACTTTGTTTCAAATGTTTTATTAAGCTGTCATAAACGTCTTCCTTCCTGACTGAAAGAAACTTATTTAATTATGTTTTATTATGTTTTAAAGATCTCATAATGCATTTGTGACTTTTAGGGTTTTATTTCAGGGAGTTTTGCACATTTCAAATTCAAACCAACAGAAAAAAAAATTAACGGATTATGTTGGGACATTCTCCTCATAAACCCAATTAGAATCTTTCTGTAAAGATTTTGCAGTCCATTAAAATACTAATCTAAAAATGTATAAGTGCTCCATAGATGTGTTTTATGGCCATGCCTAGCATGTGATTTGAGGAGGCCCTGTTTGAATCAATAAAACATCTACCACTGAGTCACTAAACTGACCAAATATTAAAAATTACTTAAAAAACAAAACAAAATCTAATTCATAAGGCTCTAATCTGAAACATCTTCTTTCTCTTTCAGCTTTTCCCATCAGGGGTCGCCACAGCGAACAAGTCGCATGGTAAACTTGGCAATGTTTATACGCCGGATGCCCTTCCTGACGCAACCTTCTCAAAGCAACTGGGCTTGGGACCGGCACAGAGGTAGAGAAGGGAACAGGGAGCAGCCCGGATTCGAACCCTGGTTTCACGGACGGAAGGCGCCGCAAACCAGCACGAGCTAAACCGGCTCCCTCTAATCTGAAACATATGTGTATTAAATTACAAGTTATGCAGCCCCTGGTGGTCAAATTGGGAACTGCAATACGTCTATGTTCCCCTACTTTTTGCGGTGATAGAAGTTACAAAAGCAAACAAACATCAAAGGTAGCTAAAATCAAGCAGTCAACTGGGTTTTTAAGGAAATTATTTAAACAGAAACACACATGGGGCAGGGTTAACAGAAACCAATAAATCCTTTCCCTCAGCTCAAGCGTGTCAGCTCATTGTGTTGCATGCATTCAAATGCAGCAGAGTGAGATGATGTGCAAAGACTGCCTGTCATTTCCCACTTTATAAAGACAACAGCTGCAACGTGAGTGCAAAATGTTTATGAAAAACGTCAGAGAAACCGCTCACAACAACCGGGTTTGCTAAAATTAGTTTGGTGGAGTTTCTCCACGCATGAAAAAAAAAACCAAAAACATGGATGTTGGACTCATTCAATTATGCATTTTTGGGTCTCAGCAGAGATCAGTCATATCTAATTTGTAGGAAATGACCAGTAGAGTGTATGTATGTTTCAGAAATACTGATAACTATTTGATGGGTTAGAATTATTGTGAACTGTATTTTTCATTTATTTTAATTAGATCTAAACGTCAAGAATCCATCAGGGAGACAAACTCCCACAAAAGAGTGGATGGCCATTACAAATGAATGGATGCACTCTGTACCTCTTTTGGGTTCATTTTCAGACTGTGACAACAGAATGTTGAAAACCCTTAAAAAATAAAAGATTGATGTGAATTGAGAGCATTTAAGGATTTAGAACCAGTGGCAGAGCTAGAACATTTTATATGTGGGGAAGGGGGCAGAAGACTTCAGAGGGGTGACAAATGAGAACAGCAGAGTGGACAGCAATGACAAATGAAAGGATAAAAAATGTGTATGTCCAACTGTTTTCCTTTTTTTATTCATTAAACAGCAGTTCTTTTAGCTGAGGTGCTATTTTTTGATTAAAGATGATTGTATTGATGGTTTTTAAATCTTTGTTAACAACGATGCAAATATTAACTCAGAAATTGCAGCTTCGCTCCCTACACAGGACAGTCCCAGTATGAAAAAAGCCCAACTGTTCCCTAACTGGTGAGGAGGAAATGTTTAGATTTCACTCAGCTTTAATTCATTATGACAACCGATATTTATGATAAAATATTTGATAAAAATCATGTTTTTGCACAAATGTCTCTAGAAAAATATGTACCTTCATCCGCATGAGAAACTTCTATTTCATTTGTCGTTAAAAAGAAACTTGAAAGAGTTTGAGGCGCATGTTTTCAGAAGATTTGTCCTGCAAATTTTTAGAAGTTCAGGATCATGATCCTGTACAGGAAGCTGCCAGACCAACAAATCCTTAAAAATCACATGTAAATATTTTACTACTCAGAAAATCACACCAACAGCTCCACCCCTGTGAGACATAACACTGGGATAACCCTGTGAGAGCATCAAATGAATTATGACAGATCAAATACCAAACAAAGAATCCTGGCGTTTGACAAAAATGTGAGTCAGTTGGGAGGAGATTTACTATAAGACATTTATGACTAAATTGCAACGGAAAGATTTTTGCACATAAAGTGGCACAAATGTCATCCAACTTGAATTTTTATTTTATTTTCTGTATGTCATGCTGGCTCACCATTGAATTTTGTAACGTATTTTTGTCCAAAAAATAGATCACCCAGGGATTTTGCATAAGCTATTAACTGTAATTAAAACTGTTTCATATTTTAATCTTTTAGTTTTTTAAATTATTTTTCAGCTTCGCCTTGTTTGACTGCAGTCATTTTTAGGCGCCACATAAAAAAATAAACTTACACTTTAACCTAAACTTAACTTAACTTACTTTTTTCATTTATAGCTCACGTTAAAGGGTTTTCCTGTTTGTCTGTTTCCTGTCCTCTCAGCCCCAAATGACGGCCCTACTCACTGAGTCTGGAAAACTTTCATTTATTGGTCACATACATAGATCATTCATGAAATATTGTTAAAATAATCTGGCTTTACTGGAATGGCCATGACTAATTTGGGTTATAATAAATAAAAATGTTGTTTAGTCCTTTACGGATACCTAAGTTGTGAACCAACATTTTTTTAAAAACAGAAAATAATTGCTTTTAACCCTTGTGCTATCAAGTGCACTGAACCTTTTTTCTTCAATGATTTGTGATCTTCACTGGTGTCCATGGATTACATGAAATCTTTCCACCTTTATCCACCTTTGTCATGGTAGGGAGAACACGTCAATGTAAGGGTGGGGTCATCTAAGATAGAACAAGGGTTAATGCATTTCTGCCTAAATTCGGGAAATGCTGCACACAGTGGGAAATTAATCTGAAAATGTGTGGTTCTTTTTTTGTCTCCAAGTTTTTGCAGTTCAATCAAAACTGGCTTAAACTGAAATGAAAAAAATAAAAAAAACGCCTTTTCTGTTGTGATTCTTTCGTGTAAAATGTTCATGATGTCAGTTAAATGACATTATTTTCATTGTCAGACTCCAGAACTGACACTTGTAAAAAATGGATTTGTAGGGGGTACAAAGAAAAGTTGGTCTTTATAAGTAAATCATGAAAGACCTGCAGTTGTATTTTCTACGTGACAAATACAGTTTTTTTCAAATAGCATTTTTTGTCTGCTTGTTTACAATGATTTGAATAAAAAAATACTCAGAAATGCAATTTAAAGATGAATTTTCTTTATATATGACCTACTTCATCAGAAAATGTCCCAAAAACATCTTAAATACACCAAAAATCTGACCCACATGGGTGTGTGAAATTTGTTCTCTGCATCCCCTGGGGAAGCGGTGAGCTGCAGCACAAACCCATGTTGGAAGCATTTGGTGGTTTCAACTTTTGGTTATTTTTAGAGTCTTTGGACTGTGGATTTAAACCCATGACCCACCAGTCTCAGGATGGACACTCTTCCACCTCGCCATTGCATTTGGATTGACAAATTTTCTGTGATCCTGAGAGAAACTTCCCTTGTTTGCGCTGGTGGACCTTTTAGGTTTTTCCGGAATCGGGAGTCTAAAGGTGTGCAGGTGTGTCTGCCGTTCTCCCACTTTTGCACAGAACGTGTGACGAGGTGATGAGTGCGGTGAAGAATGACCGGGCTGGGCTTCAGTGGAAATGTTGTTTGTGTCCTCCGCACTGCAACTAAGTGGTATCCAACAAACAAACGTGATGTTGGCAGCGCAGGCGCTCACACCTTCTGCAGGCGACTTAGCGCGAACAAACACGGCATTACCAGCCATTCAGCAGATCAAATGAGCTGGAAGAAGTAAAGCTGCAAGAATCAAACCTGCAGTGTGCTGGATTAGTGCGGACTTTAGGGCTTTCTCTGATTCAGTAAATGTTGTATCGATGGAAGTGTACATCGCTTCCCTGACTGTGAGCACAATAATGGCGGAATTACTCATGTTTATTCCATAGGTGTGTTTGTATAGAAAGTGAAATGAAGGCCGCAGTTTCACCTGATACTGTCCGTGTCTGTGTACCTTTTGTTTACTCCTGCTGTCCAAGAAGACATCTGCCTGCCTGCAGTGCAGGCGAGGCCTTACCTGGGTGTGATGCAAGTGATGCAAGTGATAACATCGGAGCGGTGAGTGCTGACAAAAATTATGGATTTTGTACGTAATCTCGCAGTTGATAAGATGCAATCAAAAAAATGTTTAAACTGAGCTGCAAATCCAGATCTGCACTTTAGATCACTTAAATAGTGTGCTGTTTTATTGTATTGCTTTTCAGTTTTTTTGTTGCTTTTTTTAACTAAGAAATTATGGATATGCAAATGTCAAGAAATACTTGGATATTTTAACAAAAAAAAGAGCAAAATTTAAACAAATATGTTTTTTTTTGTTGCCTGGTAACCGCTCAGCTGATGACATCACAGGCATCATTGGCAGGTAACACAGGTGAATCCTGTCAAGAAACAACATGGACAGAAACTCAGAGCCAAAAGTTCAGTATCTGGGTGCAGATCCACTCGCTCGCAGAAACATGTGCAGCCCCTCCCCTTTGAGCTGACGCCCTGGCCGCGCTTCTCTGTCTGCACCGCCTGAAGGTTTGAAGACCATCGGGCTGGAGTTTGATCCTGCAGCTTAAAGGCTTCATCAGCAATCCACCCGTCCGTGCTATTTGTAGAAAATCTCACATTTCTCATGCTTGATGTTGAGATGTCGTGAGGCTGCAATTGAACAAGGGTGAAGAAACGTGGAAAGACCACAAGTGGAAGCCTGCAGAATTGATGCTCAAGCATCTGGCTGACTAAAGCATGGCAGTCTGGTTCATCACTTCCTGCCACACAGGTCTGTGTTTGGATCCCTAATCCAATCATCAGAGTCACCAAAATACCAGACCGCTCAGAGACTAGGCTGCAGGAAAACCCTGAAATACCTTTCACTTGTTGGTTGTTGTAATGTGGGTGTGTACTTTCCCTTTGTTTTGTCACAAATTAGACTTCATGTTTGGCTACACTTATGTTTATATGCTTATATGTACGCTTATGTTTACACATGGGGCTGAGACAGAAGTGTGTCTTTTTTATGCTAAAAAACACAATACAATGTGATCAACTGAATTAAACTTTCAAACCTAAATGTGATAAATCAAACATCTCTGAGTGTTTTTTAGAATCTATTTCCAGTTTCTGTTTGTTTCATTTGGTAGAAATGTCAAACTATTAGCAATAGAGACAAAGTTTGTGTGCTGTTTAAAGTCTCACTCGATCATCTTTTAATCTGTTTTAAAATCTTTCCCAATGTTTTTAATTATGACAATTTTAGCCAAAACCTAAAACCTTTGTTATTTTCTGGGATATAGTTTCCGTAGAGTGGTAACAACCGTTACAATGATGTGTTGTTGCAATGGTAACAACCATTGCAACAACACATCATCAGTAGGGTAGAACCAACCTGTCCACATTTCTTTTCTCAGAATTGCAACCCGCTAGCACATAGGTGTTGATTCTCCATCATCTCTCTCTTCCCACACACCTGAGTGTAAGCAGGCGGGGGCGGCAGCAGAGCAGGGAGCTTGTGGCCCGGCTGTGCCCCTGCTTGCCTGACCCTGATTTAGCTTTGTGGACTTTTAGCTGTGCTAATAAAACCTGCTGCAGTTGGAACCAACCCTCTGCCTGTTTTCTGACAATCTGTCAGTTGAGGATGTTTTCTATATTTTGCAGGTATTCAGATAAATGTACCTAAATTAATACACATTCTGTGATGTAAATATGTTAGAAGAGACTGTTATACTTTAGCTTAAGGGGTTGCTTGTAAATATGTGTTAAAATTAATTGGCGCTGTATTTCAGCTCTCACCTACACTGCAAATTCACTGAAGTTCACAGCTGCTGCCAAACCCGATTGTTGACAGAAAATTTATTCCATAAAAATTTGGAGCTCTGAGCAAACATATGTTATTTTCCCTCCTTACTGTCACTTTTTTTAAAAACAAGATTACAGAACTAAAGGGAAAAGGCGAGGGTCTTTGGTTTCCAGATCTACAAGCTTTCAAAATAAAAGCATAAATACAAGAAAAATGTGTAAACCGAGTTAAAGTTTGATGTCTGGAGCACTCTTCTTCTTAACTTCGTCTTTATTCCTCTTCATCTCTCAGCTTCAGCTGCAGAGTAGTTTCAGGTTCAGCGAGCATCAATGATCCTCCTCAATGGATTTACTTCCTTCCGGTCCTTTACAGAAAACTGAAACCCTGACTATGTGTGTGGTTGAAAGTTTGATTTGTGGAGCTGCCTCTCAACATCAGGTTGGCATAGGATTTTTTTCTGTGACCTCAAACATTATGACTATACCAATAAATTTCGGCTTTCATCCTTTAATCTCCAGAGGTGTCCTGCCAAACACCTATCGTTTCAATCATTCAACCTTTATGGTCTAAAAGCTTTGATCGTCATCAGCATTGGGTTTTGAAGGATGCAGTGCAGCAGCTGCAATCGCTGAAGATCTGGCTGCAGATTGGTGCAATAAATTCAGCAGATTTTCACAGGATTCAGGTGCTCACTATTTTTGGATGCAGACTAAAGCACAGAGCAACGCCAACTTTTTCTCCGCACAGACTTTCATATAGCATCTCTACCGTTGAACCAGCAGCAGACAGAGGATCCTGTTCTGTCATGCAAAGTGCCTCAGGGTTCTGTGTTGGGCCTGTTGTGCTCCTGGTTATGATTTCATTTACTTTTAAAATGTAGTTGTACATATTCACAGTTCACCTTTTGTGGTTTTTTGTTACACGTCCTGATTGGCTGTAGTTTTCCAAATTTGTTTTTTTCTATCAAGAAAAACAGTGAACAGAATCCTTTGCTACCTGCTGTAGCCAACAGCAAAAACATTGTCCTCCAGCCTTTTTATAGTATAGTGGCAGGACAGCAGCCACACTTGGTTAATTAATTATCCCAATTACTGTTGGGCTAACCAACCATACTGCTGAGTCTGTGCCAATCCAACAATACTTGAAGTCAGGGGTTCAGAACTTTGCCTTGAATAAACAGACTTTCAGACTGTTTCAAGTTTATGTAAAATGTCATAGAAACAAAGTTATACAAAAAACATTTTATTTTTTACAGACATTTTGCAAATTGAGCAGTCCATTCCGACACACTGTACCCCCCCCCCCCCCCCCCCCCCCCACACACACTTAAATAAACAAAACGGAAAGTAGAGGAATTCTGAATTAGCTGTAGAAAGCTGTCAGAACTTTCTTTAGAAAATAATTTGTTTTGAGTCTGGCGTTGATATTTCTCCTATCAACAGTCGGGGCATTTAGTTTTTCTTCAGCTCTGTGACCCTTAAATGGCTTTTCCAGAAAAAGAAACAAGCTACTGTGATAAATCATGCTGTTCCACTTTGACAGACTGCTGTTTTATCACCTTGCTGTTGTCCTCAGTGGAGCAGATAAAGTCTCAACCGACACAGAAAACATGTCAAACAACAGCTGAAAAAAATCTGAATTCAACAACCTTTGTTCAGCTGGACTAAATGCTGAAAAAAACCAGAGCCACAAAAACCAGCTGAATAGTTGGGTATTCTGAAAAATTTTTTTGCTGGGTACATCACTTCCTCGTCTGCAAACATGATGACTCTTTGTTTTGAGGACATCCAGGCGTCTTTCTCTTCAAAGGTTATGTCTAGATCCACACTTGTCCCATGTTTCTAACGGTATTTAGCCATATTTTCATAGCCCAAAAACTTGAAAATAATGTTACCTACTCAATTGATTTTTCTTCTTTTTTTCAAAGAAATGCCTCCTTTAGAAAACTCCTTTTGATTAACAGTGCCTTCAAAGAAGAAAGAAAATGACTGGGAAAATTAAATGTAAGGAAACATCAGAGGGTGAAAACATTTATAAATGTACACATTTGTTGAAAAATATAATCTTTTTGAAAAGCAGTTATAGTTCTTGCCTGATGGACCAATTTTAGAATAAGTTTTTATTGTTGGTATCATTAATTTTCCTTCCATCTTGACCTAGTACTCCTTGTCCAACCTCAGGAGGTTACAGCTAAACATAACCGTTTTATTAGGACAATTACACATTATTTCTAACTTGGCATTTGAATTCCTGCATTTGCACACAGTTTCAGGAATGCATACACAGGGAAATGGAGGGTAGCTTTTCCGGATGTCTGCTTTGTTGCAGTAAGAGTTAAAGATATGAGATGTTTTTACTGAACTGATAACGGAAACAAACCAGGCCAGTGACAAGAACATGTGATCCCTGTCCCATTATCACTTTGCAGACTGTGCAGGATTTGCTTGTCTGGTTTCACCTCTTAAGGATCCACTTGAAAGAAAATGGTGTTTTTTGTCAGGAACTGGTTGTGGAGGACCCAAAATGCAGGAGACCAGGCGTGGTGTCAGAAAATAAAACATTTAATAAACAAACTGAAAAAGACTAAACCCGTGTAGCAACAAAAAGGTGACACAACAGAGCAGATGACCTGACAACGATGAACTGAAAACCAGACACTTAAATAAGCGGTTTCAATAGCTGCTCCTCTTGTTGATCAGGAAATATTAATTTTAATGAGTTTCTTCCGACTGAACTGTATATGGTCTTACTTTGTATGCTAGACAGAAAGGGGACAAAGGTAATAGCAAATAAAAGTGCCCATCACAGGTGTCAATAATCAATCATGTGGGACTTGACGATCATTGAGAAATAATCTGAACTTCAGTGCAGCTGTGGATCCAAACAACCTGCAGCCACCTATCCTGTTCAAAATCTTTTACCCATGCATAGGTACCATTTAGTTTTCGTTTGTATTTATAAAAACAATTAGATAACAAGCTTAATACTTATCTATGAAAATAAGCTTCTATAGAACAAAAGAGGACATTAAAAACAAAACTTTACCTAATTTTAAAACCCAAATTCTATGCCAGCAAAAAACAAAATTAGGCTTCGCTTCACAGCCTCTAAAGTGTTCAATTTAGCTGCACAAAGTATTAAACTAGATCTTCATATGAAGTTTCTGAATCCATTCCATCCACCTTCAGAACTTGCCGACTCCATTTCGTGGTCATTGGGTTGCTGGAGCCCAACCGGCTACAGTTGGATGAATGTGATGTCTGAATCAACTTAAAGAGATATATTTATAGTGGAACTTTTTATAGAGTTGTTATAAATAAATAAAATCTCTTAGATAAATTAAGTGTGGATGTGGTAAGATAAACTCTGGAAAAAAGGAAAAATGGGCAGGGCTAGACTGGTGTAATTGAGTATGAGTACTTGACATATCTATTCAGTTAAATGTTTGGACGCTAAAAAAGTTTAAGTAAATGCAAGTGAGTAAGGTTAACTGTTTACTATCAACTGCTTAAACCTTTGAGTCACTGAGGAGACAAACCTGTTCCCACGCTCCTGTTTGACCTTCAGTCTGCGTGTTTGACAGGTGAAACAGAATGAGCAGCTTTGTGAAATTCTATAAGAACTTCTATGGCTCTGGGTTGCAGACTGAGTAAAGGCTTCACCTTCTTATCAGGACTTTTCCAGCTCTGTGCTCATACCGCTCCGAAAGCAGACGCTCACCATAAGCTGTGTATTCTAAGCGTTGTTATCATGGGACAAGCCGTGCGGTGTTGATGGCTGACAAGTAGCAGCATTTGTTTGGAGTGCCGATCATAATCGACTCATGTTTTGGTACAGTAAGTGACGTCAGGTGATTACTCCGGAGAGCTAGTGCTTTTTCTGAGGCTGCACCCAAACAAATGTTGTGTGGATCCTCATCTCTGAGCAGGCCCAAACACAAAACTCCAGACTGATAGCAGCTGATATCTGCAGGCGAGGCAGAGAGTCGCAGATAATGTGGCATGAGGGGGGGTGGCACAGCTGTGCACTTTTACTGTACCACCTGCAAGATACCAGATGCTACAGTAACCCCACCTGCTTACTGCAGCTGCTGCAGCTGAAGGACCTCCTTTGACCCTGAGAGACCAGCTGCAGGCCCTGCAGGTGTCTCCCCCCACCCCCAGGAGCATTCCTCACCAGCTTCCTCACTTTGTTCTGCTCAAATAATCGCCTCCTCTTCAGAATGTGTTTTAAACGAGTTGGACAAAAAGCTCAGCAGGCTGAGCTGCCACGATACTGACGGACAAACGAGCGCTGAGGACTCAAGGCAAAAAGGCCTGATAATGAAAAGTCTGGTAATTATTGCAGAATGTCACGTTGTCGGCGTGTTGTGAGCACAAGTATCAAAGCAGTAGTTACAGGACGTTCTCCAAATGTCATAGACGGAAAATGAAAAACAACCTTTGAGGTTTTTAAAGTTTAACCTCCGTCTTCATTAAATGCTTTTCTCCTGTCAGAGCTACAAATGTCACATTCTTCACTGTAGCTGGCTTACACTCTTCAAAGCAAATGGAACTGATGGAAAAACTCCCTGTTAAATACTTTGCCCATGCATTGATTACATACATATATTTTCCTTTTCCCATAGTTACATTTGGTTTCCCAAGAACATAAAAAAACTGAATTATGGGACATCAGTCAATGGATGATGACGTTTGGTCACCTTTTTATTTGGTATATTATGACAGACAATATGTGGCCACAGACACTGAAAGAGTAATTAACAAATCACCCTTCTGCTTTCCATCTTCTTCAAGACTCAAAAATTGTCATCCAATCACGGACGTCTCATAAGAACTACCTTTCCAGGCTTTTTATTTTGCGTAATTCTTTTAACATTTCACTTGGATTCCAGAAAAAAAGTTTTAAATGTCATTTTGGTTTTTTCATTGATTGTTTTGCTTTTTAATCAGGTTGTTGATGTAATTTGCACTCCATGCATTATTTGAAAATGACGTCATTCATGTTTTTTAAATTGTGATTCAACAAACATCCCAACGCTTGACCATTGATGCCACCAACGGGTAGTGCTGTTTCTAACTAGCTAAAACGTCTATTTTCTCTAGGAAAACTTCACCTTCAGAAGCTTCTCCTGTTTACAAAAAGGTTTGTCTGCCATTCAGATAGGATCCAGGTCTGTTTATTATTTAAATTTCAATGTACTTTGTTGCAATAAAACATTTCCTGTTATCTATAAATGGACAAAATATTTGGGTTGTATTTGCATAACTTAGATTGACTAAAAGAAAACCAAAGTTCTAAAAAAAGAAAAAGTTTTTAAGAACATCTCTGATTCAGGGGAAGTCAAAGGAGTCAAAAAATTAGTTTTAGTTTAAAAGGTTCACCCCCCTAAACTGGTTTGTTTCATCTAAGGGCCACGTCAACGCCACGACGTTCATTCTATGAATATTCTATAGATGGAAATTGGTCATACGTGAAGATATGTGAAAATATATATTGCACATGTATCACGAAAGTCCAAAATTTAATATGTGGAAAACGCACAAATTGTACGTAGTGGCTGAGTGACATGACGTCATATTCCTCTGATAGCCCACTTGGTTTGGCTGGTGTGCAAGCTCACCTAAGGTTGCAAATGAACTCTGCTGTGGTTCTATTTAGAGAAACGGACTTTCCACGGAGCAAAGAGGCTACGACGCTGAGTTTTCATTAAATCTTTCTGAAAAACGATCTAATTAATAAGCGATTTGTTTTACTTGTTTTAAAAGGATCAGCGTGGCCTCTTCAGAATATATATCAAGGTAAGGTATCAGTAAGAACTCAGTCCCACATGTATTACTGCTGAATCAGCGATTTGATCTGAGTCACTTGAGTTTCTAGGGATCGTGAAGGGCGTTGGGCAGGGGGAGAATTTAGCTATAACTTCAGGCAGATACTCCACTGTCAAACCCAAGTATTTTGGGAATCAGATAAGGATACCATTGTGTCAAAAAAATTAATGCTAAAAAACAACATTTTTTTTTACTAAAAACAGCATAATCATATTTAATAGACCACAGGGAACTCTTAAAATAGATTCCCAGCACGATTTTGGGTGCTAACGTCTTATGTAACGCGCTTCTCCTCTGAGCTTCATGGAGACACCTCAGACACAAGCATTACTCTGGTAATCTTGCTTTGGTTAGATAGGCCTGAGGATGTGTTGGTTTCTGCCGCAGATGGCTTTTTGTTTGGGAACGGCTCCCCCATCTTGAGCAGGTGCACGCAATCTTGTTTGGTTTGAGAAGATGGCAACAAAGCAGTGAGGAAGAGGGTGAATTCTTCTGCGGCGGGTCAGAGCGACACTGTCGGTGCTGCACGCCGAGGAACCTTCTGAGAACTCTGGAGCACTTTCAGGGTTTGAGTTTGTGCCTGCTCCTTCCATAAGGACTACATTTAACCCTTTAACACTAGAGCTTTAGCTCCAGTGTTGACAATCTTTCGACTACCGTAACTATCAACGTAAATCGCAGTCATGTAAATCCATTGATTCTGATGCAGAGAAAAGCAGCTACAAAGGTGTTGCTGGTGTCATGTCCAGTGTCAAACGATTAAACTGTGACATGCATACAAATGAATGAAACAGACATTTATAATTATCTACAGATTTACAGAGTTTCTTACAGAATGAAAACCTGTTTTTTTTTCTGCTTGGGAGATTTTTAGAAGCTAAAGCAAAAAACCTAAACTGATGTAGGAATCCTCCTCTTCCTGAACCCATGCTGCATCGCTCCACCTTGATGAACTTGCGGATTTTCTGTCCCAGGTGTTCACAACAGCAGTAGTAGCCACAATCTCTTCGTTCATCATTAACGTTGTCTTCTTAGAGGTCCAGTTTGAGGTCAGAACCAGAGCAGAACTGCTGGCTCATAGAGCGAACGCACGCCGTTAGCTTTCTGGAGGCACAGCAATGAGAAGTTTCACCCAACACTGAATTCTTTTAGCATGTTTGTCCCACTAATGTTTTAGATCATCATTTAACCCTTGTGCTATCCTAGGCACTTTAACGTTGGGAGTTGGGTCATCTAGACCCACTAGACAGTGCTCTTAACCTTTTTTCTTCAATTATTTGTGATCTTCACTGGTGTCCATGGATTACATGAAATCTTTCCACCTTTATCCACCTTTGTCATGTTATGGAGAACACGTCAATGTAAGGGTGGGGTCATCTAAGATAGCACAAGGGTTAGATGTCATTTTTTTCTATTACAAAATGCAGTACTTAAAGACCCACTGTGATGAAAATCGTGATTTTTGTGTTTTTGACATGTTATTGCATTTTTCAGATCATGGAAGGAATATATGAAAAAATGTAAGCTTAAAATTACATTTCTGAGTATTTTTTTATTCAAATCGTAGTGAATCACCAGACGTAAAAATGTAATTTGAAAAAGCTTTTTAAGTGGGAAGTATAAATTTCTACGGCAAACCACAATCTCCCTGCTCCGCTCCATTCTGATGCATCCGCTTGTAGATGACTAAATTAAAGTATGTCTTAATGTTCCTCATCTGAGCTGGAATCTGGCTCAAAACTGTACAGCTGATAAGGCTTTTGAGAGACTAGCAGGAAAGCACGTAAACTATCATGGTGCCTCTGGGAGTCTCTCCTCCCCCTTCACTCTCTGCTCTACTTCCTGATTTGGACCAGCTGTGAACACTCACCTCATCACCTGCCAGCCTTCATTAGGAGATTCAGTTCCAGAATTCATCCCCAGTTCGTTGGCCCTGATGGTGCTTAGTCTGGTCACTAGAGGTTACTCTTTGCCCATGTGGTTTTGCTCTTCATTAATCTTGTTACTACGCCTCACCTACAGGATTTCAAACCACAAGTGTTCACCTGAGTCACACTTCAAGAGCAGCCTTATCCTCATTGAAAATCTTGAGAACTCCAAGCCAACTGTCCAAGCAACTTCCAGCCAAGGCCTCCGTTGGTCACGCCGTTAATCTCCACGCCTCCAACATTCTGGAGAAAATAAAACTATTACTTACATCTTACTCACCTGTGATTTCCTTCCGGGTTCCAGCGCCCGGGTCTGCCCCGCCTAGCTAGTCATGACGTAGACAGCAGAATGATGGGAATGGGATGGTCCCCCCCCACAACTCAGAGACAAATTTCTAATGCGCTACTGTCGCTCTGCAGAAACTGTTCAAAACAAGTTTTTTGATTTAGGTAAGAATGGCATAATCATCATTAGAAGATGATCAGAGTGGAGTATCAGAAAAGAAATCTGTAAAGAATCCTGATGTGGTTCACTTCAGTGTGAATGCTGTCAGAAGACCCAGAGGAGCAAAAGCAATTGTGTAAGCACTACAGTTAAGTGTTGAATATGAGCACAAAGCTGATTTTTTCCACTTTAGAATCCACTGGAATTGCATTAATTGCGTCAATGGTTAAAGAGTTAATGTAGTCGAAAGAATGTCGACACCCAACACCAGTTTAACACGGTAAACTTCTCAAAAGTCTGGTCAGAATGTGAGTTTGTAAACTTTCTGTTTGACGTTTCCAGCTCAGCAGACAGAATGCGTCCTGACGTAAACATGCCTTAATGTGCTATTTGATTCAGATTAGACTTTAGCCGATCATTTAATAAAGCATACCGCTGTCACTCACAGTGTGGTATGACAGCTCAGTAGATCATTGCATAATAATTTAATGATCAGCACTGGGTGATACAAATCGCTCCACAGGGATTGTTTTGCTTTGACTACACGCCCTCTATGATCATCGGCGCGGCAACAACAAACCTCCACATGTCATCCGTGTGGAGAGCTTATAAATCTCAAAGGCAAACTGGGTTGCGGAGGGGTTTTATGCGTTTGTGTTGCTGGAGGCTAAAAAACATTTGACGCTACAAACGTATAATTGTCTCTGAAACCAAAGACACAAAGAAATGACAGTAAAGGTTTAAAAGATCAACCAACATTGTTTATTCTTGATAAAGATGTTGTTGGTTTTTATGATAAAACTTTGTGAATCACCTCTATTTCTGTTAGCATTGTGTAAAATCTTTGTCTGTATGTGTGAATCGCTCAGTTTGACACATTCTGAAAGTAAAAGCTGACATGATGCAGGTTATTTTCTTGGAGGTGAAGCTACTGGGATGACACAATGAAACGTACGTTAACATGTACAGAAACTACTCTAAGAGTTTTTGCCCGCGGTGTTTAAAGTGGATCTATATTTAACCCTTAAATGGGTTTACCCTGCACACAATGGCTTTTGGGTTGCAGAGGGGCGTGTCCCAGCCTTTGATCTTATTACACCGCTGCCTCCAGTCATCTCTCTGTCATCTGTCGTTCATGCACCGTGGGGCCCCTGGGCTGCTCGGACTGCAGAGCTAAGGTGCAGCTGCAGCGTCTGCACCGGTGCAGTGAGGTCAGTGTTGGAGGGGGTTAAGGACGTACGAGGCCCCCAGAGCACACTGACAGATGCTGTGGGAAACAGGGCAAAGCCTTCAAGAAGTATGTCTGGAATGCCTCCATAACAGTAATTCTGAAGTTCAGCTGTGATGTGAATGTTGCTGAGACGGTGCTGTGGACGTGGTCTGGGTAAACCATTTCAGTGGTTCTGAAAACACCTGTAACGGGAGCCCCCTCTGCACCCGTGTGTGTGGGGGGGGGGGGGGGGGTTACATCTGTGAGCAAAAGCCACAGACATACAGACAGACAAACTCTGACATCATCTGGAGGATCAGGAACTGTAAAAATGAAGTCTGAAATAGAACACCAGTTAGCTCCACCCACATCAACATTGTGCCCAACACAACCTAAATAACCTCAAATAATCCAGACATGTAGGCTCTTAGCTAATCAAGATGCCTAACCTTAACATCCCTTCCCCCATGACAATTGTGATAGTCAGAAAGCGAAATAAATAAGACTTTTGGAACCAGACTAGAAAAAAGTTCATCCTTGGTGTTTTGTTGGGGCTTTTGCAAAACCATCCATCACTGTTATTGACCGTATTTTGAAAAACTCATTGACCCCAAGGTCACTCTTAACTATTCTGGTTAGACTGGATGCATAGTTGTGCCATTATCTTTTGGCAGACATCTGCAGCTTATTAAGATTAACAGAATGTAGTCAATGTGATTAGGTGTTAAGGACCCAGAAACTGTCATTTCAATCCATGAGTCAATGAGGAAACACCTTAAAGCGTAGAAAGCAGCACTTTTTTTCCTGATCAGATGCACTGATGTTAGATCATCCTCAGATCTGCAGAGATGAAGAATGTTTTTGAAAGAGACAAGCAGCAGCATTTTAATTGTTTGTGCAGCTGTGGTTCCAAACAACCTCCAGAGAGGGATGATGATTCTTGATTGTGGGTGTCAGACTTCAGGCCTCACGGGTAGTGTCATGTTTTACAACTAACCTGCCACTGAAGCTTCTTATTAGCAAAACAAACCTGATCCAGGTAATCAGCAGCAGCTAGGACTGGGTTTTTACAAAAAGACCGCAAGCTGTCGGCCCTCGGTGGCCTGCAGTTTGCAACCCCTGATCTGGATGACGATGTTCAGCTTCTTTTCCTTTTGTGGACTTCAAACCAAATAAAAATCCAGAAAATTAGCATTGAGCTCCATAAGTTAGACCACATGGGTGCTAGTTAGCTGGTTAGTAAGGAGATGATCGTCATCTGGGTTCTCACTGTTTTCTTTAAACTTTAACAATGTGACTAAGGCCAAAAGCAGGATTAAAAGTTGAGTCATGTCAACTTTCTTTTTAGTGACATTGTCTTTATTAATGTTGTGAGAGGACCAAGTTTAAAACTTATGTTAGCTTTTACAGGCTTACAATAATCAATAACATTTGTTTTTCAAACATGTTTCAATAAACCTTTAGCATTTTCATTACTTTTCAGATCTTTTTCAGCAAATCAACACTTTTTTAAATGTTTAACTCTTTAATGTTGTTTTTTTCCCAGTTTTTAAATGAACAAATGAGCTGTAAACTTGACTTAATTGAACAATTGCTGAGTGTTAATAATAATGATAATAATAAAATTAAGTTATATATGGATGAGTTCACCTGTCCATGATCTGAAGCTTTACTTTTCAAAATAAAAGCATCTCGTTTGCAGGGAAGGGTTAGTGTGTTGCGAGCTGTGGCAGGTAGGTGTTTGTTTGAATTAGGGATTGCATGTTCAGTGGTGGTGAGTATCAGGTATGTGATTTCTCATGCCAACATGTCTCTAAAACTTCACCTCAACTGTAAAATCCATACCATGCCTACAGATTGTTCTGGAAACAGTCCAGTGCTTAAAGCACGAGATGAGCACAGCCTTTGGATTAAACTTGCACAGACCTGTTGCTCTGAATAGAGTTGGGCAGTTTGTATCCAGGCTTGTTTCTATGCTCTTTTCAGGATGGTTTTTGTGTTCTTGTTGCTCCAATCATCCCCCCACCAGAATCTGAACTTAAATCACCCACAGGAAAGAAACTGGATATCTGTAAAAGTCAAAAGGAGGGACTTCAGTTACCCTGTCAGCATTATTTTGATCCTGTTGGGTTAGATGAACTGTAAAAATGACCTTTAGTTTATTCTGGATTCTTATTAATTAGATTAGATCAAAAGCCTGCTTGTAAATTGTTAAAATACTTTTTCTCACTCCCATATCTCACTCAGCTGTAAAAGGAAAATAGAGAAAACGTGCAAAAAAATGGTCGCAAGATTATAAATTTTATCCCTAGAAACCCTCAGGGTTGTGGGATTATGCGTATCAGAGTGCAGGTAAAACCAGATTATGATTTTTAGTCCATTCTGCGCTCTGGCAACATTATGTGAACCATGCTGAGGCTGGCCTGCAAAGATGTTCCAGAATACGGTTCAGTAGAGCGGCACGGATCCACTGTGATCACTGAATCAATCAATCAACTATATTTATAAAGTAACACTTGCATGTTGTTCACATACCCCAAATGCAAAAAAGACTCCCACAAAAATAGGAAGAAATGTAATGATTGTGGCCAAGAATAAGAATGAAAGGTTATGATTTTAAAGCTGTTCTCTGATTTTCATGAAAATCACTACAGAGCTAGAAAACAAACAAACAGTGGTGATAAAATAAATGATTTTTAAAAACTAAGGTTAAAATTTGTGTACATAACACGTGTTAAAAAGGAATAGATTAATTGTAAAAATTTATAATTTAATATAACCTGAGAGTTCTGGGAGGTCTTTATGGTAAAGGATTTGAAATATAAGAATACCTGAGACCATTAGGAGATTAAAAAAATAGTAATAATAAATGATAAGTGCTTTCCTAGTCCGAATTTGGAGGAAAACTGATTGAAGTTTGTTAGAATGCTGCCATAAGAGAGAATTAAAGGTACATGAAATAAAAGCCTAAATAGTGTTTTCTGCACCAGCCTGTCTTGAAATATTTCTAATGTGACAAAAATCTGTCCTAGTTTTCTAATAAATATGTGGTAGAAAGGCAAGAGTCACAACATTTAGAAGCCAAATGTTCAACAATTCTTTTTTAAACTTGTCTGCTGATCTTTTTATGTAAAACAAGAAAATGAAATAAAATCGGAATCTTAATTAAGATTTGCATAGATTACATTCTTCTGTCTCACTAAATGATCCTACAGTGTTGGATTTTTTTTTAACATTTTCTGTTTTGAAAATTAGATTTTAGATAAACAGAAAATTGTTCAACTTTATTTGCAAACTATTCCAAAAAAGTGACATTTCTTCTTTCATAGGCTTCTAAGAAATGTTTGTTTTCTGGAAAAACATTTGAAAGGAGATTATGGACATGAACACACAGCTCTGATGATTACTGCTGTAACCCAGAGAATCTAGAACTGTGGATTTAAGGCTTGAAGTGTCACCGTATTTTGCTCCACCCCCCTTCTTGTGGATCTGGGGCCACATATCTCTGCCTTTTGGTATTGTAGCTTGAGCATTGTGCTTACACAAGCTATTTACTTCTGATTTGGTTGCTGAATAAGTGTGATTGCACACATGCATACACATTACCTCAATTCCTCAGCTGCATACAGAAACAGCTACAATTGAATTACTTGAATCACCGAGCGTATTTCTTTAACTATTTACAAAATTTATAAAGATTCTTCACTTGTTTTTTTTCTTTAGCATCTTCTTAAAGCTCCACTCCAATCATCTTTGTCATGTACTGTAAAAGCATTCCCAGTGGTCTTTCAATTATGATTATGCTGTTTTTAGGCCAAAAAAAAATGCTGTTTTGTATGACTTAGCTTGTGCAGAGCGGCAGTAGGTCATCAGAAATTCCCCTCTGATTTGTGGGCGGGACGGGCTGAGCGGTCCCCTCCCTCTTGCTGAGAGCTCTCTGTTTAAGTGGAACAGGGAGTTTGGGGCCCGCCTAGTGTGTTTTCTATGTCACAAATATGATCTTTTTCCAAAGGCATTTTTTCTTCAACATTTGATTCACAACAATTTGTATTAAAAAAAACAACCTTATAAATGCAACTTTGAGCTTGATTTTTTCTATAGACGTCCTCCGTCATCAGAAAAATGCCACGAGATCATATTAAAAACACCAATTTTTATTAGAGTGGGTCTTTAATATTTCTCAGTTCTGGATTGTTTCTTTGTCTTGAAATATTTTTTGTGCACAGAGCATGACGCTGATTTCCTGCGATTAAACATCTCCTCTCAAATGATCTTAAATCAGGCGTGAATCTGCAGTCATGCAGTTCTCATGAGTGACACACACACATAAACACACGTGCATGTCTGGGATCTGCACAATGATGAGTGATACCTGCTCGCCAGCTTGTGATCAGCCCAGTTTCTCTGTGTTCCAGCTCCTCCTGTCCTTCCTTTTAGCTTCATCCTGACTGACTCTCGGTTCTTAATCCACTCTGGTGGGGCTGAAACCAGGTCTCTTGAAATGCTTTTGCACACCTGGGAGTGCTAGTTGGAAAGTCTGGGTGTGCAGAGGTAGAGGCAGGCGTTGGTCGGACGTCAGAAGCCGAGGCCCCGGGGCCCCGCCCAGACGTTCCTCACTCACAGTCCTATTGTTTGGCGCTTGAGCTGGAGAATTCCTGGCGAGTCGAGGAGATTCCTCATGTGTAATGGCCTATTTTGTTTTTCAATAGACTAATGAGTCGCACCAGAAGCGCAGGGGAGCTCTCTGCACCGCACCGCTCTGACAGCACAGTCAGAGAGGTGGAGGTGGAGGTGGAGGCGTGTGCTGACAGCGTTACCGGTGTCCCTACAACTGCAACAGTCTATAGAGCTCCTACAAGAACGTTTCAGACGGTGCTGTTTGCAGAAACACCCTGATATCTGTAGTTTACAGCTCAAACTTTCAGAAATGAAGAAGTGTTGTAATTGTTTTCAGAATGATGACAAAGACCCTCTACTCCCAAGATCTTCTTTCTTCAGCAGCTCATGAGAGAAAAACAGTTTTCTGGAAAGTATTTGCTCATTAAACGTTTGATGTAAACACTTTTAGAAAGTTAAGAGGCATTAGATCAGCAAGTTTAGTTTATTTAAAGAGAATTTGAAGGAATCTCTGTGTGCAGGGGCACTGTAGCCAGAAATACAGCTGGAATGTTGATCCTGATCCTTGGCTTTCAAGCAGCTCTGAACATAAAGCACACGTTCTGTAGGCAAATAACTGAATAGACTCAGAAAGTATTGAGAACTCAGTTTACCCAGCTGTCCACAAACACGTTTTCTTAAAGGTACATCGTTCAGAAAAGATGGAGAACCAGAAGCACATTTGTTTAAATGCCAGATTGGGACAACTAATATATGATATTGTTTCTCTTTTCAGTAGCTGCTCCCGTCAAATCTCTTATTTTTAACGTCTGTTTAAAATTTCTTCATTTTTTTGCTCAGCGCCACCATGAGGAGACTTGAAGGACTGACTAAGGGAGCAGGACTTTAAGAAAAACCTGAAACACTGATCCAGGTGCTTTCACTCACATTAAAGTCAGGATTTTTCACAACAATAATTTCTGTAATGCTTCTGGACCTGAGGACCTGTTTTCATCTTGAATCAAAAATCAATTCAATGTTTGTTTTTGGACATTCGCATAAAAAACCCTGTAAAAAAATTTCATTATTTATTTTTTATTTTTAGGGATCGATTTTTAATCGATCAAATTTAAAGATTTTCCACATGACTGAAGTCACACACTCCCATTTTTCTTCAATCTTTTTTCCTTGTTTCTGTGTTTCTGTGAATGGATCTGAGGCGATCAGCGCTTTACTACAATGTTGGTTGTCAGGTGAAATATTGTCAGTAGCAGCAAAACAGACGATGACGTCACTGACAATCGCACACACACCCAGATAAAAACAATCTTGATAAGGATTTTGACGTCTTTTCAGACTCACAAAAAAAAAAGATTTCTTTCCATAATGACTGGCAGCCTATAAGATTGTCACATTTTCTGTTGTTTTTGAAGACTGTTGGGGACTTTCCTGCTAAAGGTGCAGTTTTTCTCCCATGTTTCAAGTCTTGATCCAGACATAACATACAAAATATCATCAATCTCTCCTTAAGGGTTAAATACTTTAAAGATTCCCTCAAGGTAGAACTTTATGGTTTGTTTTTTTGATCTTTTTTTTTCTGAAATAAACCCAAAAAAAGAAAATTGCTATTTCTGTCAATCCGCCTGATGGCTGATTTTGACTCTACATGTGAGAATCGAGATTAATTTATTTCAAAATACCACAGAAAAGCCAAATCCAGGAGATTAGTAACCAGGAGTTAGATTATCTCTAGTAGGTCATTAGATAAAAAAGAGAAATAAATAATTGAATGGGCTGGATAAAGGAAGGAAAAATTCAGATATACTCAAACAATATTGTGTAACTTAAAAGCCTGCAATTAAAAAGCTAAAAGATGGGAAAAAAAACTCACCTTCTTAATGTTTAACGTTTTTTTTTATTTTCTTCTTCTTCTACATCATTCACTTCTCCACAATCCATCCATTTTTTTTAACCATACATAATCTCTATTGGAACCACAGTGATGCTGAATCCAACCTATGTGTTGTCAGATAATTTAGAATCATCAAGTAACTTGTGAAGTAAATCTTTAGGCTGTGGGTGGAAGCTGGAGTGCCTGGAGAAATCCCACATCTGCACAAAAAGAAAACATGCAAACTCCACACAGAGAGGGCCCAGGAGGGATTTGAGCTGTGGGATAAGAGGGCTAACCCTTACACCACTGTGCAGCCCACCTCTACTAGGAGAACTTTACTTTGAAAGTCATTACAATATGAAACCTTACGCTTTATGGAAAGATTAAAGCTTAACCCTTGTACTATCCTAGGCACTTTTAATGTTGGGAGTTGGGTCATCTAGACCCATTAGACAGTGCGCTGAACCTTTTTTCTTTAACTTGTGATCTTCACTGGTGTCCATGGATTATATGAAATCTTTCCACCTTTATCCACCTTTGTCATGGTAGGGAGAACACGTCAATGGAAGGGTGGGGTCATCTAAGATAGCACAAGGGTTAAAAAAGCAGACCAGACTTTTCAAAGTTAAGCTTAGACTGATTCTGCATTTGGACTATAGTAAGACTCCCCCCCCCAAAAAAGTGAAATGTTTTTCATCCAGTCAGGGGTCGCCACAGCTTTCACTGATTTGCAAAGGTGCCCTTCCTGACACAACCGTGTAATTTACTCGGGCTGGTATTTTATCCATTTCATAAAAATAAAAGTGAAATGCTGCGTTTAAATCTGCTTCACTCAGGAATGCACTGGAGTAGAAGCACATGAATAGTTGAGCATCTCGCTGTTGCTCTGGTCCAATTTGATGTTTTTGGTTCTTATCATCTCAGATCTTCAGAACAAACGTGAGCTCAGCTGCCACAGCTCCATCCATCCATCCTCATGCGGTTTGTTTGGTGACTGGTCGGAAACAACTCCTTTAGTTAAGGCTGTTTTTACCATTTTTCAAATGTTCTGATCCTAAATTTTTGACCCTAAGAAATGAAAATGCTACATTTGAAACAGAAAATTAAAAATCCTCTCCACCTTTATCCACCTGTGTCATGGTAGGGATAACACGTCAATGTAAGGCATCTCATAGGATAGCACAAGGGTTAAATCTCAACTTTATTGATCAAACACCTCGATGAAGAGAGGAGATGCAGATAATGAAAAAAAAAACTACTGAGTTGACTGTCAGGATGAAGGATCGGATGGACCAGAGAGCATCCACATCCTCTTCCGGACTTCCCACAAACTTTGAGAAGAAGCACACAGACAAGCTCCACAATTAAATATCAACTTTTATTAAAGCGTGCCGGGATCTGGCACCTTCACACAAAAACCATTTCACAGAAATGAAGAAACCAACGAGGTGGACCAATGTGGTCTGCAGAGCTGGGGGAGAGGGGGGTAAATAAATAAATAGGGGAACTGGTGCTGAAAGTTCTGCTGTGGAACATGGTGGGACAGGGATCAGTCCAGATCCAAAGCTTCAAATGTTCCTGAGTCCGGGAGAGAACCGGAATCCTCTTTGACTGAGGGGTGAACGCTCCTCCGGCTGCAAAATCCTTTGCAATGATGAACCTATTCTCTGGGGGCTGTCAGATGGAGGAGGCGGGGCTCTCGCTCTATGACGCCCCCTGTCCCTCCAGGTCTGCTGCAGCAGGCGGGCTCTGAGAACTGCCTTCCACGCCATGTTCTTCTTCATCCTGAACACAAACACAGGCGGAGATTTGTTAGAACGTTTAAAAAAAAAAATTCTAAGCTATGCAAACTAAATGTGAAAACAATCATGGCATCAGAAGAACTGGACCAAAGTACTGAACCAGAACAGACTAAAATCATTCTCTAGAAATGCAAAAATCAGCTTACATTTTGCATTCTGTTTTACAAACGTTTCTGATTTGATTAATGTAAAAGATTATACTAAAAAAAACAGATGATCTAGCATGTTTTAATAGATCAATAAAATAAATGTAAAAACACACATCTGCAATACATAAAACCATTTGACCTAAACAATTTAAAGTTAAAGTTTCTTTTTCTTCTTCTTGTTGTCAAAAAAGTTTTATTTCGCCTCCTGCTGGCCAAAGTTGGTAAATGTTCTGTAATTGTGTTTCATGGAGCCAGTTTTATGCAAACCAAATGTCAAATCATTAACTAATTTATTTTAGATATTCTATGTTTTAAGTGACATATAGACAGTTTTATTTAAATCTGATATGTCATCATCATAACACCATGTCAGATCAACACGCATCTATGTTTTAACAACTTTCCCGCCCCTCCAGGCTGTTTTATTCTACTTCTTTGTGTGCTCTCTGATAATTGCTCATAAATTAGTCGAACAGAACAAAGTGTCTCTTTTTGGGTTTTGGAGCCAAGCACGGATGAAGAAAAAGGGGGCGGTTTCACTTTTGGATCACTAGAAGCTACAAGAATCAACACATTAAACGTGTTTGGTGGTTTTAAACCCACTAGGGCTGTTTTACTCATCATGTTCAGTTACGCATGTGAGACTATCATGCAATTTAGACGAAGACGTCATCAAGTTTTTAGTCAGTGTTAGCAGACATCTGAGAAGAGGTCAGAATTACCCGAATTCATTCCGAACCAGAGGAGTTTTTAGGGTTTTTGTTTGCGCACAGACGTGTGGCGCCGCGCGCTCCCACACTTTAAAACATGACAGTACATGAAGGCGCGCGGCGGTTCTGGCTCATCCTCACGCGCCTTGAAAAGCAACTTCTCATAATTAGGTAGGAATGAGCCGCAGGCGGATCCTGAAATGATTTCTGCCGCTGCGTTCTCACGCGCGTCTGCAAGCTGAAACTGATGTTCCTCTCTGTGATTGTTTGTTTGTTTACCTTTCAGTTTGGCGCGTGGCTCCTCTCGGTTTGGTCCCAAGCGGTGCTTCTCTGTGTGGGGGTATCCCCGTCTCCGTGTCACGCCTGCAGGGTCACAGTCGAGTTAGAGACAGAAAATTCCCGCATACGACATTTATCGCGCATGCCCGCAGACGGCAGATGCGCACAAAAAGCGGGTGCAGACCTGAGACAGAAGTTTGCGCAGCTGCTGTCGTCCTCGCGGACGCACCGACAACGGGGCTGGATGCTGGTTGCCATGGAGTCCGGGAGCGCTCGCTTGGCTCTGGGTGCGTTTCCCAGCCCGTATGAGACCACGCGCCTGCAGTGACACAAGACATCAGATTATGCTTTCACAAATAACCTAATCCAGATTTTCTTCATAGCAAACCTACTTGGTTATTAACATAATTATTTCAAACTTACAATTTATGTTTTTCAAGCTTAAAGGCGCACAAGCGACAAAAATAAAATAAAAAAAATAATAAAAAAAACATGTCTGATTGACCACCAGATTGTCTATGATCAAGCTGCCCTGCAGAAGACCATCATGTGATGTCAAGACCTTAATGGCGCGCGCGTTACTCACTCAGGTGTGTTGACCCAGATGATGTCCAGGTGGCAGAAGTACACGCACTCCTTGTCTAGAAAGGTGGCGCAGGAGCAGCGTTTGTGACGCACATGGAGCTGCGCGCTGATGCCGGCTGCGGACGGAGTCTGCGCGGAGGGTTGCGCCAAGACTATTGGGGGGAAAAAAACTATCGTCAAAATCCACCTGTTGCGCGCGTACGAGGACGGGCTTTGCTGGTGCTGCGCGTGCCAACAAGTTTCAGTGGGAGTTGAAGTTACCTGCGCAGAAAGTCCAGTCCAGACCAGTCCAGAACACTGACAGCACGGAGATCCAGACTTTTATATCCATCCTTCTTCTCAGAACTCCTGAAGTAATCCTGTTCAGGCGGGAAGCTCACGCTCGTTTGGGATCCTCTGCAGCAGAGTTCTGCTGTCACTGAAGCTGCACATGTGCGGCGCTCCGGCTTTATACCAGCACCTCCTCCCCCTCCTCCTCCTCCTGCGCCACTTTTGTTTTTATTACCAGCCGCCCGAGCGCGACCTGTGCCACGCGAGCGCTGCTCCTCTCAGCCAGCAGGTGGCACTGTGGAGGCGTGAAGCTGCTGGAAGATGAACAGGAATCCTCCAAAAAACATCAGCTAGAAAAGGTCTAAAACAGCTGACAGGAAAAATACGCAAAACATGAAAACTGATCAGTTATCTTTCTGAGTTTTCCCCAACAGAATTGAAATTAAAACATTTTGTCTCTCTGTTCTGATAAAACCTAGAATTTTATCCCTAGAATGATTTTTTTAATGTTGTCATTACATTTGGGTTCCGGATGAGTTTTTCCCTTCAGGTAAATAGATGTTCAGTTGTAGTCTTTCAAGGTTATGTGTTCAGAGTCTGAAACCCCCTAAAAAAACAGGTAACTTAAGGGAAAAAACTTCAAATCCTGAAGAACTAATGAGGAATTTATTTACTCTTCAGCAGATGCTAAGACAGTCTGGTTGTTTTTTCAGAATTAGCAGGAATAAAAGTAAGCTCAGCATTTGAGCAACACTAGTTCCCTACCCTTAACCCTTGTGCTATCTTAGATGACCCCACCCTTATATTGACGTGTTCTCCCTACCATGACAAAAGTGGATAAAGGTGGAAAGATTTCATGTAATCCATGGACACCAGTGAAGATCACAAATCATTGAAGAAAAAAGGTTCAGAGCACTGTCTGGTGGGTCTAGATGACCCAACTCCCAACATTAAAGTGCCTAGGATAGCACAAGGGTTAGAAATACAAGCTCAGATCTAAATAAGAGCCCAATAAGAAACATGTTCACTGCTGAAGGAAGCAGAACCCTCGAGCACAAGCGCTGAACTTTTGCGCCTCCTTCTGTCATTAGATCATCATTGCATATAAAGGAACTTCTCTGTTTTTTTCTTACAACTTTATGTTTAAATAGTTTTATAAGATCCAATTTCTTCAAAAGCGTTTCATTTAGATTTTTTTCAATTACTCTATTGCCAAATGCAACTTTCATGCAGCCTCATAATATTGTAGTGGCGTACACGTACACGTCTGGGTCTGCTGACAGCAGGGGATTGTGGGATTGTAAGGCTAAGCATTTTTTTGTAACTTTATTGACAATTGAGGTATCCTACATAACATAATGAATAGTAACTAACAATAATTAACATTACTTCGAATAGAAATCACCATTGCCAAACATGACATATTAACATAAAAAAAAAAAAAAAACGAATGAACATAACACACACACACAAATAAAAAAATAAAAACTAAAAATTAAAAAAAATATATAGATCCATCCAAAAAGTTTAATATTGGTTAGGGGTACTAATTAAATTTGTATTTTTGAACAAAACTAAGCAATTTTAAGCCATTCTTCTTTTTCACATAATGAAGTGATTGAAAATAAAAACAGAGCTCTTTATGAAATGTAATAAAAAGTGGTTTGGTCTTCAAATATTTACTTTTGTTAATATAAAACTTTCCTTGCAATATCAGGACATTAAGAACAATATATTCTGGTCTATTAGATGATACCACCCCGAATAAAACATTTTTTGCATCTAAATGAACTGGCTTGCAATTTTGGAAGAATACCAAAAGCAGAACTCTTCCCAGAATGGTTTTATAACTCCACAGTTAAAGAATAAATGATCCACCGTCTCAATGTCCTTTAACCCTTGTGCTATCTTAGATGACCCCACCCTTACATTGACGTGTTCTCCCTACCATGACAAAGGTGGATAAAGGTGGAAAGATTTCATGTAATCCATGGACACCAGTGAAGATCACAAATCATTGAAGAAAAAAGGTTCAGCGCACTGTCTAGTGGGTCTAGATGACCCAACTCCCAACATTAAAGTGCCTAGGATTGGACAAGGGTTAAGCTTCAGTTTTTCCATAAAGCGTTAAGTTTAGTTTCAGGGTTACACAAAAACTGCAATCATTCTCTTTAAATCCAAAACGAAGTCTCAAAAATTCCTTGGATGGGTAAACATCACTAATTATTTTAAAATGAATGCCTTTTACTTTTGGTAAAATACAAAATTTTAAGGAATTCCACCTTAATTCAATCACCTCTTCTTTAGAGAAGTGTTTCTTTTCATATGGCTGTTTTGTTGTTCCACCCTTAGTTAATTCTTCCTGGTATGTTTGTTTTTTTTTTTTTTGCACCATGAGTGTGGGAAGGGGAGAGGGTAATCAAAAGTGCAATGTTCTATGTTGTCAGTGCTCACAACATATGGCTTTGATGCTGGAAAGGTAAAACGCATTCAGCTTTTCATACAGTCTGCTCCTCTAATGAGAATGTTCGGAGTCGTGCTGTGTTTGGGACACGGACAGCTTTAAAGTGCAGCCAGTTGATTCCCTAGACTGACATACCAATTGGGTCGTTACAATATCATGTAACATTTTGCCTAAGTTGTCTGTTACTTGATTTTTTTCTATTTTTTGTCTGAGAATTTTGCATTTCGTCTGCTTTTATGATAATAATTTTTGTATATTTTCGTATAATCTTACCCCTTTTGAAGCTTTATAGCATCCTTTTTAGCATCATCCCATTTTAAAAAATGTTGGCATTTGGGACTTTTTTAGTTGTTTCACGTTGGCTGATTACTAATATTTTATTGGATTTTGAATGTTTTTCATAAATTTTGGTACTTATATTTAATAACCTATTTAAAATATTAAGCCTTTCAAAATGATTTTAAATATCTACTGTCCAAATATTGAGTGAGTTTGTTTGCTTTTTTGTTTTCTACCACTTTTTCCTATGTTTTGGCAGGCTAAACATATATATTAAAGTGACATTGTTTATATTCATGTTTCTTTTAAATTTTAGAAATGTTCAAGTATTTTCAAATCCAATATTTTTTTTGTAACATGTTGTTTGACTTCATTATATCTAATCTTTTAAAAGGTAATTTCTTCCATTAATTTTGAGTCTGACACATTCAGGATTTTTTGGCATTAAATAGCCTCTTCTGGCTTTTTCACTTTTTTTTGTTTATTCAGTATTTTGCTTTGAATTTATAACCAGTTTTGCATTAAGTCATGCTTTTTTGTCTTTCGTGCTTTCAAAGCTTTCGTTTAAAATCTTAGTCTTTACCATAATTCTGCATTTTTAAATTCCATGCAGCTTTTTTTTCATTTTATAACATAAAGCAGAAATTGCTGCAGAAAGTAGATTTCTATAACTAATTTAAAGGGCAAAAAAGATCTAAAATTATAACATTTAAGCTGGGATGCTGTGGTGGTGTTATTATGGGAGAGACCTGTAAGAGGCATGTTGTTTATGGCCACATGCACTGACAGATGTCAGCCTGAAGGGGGCTCTGTTGGCCTAGCTTTAAAGGTGACAGAAATAAAGAGGCTGAGGGATGTGGAATAAAACAACGTTTCTAAAACATAATAGACTTCAAAGGAATTAAAAACAATGAAATGAAATAAACTAAGCGAAATATACATTGGCATTCTAAATAATGCAAAGTACAATAATATGGTAAAACAGTTAGAAAATATAGCACATTTGTGCAGTAATAATACTGTGAAGGGAAAAATCCAAAATTAGGACATAGAACCTTCAAAACGTGGTGGTGGTGGTGGTGGTGGTGGGGGGGGGGATTAATCTAAATACACTGAATTAATTGCAATGGTTACAATTCAATAAAAAAAATGATTTTTATTATTATCCAGAGTTCTGATTATTCCAAAAAGGTCAAAGTCAGATTAGTATTTGAGTGATGACAGATGAGACTGATGGTTTCTCGATGATCCTGGAGTAGAGAGTAACTGAGGGAACCCTGGCCTCACAGAGTGACTAATGTCTGCTGGTTGAACTTGGGCATCACGTCCTTTCTGAGTTTGTGAAGAGGAGGTTGTTATAGATGGCTGAGTCACAGCTGAAACTGAGGAACCTCTCTTCAGGTTAAATCAGTTCCATTTTTCTGGAGTCAGAATTTGAAAAGACGGATAGCAGATGATGATGCGTTGATAAAAATAATAATGTTTTTTATTTATGTGGCGCCTTTCTGGGCACACAATTTCGCCTTACAGGTACAGCACAATAATAAACCAAAGTTGCAAGAGTAAAACAGAAGTTAAATTCATTTTTTTTAAACAACAAGCAATAGAATTATAAATTAGACTGAGATAATCCTGAGAACATCACTTCATTCACCATTTTAGCCTTTGCTGCTCACAAATGATCTCAGAATGTCCTTGAGATGGAGGAGTTTTTTTAGTTTCATGTTCAGATGTTAATGTACCACAGTCGTGTTCCACAACCAGGATGTCTGCAGGATGAAGAACACGGTGTAGGCAGAGTCTGAGTCATGCCGTTTTATGAGTGCAGAGAGCTGCATTTGTTGCGTCCACATGTCCATGAGGACATTTTTGACATGACATGGCTTGGAAAATGTAAAAATACTGGAAAAACTTTTTGACTTTTGTCATGTTTTCTTTCAATTCCCATTGTTACTGTTTCTATTGTTTCTATTCCATCAATGCTGAGAGCCGAGTCTGTCCAGTTGTGTTTCCGTGTAGATTTTAATTTGCTTTAGAGCCGAAAATATCCGCTTGACAGACGCAGTGGACACGGGGATGGTCAGCGCCAAACACACAAATCTGAACAGCTGCTCATGATCATTATCAGATTTTTCTGATTAGGGAAGTCAATGAGATCAGTGGGAGGTTTCCCTGCAAAATCTTCCATGGTGTACGTTACAGTCAGCTCTGTTTTTAACTGAGACAGATCTAAAAGTGCTCCGCGGCTCTGTGTCAAACTGGACAAGGCTGCATGTGGGAAATATTTCCTGTATTCCTGAAACTTCTGTCCAATCAGAAAGTCTGAACACTGTAATGTTGCCTAAGCCTGCTAGGAGGCCCTGCTGACACCAACTCAAAATCTGATTGGTTGAAGGAAATTAATGTCCAACATTGATTTCGCATTAGAGGACCTTCAGATCTCATGGTGAAGGCCTCTTCAGCTCCTAACCTGCCTGCAACAAAGGACAGCTGAAATCAGATTGGTTAAATGCTCCAATATGAAAATATGTCTGATAGCAGAATAACTATCATAAACACAATAAAAGGGAATGGATAGACAATTTGGAATATGAGTATGCTTGGACAAAAAATAATTAACACATGTCTCAGATATTTTTTTGGCCTTCAGAGAAGGCCTTGAAGGCCCTGACGGCCCACCACTGATAGGAAGTATACTAACTGAATACTTCCATCAATATATAGCCTAAAAAAATGTAAACTTCAAGCATACTGTCTAACTTCAAGTATATCGTTGTACACTAAAATAAACTACTTTTTGCTAAGGGTAGCCCGAGATTTAGCCCGAAGTGTGGTACATTTAGCTGCTGTAATCACACCGTTTTGTGCTCGGGTACGTTTCAGTGAACCTGCGAAAGGCGGGTCCAAGCAGGTTCTAGTGGACTCTGGTTCAGTCCAGGCCTGCTGTGATCGTCTAACACGATGCGGTGCAGTTCTCCAAAGCTATGGCACCCTCAAGAGTGCAACACTATCCTAGGCACTTTACCATTGGGAGTTGGGTCATCTAGACCCACTAGACAGCAGTGACGTGCAGTCAGGAGAGGCAGGTGAGGCTGTGCCTCACCTGTCATTATGGGAAGAAAAGAGAAAAAATAAATTCAATTATTATATTTAATCAGTATTTTGTGCTTTGCAGTCATTTTCCATTTAAATGTACCATTTTTGGGTGTTTTTCTTTTCAAAATCGCTGTATTTCCGCATTTGCCGTTCAGATACTAAGAAGTGACGTGCGATGAGGCACCAGCCCGCTGAGCCTCACCTTGGATTGCGCAATACCTATGCAGTCAGACGGTACTGCTGTCTCTCTGTGTGTCGGTTCAATCACTTGTACTATATGAGCTGAGTTTACATAATTTAGCAGATGTATATGATGTACAGTGTTTGTTTTTATAAATAACTGTATGTGAGGGACGTGTTTCTTGTGCTGAGCGCTAAACGCCGGCAAAAAAGCCGCTGGGTGAGGCCAGCAGTTCTCGTGCCTCATGTTAGGGGGCGCCGGTGAGCCCTGAGATCATGACGCTAAAAAATAATAGAATAAGTGATAGCAAGCGGCAAGTCATTTTCTTCAGAAGGAGTGGCGTTATGGACTTTCTTTACAAGTAAAGGTAAGACAATAATAAGGTTTTGTGCTTTTTTCTATGCTGCAGTTTGTATATGAAAAAAACATGTTGAAATGATATTTTAAACAAAACACGTTAACTGTTGTCAATCAAATGGTGAATAAGTTACTCAGTATGGTTCATATGTTTGCAAATCTGACTGATGACGTCAGTGCCTCACCAGCCATTAACCTCACCGCACGTCACTGCTAGACAGTGCAATGAACCTTTTTTCTTCAATGATTTGTGATCTTCACTGGTGTCCATGGATTACATGAAATCTTTCCACCTTTATCCACCTTTGTCATGGTAGGGAGAACAGGTCAATGTAAGGGTGGGGTCATCTAAGATAGCACAAGGGTTAAAAAAACAACCAGTGTCACGTCCTAACATTTCAAACCGGCTATTGTAACGCAACAAGTTGCAAACATGGTTCTCTAAAGGTGGACCACAGTGGAAAATGGGTAATAAAACACATTTAAAGCTATGAAACTTAGTTTTTCTACACTATTTCATGATAAACCCAAAAAAAGAGGACATGCTGCCCCCTACTGTGGGGGAGGGGCATTACCACTCAGATCTTCACAGAGAGCTTTGGAGGAAAGATCTAGCAAGGAATTGTGGGTAGTGACACTAGAGTGTGGTTGAACTTAGGGAGTTGACTGGATGAGTATTTTTGCACCAAATCAAATTCTCATGCCATGTTCAATAGATGAACATTTTGTTCATAAAACCTCAAAAATTGACTTGAAAAGTTGCTGAGCGTGAAAGATCTGAACGCAGAAACCTGAATGTGCGCGCGTTCACATGAACCTTTCATTAAAAGTGGTGGCTTGAACGTGCTTTACCATGGGCGGCGTGAACCTAGCATCAAACTTGACCTTTATGTTACAGGTTGTGCTAGTTTGAGTCAGATTGTGGAAGCTGAGTTATGTGATTTACAAAAGTCCCGTACCCCCTCCCTCCCCCCAATGACACCCAACACCACCAGCAAAGGCTTCATAAACAAACGTTTACTCATACAGTAAATATTAATACAGCAACATAGAGCTACCTTGATGCACATACCTGTGGACTTATGAATCATTGTGGGCACTATATGGAGCATAATAAATAGAACACATCTGTACACGTTTGCCCCAAAATTCATAGAAATGCAGATATACCAGTACGACATAGAGAAGTCCATACATTTACGAATGACAGATCCTCCCAGATAAAAAGTGATTAACTCTGTTTTCATCTGAAATGAACAAAAACAACCACTGAACTCCTCAGAACTATGTACAGTGTCCCAAACAAAAACTCCATGAAGGCACACTTGTCTTTACAACATGTACAAAAACAGGGTTGGATAAGTCAGACTCAAAGGATTGTTGTCATTGTCTGATTGCACGTACAACGGCTTCTGTGCTTTGACTGCTGAGGTGGCGAACCCCGCAGGGTCTTCAGTTCAATAAAGTGACCAGAGTTCCAAATATGGTAAGGGGGGGAGGCTCCACCGTCTCAGGTGGCGATGACCAGACGGTCTTCATCGTCGCTGGACGCCTCGTTGTAGTCGTCGATGGTTGTTTGTCGGCTGTTCTCAAACACCGGTACCGCAAGCTCAACGGCTTGCGGATCTGGTGGCGATTTTGGATGCTCAGCGGGGATTTGGGGTGCTGAAGCTGGACGCTGAGGTGGGGGTTTCTCTTTCTCGTTCCACTCCACTGTCTGCTTCATCGAAGGGCTGCACCCTCCTGGATTGGGTGGCACAGAACCCCAGGCAGGGCCAGCAGGTGGCGCTGAAGAAGCCTCGGGGCTGCTCTGCATGTCGAGAGAGCCCGGCCGGGGGCTGAGGGCAGACAGAGGGCTGAGGGAGGGGATGATGGCAGGCAGGGCGATGTTGACGATCTGCAGGCCGGGGACGTGCGCTTGCGGGCCGGCGCTGCTCTGAGAGTTGGGATTGGCAGCGAGCACCTGCAGGCCCAGAGCAGCATTAAGCGTTAGGCCCTGTGGGGGCAACAGCGGCGTTGACGCCAGGCCAGGGTTGGTCAGTCCCATGAGGTTGAGCGTCTCCAAACCCACCGGCTGCAGCGTCTGCGCCTGCAGGCCGGCCACCTGCCCCAGGGGGAAGCAGGGGACCACACTGCTGAGCGGCTCCTGGACCACCACTGGATGAGTCTGTAGGCTCTCGGGGTGGGGGGGCGTGTTGGGAGGTGGCAGCGGGCTGGTATTTCGGTGGATGACGCTCACAGCAGGGATGGTAAGCTGGACCGGGCCAGCCTGGATCGGTAGGAAGGTGGCCAGGCCGGCGGGCAGCAGCTGGATCCCTCCCACTGGAAGCATGCTGTAGGGAAGGGGGGCCGGCTGCTGCGAGTGCAGCGGCAGGTGACTGAACAGGTGGGTCTGCGCTCCCACTGCCTGCATTGGGGTGTGCGGGGGCAGGGGTGGTGGAACTTGGGCGGGGTAGGAGGTCTGTGTGCTTCTGTCCACAGGCGTATTGGAATCAGCGCTGGCTGTAGAAGGGGGGGCATGAGGATCCTGTGGAGAGAGAAAATTGTAAGTTATTACCTGGGGGGTCTTGAGCTAAACTAACCTGCATCAGTAAAGCTATGACTAAGTTAGCGGCGGGACTGCAAAGGTGCTCACCTGGCCTAGCTTGTAGACCTTTCCCTGTGCTGGGGGGCTGAAGGGGCCGTCAAAGTCAGGGTAATCGATGGACATCTGCCTGCAGGGGGAGATGGGGCTCATCATGTGCACCGACTCCGGGTCTGAAGTGTACGAGTCTGAGGTGACCGCAGGCGGGGGAGAGGCAGGGAGGTGGGCGGAGCCTCTGCAGGACACGGATGTCTGCGGATGGAAGAACGCGGCGGACGCGAAATCGGAGGCTGGGGGCTCAGGAGCGGCAGGCTGGGAGGCGGGGACAGAGCTGATGGACATCTGGGCGAGGAGCGCGCTGGGGGGAAACTCTGCGTCTCTGTAGGGGAGGTGCTGGGGGCTGGCAGACACAGACGGGTTGGTGGACAGGCCAGACTCCGCCTGACTGTCGTCCTCCTCCTCTTCATCATTGTCGTCATCGTCTGGGCCGTCCGAGTCATCACCATCAGAATCCTGGCGGTCGGCGCCGCTCAGCAGACTCCGGTCTCCTGCAGGGGAAAATCTAATTAGTTTATGAAGAATCTTTGAAAACAATTAGACAAACGCAAAATTTAAATAAAACTGAAAAACAATAACAAAGAAAAGTAAATAATAAAGAATGGAAATAATGAAAAACAAGTTGTTTCAAATTTAATTAAAAACTAATCACCATGACGTCTGATTATAAAAAGTCTAAATAATCTGGAAAATGAACACAAAGTGTCAGAAATAAGGAAGCAGACTCACTGAAAACCAGAGACACTGAATTTTTGGATAAATTACAGAAATCCTAATCAAATTTTGGAAATAATCCATGAAAATTCATTAGCAACAGGAAAATTAGGAAAATTCTAATAAAAACTAATGGCACTGCTCCAGAGTGCTGCTGGTCCTGGTTATGGAAAAGTCCATCAAAATAATTAAAATAAATGTATATGATCATTTCACCGAGAGAGATGCTACTTTTCTCAAGTTTTCAGAAAAGAAAAGCAGCTTTTTTGCTAAAAAAAACAAACAAACAACATCTTTAACCCGTTACATTACCGTAACTCCTAAACTGTTAACTCAATTAATATAACTCCAGCACGGCTTTGCGTTGATATGCAGCACTTAACAGTAGTTAAATGTTTATGCAATCAATGTAAACCAGCTGATGTTGATACGGAGCAAAGTGGCTTTAGAACCATTTGAACCTGGAATTCTGTCTTTTGTATATCACCTGTGAAAGAAAAAGCCTGACGAAAGACTCACGACATTTGGACCACTTTGACATTTCGCACCAAACCTCTGCCACGCGTAGGCGGCGGACACGTGTTAGTAAACCGTAGAAAAAGGAGAAGAAAGCCCTCCTTGCATGCACATTCTTTAATGGTGTGAATGTAGCTTTATTTAGGTGTAGCCGGCGACAGCTCTGTTGTTAAAGGGTTAACAGAAAATTGACTTTGTTTAAATTATTTGACCCTTTAATGCTGGAGATGTTGTTGGCAAGACCGAAATAATACAAGCTCTTTATCGTACCGTAAATATGACGGTTTACACGATCAATGAAATTCAGATCATTCTGACGCAGAGCAGTGCGGCCTTGCATATTGAAAATGTTGCATCACCGAACAAAGTCCCTTTTTCCACTTCAGAATCTGCTGGAATTGCGTTAAGTGCATAAACGGTTGAAGAATTCAAATAGTCAAAAGAACCCCTGGTGGTAAGCCCAGTCTAGTAAAACAGGAAATAATTGACTGAGAGACTGACTGTTAGGAGATGCTGTGCTCCACAAGCATTTTGGAAAATCTTTGGTCCTGACCTCCAGAACAAAGCCTGAATGGCCGTGCAGGGCGGTTCTGCTCATTGTGGGATTTTTGCTTGTTTTTTAAAAATTGCTATACTTTTATTTAGCTGCGCTGACATTAGTTCCGGGCTGTTCAGAGCAAACAAAGAAAAGAAAAAATAAATAAGTAAATAAACTCTTGGACCAAACGGCAGACACTGAAAGGGTCCCAACTCTGACGGGTGTGTATTTATGTGGTGAGGAGGTCGGGGTTCACTGTAATCCAACAGCTTCCAGGTTTTTCTGAAAATCTGTGACTGAAATCAGACGGCTGGACAAACAGTTTCATCTCCCACACTTGCCTCCTCACAGCGGGAGAACATTCAGGGACATTTGTGTGCTGCTGCAGCAGAGCGTCACCCTCCCAACCCTCCTCTCCCTGCGAGCTGCATCACAGGCGGAGGAGGGAAAAACAAACTCCAATCCTCCCTCACTCCGTTCTTCTAAAATTAGATGCAGCAAATTTCCTCTTTGTAAACTCTGCGCCTGCCACCCACATGTGTGCGGCGCAGCTGAGGAAGCGGCGCCGCTCACTTGTTTTTTCACAGAGTGTGGCCTTTAGCGGCAGAACGTGAGCAGAATCGGCTGAAGCTGAAGCAGAACACTCGGATGTGAAGCGAGTAAACCCGGCTTCACAGATTCACGTTTGTGGGTTCAGCACAGATGGTCGTACCAGAGTCCTCCGCATCCTGATCCTCCATCACACCCTCAGGCACCCCCATCTCCATGCACTTCTTCCTGTGGGCCTTGGACTTCATGTGCTTGGTGAGGTTTCCTGCAAACGAGAGGGCTCACATGTGGGCAGAGCTCTGACCGAAGCGCAGAGCCGTTTACGTAAGAGCGAGCGCTCTCTCTGGGAAAGCTGCAAAGGTGAGTAACTGATGAAGACATTTTTAAATGAGCGTGGGCTGCTGACACCCAGATCGGCTCTGCAGAGGCGCGTGGGAGGCCAAATTCAATAAAGAACAGTGAATCATTACGTCTTGGAGAGGCTGGAGAAACATTTTTAGTTTCACTGAGCATGCTCAGATGAGAGGCTAGCATTCAGAGCTTTAGAGGGAAACAAACTTCAGGTTTCTGCAGAAGAATGCATTGCCAGGAGGAAGGAGGGCTTCGACAATATTACTTAAAAGCTCTTTGAAGAACAAAATTAAGATTTCTTACCAGTAACAGGGGGGATCTTTACTAACCAAATAATGCAAAAGTCTTTTGTAGCTACTACAAAACTTGTTTCTTTGCTGAAACCTGATTTAATTCTTTTTAAGAACTCCCATTTTTTCACCCTCACTTTTTACTAATGCACAGTGTTCCCTCGTTTATGGCGGGGGTTACGTGCTAAAGATAACCTACAACATTTTCCCACTGGTCTCTTTTGTTTTGCCCTCTTTGGCAGATTTGACACCATAGACTCTGACTTTCCTAAAAGTCTGTACATCCATACTTAAGACCTTAGGGTATGGCAGTTACCTGCCACCAAAAAGGCCACGCTTCCATTCTGGGCTAATTTTGACCCATTCTGACTGATTCCACACTTTGGTCAACTTGTATTTGTTTTGCCGAATTGGATTTATGATCTAAATTATCGGTAAATTATAGTGAGAGTTGTGACTTTGTTTTGTTAAAAACTTGTTACCCCTACCACAAGCTGACAGTTCTGGGGTAAAGTAGTCAAAGCAGAGTTACAATTATATATATTTTTTGTTTTTGTTCAAATGGTTGATTCAGATAAATCCTATTTTTATGTATTTTTCTGGTGCCATTTTGATGGTAGGATCACATGTCTATTAGTAAACAGGTAACTATGTCATTTACTGGCAAAAACATTTGTAACTATGAAGAAATTAACTACCAAACACACATTCTCACTTTAAAACCTTTAAAGTATACAAACCAAGAACAAAACTGCTTTACTTTTTGTATGCATCGTCTATAAAATAGTGTCAGATCCTTAAATTTGTTGTCATCTGACAAGATTCACATTTTTATGTCCTTTTCTGTAAAAATGTGCAGTTTCCCACTAAGTTTCTTTAAATTGCTGTTGTCAAATTTCATAGAATTCTCATTTTTACCATTTTTATTACAATTATTTTTTTAAATAAAACAAACAACATTACTTCAAAACATAATTGAAGTGAAGTTTTGCACTGTAGATTAGTGTGAGTAACAACTGTGAGCTGTGATCAGCCTTGACCGACGCTGACCTTTAGTCTTGAAGGAGAAGTTGCAGTGAACGCAGTGGAATGGTCGCACATCCGAGTGGGTGCGGATGTGTTTGCGCAGCATGCTGGGCTTCTTGCAGCGGATCCCACACTCCTCGCAGATGTACTTGCCCCGCCCACGGCCGCGCACGTACACATACTCCTCATTAGATTTGAACCTGTGGGTTTTCAGGGAACCCGTGAGGGGCATGCGAACCCCCAAAACAACCATTGAGGCTTCTCAAGATGACACCCAAATGGACGCTTACCCGCCATCAAAAATTTTGACGCGCCGCGGCTCGGACAACAGCGGCACATCTTTCTCCGAATCATGGCTGGTCTGAGGTTCTGGTTGTGGTTTGCATCTGGTTTCAGACGACACAGACTTCTGGGATGCTGGCATCTGCAGAAAGAGGAAGAAACTCATGGATTCACTGTGGAGAAACAAAGCCAAATAATTTCAAACTCAAGAGGGAACATTCTAACATCTCCGTTTGGGTCGACCAAACCCTTTCATTCCAGATAAATACTGTTGGAAGTGGAATCTTAAAAGGAAAAGGGACCTAAAACCATTCGAGATGTCTTCAAGAACTCTTCCAGGCTCAAAGACAACCAGATTTCCGTTGTTCCTTAGATTTATGATAAACAAACTGAAGCCCAAATCAGCTTTAGACTTGGGACCTCCAATTCTGGAGGTGGAGGCCTCCATCATGCCCTTAAAGGGCCATATCACCGTTTGACTCCAAATATATTTCTGAAAACTTAACTTGAAGCACTATAAATAAAAATCCTGACAATAGCTTTCTTTCATTCCACTCTAACAGCTAACTGAGTTTATGAACTGTGAAATGAGAGGAATTGGCTCTGTTCCTGCTGAGACACATGACAGCACTTCCACTCATGCTCTTATCTTCCTAACTCCAAAACACAGATGTGGTGTTTCACATTCATCCTGAAAAAAATCGGTATAACTTGCTGTGCTTTAACTTTCTGCTCTTGTTCTCTTAATGTTACAAACACCAATCAACAAAAAACTGTGCTCACCAAACCTTTCAGCGATCTTATTTTGAAACACTGATCTTTCTCTTCCACTATCACTGATGTTTTCTTCTTGTATTGTATATTCCTCAGATGAGTAATATTTCACTTTAAAAGTTCAGTGACTTGCGTTTAGGGGCTGGGGGCCCTAAATGACCCTAGGGTTGAGAGTTTGAGAGCCTGGTTGAGAAAAACGTAGACCATCAAACACGGTTGGCTAAAAGAAAAAAAGTTGGATTACTGATATCCAAATGATCTAAATTGATTAATGAAATTCAGGCATAGATTCTTCTATGAAAGAAAAATTTGTGTTTTTCAGGCAAAAACAGCCTTCAGTTTGATTTTTAGTAGTAAGTTCTACCTTTGTTTAGTTTTTTGGAAGATTGTTCTATTTGAAGAATAAAACAATATTTAATTGAATCCCATCAAAATGTAAGTTAAGTCATGAAAGAATCTAGATAATCCATCCTAGGAGGACAGGTGACTCCAGCTCGTTTGATCTGTAAATCTTTTGATTTGTTGTAGTTATTCTAATGACAATAATTGTGGTAAAACTTACTTTAAGCATGACGTCCTTCAGCTTGCCCGAGAAGGACAGGATGTCAGACTCCCTGTTGGTCCTTATGGCGGAGGTGTAGTGGATCTTCCTAGAGCTGTGCTTGGAGTCAAAAAGAGACAAGACCACCTTGGTGGGCAGCCCGAGGGGATTGGAGTTATCTGTACTGACGGTCCAGGCAGCGTATGCTGAGGTTTTCAGGTCAGTCTGCTGCATGTGAATAGGCTTCCTCTTCATCAGGAAGCACCATGTGAAGGTGGTGGTGGTCTTCAGGCTGGGGAAAGACAGCCGGTGGGCTTCCTTGGTGTTCACCGCTGACACAGACGTGGTCAGTTTCACTTGACCTGCATGGAAGCTGGAGGGCCGTATCAGGGATTTGGCTGGGGTCCACCTCTGCTCCTCAGATTTCTCCTGGGGCTTCAGACTGTTGTCAGGAGGCAGGGAGGTAGTGTTTATGACCAGATCTTTCTTCTCGTTAATTTCCTTTGTCCTGCCTTTTTCTAGGCCTACCGCATCAGGAGACATGGGCTTGACTCCATCATCAGCCTCAGAGTTCTTCTCCTCGTTAGGTTTGAGATCAGGGAGGGGTGGGGCCTCTGTCTCAATGGGACTGTCCACCGGTTCAGTCGTACACACCTGTCTGACCAGCATTAGCTTTCTCTGGCGTGACACCTCGGATATCTTTGAGGTAAGGTAACTGGCCGACCTACCGTCTGTCAAGCAGGCTACACCATGCTCGTCCTTGGCACGTTTCTGGTGCTTTTCCATGTAGATGTCCAAACTGTTGGCTGGTGACAACATTCGCTTGCTGGAAGCAGTGGGTTCCTGTTGTGGGCACAATGTCACAGAGGCCAGTTTTTGCATGCACTGCAGAGAACCTAGGGATGAATGGTCTGCTGTGTGTGGGGCAGGAACTGCTGCAGTTTGAGTCCGGTCCTGTGGGACTTCTGCACTCTGAGTGGACAACTGGTAGTGCTTACTGGACTGAGAAGTGGATTGGTGCATCTGCTCATGGGTGATCAGGATCTGCGGCAACGAAGCAGTGCCCGTTTGGCTATGGTCCAACGGCTCCTTCTGCTGTTTACTTGAAAAGACAACAGTCTGGGTCTTCACATCGGACGCCTGCTGACTGGCCACAAAGACATTCTGGATGATGTCTGAGGATTTGGAAATGCTCAGGATGGGATTGGCAATGGGAATAGTTAAAATTGGCAAAGCGATCTGAGCCTCCTGCGTACAGAAGGAAAAGGTTTGGCTGAGACACTGGAGTTGGTATTTGGGCACAAAGGATTTATTTTTCTCAAAGTCAGATGGTTTATCTTGAAGACTTTCACCACAAACTGATGTCTTGCTGAGAGCTTGCTGTACCTTCTGACTGAACTGGACCTTTGCCGTTTGGTACCAGGGGTGTGGCAAACCATGGACTTGTTGCTGCTGAGTGGGGCTGCCCAGATTAATGCTTTGCACCAGTTGCTCGTGTTGTTGCAGCGGTGGCTCCGCTGTGTTAAGGATGACGGACGCCACTGGGGCACGCCTGCTTACAATATTAATTTGCTGGGATCTGTACTGACCGAGGGAGCTGACGTTAGCAATCAGGGCTTTGTCTAAAGTGCCAATGGCAGATTTACGAACAGGCTGCTGACTCTCCGGGCCAATCTTTAAGGACATCTGTCGCACAAGTGGCCCCCGCCTTCTCTCAATCAGTGGCACCTGTGCGACCTGTCCAGTTTTGGGTTGACCGATGGGTGACAGACATCGTCTTGGAGACACACTGCCGCAGTCAAAAGACTTGCTTCGATAATCACACGAAATCTCCACCGATGGCTGAGTGAAAGTGATCTGCTCAGATGCGGCACGCCTCATCATTCCAGGCACCCCAAGGGTGTTGAGCGCCACTGGTAAACTCTGAGGTTCTGGAGTTTTACCTTCCCCTCTGGATGGACTCTCTGATCGAATCGTTTCCTCTCGGTCAAAGGAGGCGGAGATGCTGGAGCCTCGAGAGAGGCTGCTGTCCCTGCTAAGGCTTCGCGAGAAGCTGGACTCAAAGCTGGACTCACCTGATGACTGGTCCATTTGAGCCAGACGAATTCTTTTCTTCTTAGGGGGGAGCTTCTCAGCTGGTAACTTGGACAGACTCTCACTTCTCTGGGGCCAGTTGAATTGTTCTGCAGGCTTATCTGCCGGCTCACTGGTGTTAGGTTCATGCTCCCTGTCTGAGTCTTCTGTTACCAGAATCTCAGGAACCAGGATGTTGCTTTGTCGTACAAGACGAGACTGATGGACTGGGGTAGAGCTTGCAGCACTCATACTATCGCTGCTATACTCCCTCCCGAGTTTCCTGTACTCGTCACGTGTAGGTTTGAAAGCTTTTTCCTGGTAGGAATCAGTTGAGACTCCAGAAGATCTATCTAACTGTGGACTTTTCATTTGATCTTTCTCCAAAACATCAGGAGATACTCTATCAAGGGACTCCGTCTCAAATGAGTTGGGTCGGCTCAGAGAATTGGTGTGTCTGATGACTGATGTGCCACTGCCTTGCCTCTGAAGGTCTCCTTTAGCAGCACCACTGATATTCATCTCTTGAATGGGAGAGAGTCTGGACTCTGCCGTGTTCATACCTCGTGCTACAAGCTGGATCTGAGGAGGCTTTGATTGGCTGTTGGGTTGGATGTCTACTATGAGCCCAGTCTGAGAAAAACTCTTGTTTGGCAGAGTTGTTGTCGCCTCACAACCAACTAAACATGGTGGAATGGTGTCAGTTGGAGACTGATCATCTTCATCACCAACACTTTTCATTTTCCTTCTCTTTCTGATTGATGTCTGTTGGTCTAGTGCACCAGTGCCGCCTGGTATGTGCTGCTGTGTGTTGACATGGAAAACATCTTCTTCTGGTTCCTTCACCACTAAAGGCTTGTTCTTGGGACCATGAAGTTCTGAGCAGTAGAATTTTTTGTGGGTTTCAAAATTCTCCAACTTCCTGTACCGATTTCGACAAGTCTCACACTCATACATGGTGCCTTTGTTCTGCTGAGGCCTCCTGGTTCGGTCCTGCCCGTGTTCAAACGATCTGCTCCTCTGCATCTGCTCAACCGAGCTGCTGTGCCCATGGTAGCCCTCATCCATTGACCGAACAGCCACCAGGCTATGCCCCTCACCAGTTGAAAAGTCGTCCACAGCTTTTTGTCTGACTAAAGTTCGAGAGTGTATTGCCGGATTTGGGGTTGGTGGTGCTGACAAGAACACCTCATCATTCAAAGAACTAATCTTTTCATCAAATGACTGACAGCCCCTTAAAGGGTGGGGCACTGGATTGATGCTGGGTGGGGGAACTGAGTGTCCGGGCGTTGTGGGCATTGAGTTACTCCTTGTGATTGGTAGACAGTCCATTGGCGGGTACTGATTAGGAACTGATAGGAGAAACACATGTTTTGACTTGTCTGTGGGCGTAAAAGGAGACTTGGGGATGTCAGAGCTTGAACTGGACCTTCTCCCCATCGGCTTCAGATCAAACTGAAACGAGTCTTTAAAAATGTATGATCTGGGGGAGTCAATGCTGCCTCTCCTCGACAGAGAGGTCCTGCGTGGCTTTACACTGTCCAGCTGTTTGTTGTCCACCACAGCCTCATTGTCCGAGATGAGTTTTGAGATGCGCTCTTCCAGAGAGCGGGCGCTTGGCTCTAGTGGGTGTCGTATAACTTTTTCGCTTGGTCGCATTCTCTGGTCAGCTGCTACATGCATGACTGTGGAAACCAAAGGAGGCGCGATGAGAGGAACGCTTTTGGCAACTTCAGCATCTACTGGTGGAGTTATCTTCACAAAGGGGCTGGGGGGGCTCATTGCCTGGTCAGCACTTTCAGACCGAGAGAAGTAACCAGAGTCGGTGCTTCCCAGACTGCGAGGACTGAGTAAACATTTGGGCTGCTGCTGCTGAGAGTAGTCTGTTGCTTGCTGCCGCTGAAGCTGACCGTGACTCCCCAGCAGAGGAGACTTGCACTGCTGCTCTTCGTCCTCGCTCACTGCATCCAAGGAACCAATTGTGCCGTCCACCTCCTTCAGAGAAGACAGGACTGTGACGTTGGGTCTGGTGGCCTGAAACTCTCGCTGACGCTGTGCAGCAGCTTGCTCAGGTGCAGCACCGGCCACTCTTGGACTGTCTGCCCTCAGAGGCGATACGTTAACCGGGTACACAACAACTTTAGGGAGTGCAGTAGGGACTTTGGGCTCATGAGCCCTTCGACCTGGGGAGGATTTAATGGATACATCTGTCTCCAATGGTGTTACATTCTGTGAACTGCAATCAGATAATGGAGCTATGCTACTCTGTGAGGACTCAGGTTCCAGGTCTACGGCACTACCTTCATCATCACTGTCCCCGCTCTCCTCAACCTCTGACTGTGCTCCAACAGCTTTGTCAGATTCTGTAGACAAAGACCCCCCTCCAGATTCAGAACGGGAGATCATACCCAGCTTTATAGCGTGAGCATGAGACTTCTTGTGCTTGTACAAGTTGCTCTTGGTTTTGAAGGAGAAGCCACAAGTGACGCAAGGATATGGTCTCTCTCCTGTGTGAGATCGGATGTGTTTGAGCAGCACGCTAGGTTTTGCACACGCCCGTTGGCAGTATTCGCACACGTACTTTCCTGGCTTTTTAGGTTTCTGATCCTTTGATGTCTGCTCAGCACCAACGTTCATGACAGTGGTCATCTGCACATGGCTGCTGCCGGGAGTGACCGGGACCTGAATGGTGCTGGGGACGCTGGCAGAGATGGATTGGCATGTGTGGACAACTGGCGGTTGGCTTTGGGGCAAAGCACTGGGGCCTGAAGGGGCCGGGGTGTGACTTACAGCGGACGGTCCACTGCTGAAGTTCATGTGCAAGCCTTGCTTCACACTTGATGAAATAGGCAGTAAATGAGATGCAGTGTGTGGGCCAGTACCCTGTGTTGAAGGTTGCACGGCTCCCTGCAGCGCAGCTGCAATGCCGAAGAAATTGCCTTGTTTGTCAATGTAGTAGGTCTGCATTTGGGAGGGTTGGGTCTGGAGAGCAACACTGACGGCTGGCAGTGCTGTTACTTCTCCGCTGAGCTGCGCCTGAAGCGATGCAGCTGGTTTGCTGATGCCTGTGGCCAACACAGAGAGGTCTCTATCTGCCAGAGTGCTGAAGTCAGGCTCCATGGCTTTCAGAAGAACATCCAAAGGAGCACTGCTGCTGTAAGAACCCCCTTTAAAGCTGCCCACTGGGGTTTTGCTGTCTTCAGGTGGCGACTCTTCAGCCTTCTTGCAGTCTGACGGCTCTTGTGGTGTTGGCTGAGTGGACGCTTTCTCCTGCTTCACCCCCTCAGCCTCAGAGGAGTGGGACCCCTCATCCAGGGATACTGCAACTGGTTCAACATGCTGTGGTTCTTCCTTCCCGTTGGGTGACGATGGAGGGTTGTGTGCGGGGCTGGACGAGGATGGTGTGGTTTCCTTGGTAGGCGATGAGTGCACATCAGGCTCACATGACTGCACCGGTTTTTTCACAGGAGACTTTGGGAGTTTTTTACTCTCTGCAACAACCTTCTTCCTCTTCAGGCCCTTTGTGTTGTCTACAGGCCTTAGAGCACTCGAAGCTGCGGAGAAAAGAAAACAAGCAAGGATCAAAAACATATCTTTACTCAAATTTTCTTTGTGAGTAAAAACAGAACGGGATTGTACTGTCTATACCTGAAACCACATTCTGAAACAGCATTTCTTATTTAATTTCTAGATTCAAATTCTTAGAAAGGAAACCCTAATTTACTTAAATCACTTAAACTGACAGTTTTAAAGTTTTTAGTGCAAACACTTTACATTGGAAAAACTTTAAGTCCTTGCTCGCATCAACAGGACTGACCTGGTGGCTCCAGGTAAAGAACAGAGGGATTGAAACTCTTCTAGTTAAAGCTTAAAGGCTGACTCATTCATGGGAATCTTCACCACGCCCAAGTTAGCTTGACCCAAAAAAGTGGTTGATTTGTCAATTTTGGCTGCTTCATCCTGGGCTCACAAACAATCAAGTAAACAGATGTTATAGTAAAAATTGTTAAATGTTAAGGTATTGTCATTTTTAATGTAACCTTTAAAGACTCTGATAAAAAATATGTTTTTGGTGTTTTTAACATGTTCTTGTGGCATTTTTTCTGATGATGGAGGACATATATAAAGAAAATTAAGCTTTAAATCACATTTCTGAGTATTTCTTTATTCAACTCATTGTGAACCAGGACCAGACGAAAAAAAGGGAGGGGAATGGGGAGGGCGGGGTTGCTCCACGCCACAACTCCCGTCCACAACTCAGAGATGAATTTCTGAGAAACTCCTACAGCTCACCAGAAATGATGTCCTGGAAAACGATTCAGGTTTTTGATTTTGCCTAAAAATGGCATAATTATAATTAAAAGACCACTGGGAACGCTTTGACAATAGATTTATAGATGATTCGAGTAAGACTTAAAAATTTAGACCAAAAAATAATAATAAGTTGGGGTGGGGGGTGGGTTGTCAGAGAAGGACTTAAAAAGAAAAAGGATTGGGAGACCGTTTGGAGCTACACCATTGTTAAATACATAAATAGCAAATCCAGTGTGTTATTAAATCCAGTTTTTGCCCCACCCCTGGCGATGCTTAACATGAACTTGGCAGAAATAACCTCTGCATCACTAAAAAGGCAATAAAAGCCGGTTTGTAAAGCAGCCAGCGCCACAGATGAAGGAAACCCACTAAGAGACGATGTCTTACTGTTCTGAGTAGATTTGGGCTCCTTCAGCTGCTTCTGCGCCTCTTCAATTTTATCTGCAACAGAAGAACAGAAGTCAGCAGGGGGATGGCGCCCGGCACGCAGCAGAGATGAAAGCAGGGTTTTGGTCAGCGGATGCTCCTGCTGAGGTGGAGCAGATCCGACTCTAAACCTTTCAGGAGCAGCAGGTTAGGGCCCTTGCTGTGCTCTGTATGGGACACAACTTGTTTTCCCTGGTCACTGTGTCTGACACACAGGGAGGGGTGGGGGCTAATTTGATTTTAGCTTTTGTGCAGGTTTACTGCCTTTTACAATCCACAGCAAAACGGCCTGTTGCTCCTGCAGGAGACGCTCAGCAGACCTCATGCATGGAACAGGCGGAGGAGGTCAGTGGATTATGACATTCAGTGTTACTACAGACACCCCCCCCCCCTAGTATTCGCTCTGCAGCGGACTGTTGATTACATAACGTTCCACCACCCCTGCTCTGCCAAACAAAGGCTTCCTGCCAGCAGAGCTGTAGCATTCGAGGAGGAAGCTGCTTCACAGTGCAGGCGAGGAGCAGAGAGGAGAGCTCTGTTTACATCTGAGCAAGCCCTTCTACGTGCCTTTTCCTGGAAGGGATTCCTTCAAACGGCGAGGACTCCCTCTGAGCGTCCTTCTGTAAGCGGACACATTAATGCCGAAACACCTCACAGGAGATCCATTTCTGCCTCCACATTCACTGCCACAGACCAAAGAGGGAGCAGCAGCAACATCCACCAATCGAAACTCGGAGGACATCTTCTCTTATACACACCAGAGACGACCATCAGAGGTGTCATGAGCAGCTGATTGACTCAAACCTCCCTCCACCTGAAGATGAACGTCCCACAAGCAAAACAAACCAAGGCAGGAGCAGCCGGAGCAACAACACCTTAACACACCACAAAAACAACCTGTTTACCTGAGTCAATGAAATAAAAACCCATCAAACTTGTTTGTTTAAAATCATTTCTATCATCACAAAACAGGTCTGCTCCAATAACTGTTTTCTTTTATATGTTAAGCCTAAAAAGAACATGTTTGAAAGTCAAACAACAAAAAAGTGGTAGTCTAGATCTTTTCTGTTTTTTAGGTCCTCAAGTGAAAAAATGACCAACTAGAATCAGAAGTCTGGATCGGTTACTATGGAAACTGAACAACTGCTTTCATAAGATCAATTCGGCCAGTCCCAGTTTAACTCCTACCACGTCCCAGCAGGAAAGGCTTTAGTTTGCAGAGTTTCATGACCCTCAGATCCAAACAAACCATCCTGAATATAAAAGTTTAGAGTCAAACGTCTCTTTGCTTGATGTACTGCTCATCACTATAGAGAAAACTACTTCCCCTTTTTCAATTCTTTGTAAAACACATGCAAATGTAGAGGCATGGCTTTAAAACTGAAGCATGCAGCAGTGAAGGAATCTGCTAGATGATCCTGGGATGGTGGTTCAAGTTTCTGCAAAACATTCTTCCAAACCATCGATGCAGAAAAAAAAAAAAAAGAGAGATTGAATTTAGTTAAAAAATGAGTGGCGCAGAAAGCTGTTTTAGGATGGGATCATCACCACTGAACCCCCCGCTCCCCCCCAAACCATGCTTTTAGCTGCAGGCAAAAATCTGGAAGTGAAACCCAGAAGGTCATAAAACCGTATGAAGTCAGCATTTTGAGTCCGAAACAGCTTCCTCTTTACAGAGATCTGATCGGCCTTCTGGGACAGGAAGCGAGGTTCCTTCGCCTCAGGGTGACAGGACTCATGCAGCACAGTCAGCTGACACACAAGAGGAAATGTGTGTGTGTGTGGGGGGGGGGGGGTTACAGCGGACCAGCTATTTAGACATAAATGCATGCATGAGAAATTCCTCCATTTCTTCAGTTCAAACACATGCTGTGGAGTTCTCCTGCCCCTCTATGAGCAAATCCTCCCGTTTCTGTACTGTTTTCTGAGTAGAATTATGAATAACATTTTATCATATTAGAGGTGTGTGGCCTTTAAAACATTACATATTTAGTTTATTTTTAAATTGCCTTTCAAAAGTGGCCAATGGGACGGGGCATGGCACACTAAATGTCCTATTACTTTTTGATTCTATTTTACTGTTTTTATTGGGTTATTTTTTACATTTTAACATATTTCTTATTTATTTATTCTTTTAATGTGTATTTTAATCTATGTGAGTAATCTGATGTGTGTGTGGAACAGTGGACTCCCATTTTAGTTTCCTTGGGATCAATAAAGTATCTTTGATGTTTGCTTTTTTATTAGCTATATTTGTGTATTAGTAGACATTTCTTCAGATTACTGATGTTGTTTACTCCTTCGTTACATTTTTATCAGCCCCCGTTAGCTGAGCGGTCATTTCATTGCAAATCCCAGTTTGTGCCAGAAGATGGCACCGCATTCTCTGCATACCGTATAAATTCCATTTACCATTATAACTAAAAGTTTACGCCTGTCAGAACAAGAGGATGAAAATGATAATAATCTAATATAATCCTAATGCTAGTTTGGGTCACCTGCTCCAACTTCAAAGTGTTTCAAGAGAAAACAGGAAAACCAGACAAAGACCAAGAGTCCGAACAAAATGTGAAAGATCCTCGTCTGAAAAAAGGAAAATCGACAACAAAAAGAGAAAGAAGTGAATTTAAAAAGGAATAATTATTGTTTGGGAATTTTGGAAGTGTTCACTCTGAGAAGTTTAGTCCTGGTCTGATCCAAAGTTGCTTTCCCGATGGTCCTCTTAGTTTGGCAGGTGTGAAAGCTCAGCTAAACTCTGGTTTGGACCAGAAAACAACGAAAACAGATTCTCTTGAGAATGAGGGTGTCGGTTTGCAGATGAACTCTGGAGCGGTTCACTTCCGTGTGAATACAAACACTTTCCAAAGAGAACAAGAGAGGTAAATGGAGGCAATTATGGAACTTCTATGTATTAGGAGAAGAGAACAGCTCTCAGTATGAATCTGAAGAAGCAGCAATCATGAAAAAGTTTGAAAATCTCTACTGGGGTGTAGTGAGGAACTCATGTTTCACTTTTTATCTTCGGAACAGCTAACATTTATAGCAGGATTTCTTTTTTAGGAAATTTATTCTGGAGCTGAACTGTGGGTTGCCATGCGAAAAAATAAAACACAAGTATTTTTATCTGTTGAGTCTAAACTATAACAAATGTAACATTTATTGAAGCAATTTTGGTTGCTGAAGTAAAATACTGTTTAAGAGTCCCGCTGGTTACTGTTAAAAGTAATGAGCTGGATTCTCAAAAAAGAGGAGTGTTCGTGTGCAGCTGTGAGTTTGACAAAACCACAAGATCATGACTGCCACTGACTTTTGTCTCCTGAAGCAGTTACCAGGCAACCAGCAGAACCAGAAGAAAGTTTCGGGTTGAATAAAAGTAAAGAAACAACAGAAATAAATAAAATAAAGGAATGAGAATAATGGCTCCTCTTGGTGACACTAAACCCATGAAAACAACAGACGGAGCAGAAGAAAGAAGCTGAGAAGGATCGCAACAAAGTTATGAGGACTGATCCATCAACAAACTGCTTCTTAAAACTGAAAGTGCAGAAAAAGTTAAAGTTCTCTGGTTTCCATACAGAGGTCTTGAAAGTGGAGCGCATGAGAGCCAGGACTTACAGATCAGCCGGAGTCCTGCAGCCTCGTCAGAATGCCCAAGGCTCGACCCAAACGCCCCAATTGCCGCTTCGCTCCAGTAATCGTAACGCTGGGCTGACTGACAGCGCACAAACTGCCTTTTGTCTTTGTTTGGTTACACCTGAGTCAGCAGGAACAGAGGAGGTATAAAAACAGAATGTCCCTCTTTCTGTTTTCCTCCCGGATCGGCAAAGGCGGTGGGACTTCGGCAGAGACGAGCGTGTTGGCACTGGCAGCGGCGTGTGCGCTTCCGCCCCATCAGCTGTGGCTCTGCTGCGGTTTCCTCAGAACAGCGTGACGAGGAGGGGAATTCCTGTAAGCCCAGGACAGGCGGTGAAGGGGGGGGAGCCGCCCAAGCTGACGTCACTGAAACCGGCTCCGGCACCTACAGGGATCCTCCTCCCTGCTCCCCTCCCTCTGTCGTGGGGGAGGAATGTTGCTCACTGCTTGACGGGGGAAAGGAGTTGTTGTTGTTTCAGTTTTTGCAAAAGTGGCGTCTGCCCCACTGCAGCTTCAGCGCTTTTTGTTGCTTTGGTGGCTCTAAGATCACTTTCCTCTGAATCCAAATAAAAGCCGTCATGTTTGCAGTAAATACATTTTTAAGGGAAAATATTACTTTAAAAACACTGTGTTCTTAAAAAAGAAAAAACATACTCTTGTTCATCCTTAAACATGTCTCCTCTCCGTCATGTTAACTTCCTACTGCATCGTATTATGGGGGGGGGGGGGTCTACAAGATCTCTGCAAGACTCCCTGATCAAAGCTGCAGTGTTTCCCACAAACCGTTGCCTCCCTCATCCTGAAATACCTCTGCCTGACTTCCTGTCATTTTAGGACCTGCCTCCTGATCCCTGCGGTTGGCTGGGATTGGTCAGAAGATGCAGAAAAACAGGCAGTTGCTGCCTGTTTGTTTGGGAGTGAAACTCAGAGAACATGAGGCGGGAATTAAGCAATCCTTTCCTGATGATGTCATCAAGTACAGGAAGTGTTTGCATCCTTCTGATGTTTGCGGATCTGGTGAAAAGCTGTCTGGGCAAAAACTAAAGGATTTGGAACACTGTGGATGGAGAGCAGCTGTGGCCTTGTGTTTACATGAGCATGAGACATAAGACGAAGAGCAAGGGCTTCCCAAGCAGCATCATTCATTTTTTCCAAGGATCTCCAGGGAGTTCAGGAAGAAAACCACAGCAGCTTGGAGTTGCTCCAATCCTTCCTAATAAAGCAGTCTAGGGTTCAGGCCTGCAGAGAGGAAGCTGATCTTATTGTTTTCAGCTTAGTCATGATGGGAAATTGATGGTTTGGTCGCAACCGACCTTAAACTCCAAGCTTGCAGATGTACTGCAGAGTTGCCGGTCAAAGCAACCGGCTAATTTTTTTAAATTGAATTTAAAAAAATTTTTACTTAAAAATCTGTTTATCCATTTCTTTCAAAGCATTTTCAGTAGTGTTTTTTTATTTAAAAAAATTAATCTTTTACCTTTGTTCAGTAGAAATCAATGATAATATAAAGCATTAATAAAACAACACAGCTTAAAAATTACTTAAACTTAGCTTAAAAACAAAAATAAATTAAATAATGACCATATGCGTTGAATTATAGTTTTATTTGTTTGTGTAATTTCTAGTCAAATTAACATTTTTATTTGATTAGAAGACATTATGTGCAAATGTAACAAATATTTCTATCTCAGGTGATTCTAAATGAGCCAATAAACAAATCAAGTCTGAGTAAACACAAAGTAAAAACCTTAAAGTTAAAGTCTTGGTGTTGAAATTTCTTCATTGTAATCAGCTCCGCTCCTAGGGGAGCAGTGAGATGTAATGACAGTAATAACAGGGGACCATTTTGGTTGTTTAACCCCCCCAATCCAACCCCTCAATGTTGAGTGTAAAGCAGAGAGCCATTGGGTCCCCATTTTTGGATTACTGTATTTAGTATGACCCAGTTGTTTCTGAATGTATTTTTTGAGGGGGAAAGATCCATTCAAAACAAATTTAAAAAATGAGTAGAAAGAACAAATTCTTCCAAAAAAATAATGAAAATAATTCTTTACATTTGGAAAGTATTGCTCAAAAGAGTTGCTCTATCTCAGTTAAATAATACTCGTTTTGTTTTTATTTTTTATATAAAGTCAGATTAGCTCATTTGACCAGAAAAGAGAGAAGAACATTTGGGGAGATCCAGCAAAGAAGCAGAGGCCACTTCCTTGCAGGTTAACAAGCCTGAACCGAGCTGGTTACCTCAAACAGGTTAATCAGGGCTCAGTGACACACTCATCCCTCACTCATTCAGCTTTACTGTCCTGGACTGAGGCTTCATCATCACCAGTCAGAACCGCACAGCTGAACTCAGCATGCAAAGTAATCAAGTATTGTTTTACTCATGTAAAAAACCTTGGTAAAAAATCTCCGTAATATCCAAAGTGCAAAAATGTTTCTGTTTGCACAAGAAACAAAGGTGAGAGGGGAAAGGGTGGGGCCAGAATATCTGACTCCACCCACGAAAAATCCACTGATCTGAGGTTCACGATAACAAGAGTTCAAGTTTAACGGTGACTTGCAAGATTACAAAAGTTGCAGCATTTATTCACGATTAGTAACACCAGCAAAGGAAACAAGCAGGCGTTGCTGTATCACCGACAGACAAACACACGTGTTTAAGGTGGCCTGTTAGCATGACCATCTCTCACAGCAAACAGTCTCTGGGAAGCACGTGGTAAGAAAATATTAGCTTTCGGACAAAAAAGCAAGAACATCTGACAAAAGACGATTTCTAAAAACCTGAGGGTCTTTTCTAAACGTGACAAAGAACAAGAAAAAACAGAGACATCTGGTGGTCAAATAAAGTCCTAACAAGCTTTAAAGAACAACATTATTACAGTTTTAACAATATACCGGTAATCAAGTGACGTGTTTGTTTATTTATACTGAATACGGATAACAATCACTACTTATACTTATAAGCCACAGGTTTGTTGTTGGAAGTTTTGTTGCAAAACAGCAAATCTATTGTCATGGAACAAGAAAATCAATTTTACCCAAACAAAAAACCTTTTTCAGACTAAATTCACAAACTAAAATTTAAAGTTAAAATGTCCCATCATGCACCTAGGTGTGTGAAATATTTTCCAGAATCTTGCTGCGTTTGACTTATCCCCTGGGGGAGCGGTGAGCTGCAGTCGTGCTCGGGAACCATTTGGTGGTTCAACCCCCCCAATCCAACCCCTTCATTCTGAGAGTCAAGCAGGGAGGCACTGGGTCCCATTTTTAGAGTCTTTGGGATGGCCAAATCCAGGATGACCTGGATTTGAACTGACCACATTCCAGTCAGAGGGCGGACACTCTACCACAAGGCCACTGAGCTGGTTTATATCTTATCACAAGACATAACGTTAAACTTATAATTTCATTTAAATGTAAAAATCTGTAACTTGGATGAAATCTTCCATTTATGAGTTCAGGAAAATCTGATGTACACTGATGAATACTGAAATGGAATTAAATGCTGTAAACAAAACTGTTGTTATGTGAAACATTAGAGCGAAGTTTGATTGTGTTTGAATGTTTATGGTTCATCTGGATTTGTGTCTGTTGTGTTTCAGACATAAATGAGTTTGTGAAGGGGCCAATGAATAAGTGAAGTGAGACTGAGCTAACACAGAGGCTATTGTTTGGAAGTTACAGGAAGTAAAAGGTGTCTTTTGGAGCGTTTCCATCACAGCGCTGCAGTTTTATTGTGGTTTATCCTCCAGCTCTGCGGCAGCACGGGCCATGTTTGCAGCACCACGTCTGCCGGCAGCATGCATGTGGAAGCATGACGCACGCTTGCAGGAATTTTGCGGGTCTTTTCCAGCTGCTGCTCTGACTCTGGACACTCACTCGCCGCGGCCGCTGAGCCTTCCAGGAAAACCGACGAGGCTTAATTAGATCTGAAGCTTCTGAGGCCGAGCGCAGTGAGCCGCTCAGGAAATAACCATCGGTCATGTTACTGAAACAGCAGAGAGATGCTCCTCAGCTCTGCTCCTCCTCCTCTTCTTCACCTCAGCCAACAATGGGAGAGCAGAGATGATGAAGAGTCTCAGTCACAGCATCATGACACCGTTTTTCAGTGGTTTGCAGGGAATCACGTTAGGCTTTGGAGGTTTCAGTATCTGCTGACAGACTCCTCGACTGTTCCTGGATGAAGCCTTTACACTTCCCTCAGATTCTAGGGGCTTTCGCCTGTTTTTAAGGACATATTCAATAAAGAAGTGCTACATAAAAATCCATCTTTAATCCTGGAAATTCGATCATCTATAATCAATTATCTTACTTTGGAGAATCTATTCATCTCAGCTGTTAAAGCTGTTTTAGACTTTTAAAAAGTCTCATGGTTTTACCCCTCTACCTCTTCTCCTCCTGCTGCTGCTGCTCCTCCATCATCAGGAAGAGGAGGAAGCGTTACAAAGCCCCCGCGAGCTGCTCCTTGTTTTTGTTCTTCTGTCTTCCTCCATCCTCCTCTTTCACAGCTTTCCTTCTGTCATCAAATCAATGATTCTCTGTTCAACTTATAAGCTTCACTCCCGATTTCTGAGGACAGAAGCTTCTAATTCTCATCTTCATCATAGTTTAAATGTCTGAGATAATCAAGAAGTGTGGTTTCCACCAAGATGAAGCTCAGTTTTTCATCAGATCCAAAAAACTGCTCATTTAAAACTTCTTCTATTTAATCACTTCTTTATTTTACTGCCATTTGAAGTGATCACATCAGCCATTCATGACCAGTCAGAGGAGTCACAGAGAAGCATCACCAGGTCGGATGAAGGTTCCAAACTGGGTAGCTAAAGATCTGACAATCCAGTCAAAGTCCTGATCTATCACATCTATCTATGCCACAAAAAGGAATTTTATTAGGAAACCTTTGGTTTTCAAAATAAAAACAAAGCAGTTGAGTCTTCGGAAGCTGAGAGGAACATTTACAGACTCTCTTGAGATGTTAAAGAGTCAAAGAAACAAACCAGCGTCCTGCTGGACGTTTATTTTCCACACACCCAGAGCAAAACACTCATAAACTCCACAAAGAGCGAAGCAAAGAGAAGAGCGTGACACGAGAAGAGACGATTTGGAACATGAGGTGAGGGAAACCGGGGAGGAGACAGACACCGAAGAGCTGTACCTGATCTGAGGACGAAGCGAAGGTCGACTAAAGCAGTTTTAGATCCTCTTTCAGGAAAACACCTGACAATCCTGAGCCAAAATCACAACAGTCCTGCACATTCCCCAGTCTCCGTTAGTCTGTCTGTGTTGTAGAACAGACCTCGAAAGCAGCACAGCCTGTCGCTCCTCTCCTCCCTCCTCCTGCTTTCAACCCCTCCTCTGGACCAGGGAAAGCCCTCCCTGCATAATCCCGACTTCCCCCGAGCCGAGCAGTACGGCTTTGTGCGCTATAAAAAGCTAAACAAGGCAGGATGAAGCTGGAAAAACCGTGCAGCTCTTTCGTTCCTCAAACACCACGTCGGATTAGCGGCTCACCTGCCTGCAGCTAAAAATACTCCTGAATGCAGCGCTGATCTAGAGGAGACCGGAGCCGCACCTCCTTCTACTGCAGCTTCATTCGCTCAGCTGTTTGTCAACAAACAGCCTCAGGTAAACAATAATTTAGTCAATCACCAGCTGCAGGGGGCAACGGTCAACAGGTGGTGCAGCAGGCTGGAAACGTAAAGGAACAGAGTTCCAAGCAGACCGAACAGAACCAAACATCAGCAGCAGTTCTGATCAGCTGGGATCATTTAGTGCAAATCAATCAGCAGATCGATGTGACAGGAGCTTTCTGGAACAGATTCTTCCAAAAGTTTTCTTGGGGTCTGTTACAAGGAGTCTGTTGAGCTGAGGGCAAAGGCAAATGAGATCGACCAGAGCGGCCTGTCTGGAGAGGAAGCCGTTAGCCACAAAGCCGAATCCTTGACTTCCAGGGGGGTATTCCAGAAAGCAGCTTATGCTAGCTCCCACGGTAAGTTTGAGGCTAAAGAAGTGTACAACCACCGCTTTGGGTTCCAAAAACAGAGGCATGTTGCAGGGTAGGTCAAGTTGCCATAGCAACTCATGCTCTGAACATAACCTGGTCTAGAGCAGGTTTAGTTGAAGGTTAGTTTGTTTTCAGAGAGGTGAAGCAGCATGGCGTGTCCATTTGGAGATGATTTAGTGGATGAAGAAGTTTAGATAATACTTTTTCCACCATGAGAGGGTGATAAGACCACATATGGATGTTGGAAAGATAAACCTTTTTACATTGATCTAACTTAATTATTTGCTTCAATTAAGATAAATCAATTCTTTTTAGTCAAGTCAGCTTAAAAATAACATGTAGTTATCAGACATTTATTTTATTTTCATTCAAATTAATTCAATTAGGTATGTGTCACTTTGGTGTTGCTGTTTGAATTCATTTAAGTTGGATAAGTTATATACATATGCGTCACAATAAAAATAAGATCAGAAACTCGTGCGTTTACTTTGTCTGTTCTTCTACTACAAGCAGAAACTCTTTCTTTTACTGATGATGCAGCCCTATTACTTTTTTGATGGACGTGTAATCTTCATATGCCGTCATTAAAATCTCAGACTCCGTCTCACTGAACTGTAGCGCTTTCTTTTCTTCACCACGCGTTTCCATGGTGACTACGGAAATTGCCGATCCATTGAGAATGTCTTTATGTACTTGCTGTGCACGTGCATTAACCCAGGGTTACCAAGTCGAGCGTACTTACGCTAAATCATATCCGCTCTTTTGTAACTGACATACCCAGAGTAAACAAGTTCAGGTGAATTTCAGCCAGAGTTTAGGCTTAAAGTCAGGCTAGTTTAAACATGCTTTCTGGAATACCCCCCCTGTTCGAAAATGGTTTAAAAAAGAAAACTAACTACAGACAGATTAGTTCATCGGTTGACCACCAGGTGGCTCGTTTCTATAGCTTGTTACGATCAAGTTTTTCACTTTGACATTTTCATACTGGTTTATAAGCATACGCACATTTAGGCTCAAAGACGCTTCCCCGTGAGACAAAAGGTGTTAGACTTATTGATGGTAACTACTGCAACAAAAGTTCTTTCAAGTTAAAGCATAGGACGGGAACTTAGGAACTTGCACAAGCTAGCATTTGGATTTAAGAAAACATGATAAGTAACCTATTTCAGGCTTTGGTCCCATCTGTGCATATTTGTATTTGGACTATTTTGTCCCATTTGTGCCCATTTCTGTCTGATTTGTGTAGATTTTTGTAGTTTCATTCAAGTGTTTATCACATCTAGGCACGATTTTTCTCATTCATGCACATTTTATACCTGGGGTTGGCAACCTTTTTTACTCAAAGAGCCATTTGGGACCGCCCCTAATAAAAAAGAAAGCACCCGTAGCCACAACCCGTTTTGATATTATTATATATATATTATGCATGTATATATTATTTAAAGGTGCTCATTACGTCGATCGCGATCGACCGGTAGATCTTCAATGACATGAGTGTAGATCGCGGGCCAGAAAAGATTTAAAAAAAAAAAAGTACTTCTTTAAAATCCACCAGCCAATCAAAATCCTCACCGAGAAATACGGGACTTAATTGACATGTAGATTGGCCAATCGGACATCGTCTGAAGCATACGTCGCTGCAAATGCACATTATGTTCTTTAAAGGATGATACCCCGGCCGCGCGTGGGAGGAGCTACTGGTTCTGGTCTGATCGCTGCATGGAGCGATGTGTTTATTTTTTTTTTTATTTATTTTTTTTTTTTCTCAACTTGTCCTGTCCAACAGCTGGGCAGACAGATAAGAGCTGAGGGCCTCTTGTGTTGGACATATTTTACTTTAACAAGAGGGGTTATTAATCTTCAGACAAACCAAAGGTATGTCTGAATAAACCCCTTTTGTAATTGAGGCCAAACTTTATTAATTTCAAACATGTCTGAAAATCTTTGGTGTTGGACCGGACGGAAAAGGAAAGAGGGGAAGAAGAGAGAGGGACGATAGAGAGAGGGGGGGTAGGGGGTGATAATAGGAGGGGAAGGGGGATAAGACCATGAAGCAGCATAAAGCAACAAGTTTACTGGTTGTTAATCATTATGGTAAGGTTGAAATGTAGTACAAAAAGGGCGGAGCCTGTCCACACACACACTCAAATGTTATAAACACACCTGCTAGCTGCAAAAAATGTCCACCTGTTGACATGTACACAAAACAGATAGTGTTCACACGCATACTTATGCCTTAAAACCAACTAGTGTGAAATATTTCAGTCATTCAGTCATGCAAACTGTTAGTGCAAAGGTGAGCTAACACCTGTGCTCAGGTGAGTGTTTATGTTCTTCTAAAATGGATGGTGGAACGTGGAAAGAAGAAGGGAGAGTGCCCAGCCATCCCCACCCCAAGACCCCCACCGCAGCAGCAGCGGCAGCCGGAATCCCCCCAACGCCACACGGGAACCGGCAGGGAACAACCGCCGAGCGATGTGTTTATCAATGCATGGTAGACACTGAGAATGTGGAGAGATCAGGTTTATTATTTTGAAGAGTTCTACTTGGTAATCATGTTTCCATGTTTGAGTTCATAAAATCATCCCAGGGAAATACGCTTTCGTCGTATTTATACACATTTTTGTCACATCCATGCCCATTCTTGACTCATTTGTGCATATATTTGTTACAACCACGCACAATTTGTCACATCCATGCAGGTTGCAGCCACACCACGGAACATCAGGATCAACAGAAGCTGCACAGCTGCTGCTTTAAAAGTAATTTCTGCTGCAGATAAGACAGCTGAAAAAGTCCATGTGGTTTGAAGAATAGTTTTAACCTCAGAGTAAATCTCACTCAAACAAGCCTAAATATGACATATAAGTCAGATACAGAGCTCCTCATTTAAAGAACAGAAGACTTTTTAGTAATTTGTGTGGGGTACAAAAGCAACAAGTGGGCAAAATAAAACAATAATTAAACTAATTTCTGCTAGGTGAGATGAAAAAGGTAATTCTTTTTTCACTAATATATATATTTTTTACCAACAGTCTAAAAAGTATATCTTTTGATTTTTATACTTTTTCCATCAACCTTTCCTTTAACTAAACGATTTTCATTTGTCTTCCTTTGCTATTGCTAACCATTGCTGCAAAATCAACTATTTTCACTCCCTCTCAAAAACTTAGCTTGTTTCTTGAGGGCAGGGGAGGAGCTTTAGCAAACCAATCAGCTTCCCCTTGTAGCTCCCTCTCGGCGAGGGCCCGGAACAATTGTCGCAGCGCAGATTTCCCAGGAGATACTCCCAGAAATCCCCCTTCCAGGACCAACATCTGTCTCCATAGCAACAGCAGCAGAAGGAGGAGACGGTCCTAGTTACGCAAGAGGACGAAGCTCTGCCAGGAGGCAGTGCCGCCTCCTCCTCCTTATGCTTGCTCCCCCAGCCTCTTGGTGACCACCCCGCAAATTTGTCCCCCTCAGAAACACATGCTCCACCCTCTGCTGCTTTCTGTTAGTTTGCTCGAGGCATTTTCCAAGCTACAAGTCTGACTTTTTTAACCAAAAAAGAATAAAATGACATGCAGCAGAAAAACTAAACCCAAAACGAACTGCAGTGGTCAGTCAAACATCTTTAGCAGGCTGCTGTCTCATGTCCTTGGTTGGATATCAGGAGGGCGTGTTAGTTATGTTACAACCCATTCAAAATTTTGCAACAAAAAAATAATATTCAACGCAGAAAAACATTTGGATTTTTCATCAGTGTCTCTACAAAGTAGCTGTAAATAAGAATAGATGTTGAACTGCGACTTAAACTAAAGTCAGAAGTGCTTTGTTTCTGGGGTGGATGGTCCTTTTTCCTTTTTGTAGTGTGCGTCCACAACACTGCATGCTGGGCACATTTCACTGCGTCCACGCTTGACACTGAATCCTGAATCTTGAGTTCCAAGCTCTTGTTTGATATGCCTTTTTTATTTCGTCTAGTCACAGGGCCCCAGGTGATCAGAATTAACTACAGTGGTTATAAAACCCACAGTGTGATGTCCTCGTCTGTGGACGCCAGGTCTCAAGAGGTTAAACCTCTGATCAGAAGCAGCAGTTTTCAGTTGTAAGACAGGGATGCGGGTCTGCTGCAGGAGATTGTTTTCATACAAACTTTATTTTTCTGTGGAAGCATCTGCAGCATCCTCTGTCAGCTTTCACTCCTAACTCAGCAGTGAAGGACCTTCAACCCGGAGTGACAGTCATGATCTTCATGACGCACCTTTCCTTCCCCCCATGCCTGCTTGCTGCCCTCCTAGCCCCCTCAGCATCCGTAGGAGTTTCCAGCAGTTGGACACAAGAACAGCACCTGCAGCCTCATGCTGCTCTGTTTCCTTGGCAACCACTACATCTCCTTTGCTTGTGCAAACCAGTAAGCGATGCCAACTCTGTGCACAGACACACACAGCTGCACAAGCTCAAGGAGCGCCCCACACAGGCAGCCTTTTAAGGGTTTCCGGCTGGCGCACGTTTGTCGCTCTGCCTTGTCCCTGCTTTTTTCCCGAAGCGGCGTCACATTTTCCCAACGCTCGGAAACACCAGCCTTACAGGAACACAGCAGCAGTTTGCAGTCCTGTCACGCAGGAGCCCCGTTTCTGAGGCCCACTTTTACTCGCCAAGAGCCCTTTTCAACCCCCCCAAGAGAACCATGCTTCCAAACACACACACTCTCTCTCTCTGGGTTCTTCTCGTAAAGGAAAACCCCAGCATTTTTCCTTCCCATCATCCCCACTCCATCACAACCGTTTCTGTTCACTTTTTTCAGGAAGGGGCTTAACTATCAGAGCTGTACTGCCTGAAACAGTCAAGTAACCAGGCGCGCACACACCTAACAATGCTTTTGGAGTTGTAGTGAATTCTTAAGTTCTGCAGCTCTGACAAAACGTGCACGCCCACACACTGCAACATTCAAAACACTGAAATAGCTGAACCTGCATCGGCAGCTGGGCGTGTCAGCTGCAGTGTCAGTCACCAGCAGTGACGGGGGGGGGCAACCAATTAAATCTTCCGTCATCAGCTCAAACTAAGGGAAAATGCATCACGACTGTGGAGGATCATCCACGTCCAAACAAGCTGCATCCCAAACGTGGGGTATTTACACCCTTATTAAAACTCACTTCCACGTGGTAGTGCCGCACGTTTCACGCATCACAAAAGAGCTAGCAGTACGTTAAAGATTCAGCTTCAACACTCCTAACGTGTCCATGTAGCTATCAAGCAGACACTTCTTGGTGAAGTGACCTTAAGTGTACGCACCTATCAACTGATTAGCAGACAGTCACACACCCCACAACACAGCATAACTGACAATACCATGTTGTGCCATGTGATGCAGAAAAATGTGCTTTACAACAGTAAAGGGTTGCATATTGCCACAATGCTACGTTTCCCTCCATCAGAATTAGTTAATGGCATAAACGGTTGAAAGAATGACGGTAATTCAAACAACATCAATAAAGCAGAGAGGAGCACTTCCTATCGTCTAACCCAGGGGTTCTCAAAGTTTTTGTAGTGGAGGGCGACATTAGACTGGGGACTAATTTTGGAGAAAAAAATGGATAAACAGAAAGAGCTGTTTTTAATAACTTTAATAACCAAGTGTCACCTAACCAGGCCCTCCAAATGTTTTCCCAGTTGCAGTCGAAGGTTGCTGCCCAGAACTTCTACTTCTCTAGTAATGGTATCATCGACAGACTTTCTTTTGCTCTGGACAAACACTGTCAGCTACTTTCAGCATACATTCTTTTTACAAACTCCCCGTCACTTAAGGGTTTGCTACGCCGGGCCACTTCCAAAGCCACAACGTAGCTAGCTTCTGTCACGGCTTCACTAGATTTACTCACTTTTGTACACTTTATCTGCTGTGCAGCCTCGTTGCTGTTGCTGGAGCTTATTTTTGTGCTCCTCGCCGGTAAATTTGTCATCGATTTTATGATTTGTAACATAGTAATAGGGCTGCACGACATGAGGAAAACCTGCGATATGCGATATTAGAGATTAATATTGCGATAACGATATAATTTGCTGTATATAAACAAATTTTAAAATAACCAAAATTATAATTCCAACAATTTCAATGCAACAGTTTAAAAATTATTCTCCAAATGACCCTTGTCGACATAGGTGACAAACATCTAACATTAAAGGCCTCCAGCCGATTGGTCAACAACGTGAAGCCGTCCATCCGATTGGTCAAATGCATAAAAGGATTTATTTGATTCATTAAATACTTCAAGCTGCCCTAAGATTGTTTTAACACATTTAAGGTCTACGATTTATTGCGAATATCGCCGTCTTTTGCGATATGCGTATTGCAGAGCTGGATACTGCGATAACGATAAATTAGCGGTATATTGTGCAGGCCTACATAGTAAGGTTTTAGATTGAATTCTTTGAGCATTGCATTTACCTGCAATGTGATACGACAAAGTAAGCATTTGTCCACTTAGCTTGAAAACACCTTTTCTCCTTGCCATTGCAAAGTTTTTCCTCAAAGGAACCTGCTCTGGCTCTTTTTATTGAGGGCTACAAAAAAAAAAAATCTTCCTGCGGGCCGCCATTGGCCCCAAGGCCGCACTTTGAGAACCCCTGGTCTAACCAGTAGATTTTATGCAGCAGATGATCAAAAATGGCTGTCAAAACAGGAGAACTGGTCAACAAACATGTAATAAAAAACCACACCCATCTTTGAAATTCTGTAGAGCTTCAGTTAAACACAAGATCTTCCTAAAATCCAACACATTGAGTTAAAACCACTGAGGAAAATAACTGCAAATCTCTTTCAAAATTGTATATTAGGTAAGAGCTGCTGAATTTAATTGCATTTTAAATCCTACATTTTAATCAGACGACTCAAGAGGATGGCACTATGAAGACAGTAAAGTCATGTTTTGATACTAATGGCAACCCACCATAGAATCGCACAAGCAAATGACCGGTGGTCCCCTTGACAAAAACCCTTTTATCGCAAGAAAAAATGGGGAGATCTGGTGGTCAGATGAACTGTAGCAATCTTTGAAAAACCAAAACATGTACACAACTTCAATGTTAACAGTAAGGCTAAAAGAGACAGCTGGTCAGTTGATCTTTATGTTTATTGGTGCTAAAATCCTTATCGGATGAAACCTTATACCTTTAAAAGAAAATTCATACTTTATAAACAGTTGTTGATTTAAAAGTCTGTAGCATAATAATCCGATTTACGCTGAAAAAACATCCAGATTGATTTCTTTGACCAACGGTTCAGTTCGACTATGAAAACTTTAATTTGAAATTGATTGTTGTTTCAATATAAGAGGATTTTTGAAGGTTCTGGGGAGCCCTGCTAACCTAACACATCAGGAGGACCCCGACCCGCACCTTCCTAAACCACACAACCACAGTAATCAAACCAAACTGAACAATTGGGAGTCCCTTTAAAGCTTTAAAAGTTTTAGTTCTTGAGGTTTTGCATCCTTTCTCCTGCTGTGTTCTCAAAGGATTACAGTAAAAAATAAAACATTCCAGGTTGTACAAAAAATAAAACACAGACTTCAATGTGGGATGGTAAACAAGGGGGCCACATTCCACCTTTAACCACAGTCAGACAAAACACATCTATAAAGTTGGTGTTTTCTGACCCCTCCCTGCCCCGTTTGCCAAAGTGAAAGCATCTCTGAGGTTTCCACCAAGTCAAAGCAACACCCCCGGACCGGTTTCAGCCTGTCTGTTGTAGTTACAGTTGCTAAAACCGGGTCTGCTCCGGCCTCTGGGAGAGAAGTTTCCTTTGTGTGAGTTTCTCTGCAGCGTGCTGTAATTTCAGGAACTGTATGAAAAACACTGGCCCAGACGCCTCAGCATGACATAACGTGTTTAAAAGCAGCCAGCAATTAACCGTTTGTGTGCACGCCACTGCACAGACCTTTTGCTTAGCATCACATTCATGTTTCTGTACTGCAACTTCACTTTCTGGTTTTTATTCTTATAGAAAACATCATTCAACTCAATCAGGATTTTCTTTGTGGTGCAATGACATTTTATGTCCACATGAACATACTAACTCATCCACTTAGATCTATAGTTCCAGAAGACTGTTCATTGCTTGGAACAGAAGTAGAGAAGGTGAAGAATTTAACCTTTCAAAAGGAGGCTACTGCTCACCTTCATGCAAACACAAGCAGGCTATAAACGGAAAGGAGAACCAGAACCATAGAAAGAAGTCCTGCTACATTCTTCTACATAACCAGTGTTAGCATGTCTTCATTACCAGTCGAGCTTCGACCTTTTTTTTTGTCTGTTTAGCCAAACTAAATTAGATTAGACTTCCTTTTTTAACCAAGCACAATTACCTTAGATCAGTCCAACTGCACTAACTTACGTCACCCTAACAGCCAACCTACTTTAGCTGATCCCACCTTCATTAGCTTATCCCATCTACATTGGCTGAGCCACGTTAACACTTACCAATACTAATTTTGTTCGCCAACATTAGCTCTACTTCCCTTGGCAGTATAATCATCTACATTAGCTAAATCCAACTTCATTAACTTAACTTCTCAACATTAGCTTGGCTCAACCACACAAGAGTTATACACCAATGTTCTTTTAACGCGTCTTCTGTATTAGCTTAGCTTCCCTACTTTATATAACTCATACCCATTCAAAAGGCCAGCAGACATTCAGCTCACTTACAGTGGCTCAACTTGCCATTGGTTAACATGCGTGTTTAGCTTAACTCTTCATTGGTTCCCCTTCCTCTGTGCTAGATCAGTTTAAGTATCTTAAATATATATTTTTTTAACATTGAAGGAACAGATAACTATTTTTTTTACTTAAAAAAACCAGTGCAATACTAAAAAATAAACAAATTGTTACAAAATTATGCCATTTTAGATCGTTTTACTTTAGTTCTTAATGTACAAAACTTTACACATTGTAAAAAACACAGCTTTTAACCAGAATTCGTAGCTAAGTAATGGCGTGTAGCATCAGCAGGAGCTCAAACACAAGCCTCATCCAGACGGGGATTTGAAAAACAAACATTAACGTGTCATGCTGGAACAAACACAAGAAGTCTTTTAACATTGAGATTCATTAGATAATAATAAAGTCAATAACTGCAGGGCCTGTTTGTGGTACAGTTTACAGAAAAAATGTTAGAACAGCACACTAGCTTTTATCATCATTCGCGACTTATATCTGAGCAATTCTCTACTACAGACCAAGGCCTGAAGGTCATTCAGTGAAGCCGATTTTGTCTTAGTCCAGACTACAACAGAGAAACAAAAACAGGGGACACAAGGAGAGAAAACATCACAATAGACAACAAACGTTGCTTGAGGCTTAAAGTCATCAAAGCTATGAATAGCTGTTTACAGAAGGGCAGCATTATTGTGCACAACCACACACATCTTCACACTTAAATATCCATGCAAACATTGTTAGGCACTACCCGCACACACACATATTTATGTAGATTCCCACCGACAACACAAAGGCATACATATTTAAAGTGTGAGGCATAGCTGCGCGCATAAAAGCATCTGTGTTTGTGCTAAGGTGAGCAAGCAGGTGTGTCTAGGTGAGTGTGTGTTATCGGGACAAAGGTATCCCTGTCAGTTTCTGTTATGGTTTGACCGTGGGACTGCCTGGAAACATGACCAAGAGGAATAACATTCAAACCGACATTTGATACGAGATTAAATATTGTTCTTGCGCTGTGTGAAATGTTGGTTCTTAAAGTAGAAAATTGAGTTAAGAGAACGTTTCTTACCCTGATTGGAGTTTTTTTTTTTTTTCTAAATTGAACATTTGAATTATTCTGACAAGGGTGATTTGTTTCTCAAAAAATTAGCTTTTAAAAACAGGAGTAAGGCAGAACTCACAGCTCAGGTCTTCAAAATAATTGCAAATCATAAGGAACCTGTAAAAACACTTTGGATGATAAATATATAAATATTTACACTGACATGAACTGAATGATTCTGTCGCTGGTAGATTTTTATTGTAACAATGTTCAATCGAAAAAATTTTAGTGTGAATTAACAATAAAAAGCTAAATAAAAGAGAAACAAATTCAAATAGTAACACACAAAACAACAATTATAATATTAATGCTAAGTAAATACACAAATAATGTCTCCTTGTAAGAAAGGAGTTTGCTTGAATGAAGTTGTGGGATGTTCATTTGGTTAGAACTTCAACCTTTAAAGGTTCTTTGGGTGTTGAAGTGAAAAAGGCAGAAACACTTTTTCATCTGCAGAGACTCACAACAGAGGATAAAGCTGCACATTCATGCACCAGAGCGTGTTGAAGCTCGTCTTGACTGCGTCATGTGACAAGCGTGTGATGCCACAACATCCACTTAGTGCTTCCCGTCTGCTGGAGGAACGCCCCAGGAGGGGAGCCGTCGGAACGCGTCGGGAGGCCAAACCAGAAGCTAAACATAAGCCTTAACACGTTTTTGAGTCACAAGGAAAGGAGCCGGGTGTTTCCTGCAACACGCTTGGGTTTCTGCAGAAGTCTGGATGACAAGCCCGGTCAGGTTCAAGGCAGCTCCTTCAGAGGAAATGAACTGCCGATGCTTTGCCCACCCACTGAAGCTCCAGGTGGAGCTAGATGCTCTATTTTTTTAAGCAGAAAAACACTACCTGACACCAGGGGGGTATTCCAGGAACCATGTTTATACTAGCCTGACTTTAAGCCTGAACTCTGGCTGAAATCCGCCTGAACTTGCTTACTCTGGGTATGTCGGTTCCAAAAGACCGGATATGAATTGGCGTAATTACGCTCGACTTGGTAACCCTGGGTTAACGCACGGTACATAAAGACATTCTCAATAGATCGCCGATTTCTGGAGTCACCATGGAAACGCGTGGAGAGAAAAAAGAAAGCGCGACACTTGAGACAGAGTCTCATAATAAGTCCATCAAAAAAGTAACACAGCTGAAAAATAATTTAAATAATTTAGTTAATTTTATTCAAACTCAATAATTGTTTATACAACTCAAATTTACGTATTTATCTAACTAAATGTCACATTACTCCATTAATCTTTTTTCCATCTTAATTACTTATATTTCTTGAACTTTCATATGTCTAAGTTTGAACCGGCAGATATGCTCATTTTTTTAACAATAAAAAGGACGGATAAAAATGCACGGAGTGCAAAAATTCAATGAGGAATTTTCCATCTCTGTCATAAGAGTATGAGTGGTAGGTGTGCTATATAAACTGATCATCCTCTCCTTTACTCTCACTCATGGTGCAGAGACGTAAGCACAGTAGGACAAAATAGCTCGGCATAACACGGTGAAACACAGTAAAACAGCTATACAACTAAACGCATTTTGTAAAAAACCCACGCTTACACCCAAATCCGTCCAGACAGGCAAAGGGAATGATATCCCAGAATCCCTTGCGGTGCCGATCTAAAAGCAGCATCAAAGTTACACCTACTTAATTGAATTAATTTGAACGAAAGGAAAATAATTGTCTGAAAACTACGTGTTATTTTTAAGGTGACCTAACAAAAAAATGATTTATCTTAACTGAAGCAAATAATTTAGTTAGATCAAAGTAAAAAAGTTTATCTTTCCAACATCCATATGTGATCTTATCACCCTCTCATGGTGGAAAAAGTATTATCTGAGCTCTTCATCCACTAAATCATCTTCAAATGGACACGCCATGCTGCTTCACCTCTCTGTAAACAAACTAAGCTTCAACTAAACCTGCTCTGGACCAGGTTATGTTCAGAGCATGAGTTGGCATGGTAACTTGACCTATCCTGAAACATACCTCCATTTCTGGAACCGAAAGCTGAGGTTATCAACTTCTTTAGCCTCAAACTTATCGTGGGAGCTAGCATAACCTGCTTTCTGGAATTCCCCCCAGGAGAGTGTCAAAACAGACAGCTGCCCTTCTGAGCATGCTCAGACTGAACACATACAACATAAAAAAAAGGGGTCCCAGAAATTCTCTGTCACACCTCACCGCGTCAGAGCAGGACAAGTTCTCAGTTCAAACTGCTTCTGCCTTCATTCTTGAGACTGAGAAACCTCACGTAGGAGTCTGTTTCTTCTACTGACAAGAAGAACAAAAGGTTGGTGTTTGAAGCTAGGTTCACTCCGCCTTCGGCAATGTGTGTTCAAGTGACCAACAAAAACATGCGTGGATTCGGGCTTCCGTATTAAAAAAAACTGTATTTATGCAACGCACATTTCAAGACCGTTACGGGCTCTGTGTTCAAAACCTGTGACCATTGAACATGAGTTGAAAGCTAATCTACCGTAGTTGACTTTGACTTCCACTTTTATTCACAGAATTAAGAATTGCGCTTTGTGTACAGCCGGAATTCCATGAAATCAAATCTTTCATACATCGAAATAGAGCTGTGAAAATAGAAGCGTGGAGCAAGATTTTTGAGATTTGTACCGCTTTGACATTTCACACAAACCTCTTCCAACTGAATAGACTTTTGTTCGGTTCTTCTAGTTCTCTTCCACAAAAAAACCTGAACTGGAGCTGCAGCACTCACAATTCATTGATATGGACTTTAAACGATATTTTACAAGAACATGCTGATTGAAGGGAATATTCAGTTAATTTGTACCCATTTAAGGTTTTCCACCAAATCGAAAAGGTTTGAAAATAATTTGTATAAAAATTTGACCCCAAAAATATAAAATTTCATTTTTTACCCCCAATTTAACTCAAGTTAGCAACAATTTGATTTCTTTGTTTTGTTTAAGTAAATAAACAAACGTTCTTCAGGGACGCTACGCTCACAGCCGTGGATCAAAGGCATGTTCACACCCAGCATGGAACGCCACACATCCACGATCCGTGAACCGCAAACGTCTGTCGCCGCACCGATCTGTCAGTGTGACACAACGGGACATCCGGCGATCCGCTTTCACACTCCAGGGCGCTCCGCTTCAATCTGCTCCGTTAAGCACACACAAAGATACACACACAACCACAGGCATGGCAGTACACACAAACACGTATGGACACAAACACAACCGCACACAGACATGCACGCAAAAAACATATAGACGCATACAAAGACACACAAACACAAGTACACACACACACACACACGCAAACAAATATAGATACACTCAAACATGTACAGACACTAACAAAAGGGCACAGACCCATGCAAAAACATTAACATATTCAGTCACAAACACAAGCGCACACAGACAAACAAACATGTAGACAAATGCACTTACACGTAAAGACACATGCACTCAAAAACGCATACACACACATACAGACACTTTTGTGCATGCACGTGTAGTACACATGCACACTCACACAACAGACACGCCCAAAAACACCCAAACACACACACACATTCACAGCCTCCCAAATAAGCATACACAAAAAAAGACAGTCACACATACACAATCAAAGACGCACAAGAATACAGCCTCAGATACATGCACAGACAAAAACACGTACAGTTATGATCCATAAAGTCGTTTCTTCACCTCTGAGCTTTGCTGCATCGGCTTCTGATAAACAAGTTTAGCTGCAGTAATTGTTCTATTGAATGTTGTGCTACTTTGACCTCACTAACCTACATCTACACCAACTAACCAGCTCCTCTCAGTGGAACTGAGATTGCAGCTTTCTTTTCCTCACACCTCATGCGTGAGACATGAGTGCATTATTGTAATTTGAACATGGCACTGTTAGACTTTCCCATTCTGAAAAAAAAAACAACAGTTTTGTGTAATCACAAAGGTTCTGATGCGAAACACCTTCGCTTTCTAGCAGATTTGGAACTTTTAATTGCCGATGTTCAGGTAAAGTTAGCTGTCATCTGCTGCACGGGTCTGCCAGAAAACTTGTCAGCTTCCTGCAGAGCGACCGACAGCAGAAAACAAAAACAGTGTTGGTAGCATTCAACACCTTCTGCAGAGAGATGCCTTTTCATTCCGTAAACTACGATGCAGTCCGTGCATCCACCTGGCTGTTGTTCATAAATGTAGTTTTAGTTTGAGCACTCACTCGTAAAAAACAACACACTCGGGTAAGAGCAGACTGTCGGAGAGCAAACTGTGTGAAAACATGGAAGAAGAAAAAAATTCAGACGTTTCTTAGCAAATCCGTGTAAAATAAATAAGTCATGCAGGAAATAAATAATAAAGCAGACAGTGAAACCTGCATCAGACTGAACATTAAACTCTGCAGTGATCGTCATAATAAAATGCGAGTTTCTGCTATGAGACATAAGACTGACTTAAGCAGAGTGGATGACACTGACGACGTCTGAACGCCTTTTAAGCTTTGCGTCCAAATCAAAACGATTTGGAATCATATCATTTTTCTTCTTTCTTATTTTCTGCTGCAATGCTTGTGATGAAAAACCAGGGATTTTTTCACCTGTCACCTGATACCTTGATCACAGGAAGTCAAGTTTTTAAGGCAGAGAAAATTATGTGCAAATATTTGCACAAACTATCGACCATCTGCAGTCAGTCGTGCAAATACTCGAGAAAACCAATGAGTATAAAATACCCATTTATATGGCGTTTGTAGACTATGAAAAAGCCTTTGATTCTATCCTGCACAAGGCTGTTTTTGAGGCGCTAAAACAACACAGCATGGAGGAGAAGTACATCAACATCCTGAAAGAGACATATGATGGAGGCACTGCTCAGGTTCGGAACGAATCACTTAGCCGAAAGATTAAGATCATGAAGGGAGTGCGACAAGGAGACACCTTGTCACCAGTGATGTTCACAGCAGCGTTGGAAGAAATATTCAGGAGAATGGAAGCTGAAGCGGGAATGAACATCAATGGAGAGAGGATGAACAACCTGAGATTTGCAGATGATATCATCTTATTTACAGAAAAGGAAGAGGATCTCAGCAAGCTGCTCAACGATCTGAACAAGGAAGGGAGAAAAGATGGCATGAAAATGAACAAAAAGAAAACCAAAATCATGTGCAATGAAATAGCAAGGAAAAGGAGAAGGAAAGGAATAATTGTGGATGGAGAACAACTGGAGGAGGTGGATGAGTATAAGTATTTGGGAAGACTGCTAACACCAGGAAATGAGATGGCGAAAGAAATAGACGAGAGAGTTACATCCGCTTAGAAGAGATTCGGACAGTACAGCGCGTTTCTGAGAGATCAAAAAATGCCCATGTGTCTCAAGAGGAAGATCATGAACACTGTCATACTGCCATCAATGACGTATGGAGCTGAGACATGGTCACTTACCAACCGCCAAAGAGGGAAACTAGCAATCACCCAGAGGAGCATGGAACGATCAATGCTGGGTGTTATGAGAAGAGATAAGGTCAGGAACGAAGAATTAAGATCAAGAACAGGGGTGAAGGATGTCATCGAGAAAGTGATTGAAGCCAAAGGCAAGTGGGCAGGACATGTAGCCCGAATGAAGAACCACGAATGGGCTAAGAAAACAACAGAATGGACTCCGTGGGACAGGAAGAGAGGAAGGGGAAGACCGAAGAAAAGATGGAGAGATGACATCGAGCAGAAGGCAGGCAGCAAAGTGCCCAAAACCGTGATGAGTGGAGTAAGATGTGGAGGCCATCCGCCAGCAGTGGCGTGACAGGCTGATGATGATGATGAAGGTTTCTGCAAAAATGTGTAGATAAGTGAAATTGTGGTTCAAAACATGATGACGGAAGCATCTAGGGTGCGAGTGTGGAACTGGTATCGTCTCTTTCCCGTCTTTGATTTTCTGTGAAATCCTTCTTAAGGGCTTCAGGTTTGTTAAGCAATCTAACAAGCTGTTTTAAAGCAAAAACAATCCCATGGCGCCCCCGTTAAAAGGCGGTCCTACGGTAAAGGAAGCGTACAACTAGCGTCAGATCAACACCTAGAGGCGTACAATAATGTCTTCCTATCTGACAATTCCCTCTTTGGTTCTGGTACGTCATGATCCGCCTTTTTTCTTAAACAAAGAGATAGAACTAAAGACGCTCGGAAATAGTTGGCCATTTTGGTGAGCACATTTGTTTCTTCGTGTCAAGTCGTTGACATGCAAACATGTGACTTAAAATAACCAACTCACAATCAACGGCTAACCAAGCTCTTCAACTTGGCTCTAGATTTTGTGGTTGGACCAAAAGACATTTTGCTATATTAGTTTGAAAGGAACTCACCGCTCTTTTCCCTCATCTTCTAACATATTGCAGAACCAGGTTCTTCCTGTGTTTATGAAAAAGTTTGTCCATTCCCACCTGACGTCTGTTTGGTCCTTAAGCTACGTTAGAACACCCTCAGCAATGTGCGTTCAAGTGGCCACTTCCAATGAAAAGTCAACGTTAAGGCACATCAATGTGTGTTTCAAGCTTCTGCATTCGTCTATGTTCTTAAACACGCATCACATGCCCGGTGTGTCCTTAGCTTTACACTTCTGACTGGAGCCGTCGTGCTGTGTTCACAGTGCAGGACCAGGAGAATAGTGCTCATCCACATCCTCATGCAGCAACGTCCTCAATTTCAGTCCAGAGGTCGTCTTTGATTCATACCGAAGTGGACATAAGCCGCCCGCTCATGGGACAGAAATGTTTCCGATTTAAAAATTAGCTGACAAAAATACAACAAACAAACCAAAAAAAAGGAGAACTGGAATCTGCAGGCAGATTTTTAAATCAATCTATTTAAAAAAGATGTGTTACATAAAAGGGAGACGAATGGAAATTGAGAAAATTACAAAGAAACACAAAAAAAGGCAACAAAAAAGAAAAAGACTGTCCATTTTTACTTCTAGTGTCCTAGAGCATCCACTAAACTTCAAACCCTTTATTTTTAAAATAAAGTCAGAAAAATGGATTTGAGCACCTTGAGTTCAAATCCACAACAGCTGGTAGTGGAAGACAGTTCAAGTCATTCCTGCAAGTACGCTACGGTCACCGAGGCGTGGAGGGTGATATGTGCAGCAGAGGCAATAGCTGCTGCAACGCTGCTCTGACTTTTTATGCTACTGGAGTACACCATGTCTCTCTGCAGGGGGGTGCTGATCACCAGCACTGACTGACAATGACGGAGCCTGATCTGTTCCACCACAGAGACCACAAGTCTAAAGATGCTCCAGATTAGAGCCCTGCGCGGGACTATTTTCTTCATCCCGCTCCCGCCCGCTCCCGCTGAATTTTTGACCAATCCCGCCCGCTCCCGCAACGTATGCGTTACACTCCCGCCCGCTCCCGCACTATGTATGTCCACTCCCGCCCGCACCCGCAAAACTCATAGAATTTAGTCCCGCACAGTAATAGAGATGCATTGATTTTGTATCGTCCCCCGTCCCGCAGGAAAAAAACACGTATTTTTATTGATATTATTAAAGAGATTCATGTCCTCCTCCAGCCTCATCTTTTCATGCATTCCTCTTTTGTGTTATGTGCAACTTAATTATTAAATATGTTTTCACAAATCCTGTTCGGTTAAAAGTCTGCGTGTGTGCGCGCGCAGACAGACGGTCTGAAGCGCGCTCTAACTAAGAGGCGGGGCGCACCCCCAACATCAGGTTACATGACAGAGCCCATTGGGCGTCTCTACTTGGTGCGTTCACGGAGCTTCAGTACATAAGAAACCAACAGCTGCACAGCCTAACGTAGTCCGCTAATATATATTCATGAGATATTCATGCCAGCACTGATCCCGCGGGGTTTTTTTCTGCCGCCCGCTCCCGCCCGCAGCACAGTCCAAACCGCCCAATCCCGCGAGATTTGGGTTGGGTCCCGCGGGACCCGGCGGGACCCGATCCCAATGCAGCCCTTTACTCCAGATCTGCGCTGGCATGTCTGTGTCTGTGTGGACGGATGACGAGTGACGGGACACAAGTGAAGAGCAGACAGAGCTGTGGTCCTGACGGTTCCCAAGCTCCCCAGAAGAGAAACCTTTAAATCTGCACTGGAGCTGCAGGATGTGATGCATTGACTTCTCAAACATGCAAACCTCCCAACATGCACCATTTTTGGTTATGGCCTTGATACTAAAGTCCGCGTTATCTTGTTTATGTTTCCATTTGATGAGTAGACAGGAAAAACACAATCTATAATCTCAAAGATAAAAACATTTAAAAAATGCTGAGTTTCTGGTTTGAAGTGGCGCTCTGACAAGAGTAACCGTGCAGCAGCTCAGCATCACATCAGCTCGCACAAGCAGCCCTGCTCCTCCCTGCCTCTGTCTGCACTGACCTCCACCTGTGGACCAGCCAGTCAGATGGACGCTTCCAACCCCATATGGCATCATATTCAAGCGCAAAACGCCCTGACACCCACGGTCTGCACACGCACTGCCACACACCTGCTCCTGCAGACCAACAACAAACTGATAAAACCCAGCATGTGGCTCTGAAGGAACACTGCTGGAACGCAGGACTCACCTTTCAGGTTCTTGGGGTGGTTCTGCTTGGTGCGCGGCATCTTCCCTGGACCTCTCACAGGTGCATGATGGATGTTTTTCAGGGCGTCACAGGTGGGCTCCGGAGCCACAGTCTGGGAGCATCTGCAGGAAGAAGACAGGCGGCGGGGCGGCTCGCATCAATGAGGCTCTGTGCGCTGCAGCCTCACCAGCGCCGCACTTGGCACGCAGGACAGAGCAGCCGACTGAGTTCAAGTCTCAAACAGGTGCCCTGGCTCTTTGTCTGCTGGGTGGGGTGGGGGGGGGGGGGCAGAAAGCCTGTCAGTGAAGGCTCTGCAGCTCCAGCAGCGGAGGAGGTGGGGGCTGATGGGACCGATGTCCTGCAGGCTCAGTGAACCTTCTGTCAGCTGCCTCCAGACTTGTCGATGCCCCCAAAGTAGACCAGCGCCCCTCCACGCAGATTCACGCCTGGGGGGGCTTCCAGCTCCACGGAGCTGATTTGGGCTCAGCCTTTGTCTTCCTCGCTGTTACGTAACTCATCGCTACAGCTGGTTGCTGCTGCTGCTCTTCGATGACGTCAGCTCGCGGCGGACGCTGCAGGAGCAGGTCGCGTGGAGACAGCGCGCGGGAGATGCTCACCTGCAGCCGTCTGCGTCTCGCACCGCTACGCGCGTGCTTCCGAGCACTTAGTTTGTCAGCGCGCGCACGGCTGAGGAAACACCCTTTTAAAGCACGCGGCTTGCTGCTCCAGGTGACATGACAGACTGCTTCCGGTTGCGCCTGAAGAGGAAGCGCGTAAATTATGTAAACGCGCGCGCACTGAGATGTGTATGACCACGACGAAGGGGAGTTCAGCACACAGACGAGAGTGCGCGCGGGCGTGTGCTTGTTTTCACACGTGAACGCGCTGCAGGGGGCGGGGCCAGGGAAAACCCCTCGTGTCTCCGTGACGCTTCAGAGCAAAAAACAGACCCGCGCGAGTGCACGTCTAATCACAAAGTGACACGGTTAGGCTTACCCAGAGACAGTCTGTGTGCACCGCCCGCCTCCCTTCCCGCCGGGCTGCGCCGGACCGCACAGCAGCCTGGAGGTCGATTCTCACGGTGGAAGCATGTCCTCACCACCTAAAGCTGCAAGATCGCTCCGTCTGCGGGAAACACGTGCAGGAACGCCAAACAACGATCTATGTAACCGGGTCGCGGTAAGCAACACCTCCAGGAATGAAGAGGTTCGGTCTCCTTCTCCCTTTAGCTCCTTTCTCACTTTCTATTGCAGGAAGCAGACAGGCCCTCTGACGTCAGCGGGGGTCCCGTCTCCGCCTCCCAGACACGAGGTTTCCTTCCTGTTCACAGGGGGGCTCCTGACGGACGAGCCACTGCTATTGGAACGATAGGTCCCTCCAAATGACACCGAAGCAGAACTCACACCCTTACTCTCTCCCCCATTTCCTAAAACCGATCTCCACCACCTCTTTTCGCGGGAACGACCTCAATTAAGACGCGCGTGTCAAGTCGTTGAGTGCAACCCCCCTTCCGGACCCCTGTCCTGCCCTGCTCGGCTCACAGTTCGGGACTGACGGTTTTCCCGGAGGTTCCTTATTGTCGGGTCACGTTGGACCCCTTTGCAGCTGCAGACCGGGCTTCCCCCGCACAAACCCGCAGCAGGGGCTTAGAGGCGGGACAGTGCACGGGGCGGGGCTCCCAAAAACGTCCCAGGTCCCGAAGGGCGATTAGTGGAGGGAGATTTCTCATTCCACATTTATCACGTGCTGAAACACGAGGGTAAATGGGTCAACAGAAAACAGAGCAAGGCACTAAAATAAATTTTCGTGCTAAAAAAGAAAAAAATTAAGGACATTAAAATAGAAAAAAATAAATAAGCAAATATAAATGTATTGTTTTGCAAGAACTACAATCATTCCACAAGAAACTACACTGAGTTAAAAATCTGATAATTATTTTTATTTGAAACTAGATTCTATACGAGGCTTGACTTAATCCTGCCGTAGTAATCCGTATCAGTAGTATTAATCACATCAAAATTTTGTACACATTCTTCCCCCCTTTTTCAGTAAAATCCCTATACCACAATCCACGTCGTTTTTGTGGACATGAACGTTCAGGCGTGAAAAGTTCCCTTTTCCCGGTTTCCGAGCTTGTTTACAAGCAAACATTACAGTTTTCAAGCATTTAAGATAGTTAAATCTTTAAACGTTTAAAAACTATTTACTTGGAAAGATTTGTATTCACTGTTTTTAGTGTACTTGCGATGATAATTACCTGTTTCTGAACATTAGCTTCTGTTAGTTAGCAAGCAGGCGGATTGGACGGAGGTCCTGTTCAAAATTTTCAAACTTTATTTATACATAATAACAAAGTTTAACAGAAACAGACCATTTGTCTGGATCAAATTTTAACAACAGAAAATAATGTAATAAATCTATAAAGATGTTGTCACATCACTTGAGTTCAGTCAGGAGGATGAAAGTTGATCCTAGTTGGTAACTGTCAATCTAATGATTAGCATAGCATTAAGCTTATCCATTTTAGCTGCTGAAGTTGTTTGAATAAAATTTCATAAAAATCAATCCCTTCCATTTAGACTTTGTTGGGGTCTGTAAAGTTTGATAAGGAGCCTCTAGTGGACACCCACTGAACTGCATTGGGGTTCTGTAGCCCCGCCCATTTCCCCATGAGTTCTCTTTGTCGTTATTTTATTGTTTCCGGTGTGGGTACCGGATGTTCTCGGGTTGCCGTATGTTCTCGGGTCCTTCGGGGGTCCTTCCAATGAGTTATATCACTAGAGGAGACATCACGAGGAGAGCACCGCCATCTTGGTGAGGTCAAGTTTTAAAGACCAAACCACTTTTTATAACATTTAATAAAGAGCTCTGTTTTTACTTTCAATCACTTCATTATATGAAAAAGAAGAATGGCTTGAAATTGCTTAGTTTTGTTCAGAAATACAAACTTCACGAGTACCCCTAACTTAACTAGTATTACACTATTTAGATTTTTTTCTATGTTCCTTTATTTTATTTTACTTATGTTTTTATTTATTTGTGTGTTATGTTCATTGTTTCTTTTTTTTCCCCTCTGTTCTTTATTTTCTATGTTAATATGTTATGTTTGGCAATGGTGACTGATCTTCGAGGCAATATTGATTACGTTGTTATTGTTCGTTGTTAACGTTAATGTCATTGTTAATGTATGATACCGCAATTGTCAACAAAGTTTTTTTTAAAAAACTTTGCGACGTTAACTCATTGGTCGTGGCAACTTACAGCCAATCAAATAGTGTGACGTCATCATTGGTCGAAGGACCCCGAGAACATACGGCAACCCGAGAACATCCGGTACCCACACCGGTTTCAATGACTACAAGTTGAAAGCCTAAGTTACTTTGTAGGTTTCAAACGCTATTAAAAGGCAACAAATCCAGGGTACTTGAATAACTTTGAGCATTTTTGTAGTTATTTTAGAAACACATGTGATTGAAGTACTGTAATTCAGGGGAAAAGAACTTAGGTGTTTAATTCCTTCAATGTCTTTACTTTTCATATATAAAAGAAGGAAGGCACAAGTATCATATTAAGCTTCAATTAATGATAATATGGAAAAACAGATAATAACTTTCCTTCGTTTGCATTTTTTAAAATAAGGAAAATCTTTCTACCCTAAAGGCTGACAATTTGATTAGCCAAAATTTGATGTATGCAATATAGCTTTTAGTCGACTTAAGATTTTTTTTACGCTATGTATTCCTCTCAAAAATATTAGAAATAACATATTTGTAGTTTTAGATTTCACGCTGGTAACCAGGGTCAACTCATCATCAAACAACTTTTGTTTAATGAAACTTGTTTGATGCATAAATTTTGGTTTAAAAGTTCAGTGTTCAAATGTGCAGACGTTTTCCATGGACTAGATGGATTCAGGAGACTTGCATGAACTCAAAGGTTCCATGCAGCCTGTGCTGTGCCATTCAAGGTCACAGGAACAGAAAGAAACCTAACAGCTCAAATGGAAATTTACCCTCACACACTTTCATGTGTAATAGTACATATCTGTTCCTCAAGTCAAACATCCCACCCCACCATGTCTATCTCCGTCATCAAGATCTGAAAACTATTAACAAAAACCAGATATAAGTTAATATCATTTGGTTTTGGCTTTTTGACTGTGTTTTACTGTTTTTGAACAATGACTAAGTATATTTTGCAAAAGTCTTCGTGTTTATTTTGTACAGGACCTGCTGCAGGAACAAACTGGAAGCTGCAGCTGCTTACAGTTAAACATATAGAAACTTTGCAAATCTGCACATTACTAAGGATTGTGTGACAGCTGCCTACCTTGTTTTCAAGCATCCTGCTTCGGCAGAGTGGGGACTAAGCGTTCCAGTACATGTGCGTAGACTCACCTCTGTTTGCTACACCAACCTGAGAGAGCGCAGCCGTATCACTAAACTTTTTTCTCATCCTAGATCTGTGGGTAGGTGCAGGGAGACGTGCGCTGAGAGTGCATGTGGGCAGACTTCATGTATTTGAAGGTGAATTGACTCTTCTGTTACTCTAAAATCAGACACTAAATTCAGCCAAAGCAGAACCCGATCCTGCATCATTAAATTATCATGTGCGTCATTCAACCAAAACATACATTTTACCAATCAAACATTTAAAAGATACATTAGAGGACAATTTTCTTTTCCTAATTTTCCACTACATGCTGTTTTAGTGAGTGATGAGAGACATGCCCGCTTTTTGCATGCAGTTGTATTTTCAAAATATATGCGCATGCGCCTTGCAGATGTTTCATAATTTGCAGAAATGCACTTTTTAATCTCAGCCAGTCTAACAACAGACACATGAAGTCACTACTTTAACTTTAACTACCAACAAAAGACCAAATCAGTTTTACCCTTCACATTGCTTTTGGGGGTAATATACACGTAGTTAATAATGTTTTCTAAATACTTAAGCCGCTCCTTCCATCCTAGTTCACAACCAGTGACACCATCTACGTGGTTGAAAATGTCACTGCAAAGCCTGCAAAGATATTATAAATAAGAGTCAGCATGTCTATAACCAATCTGATTCTGTAAGGGATTTGAAAATTTGGAGCATCTCAGATGTTAAAGCTCACCTTTTTCCCTTTGTGCATTAGCTTTGACACGTTAATTCTCATTTAGATTTTGCCATTGTCTTGAATGATAAGAATTTATTCACTAAAACTTGGTAGATTTATAAAGCGGAAGTTCACAAACATGGCACAGCACAAAAAGAAAAAAACCTCATCAAACTTCATTTCATTTTCAGGAGTTTTCCTATACTCTCCAAAAATGAATGAAAACAGACAGAGCTTGAATTTGAGATTTCACCTCACACCACCCAGAATATTGGTGCAAAGGAACAGACAGTTCCTGGTGCTTTTGATCTTCAACGTAGCCATAGCTGAGAGCTAACTGCTAATCAGCATACAAAAAAATGAGCAGCTACTCTTAGAGCCGCTGTAAGTTTTAGATGAATAAATCAAATCAAGTACCTGAATCTAATGTCACCACGTTCAGAATATCAGACCAGAGTAACCGCCTGTCTTAGTTTTAGGTGGTTTTAGTATTTTGCAATGATAGAATTTGAAAAAGATGTCATACATGTGAGTTGAAAAAGAATAATTGCTTCTTCTCATACTGTCATTTCATATTTGTCTTAAACGTATTTGAACAGCTGCCATCACCTGTTCTCCCTATGAAAAACTGGGAAAAATATGATTTTGCCTGTTTTCCAGGACGTCTGGGAACTGATGACATCATGTCCTGACATGATGCATATATATATATATATATATATATATATATATATATATATATAAAAGAAGGAAGGCACAAGTATCATATTAAGCTTCAATTAATGATAATATGGAAAACAGATAATAACTTTCCTTTCGGTTTGGCATTTTTAAAATAAGGAAAATCTTCTACCCTCAAAGGCTGACAATTTGATTAGCCAAAATTTGATGTATGCAATATAGCTTTTAGTTTGACTTAAGATTTTTTTTTTTTACGTTATGTATTCCTCTCAAAATAATAGAACATATTTGTAGTTTTTAGATTTCACGTTGGCAAACTAGGTCAACCGCCCATCGAAACAACTTTGTTTAATGAAACTTGTTTGGATGCATAAATTCTTGGTTTAAAAAGTTCAGTGTGTTCAAATGTGCAGACGTTTTCCATGGACTAGGATGGATTCAGGGAGACTCTGCATGAACTCAAAGGTTCCATGCAGCCTTGTGTCAAAGCGTTCAAGGTCACAGTGAACAGAAAGAAACCCAACAGCTCAAATGGAAATTTACCCCTCACACACTTTCATGTGCAAGAAAAGAATGGCTCAAACAGTCCCCCACCCCCATGTGTTCATTCACCACTTAATTAAACTGATGTGAACAGATACAAGTTAACATCATTTGGTTTTGGCCTTTTGACTGTGTTTTACTGTTTTTGAACAATAAAGACTACATATTTTGCAAAGTCTTTGTGTCATTTCCACAGGACCTGCTGCAGGAACAAACTGAAGCTGCAGCTGCTCAGCAAAACATAGAAACTTTGCAAATCTGCACATTAATAAGTGATTGTGTGACAGCCGCCTACCTCGTTTCTCTAGCATCCTGCTCTCGGCAGAGTGGGACTGCTGCCCCACATGAGCTTTGTGACTCACCTCTGTTTGCTACACCAACCTGAGAGGCTGCATTTGAATACTGAAACTTTTTTCTCATCCTAGATCTGTGGGTAGGTGCAGGGAGACGTGCGCTGAGAGTGCATGTGGGCAGACTTCATGTATTTGAGGGTGAATTGACTCTTCTGTTACTCTAAAACTGTGGACACTAAAATTCAGCCAAAGCAGAACCCGATCCTGCATCATTAAATTATCATGTGCGTCATTCAACCAAAACATACATTTTACCAATCAAACATTTAAAAGATACATTAGAGGACAATTTTCTTTTCCTAATTTTCCACTACATGCTGTTTTAGTGAGTGATGAGACATGCGGTTCGTTTTTTGCATGCAGTTGTAGCCTTCAAAACATATGCCTCTGCAGATGTTTCACTTGCAGAAATGCACTTTTAATCTCAGTCAGTTCAACAAACAGACACATGAAGCCACTTTAACTTTAACTACCCAACCAAGACCAAATCAGTTTTACTCCTTCACATTGCTTTTGGGGGGTAATATACACAATGTAGTTAATAATGTGTTTTCTAAATACTCTACAGTTTGGTTGAAGAGGAAGTTAAAGGGTCTTAAGCGTTCCCTTCCATCCTAAAGCTGCAACCAGTGACACCATCTACGGTTGGAAAGTGTCACTGCAAAGCCTGGCAAAGACACAAGTGTAAATGCACTAAGTCACAAACCAGGTTCCACCTCTGAACTCAGTACACAGATTCTTGGAAAATTTGGAGCATCTCAGATGTTAAAGCTCACCTTTTTCCCTTTGTGCATTAGCTTTGACACGTTAATTCTCATTTAGATTTTGCCATTGTCTTGAATGATAAGAATTTATTCACTAAAACTTGGTAGATTTATAAAGCGGAAGTTCACAAACATGGCACAGCACAAAAAGAAAAAAACCTCATCAAACTTCATTTCATTTTCAGGAGTTTTCCTATACTCTCCAAAAATGAATGAAAACAGACAGAGCTTGAATTTGAGATTTCACCTCACACCACCCAGAATATTGGTGCAAAGGAACAGACAGTTCCTGGTGCTTTTGATCTTCAACGTGAAGCCAAAGCTGAGAGCTAACTGCTAATCAGCATACAAAAAAATGAGCAGCTACTCTTAGAGCCGTTGTAAGTTTTAGATTAATAAATCAAATCAAGTACCTGAATCTAATGTCACCACGTTCAGAATATCAGACCAGAGTAACCGCCTGTCTTAGTTTTAGGTGGTTTTAGTATTTTGCAATGATAGAATTTGAAAAAGATGTCATACATGTGAGTTGAAAAAGAATAATTGCTTCTTCTCATACTGTCATTTCATATTTGTCTTTAAATGTAATGGAACAGCTGCCATCACCTGTTCTCCCTATGAAAAACTGGGAAAAATATGATTTTGCCTGTTTTCCAGGACGTCTGGGAACTGATGACATCATGTCCTGACATGATGCTGAAATACTGGACTTGACAAGGCTTGACGTGTCTGCTGACTTGACCTTTGTCCATCAGTGGTAGTCACCAAATGTTGCAGTCCGAATGAGTGGTTGTAGGTGGAGGGACATTCTTATCAGGTTCTTGTAGCTCTTTGAGAGGTTTTGAGACAGTTTTGTCCACAGCTGCATTGATGTGTGGAAAGGGTACATAGAGGAACAGCTGCCCCGCAGAGCTGTCCTCCTGAACAATGGAGGGTCTGTTTGTGTCCTCGTTCAACCGATGTTTGATTTAAAAATAGACAGTTATTGGAAACGACCTTCAGAGAGACGCTGTATTCATTAGGGAATCCCAGCGTCCTATTTCTGTCGGCAAACGCTGGAGTGTTTGGATAAGGACTGATGCTGAAGTATTTATAGGGTGGTATCCTCCCACGGACCCTCTTTTTCCTTTGTGCGGTTATGCTGGATACACACACACACCTACGCTGTTGTTTGGATGTGCAGCTTCGAGCTGCGAATCAGTTTGTTCAACACGTTTGGTTCCCCATGTTTGCCGCAGCGCTGATAAAAGTGGGGGCGCTGTGTTTACACCTCACCGAATGATGTTGCATAACTGAGGCTGTTGCTGTGGCAACGCCTCCTCACCCACGCCCGACACACACACAAGCATCTGAGCAAGAGTACCCGGACGCTCTGGAGCCACGGTGGTTTGGCGCTCTCCAAGCAGCAGTTTTACAGGCGATGCTTGCAGAGGTCGTTTCATGGACGTCCAGCACGGGGGTGGGCGGATGGTTGTCCACCTGAAGCACCAAAGCAAGGATGTCATCTCACACAGTGGAGAAGTTTCTGCATTTCATGTGAGAGATCCACAACAAACAAGCCCCCCGTCCTAAATAAAGCTCCCCCCATGGACCAACTAAGTGTCTGAGGCTAGCTTATGCAGACTCTAATCAAATAAAAAATTGTGCTTTAGTTGTTTGTAACATTTTCTGGTGGCATTTTTCAGATGATGGAGTACATTTAAAAATAAAATTCAGCTTATAATTTATTTTCAGAGTATTTCTTTTTATAAATCAGTGTGAATCAGGAGCAGACGAAAAAATTCTTTTTGGAAAAAGGTCGTATTTTTGATGCAGGAAATATGCTGGGCGGGGCACAAGCTCTCTGCTCTACTCCATTCTGATCCATCCATCTGATGCATCAGAATTTGATCAGAATCATTTGTTGTTGTCGGGATTGAGACGGCAACGGTATCAGCTCAGATGCCATCTATGTGATACTTCGGTGTTCACAACCAGCGACCAGAAATGGAGGAACGGATTGCAACACTTGTGACTGCAGCTCAGAGATCCGTGCCTGAGTCTGTCATCTGACCTGTGGCTTCATGAGACAGGCTGAGCTGATGAAGTTCACCACCTGGTGGTCAGCGTGATCAGATGGCGAGGGAGAAATGCCAGAAAGACTTACTAAGCTGGGAGAGAGTCTGTCTGTGTGCAAATATATGTTTGAGTTTTTCAGGAAAACCAAAAAACAGCATCTCATCATGTAAGTTTCTGCCAATCATCTCCATCAAAGAAAGATTTGAAGAAGTGTGTTGCATGCCTTAAAGCCAAAAATCTGTTGTGTAACCCTTGAGCCATCCTAGGCACTTTAACATTGGAAGTTGGGTCATCTAGACCCACAAGACAGTGCGGATTTCATGTAATCCTGTGTCCATGGATTACATGAAATCTTTCCACTTTTATTCACCTTTGTCATGGTAGGAATAACACGTCAATGCAAGGGTGGGGTCATCTAAGATAGCACAAGGGTTAACAGTCAAATTCTCCTAGTCCAGAGAACAATTTTTCCTCAGGTTGCTGGAACGGACCCGCGTACGACCTCAAACCGAGCCTCTGACGTCTTCGCAAAAGCACAGGAGGGTCTGAGACGAGCCAATCCAAAGCGGAATCCTGGATCCGGTTGTGTGTTCAGCAGCAGCGGCCTGCTGTGGTGTCAGCATTTCCAATGACTTCACTGCAAAAGGAAAAATCCCCCCTGATGGGAAGAGCAGGCTCTGCTAATGAAGGAACATTTTTGGAGCTCAAGCAGCAGAAAAGGAACGCATTCAGAGAAGAGCAGAAGGAAACTCGAGAAGAAATAAATCTACTTTTATTAGGAATTGCATATTTTTCACGTTTCAAAAGTTTTTTTTAACTTACAAATGGGTGTTTGTCTTTGAGTTTCTGACATATATGGGTCTGAAAGGGTCACACAGACGCTCCTGTAGCTTTTAGACTCCAAAGATCCATCTTTTAAGTGGGAAACAATGGAGAACTTTCCAGGAAGGAAGTGACCAAAAGGAGCTCAGAGGCCGATCATCCAGAAGGTCAATAGTTTTGAACAAATGTTCTGATAAGACACCAAAACCTTCTGTCCCATTTGCACTTAAACTATTACAACAACTTTCAGAAAAAGTGACAAACACTGTGGTGGGAGTGTGATGGTGCGAGCTGAAACTCACGAGAACTTTAAGGAAATCCATTTCTGACATATTTAACTATTAAATTGATCCACAGGTGTGAGGAATATCCCAAACTTGATGCTGATAAAGGGGCAGGATTTGAGGCAGGATGGGGGGCCAAGCCCCGGCACCAGAGTAAGTCTCACTGTTCTCAGAGCTGATTTGTTGTCTAGTGAACCTCTAGAAGATTTCTTCCTTCTGAATTGCAAACATGCACTAAAAAAAAATCCCAGTGTTCATTGGGAAAGGAATCAGTGAGGAAGACCACCCCGCTGATGCTCAGATGAAGATATTACAACCGTCTTGTACACTTTGGAATCGCACAGGTTTGCCATTGGATGCTGGTCTTTGTTGAGGCGGTGGGTGGGTGGGTAGCTTGTGGGGTAAAAATAAAGAGCACAGAGGATGAGTCACCGTTGCCCCAGCCCCAGTCTGGATAAAAATACTCTCCCAGGCACGCGTGCCGCATCGCTCCTCCACGCGCGGCTGACATTACATAAAACGGAGCGTGGGAGGTGTGATGCGACGCATGTATAATTCATCAGGGTGGGATTTGGTGGTGGGGGCTCCCAGTGAATATGTAGCTCCAGTCAGCTGAGCTCTTCATAACAATCCTCTACTGGATCAGAATGTGTAGATTCAGGTCTGTAGATCTTAGCATTGGCTTCAGAATTAAAAGTCAAGAAAGCCTGAGATGAGGAGAGAGGGGAGGAGCCAGCAGGAGAACGCCACTGTGATCCTGACATACTGGGAGTTCATCATAAATTGATTTTACCCCAAAAAACAAAATTCTGTAGAAAGATTTTTTTGAACTTCTTTCCCTTTTCTTTTTTTTTTTGTTTGTTTGTTCTTTCTTCCTCATTCTTTCTCTGTAGTCGATTTGTGGGCTTGGGCCCTGTTGCAGAACCAAAGGGTTTGGAGCAGATTGCCCAAACTTCTGGAAAACTTTCCCCAGACTTCCATTATTTTCCCACCACGTGCTTCCCAAGATGGCCGTCTCTTTTATGAAAAACCTATGTTATTTTGGACAAATTATCTTATTTTAACGTGATGATTTTTGATAATTGACAGGATTATCGACTATTGACAGCAGACTGAGCTGGGGGAGCAACAGTCCTGCTGTGTACAAGAAGGCCTGCAGCAGATTCTACTTCCTATGGAAGCTGAGGTCCTTTACTGTGTGCAGCAAGATGCTGGAGATCTTCTACCAGTCTGTGGTGGCCAGCACCTTGTTCTCCTCTGTGGTCTGCTGGGGAAGCAGCATTGCAGTCAGTGACGCCAACAGACTGAAGAAGCTGATCAGAAAGGCGGGTTCTGTCATTGGCTGCAAACTGGAATCATTTGAAGCAGTGATGGAGAGGAGGTCACCGAACAAGATCTTTTTAGATCTGAACAAGATATTTTTACAGTTACATAGTCATTATTCATTGTACGTGGGGGTCATGGGTCATATGTTTTAACAGAGGGGAGTGGGAAGGGTGAAGGATGGGTTCGGTTTTTACTGTAATATTGTGTTTTCTGTTTTTAGTGTTAAAGCGCTTCGAGCTGCACAAATGCATGAGAAGCGCTATTTTGTAAATAAAGTTTGATTTGGTTTGATTTGATCTTATCCATCATGGACAACCCAGACCATCCTTTCCTTCTGGACAAACAGAGGAGCTCCTTCTCTCGGAGGCTCAGAGAGCTCCGCTGCAAAACTGCCCAAAACAGGAAATCGTTCTAACCAACACAATGCAACTCTACAATAACTCACAGTGTAACAGATGACTTTTGCACATTTTGCAAATTATTACCTGTTTGCAAATTGTCTTTAAACTATATTGCCTTATTTGTTTGCAGTTCTGCTACATTTTTATTGTTTTTTTCTATTTTCTTTTATCATTCTATTTTCACTTATGTTTTCTGCTACGGTAACGCACAAATTTCCCATGTGTGTGATCAATAAAGTACTTCTGATTCAGATTTTTTTCTCAAAACGTACATTTATATTTTATGTTTTATGAATGCTTTAATCAGCAGAGAAACATTTAAATGGTCTCTTTGCAAAAACGGTGGGATTTTATGACACTCAAGGTGCATCTTTGTGCAACTGACGCTGAAACCTGAGCTCTGACCCGATCCTGCTGCAAGGAAGACACTGAAGAGTTCTGCAAGTTTTTATTTTCAGACTGTATTCTTTAACCACTAAAGTGGCTTCAAGTCCAGAACCATGAACTTAGGAAGCTTCTCCTCCTGCCTCTGCAGAACATCTGCAGCAGGCATGTCCAAAGTCCGGCCCGTGGGCCAAATACAAAATTCTACCGTCCTGCAGGTTCCTGTCATAAAATCAATAATATGCAGCAGCCAGCCTTTTCTAAAAATCATGAAACCCTTGACAACAGCCTGTGGGTCCTTGATCTTCAGAGCCTTTAAGCACCAAACAAAAGAAACAGATTTGAGTCTGTGATCAAAACCCCCTCTAAGATAATTATTTCTCTGTTCATATTATTTACATTTAAAGGATTACAGTGAGCATTACATCATGAATAATATGCAACATTTCATATTAACTTTGACTTTATGTTGACAAAATGTTTTTTGCAATACAGACTTCTGATTTTATTTCATTTTTATTTTTGGTCTTTAAATTTGGATAAGTGTCTTTAGCTTTAATTCTGTTGGTAAAAAATGAGACAAAAATACAAACTGACTGCGGAGTTCAGGCACAGACGTGAACCAGCTGCACACAGGAGCCCACAAACTCACAGGTAACAAATACTGATGTGCTCTGACATTTTTCTGGCCTGTGTGCCCCCCCCCCCCCCCCCACTCCATTGCATGCAGATGTCCCTCTTGCATAACAACTCTGCTGGGATGTGGAGCTCAGTGGAGCGGCAGGACAAACAGCAGGAATCCATCATTGATGAGGAGGAGCATGTTTGTATCCAGACCCGCCTGATCCTCAGCACTTCAACTGTTACATAACATGGTTGGGGTAGGGAGGAGAAAGAGGAGGGGGATCCTGCATCTGAGGAGCTCAGCTGACTCTTTAACCCACGTCACTCTGACAGAGACTCCCGTCAGGACAGACTGCTGACAGGCCTGATCACAGCCAGAGGCAGGAAGTCTCTGAAGATCAGAGCAGGTTGCTGGTTCTATCCTCGCGCCGTTATTTTTGTGAAGAATTGTTGTGAGGAGTTTAATGCAATTGGGCTGCATGGTGGTGTAGTGGTTAGCGCTCTCGGCTCAAAATGCGAATGCACTGGTTAGAATCCTGGATGGGTCTGTTCTGTGTGAGTTTTCTCCAGGAACTACTGCTTCCAACAGTCCAAAAACATGCTTCATATGTTAATGGGTGATTTTAAATTGCACCTTAGGTTTAAACATGCTTGGTTGTATGTCTGTAACCCTTGTGCTATCCTAGGCACTTTAACATTGGGAGTTGGGTCATCTAGACCCACTAGACAGTGCTCTGAACCTTTTTTCTTCAATGATTTGTGATCTTCACTGGTGTCCATGGATTACATGAAATCTTTCCACCTTTGTCATGGTAGGGAGAACACGTCAATGTGAGGGTGGGGTCATCTAAGATAGCACAAGGGTTAAGCTGCTCTGTGATTAACTGGCAGACTCTTCAGAGAGTAACCCCACCTCCGCCTGACAGTAGTAGCTGAGTAGGTTCCTGCACCCCTGTGATCTCCAATGGACCTAAGCAGGTATGGATGGGTGGAGTTTGAAGCAGGTGCTGCCCCCTACTGTCACCGGTCGTCATCCTGCTCCAAACTCGCTCTGTCAAACCTTTACTGCAACTTCAGGCAGAAAACTGAAAACCTCTTAGATCTGTCCAGAACAGCTTCACATCCCAGTTAGGAAGCTGCAGCAACATCAACCAACGTCAACCAAGTTTATTTTCCATCTTTCCATTTTTCTAACTTGCTTTGCGTGATGGCGGGGTTCACCTTGGAAAGGTTGCCAGCCTTTTGCAGGGCATGGAAAAAAATAGCTTATGTATTTATTTGTTTGTTTGTCAGAAGGTGTAGAAACTTGAGCAAGGCATCATAGGGAGTTTCCTCTCCACAGTTGCTTGTGCAGGTATTAAGCCCAAAGACACTGTCAGGTAGATCTGCACAGTGGTGTAGTGGTTAGCGCTCTCATCTCATAGATGGGATCTTTCTGTGTGGAGTTTGTATGTCCCCCATGAGTGTGTGGGGTTTCTCTAGGCGCTCCAGCTTCCTTCCACAGTCCAAAAACATGCTTCATAGGCTAACTGGTGTCTCTAAATTGTCCCTAGGTGTGCATGAGAGTGTGTGGCCCAGCAACAGACTGGTTCAGGGTGTACCCTGCCTTCACAACAGTAGCTGGATTGGCTTCAACATCCCAACAGGGATTCAGCAGGGTCTAAAATGGATGGAAGGCACTTTCAGAAAATCTGTTGGTCTCCTGTATAAACGGCAATTATAAAGTTAAGACAATCTGGCTTTACCAGAATGATCTAGATTGGATTATATTGGATAATCTGGAATATATGGAATGTATTGGATTATGACAATGACACAATTTGATAGGTTTCTTTCTTTCATTGCCTCAAATAAAGCTCCTTGGTATGTTGTCTTCGTTTGATATGAAACTTTTTGTTTCTCTTACATCTCAAATCAAAGCAGACTTCGCAAAACCAGATTTCATCCTCTGGACGACCAGAGGATGAAATCTGACTTCTGTGCATGATGTCAGACTGATGAATGGATCACTGTTAAATAGTGCCCTCTTGTGGACGGTTCTGTGTACTTCAGGCGCACCTGTCAGCATCCTGCTGAGATTGAGACATTGTTCCAACGTCACTTTTTTTTTACCTTGAAGGATTCTTCTGCGCTTGTGCTCCTCTCCTCCATTTCTTCTCTTCCTTTTCTCATAGACCTGGACACCTAATTAATTTTTTTACTTGAAACATAAATGTAGTTTTACCAAAATGACTTTCGTATATGACACGGGTCAAGACTCATAACATCTGTCAGCTCCTGCAGACTGTCAGACGGAAGGAGCCTAAACTAAACTCAGTTTGTTCAAGTAGATCTGCTCCACACCAGATCTGCTCTTCAGATGAAGCATCTGCAGCTATAAACCTTGTGATTCTATATCCTTTCAGTCTGAACTTGGTCAGGATTTCCACCTCTTAGAGCTGATGAAGACTGACACCAGAATAGCCCCTTTACAAATTTATACAAGCAGAAAGAAACTTGTGTCCAAAACCAATTCCCTCGAGGTCTTTTCTGTGTTTTCATCAGTTTAAAAAAAGTGGAAATGGAGAATTGTTCAAAGAAAAACTCGTCTTAACCAGCTGCGAGCCACAAGCGCCACCTGGTGAACGAATTATAAGTAAAATGCTTCAGTTTATGTTTTTATTTGGATTAAAATGGACTTTTTAATGATCATTCATTCATCTGCTAATCCATTTGTTCCCTTTCGGGGTCACGGGCTGCCGGAGACTATCCCGGCCACCTGCGAACGCTTGTTGCAGAATGCGGTGATTTAATAAAAGACGTTGATGAAATAAACATCTGTGTGGAGTTTTCTTTTTACAATATGGCTCTTTTCTTCCTTATCCCAATCAGAACAGACTCCTGTTGCAACAGAAAAACTTTAAAAAGACAGAAAAAAAAGAAAAGTTAAGTCGTTAAAACAGAAGAGAAGGTTCCAGGTGGGCGAGGAGGACAGTGAACTTTTACCCTGAAGGACTGTGATGTGGAAACACGAGATCAGAGAGCTCTTTCTGAAAACCTTTTTATTCCACCCGACTGCAGAGCGAAACAGTTCAGGGGGGGTTTGTACAGAAAGAGGCAGCAGTTATAAATATCAGGTTCAGCTGGTAGAAAATGTAAAAAAGAAAGAAGATATTTTACATTATGAAACACTGTTGGATTGTCCCCACATCCGTTCCCATGGCGTGTATCCAAAGGGGATGGGGCGGGACTGGGGCTAGTAGTGACGTTTAAGGAAAACACTTCAGTGCAACACTGCCCCCCTGTGGGCAAAGCTAAGACTGACACCCAACTCAGGAGCTCATCTGTTCACACGCTTCATGGCACAAACATCTTGATGGGTTTTCTCCTCACGACTAGCTAAAAGTGCAAAAAGCGTCCCAAACTGGATGAAGGGAATCGATGCAGCAGCGTAAAAAAACCAGACGATTCAAGGAGAACTTTGGCGTTTTTCCTTTTTTTAACCTCCATCAGCAGAAATGCTGTCGTCAAACACATCTGAGTCAACTATGAGGAGGAGGAGGAGCCTAATCTTACAAAGAGGCTCTGAAGCTTCATATTCTAATGAAGAAGATGAGACTGAGATCAATCTGAAGAGGAAGATGGAACCGAAGCAAGGAGACCAGAAACAGTAGAAGCAGCTAAACGGCCAACAACTTCCTACATTCGTATTTTGGTAAAATGTGTGAAAAACTAAGTTGAATTTTGACAATTTTAACTTAAAAGAGGAATTCCAATTGTTTGTTTTTACAGTTTTAGTGATTTATATTATTGAAATTAATATTTTGATTCCATTTTTTATCTTTGTTTTAAGTGGTGAGAAGGTTTTTTTTATTATATGGAGAGAAACACATTTACTTGCGCAGGTAGGTCTGTAGGGGGAGCAGTTGAGCATTTTCTTGTATTCATCTTGCAGGTTTTTCGATTTGTTTGTATAAAGTTAGAATCTCATCTTCTCTTAGAAAAAGTCTTAATTCTAAACTTCTGGAACCAGTTTTCTTGGGGACATTTGGTTCAACCAGAAGTCCAGCCTCTGTCAAGAGTTCTTGATGGCACATCTTTCTACTCCACTGACTTCACGAGTCGCAGAGCCGACAAAGTGCAAAATTCAAAACTTCTTCGTTGCTGGACCTGCAGATGACCACAACCAGAAGCTGCAGTTTGATGCTGATTATCTCTGCTGGGTTTTTTAATCCCAAGACTTCCAAATCACGTCTCTGTGTGAAGATCCAAGCTTCCTCTGCACGTGCACAGCAGGAAACCTTCAGTCCATGGCTGCAGAAGCATCAGCATGCTTTTGACACAAGGATCTGACAGGAACATGGCTTTGGAGTCCAGCAGGAGCTGCACTCAACTATAGAGCTGCATGCAACATTGCTGCAGAAACACTGGGGGGCGCACTTTCAAAGGCATGCAGCACCTCCTTCTTCCTCCTTCCATGCAGCTTCACGTCTCTGCTGGATTATCCTCCCCTGATCTGCCCTGGAGTCAGGTTCCCCTTCTTCACAGCGTGGCCAGGACACGCGAGAAGGAGATGATGATGGAGAGCATGGTCTGCCCCACGCCTAGGACCAGGGCCTCCAGAGGAGCCATGTTCTTCCCTGCCACGCGGTAAACGCCTGCCACCGCCGCGCCTGAAAAAACAATAATAAAGAAGATGGGCCATGGGAGAAAAGGTTAGAATCCCCCTGAAACCAAAACTTTCCCAATGGACCAGCACTAAGACCTCTTTAAACATCCCAAGGTTGAAACAGAAGAAAGTCACTTTCTTATTACGCTGTTGTCACGTTAATATAAATTACTTTCTTTTGCAACAAAACAAAGTGTTTCTAAGTAAATAAATGATACATTTAGTTGATTAATTTTATGGTATGTTTTTACTTGAGGTCAGAACAGCAAGCTAATATTCTCGTTAGGTTTTTAGGACCATAAATAAATGATTTCTCGTTTGTTTTTGGTTACTGGATCATTGGCTGAGTGAGTGTTCATTGCTTTTGTTGGACCTTTGTCTTCTGTCCATTTTGCAGTTCATCATTAGAGGAAATGGGGGGAGGAAGTAAACACCAAAAATCCTTACCAGTCTTGAGTTTAAGGCATTAAATAATATTAGTTTAAACACAAATATTTAAGGGGTTTATATAAATATACACACGGTTCATCCAATGAACACGCAATCCTTGCTGCAATAATAAAATCAGTCCAACATGGAATACTTTCAGGTTGAACATTTAAATTACAGTTTCAAAATGCTCACTTTTTAATTTTCATTTGAGCTTTTTTAGGGATTTGGTTCCCTTAATGCACTGGAGCAACAATTTCTAAGATCACCCAGGACAAAAATCTAGTCCAAAAACATTTGAAAATTTTCCAAAAAATGCCCATAAATACGCATAAATTTGAGCTTAGATTTTATATGACAATGTTTTTAAAAGTTATAATAATAATTTTGAATTAAAAAAAATTTGAGTCAACAGAAACAAGGTCCCTTCTGCCACCAGCCTCTAGTGGTCAACCGAAGAACTGCAACATTTTGTGTCTCCAGGTTTGTATTAAATTAATCATACTGGCACCCCTAGTGGTTTGTGGACGCTTGTAAGCCTTTTTTGGGGGGGGCAGAAGGGTCACACGGAGGATAGAGCGTTGTGACTAGACTTACTGGTGATGACTCCCCCAGAGAGGGAGGCCAGGAAACCCCCACTGACCAGCACCACCGTGATGAGGCGGCCCCACCTATGGCGCTGCAGCAGGATCAACATGAGCAGCCCCATGGCACCGTGCACGAAGAGCGAGGAGAAGAGACACCAAAGAAACACCCAGTACCACATCTCTGAGGAGAACAAACGCAAATTGTTTTCAACTGGATACAAAATGGCGGCGTCTGTATCGCAAAAACTTGGTGACTAATTTGGTTGGAGCTGAAAGTAAGGCATTTTATGGGTGACATCACACTCACTCAGTGTAGTTCTCTCATGCTACGCACACGTCAGGCATGTGATGTGCGTTCAAGAATGCGCTAAACGCTTCAAGAATGCGCTAAACGCAGGTTTTTGGATGGGTTTTTAGCCTTTGGTGTTCACTGGACTGTCACTACCCGATACTAGCAGATGTACCCAGAGTTGGAGGAGGCTTGGTGGGAAATGTTGAAGCGGTGCAAATCTCATGAACCTTGCTCTAGGCTCTTTCTCAGCTCTATTCGATATATGAAAGACTTGGTGTCATATAATTCTGTCTGGGCACAACAGTAATTGTTCATCTCTCCTTTATGATCACTTTTGAACCGGTTGGCCCTTCTGTGTTTTGGAAAGGACACTAAACATACCAAATCCAAGTCCCCGATTGGTCAAAGTTCCACCTGGTTGGACTTTTGACGCATACTCAATGGCTGCACGTTTTGAAAGTAGAGCCCAAAATCTGACTCAAAAACTTGCATTTTTTAAAGTTGTAAACATAATCATGAAGGAGAAATTAATCATTGCAGGTTGTGCCCAGACGGAATCTTTTGACACCAAGTCTTTCACATGTCGCAGAAGGGGAGTGAAAGCAAAAGCCTTGCGTGATTTGAACCGCATCGACATTTCGCACAAAGCCCCTACCAGTTGGAGGGGGTGGAAAAGTACAGTAAAAAATGTAATGAAGAAGCAGCTCCCTGCTCATCTCCATGGTGTCTTGCTGAATGTATGTTTGTGAAACCGCGTCCGGCGTAAGCCCGGTGTGAATTTGAAGCGTCATTGGAAGTGGTGGCTTGAATGGGCGTTTCAGAGTCTGATGTGGCGCAGCATACAGTCAGAGGAAGCAGGCTGCAGGCCAAAAGCAGAGGTGAACCACAGATCTGAGCAGATGCGGTCTGGGCCAGATCCTCCGTCAGCATTACCATGAAACTTTATCTGCAGTTTGCAGAAGTGACGACAGCTCAGAACTTTCCAGCTACACAGAAAACATTTGAGGTGGAAGTTGCTGCTGCTGGAGGTCGGCTGGAGTCGGAGGGTCCAGGACCCTCTCCCTTGACATCTCAGGGAGGTCAGCCCCCCACATTGTGCAGCAGGGTCAAACCAATGCAGAGGGGGCGTTACCCGCTTCCTTCTGCAGCTTCTGCAAAACTATTTCCTGCTGACTTAGCTTCACTAACTTTCAGTGCCCCCCACCCCACCATCCGCCATGCATTCACATTCCAAAGGGACTCCACCACATGAGGACAAACGGATGGGCTGAAGGGGCAGCGGTTCTCCTTATTGTCACCTCCTCTCAGCTGCCAGCCATTCGGATGATTATGCTGCGAAGGTTTACGTTGGCGTGCACGCGCGCAGCTCCACCGTTCCACGTACCTGTGAAGTGCTGCAGCGCCGCGCCCTGCACCCAGAGGCCGAGCACCTGCTGCACGGACAGGTTCACCGACAGCTCCCGGCTCATGGCTCCGCCCCCCTCGATGCAGAAGCTCGACCTGGTTTTGGAGGACGGCATGGAGGGGCAGGGCTAGGGGGAGGGAAGGTGGGGGGGGGGGTCTCTGCTGGGGCGCTGATCTTACCACCGCCTTCACCGGTACCGCTCTTTGGGTTTAGCTGCGTCCGGAACGCGGAGGGAAGGGCCCGTCGGCGATGCGCGCGGAGCGGAGGCCATGATGGGATGGCGGCGGAAGCGCGCGCGCCCGGCTCGTCCTACATCTGCTGGCCCCGCTTCATCACCCTTAAAGGGCCCGCAGCGCTGTCTGTGCAGGGAGGGGAGGGGAGGGGGGGGTCCGGTTCACGGAGGCGCAACACCTCCGCCTCGAGTGGCTCCGCGAATGGGAAGCGGCGGGCACACGCAGGACGTCATGACGTAAGCGTGACATTAAAATCATAAATTCACCTGCTTTCAGTGACTCGTGACGTCGGTAATGACTGCAGACAAACAACGTGGTTGCTGGGCAACCCCCCCTCCCTCACACACACACACACACACGCCCTACAACTAAAAAATGAAACAGCGTGTTTATCTGTCAACTGTTGCCCTTGACAACGGGTGGATGCAGAACCCCTCTTCTGATTGGCCTTCACAGCATCACCTGATGACGTGTTTATCAAGCACAACACATGACAGGAAGGATTCACGTGATAATAACAATGTTCTTTTAGTAATAATAGAACAAAAACAATTTTAACTTCTTTTCATTGACACCTTAAAGATTTAAAATCCAGCTTATCTTAAGGAGCTCACCGTTAAACATTTCCCAAACAAAGATTTTAGTGTGCAGGATTGACAGTTTCTCCTAAACCAGTATGGGGAGCAGAACCTTCAGGTGAAGATCTTCTCTGGTGGAATCCACTCCCTGCTCCAGTCCACGGGCCAAACGACATACCCTGTAAAGTTTTATTGTCAATGTGGAGCTATTATTACTGGATTAATGTGATAACACATTCTGAAGATAGTCAATGAGAATTTACATATCTGATAAATGAAGCGTGATTCATATTAACCCTATATAACAATTTGTTTCATATTTGGTCCATGCATTTCTGAGACCCCTCTTTCATAGTTAATCAAATAATATGTTTTTTTTCCTGAACACTCAAGCCAATATTTTTATATCTTAAACCTACATTGTTCTGAGCAAAAACTTACAAAATCATATGACATATCATAATCGATATTGTCTGTATCTCACAGAGAAGGATGTTGGAAATTTTGTGAACTTCAACAAAGAGCTTAAAAAACATCTTATCTTAAAAAAAAAAAGTAAAATTTCAGTTAATTCTTTGATATAGTGGACTCTATAGGGTCAACGTTTACTGAAATGATGTCAGAATGTTTTCTGAGCATAATCAACAAACACTCTATTTTTGTTGTAATCCACACTTGATCTTGATAAGAACCGGATTATGGCAACAATACGATAATATATATTAATTTATTCATCTTTTAATCCGTTTTGTCCCTTTTGGGGTCATGGGGCTGCTGGAGCCTATCCCACCACCACCTTTTCCCTCTTCCTTTCAAGCAACAAATCAAGCTTTACTTGACTTTAAGCGACGATCGTTATATTTAATTACTCTTACGTGACTTGTGTGTCTTGGGGGGTGTACTGTATGCAATGCATTACAGAAAAAAAGTCCATTTATGATTGAAAGTAATTACACTTTCAAGAAGGTGGCATCCCCTTTTTTTTGTTTATTCCATAATTAATGCTAGAAATAAACCAATAAATCAAATACATTATTTTTTAACACACAAGCAGTTCACACCCCTGAATCTCTGACCCTCATTCCTGCATCTCTATTGGAGTAACAGCATAATGGCTTGGAAACATCTGAGACGAAATAACCCAGAGTCTGTTTGTAACAGACATGGCTCATTTCTCAGAGGACGGCAGTATTTTCAGGAGAACTGTCCCAGTTTAGAAACAGCTGATATTTGACGTCATTAAAATCTGGAAATGCTTCTCTTGTGATGGAAAATGGAAAAGATTCAGAGTCTGTTTTTCAGGCCCTGCAGAAGCTTCAACTGTATAATCATCTGTGGCATTTCACATCATATGATGTTTAATTTGTTTACACTTTCCTCAGTAAATGCGACAATTTGATCCTATTTTAGAATACATTTCCCAAATTTTGGTTATTTTATTTTCTAGATTGATTTTTTATTCATGGCCCTTAATTTCAGGATTTTTGTATGTATTTTTTTTTAAATATTGTTTTCAAAGCATGAAATTATAAGCATTAGTTTAACTGAAACATCTTTAGATTTTGTTTGAGGCGTTTGCAGAAAAAGGAAAGTCATCAGGGCAAACAGTCAGAAGTGGAGCTGTTTGGGCCGAAGGAACGATGGAGCCTGAGCTGACGGGATGATAGTCTGCACCGTCTGCTGCATCCCTCTGATCACAGACATGAGAGAACAGGGAACTCTATCAGCAGCTGTGGGGGGTAATCTTGTTGCCCCCAGATGGAGGCAGGTTTGTTTCCTGTTTCCTGCTCACAGAAAACAAGCATTTGTTGTTATTTGGGGTGTAGTTTGGGTTGAAATGGTTTATCGAAGCAAAGACTGGATCATTTGATGACAATGTCAGAGCAGCAAGTTTAAATGTCAAGTTTCATCTCTGAAGTATTCTCCACTGACCAGTAGAGGGCAGTATTCTCCCACTTTTTCTTTGTTAACTTTTTTTTTCTTAGCAGGAGAAAAAGATTTTTGTTCCACCAACACTTGGAAAAACAAAAGCCGGGATGTGGTGTCTCGATTTCTTCCTAGTTTCCTGTTGTGTGACTCACAGCTCAGAAGTGCTCTGATCTGTTCCCTAGGGAATCTAAACATTACCCCCCCCCCCCAAAAAAAAAAGAAAGGATGACACCTTACCATAGAGCAACAGCATCAGGCAAGGACTCAGCAGTTCCCCTGAAGGACAGACAATGATTCCAGACAGAGAGGACAGACAAAGAAGATATCTCTGTCAACATGCAGAAAGCCTCTCTTTACAGAGAGACGGGGGCAGCTTTCATCCTGTTTGATATCTTTTTCCAGCAGACTCAGTGTTACTGCAGAGTATTTTCCCCTGGTCTATGGAATTTCAAAATAATGTAACATAAAGGAAAGTGAAACTAATTAAAGACCCACTTCGAAGAAAATTGTGTTTTGGTGGTTTTAACGTGTTCTTGTAGAATTTTTCTCATGATGGAGGACATAGATAAATAAAATTAAGATTTAAATTGCATTCTTCATACAAATCCTTGTGAATCAGGAACAGACAAAAAAATGCCACTGTGGAAAAAGCTTGTAGGTGTGACATAGCAGCCACTATGGCAAGCCACAAGCTCCCTGCTTCGCTCCATTTTAAAGCATCCACTTCCAGACAAACAGATCCATGAACGTCTTTGTTTTCCTCGTCTCAGCTGGAATCTGGATCAGAACTGAACATCTGGATAGCTCCAATATTGCTCACCCGTTTTTTTGCTCCAGTAATGTTAGACTGGGGGTGTGAGGGGCTGTAACCTAGCAGAAGAAAGTGTTAAGAGATGGATGACAGGAAGCAGGGGTAGGCTTACTCTGCAACAAAAGAGCTCACAGCTCTAATGACTTTCTAATGAATTACTGCCGCTCTGCAGAAATTATGTCCTAGAAAACAACACAGGTTTTTTGGGCTAAAAACAGTATAATCATGAATAAAATACCACTTGGAACTTTTTGGAAATACTTGAGTTGGACTTTAAAAGCACTGACGACTCAAAATAAATCTCATAAGGACAGTTAAAAGTTATCAGATTTACAGAAAATAGAGCAACTATTCACACAAAAACAACCAATTTTCAAGGACCACAGTATGTATGAGCAAAGAATAAAGTTTAGGTCTGTTGCTGCCAGCTTGGGGGAGAGGGTGGTTCCAACAGAAGACACTCGGTATTTAAACAGTGACGTAGATTTCCTCGCCCTATCAGGTGCTTTGGACAATTAGGCCAAAATCTCCAAGCAAAGATGCCAAAAGAAAAGAAAGATAAAACCTCCCACTACAATAGAAAATCTAAAATAAAACAAAGACAGAAAAACAATCCAAAAAGTTGTAACACTCAGGTGACATTCACACCTGCCACACACCAATATTGAACCACTAACAAAGATTACACTTCAGAGCCACATCAAGACTCCCACCAAGTAATAGGACAATAGCTGACATTTCTGACAGTGGATAGTTGACGTTTGTATCTGCTTACACCACATTATTTAATATTTTGTTCACACTTTTAAAGTAGTCAGCATCTAAACGCCATGTCAAACAGCCTTAACAGACATATATACCACATACGAAATTTCAGTCTTTCGTAATACATGCGTGACATACATAATTCATAAGTGTTTCTTGCATTCTTCATTCGCGATGTGCGCAGATGTCTGTCTAGTGTTTCGGCCGACAGGTCTCTACGTGAATTTGGTCCGTTGAGAATTAAACAGTTTATACACAATTATTACGTAAATCTTATGCAATTGTGCGTGATTTTTGCGAGATGCATACGCAAATTTGTGGCTTTCCACAACTGTGCCATATATGTCTAATGGACTTTTCATGCATGCACCACTGATGTTTAGCTTTTACATCATGTCAACGAAGCACATTTATTCAAATGACGTAACTAACGCACACATTTTGGGCAAGATATTGCTTTCACGTTCATTTATGTGTTCTTTGCATGTTTTTTACACGTTTTCTGTGGTTTTAACGTGCTACAGTCACTTACATACAATCTGGGAAAATTTCACGTGTAGACTACAACTTTTATTACTTTTCATACATTCATGTATGATCAATTTTCACCCGTATAATATGCACAAAATGTACATAGTAGCTGTGTGACACGACCTTTAACAACCTGGATTCTCATCAGTAGTTTGAACCATAGAAGCAGCTTGGAGGAGCAGGAAACATCTTCTAAAAGAACCTTCAAAGCCTAGGTGCCCTGAACAGATCACGGCCTGGATGGCTGATAAACTTCACAGAAAATCGACTGACACCTTTGTGTTACAGTAGGTTTTTTTTGCAGTAATCAATCTGGAGAACGATGCCCTGTGTATCTCCTTTCACACAAAGACCTCAGACCCCATATTCTTGTCTTAGCTGGGGATTTTGGAGAAACATGAGAAGTCACTTTATCTTCATCCCCCCTCATCTGCGTTTGGACCGGCAGCGTTCTGAAGCGCAGTGCCAGAGGACTCCTGGCTCAGCATGCATCAAGTCTTTTGTGCTCATCTTTGACTCAGTGTAACTGAATCTGTTAGGTGATCTTTGGAGCCTCAGGGACAAGGCTGCTCCTCTGTCCCTCTCTGCTTGGTGAAGTTCCCCCTCCGTCAGGTGAGTCATCAGTAAAAGCCCCTAATCTGACTCAGGTCCTCGTCAAACACAGGAGATCAAACCCTGGACCAAACTGGCTGTGATGACTCAATGTGCAGATTTTGGAGGTCAGATACAACATCCTGATGAACAGCAGCTGTGCAACACAACATTTATACAGTTTGCTGTGTTTATAAGTGTGACTTTGCAAAAAAGGTTTCTGAAATATGATTATGCACATTTTCTTACAGCTCCTAAAATCTGGAAATCTTAGACTTGATTGTTCCAATCAGGCCACAGTGGGGCAGGGCCAGCAGTGTTAGTTGTTTATGTGTATCTGCTGGGTGAATCCAACTACACTGATTAGCGTTTTAAAGCACTGTGAATATTAGCAGACCGTTAGTGCTGTCATAAAGTCTTAGGCCCAACTTCCATGCTATAATCTGTTCCCATCTGTGACACATCAGATGTAACGGGAGGGATCATTCGCCGTCACTGGTATTGTTCAAAATACTTATTTTACAGACAAATTGTAGAGGAGAGTAGGTGGCGCTGTTACACCATCTCTCTGCCAGAAAACACCTCACACTTGGTTATGTCACTTACATGCACCTTTTTTTGTCTGCCATTTATTTTTCTTAAGTGTCATTTTACTGGACCGCTGATTTTTTTGCCTAGATGTGTTTTTCCCTAAAACGGGACTGATAGATTACTTTATAATAGCTTTTAGATCACTTCATGCTAACGTACAGCACCCCTTGCTGGAAATATTATGCCGTTTTTTTAAACTCCTAAAATCTCTTTCAGATGATGTCTGATTCGCATTGCTATTAGCAAAATAAAATGTCATATTTATCATTTGCTGTAAAATCAGTTTCTCTGTTTGAAATTACAGCTGGAGCCTATCCTACCTTCCATTTTTTGTCAGCGTCCTGCAGGAACAGAGTTTTGCGTGGAAAAGGAGGGATGAATGTGCAGTCAGGCAGAGTTCAGCTGCTCTTTGTGATGGGGGCTGGAAGTTCCCACAGGATCACAAGAATTTTTTTTTTTTTTTTTTTTTATGGAGCTCACCTTTTGAAAGGCAACTTTAAAGGCAGGTGTTCACAATCGCAGTTTCAACATGACTTTGTTTGAAGTGGCACAAGTTACCTCAGTTTGATCTCTGCCTTGAAAAACGCTTCGCCCGTGAGACCAGCACCTGACCCCAGCCGGCAGCTGCACCTGGGAAGTGCAGCTCACTCCCCACCCCCTCATAATCGCTCATGCTATCAGTGACTTTTCACTCGTTTGGCATCCTCAGAAACAACAAAATGGGATAAACAGAGGTGAATTCAAAGAAGTCATTCATTACAGCGAGTCAAAAGGAGTGTGATTACAGGGAACTTTGAAGAGTCGCATCAAACGTGCTAAGTGACCGATGATGAGGCTGAAACCAGAACCCCCAATCAGATGGGACTTCAGGCGGTAAGATTCAGATGACAGATATCAAACCTCACTGCTGCCAGGAAACGTTCAGGACGGGTCGCTTCACGCCGGGCGCGTGGGCGGATCAGGCCTGAGCACACTCTGCCCAAGGCCAGCCTTTAGTTTGGGTCAAAGGCTCTGCTGCATCGCTGTTATTTTGTCTCGTCTCTGGTAATGACCTTTTACTTTAATGCTTTTTTATAGTCAGGGAGCAGCCGTTCACGTCAGCATGAACCTTAAATTTATCTGCGTGAATCTTGAGCAACAAAAACAGTTTTTAAAAGACGCAAGGTTTCTTTTAGGCTGTTTTTAGAATTATTTCGGTAAGCGTAATAACAAAAGCTCTCAAAATTTTGACATTTTGTTTCTAAAATGTGTTTTATTTCAATGTGATTCAGAAAACAGGAACATAAAAACCCCATTTCCTTATAATTTTGTGACCCAAGGGCAACACTTTGACTTCCTGTTTCAAGCTTTTTTTAAAGACAGGTCAATCATCAGTTAACCACTAGTTGACTTGTTACATTGCAGCTCTTTTAGGCTGCAAGATCTTAGCATCAGGAGAACAGTAAGCAATGAAATCAGAAGGTTCAATAATCATTGACCAAACCACAATTGGTTGTAAATCATTTGCACCACAGGAAAACAACAGTGTGTCGCTGTGCAGTGGTTAGCACTCTCGCCTCACAGCAAGAAGGCCGTGATTTGAATCCTGACTGGAACCTTTCCGTGTGGAGTTTGCATGTTCTCCTTGTGCACGCGTGGGTTTTCTTCTGCAGTCAAGGACATGATTTGTAGGTTAATTGGTCTCTAAATTACCCCTTGGTGTACGTATCCCTGCAACAGACTTCGCCCAAGAGTAGCTGGGTTGGCTCCAGCAACCCCATGACTCCAAAAGGTATTCAGTGAGTTCAGGAAATGAATAGATGGTTGAAATCAACACTGTGAAGTCACTCCCATGTGTGTGAAATGGTGCGCAAAATCTCCCAAATGTTGCTCCAGACATTTTCTTTTACAGCTCTATTCCGATTTCCAGATTGTCCATTTACTGACTCCGGCTCAGCTTTTTGCATGTTTTGGCTCCCACTCTGAGGAGGAACTGGGCTTCATGTTGTTGTCCTGATGAAGGAAGTGGCTCCAGCTGAGAAGGGGTTGGAGAAAGAGATAGACACAATGAAATTCAATTCAATTTTATTTATATAGCCCAAAATCACAACAACAGTCATATCAATGGGCTTCTTAACAGAAAAAGAGACAGGGATCCCAACAATAGGAAAGACTTGGTTGGCACCTCCGCGATCCATACGTCACGACCAAATCTGAGCTCAACCTGGTTTAATTTGCAATGCGTGTTCAATGGCTACGCTTTTTGTACCTAGAGCCTTAAACAGTCATAAAAAGTTGTGTAGCTATCCATGAACGTGAGAGTTTTGAAGGTGGTAGCTTGAAAACCTGTTTAGCTACATTTACATAGACTTTTATTGGAAGTGGCCGATTGAACACGTGTTATTGAGGCTGATGTAAACGTACCTGGACAGGACCAAGCTGGTTTAGAAAATGGATAGGTGCTTAGATTTAGGAGCAAGGGGAGGATATTTTATTAAATTACTAATTATTTGTTCCTTGTCATGACTTTTTAATTGACTGGCAATAGGTGAATCCTTAGCTCTGAATTGTTCTTACTGAGCGTGCTCCAACAATAGGCTTGCCCCCCCCCGTCACTCATTTTTGAAAACACTGAGGTTTTGTTAGAATGACAACAACCACAGGAAAACAAGTATTATCAGGAAAAAATGTCTGATATGTTTGTTTTAAAACACCAGAACCTAAATATAGGATTTTTGGCTGAAAGCAGAAGATCATTCACACTGGACAACCATAGTCTTACACTTCACATATGCCTCCATCTTATTGCCATAAGTCTTCTGCAGGGGGGGAGGGCAGGGGTGTTTGCGCGATGCAGACGAGCTGAACCCCAGACTTTCCACAAGCATCAATGTTCCCGGCACGTTCTGAGTCAGACAGGCAGCCTAGCCGTCAGTCCCTGCAGACCTATCAATGTCTGGATCTGCCCTTCCAGAACCCAGTTCAGGCGGGAGGGGAGAGAGAGCACAAAAAATATCAGGGATATGTGGATCAAAACTGGCTTTCATCAGAACCATTTCAAATTTAGACAAGCTCTGAGAGGCACAAGTGGGTTTTGAAGCAAACATCAGCAAAGAGCTCAGGTGAGATCAAACATACCATCAAGACCTCGTATCATGAGCTTTATCTCAAGAACGATGCAAAGTCAACTGTGACTCCCTTCACTTCCCATCCACACTCATGTCCACAACAGATTACGAGATACAGGGGAGATGCAGGCTCTGAGCTCTCCTGCAGTGAAACTTCTGTAATAGCTAATTATGCGTTTAGAGGTCATTTGAGTCTGACTGAGGTTCACTTTTCTAGGAGCTGCTCAGTTCTGCTCTGGTTGATCTTGTGGTTCTGCCAGGCTTTTTAAAGGAAACTGTTTTGAAAATGATTTAACGTTGAGGTCCACTTTCAGACCCACACAGTCATCACTGCTAATGTGCTGCCTGTACAGCAGCCTCATATCCTTCAATCGTTTATTACTTCACTTCTTAAACTGTGCTCCACAAAGGGGCCTCACAGAAGACGCCTCCCGTTTTTTTGGTTGCTTTAATACTGGGTACAGGCTGGGAATCCTGCTGACGTTCTGCTCTTTTTCTATTGTGTTTTGATCAGATAAAAACTGAAGCGGACTAAACTACTTATTAAACTCTGACAAGTAAATAACAAGAACACGTAACCAGCTCGTCCCACTGACCCTCAGACATTTATGTGTTAAGTTCTGTTCAAACCCCCCCAGGAACATGCGTTGGAACTTCCACTTCCAATTAAAAGTCTATGCAAATGCGCGTAAACTCGGGTTTCGGGCTTCTGCGTTCAAAACTGTCACATTCACGTGTCGCTACGCAAGTTTCTACAACAATTCTTTGGCTCTATGCACAAAACGCATGGCTATTGAACATGCGTGGAAACTTCCAATTTTAGGCTCAGATTTGGTAGCGATGAATGCATGGCGTCCTTTTCAATTAACGGAAGTGCCAATCGTTTAATAAATTGATCATGGAGGAGAAATTGATCATTATAATTTGTACAAAAGTCTTTTATTTATCCAGATAGAGCTGTGAAAGAAAAATCGGGAGCAAGATTTGTGAGATCTACACCACTCTGACATTTAGTCCCGAGCCTCTTCCAACTGATTGTTTAAAGTTCAGGTGTTTGCCATTCAAGCAGTTGAAAGTTCAGTATGCGTTCAGTGAATGCCTGGTTTGTACGTGGAATCCAAAAAATAGACTTAAAAAATCTTATCATGACACATTGATGCAAGAGTTTTGAACACAGTGGCCCAAGATTGGGTTACATTGACTGTTCATTGATAGCGGTCACTTGAACACCAGTTCCCGAAAACGGTGTGTGTATGTTAAAATGAAAGCTTTATTCATGACATTTGTCAATGAAATACTCTTGAATAAAACTGGAGCCACGATAACAAGAGGAAGATAAGACTAAAAAAGAGTTTTCCTCTCTGTTTTTTCTGACCTGGTAATGTCCTGGAGCTAAATCTAAAGATTAAAGCCACCTGTATGAATGCTTCTCAGCGTTCACACCATAACATTTTCGTGGTCTGTAACCTTCATGGAAACCAATGACAGGAAATGGGCCAACAGTGAAACAAATGACTGAGCTGTTTGTCAGAAAACTGCAGAGGAAACTGTTTTCTGTTCCAGCACAGCTGCTGCATTTGCACAAAATCCACCAGCAAACACTCCAGCTATGTGCTGAGTTTGGGTCACACTGGGCAAAAGCTCAGCGTGGCCACTCGGACTCTCAGTCAGAGCAGAGTTTGTGACACTTCACTCACTAATCTCCGTCTGATAAGCCCAGAACACCCTTCGACAACACTAAACAAATGGAGCAGTTGTAGTGGATGAGAGGTTCTGCTGGAGTAAAGTGACTTCATTCAAATATTTACTTCCCAGAGGCCTACAGCTTTTTTTCCTAGAATTCATTGAGTCATAAAACCTGTGATGAGTAACTCTTAACCTTAACAGGGACTAAACACCACTTAAAGAGCTGAAGTCACTGAGCTATTTCTGTGCACTCTTGCCATCATGCGGCCTCCTCATACCTAAACGCCGCAGTCATCCAGGAAGCGGAATCCTCTGGACTTTTCTCAAAACCACCACCATTCACTCTCTAAACAACAATTGCCCAATCAGAACGCTTCATAGCAGCAAAATGGGGCCTTTGTCATGATACACATCACAAAGAAACATTAACTGTACTCTCTTCATGACCCATGTTGGTTTTTGGAAAACTCAGACAAATCATAAACTGTACACAAGGATTTAATACAAGCCACTTTATTTAAAAGATCACAGTGGAGGTCCTTTCAAAGAAAAAGACAAAAAATATCAAATTGATCATTGTGGAAAATGTTATCCTATTTGCGTGGATCATTCCAACTGGGCCAGATTGTCTTTACTTTATTCTAAAAACTGTCATGGTGCCTCCTGGAGTCCTCTCCTCACCCCTCCCTTCTCTGCTCTGCTCTCCTGATTGGACCCAGCTGTTGGCACTCACCTCATCTACCTGCCTGCTCTACTTAAGAGGAACCTTTACCAGCATTCATCACCAGTTTGTTGTCCCCCTATGGTGCAGTACCCGGGCTCATGTTTACACTAGGTTTCAAAGTATGTTCTCGTTTACACAAGTAATCAAGTGTTCCTCCTTGTCTACAGGACAACCAACCACTAGTGCCAACCTGGGTCTACTCTCAAGATGCTCCATCAGGTTCCGCCTGAGCACCAAACCTCCAACCATGCCACTAATCCTCGCCACGCAGTTGTATCATCAGTTTGTGAGGCTTGCCAAAGAACAGGAACTGTCTTTTTTTTTTTTTTTTTTTTTGTCTGGATCAGTTGTAATTAAAACAACAAAGCTTGCAAGTTGTCATGATAACATGTCAATATGGAGAAATCTGATAGGAGAGGTCCTCCAATTTCAATGGGATCCAATGGAAAAAAACAAGTCCAAAGAAGGTTTATGTCTGTGGTATAGACTCCATATGAGAACTGGACTGAGTAACCCCTCTCCCCTCGCAAACAGGAAGTACCCACTAGCTCCAAGAACCCAAAATCCCATAGACTTCTATGGAGAAATAGCTATTGTTCAGTCATATTTGTCAGAATATCTTGCTCTGCTACCTTCTAATAACATTTACCTGCTAATTCGAAATTTTTCATGACATTTTTCATTTATTGCCAGCTGTTTAAGTTGAAACTTAACCATTAGGATGCCTTAATGTAAAAATATAAATGTTTGAAACATTTGGTTGACAGATTCTCCCGAGTCCAGCTTCAATGGAAGGGGTGTGGACTTCCAAAAAGCTCACTCCTGATTGGCCAAAGTGATTGCTATAGAAATGATGACTCATACCAACTTGGACCAATCACTGCTTACTGGTGTCATGTGGTTCCAACATGTCAGCGTCTGTACAGAGAAAAAAATGGCGACTGGATGTGGATGACATCACACTCACTGGGTCCAGTTCTGTTATACACTCATTGGTCTGGGGAGATTCTCATTCTTCCAGGTCATGCTTTGAGGGTAACAAAGTAGGAACTATATTAAACTATATATAAACAATTATCACTACTACTTGGGAAGCCAGAAGTGAGCAGCCAATTTGCCAATTCCTTAGTCGACGGTTCAACTCCCAGGTCTGACAGTCATCCTGTTCATGAAAAAGAAAGTAAGCTTTAGATAAAATCCTTTCTAATCTCTTTTTCAAAATAAAAAAACCCTAAAAGTAATAAACAGTTTTAGTACAAAGGAGCTGCAGGTTTTCAAACAGGATTAGTTGAAGCATCTGAAAGCATAAAGGATCTGAAGAACATTTAGAATAACTCAGAGGAGGATTTTAAATTTTTAGAAGTTCAGAGAAACAGAAACGGAAGTGGATGCTCACATGTTTGTGGGCTTGGTAGGGCAACTCATCTTCCTGTACTTTCTTTTCTGAAAGGAGTGCAACAATGGAGTCTTTTGTTTCCTCTGAATTCAGCAGGGCTTCCAACCTCTTGGAGGTTTGCGTTAATTTCCACATCACTTAGTTGCATAACACATTCAACTTTAGCTAGAAGCCAGACAAAAGGAGTGTTTTTTTTCCCGTCTACAGTTGACCGTGTTCCTCAAAGGGCTTTGTCATCGCAGAGTTGGTGTCATCTGTTGTCGTTGTGCCTGGAAGAGCAGCTTCAGCAGCAAGAAGCACAGCTCAGTTTTCAGCCGCGGCTAAACAAATAAGACATCTCTGCATGATGAAGAAAAAAATGTAAAGTAAAAGAGATGTTATTGTAGCTAAATCTCTACAAAGAGCAGAACATCATTTTTGTCTAAGCCAATGAATTTAAACGTACAAAAAATTACTCATCAATAATTTTTGTTTTTAACCTGCTGGTTCAAGAGCATCTACTGAACACAGACAGAACATAAACAATGCTGACACTTTTATAAATTCAGATTTCTGACCTCAAATAAAATAACTGGGAGGGGGGGGGGGTTACTCAAAGCTTCTGCAACAAAAAAGAAAAGAAAATTTGAAACCTTCAAGTCAAACAGTGTCTCTAAAGAGCGTTTGCTTTGGAATAGGAGGGAGAAATAACTCTGGTCCTAAAGTGAAAAGAACCCCCTCCAACAGAAGCTGCCAGCACCAGTGGTTCATGTTTTAAACAGAAAGAACACTGTAATAACCAGCTACACAGATGCCCATAATAACAGGGTCCCCATCATAAAATGCCTGTTCCCTCCCCCTGAAAGATGCCCCCCCCCCCCCCCCCGTCGCCTGCAGATCTCCGTGACCGTGCAGCTCTGACCGCAGAGCTTTTACGATTCTGAAAACCTGACCAGACTAAGAGAGAGAGCATCTCTGGGTTGGTGCACTGGATTATGATTAGATAAACACATGAGGTGGGGGTGTGGAGGTGCATAATGTCCCAGGAGGCATCAGCAGGTTTCTGCTTGGATGGAAAAGCCTGTTTCTTTGTCCGCAGCAGCAACGTCCTGACATTTAGCAAAAATATTGATGGAAACCAGGAAGTGACTGTAGTTCTTCAAATGGCCACTATAGGCTGATGTCAGAAGAGATCAAATTATTATTGACCTCCATGTTTTAAATATAGTGAAATTTTATACTAAAACAAACTTTTCTATGAAAAATAATATTCATGGAGCTCATACGTACATTTAGTTAGGAGCCAGATTTTGATTGGCAGGTGCAAAAGAACGTCAAACTTGTTCTGTTCTGTTCTCAATTTCAAATAGCAGCAAACTCCAGTCGGCGTGCCTATCCTATTTCTTGCTTATTTTCCCACAATCCCTTGGGTGATGTCAGAGATGATTAATTTGTCTATAGTAGAACGCCCCCAGATACCCCCCCAAGATAAATCAATCAATGTACATATAAACTGCATATTTAACAGTTTTAACAAAACACTTTCATTGGTATTCTTTGAGAGAACGATTTAATCACAGCAGATGTATTCACAACTCAGATAAAAACCTGCTGCTCTCATCATGTTCATTTCCTTCTCTACACTCTAATGAATTCATTTGCATTTCATTATTTCGCTGTTTGGGAGACAAATGTTTAATTATCCAGCAGCGGCCAACATCACGGTCCAGGAAAGAAAAATGCAAATTGTAGAGATAACTACAACAGAGCAAATAGTTTTTGGGGGATTTTTTTTTCTTTTCTAAAAATATTCAAATTTTTCTTTTCTTGTCTAAGCTTCCGACAAAACAGCAGAGCTCAACCAATTGGAAATGTGTTAATTAGCGGCTAATCTGTGCCAGCAAACCTTCTCTGGAGTCTTAAACAGGTCAGAAAAAATCCTCAGAACACAGAACAGTAGGTGTAATTAGCGGTTCATCACCCAGCATGAGCAGACGTGTCCTTACATTCTTCAGGTTCAATAACATGACCAAGAATTTTTTTTTTAAATCCTTTAAAATCAAGTCGATTCACTGAAGCTGGAAACAGGAAAAGCATGAGAAATGATGTCATCATCCAAGACAAAAAAAACTGATGGTTCTCTTAAATCAAAAGATGTTACAGTGTTATGAATAATGTTGACAGAAAAATGTTTCAAACATTCTTCTTAAAGACCCACTACAATTTTTGGTGTTTTTAAAATGTTCTTTGGCATTTTTCTGATGATGAAGGACATATTTAAAGGAAGTTAAGCTCAGAATTGCAATTTCTGAGTGTTTCTAAAGAACATTAAACAGCATAATCATAACTAAAACTGGGAATGCTTTTACAATAGATTAAAAGACGTTTGGAGTGGGTCTTTAACGCCAAAAAATGTTTTAAACCCATAAAGAAAAAAGGAACATATTGTACATAATCTAATAAAATTACTCAACGAAAACCATTTTTTCTGGATTCATTAAATAGACAAATGCACATTTTTGAAAGAAACTCTGAAACTTAAAAATATTAGGAGCAATAAAAAAACTGACAAAATAGACAATCAGGCTTGAATGAGGATAAAAAAAAATTTTTTTGTGCTTATACTTCGAGCATAAACTGGTGGAGATGATAGACTCTCTCTAACAGAAAAAAACCCTCCATTGGAATCAGACGTCTGTTTCGTCTGTTGTAGGGTGTAGGTGCTGGAAACTAAAGGAAATACTGGTAGGCTAATTAAAGGTTTATTGGTTAAAAAAAAGTCCCCCCACAAGTGTATATGTACAGTGGCATAGCGGCAGGACTCTGATAAGCTAATGTTACTTCCTAACATCTATTGTTTTGTTTTATAAATATTTCTACATCATGAAAGATCAACCTCTGAACATCTGATCGTTTATTAATCCAGATCCAAAGCTACTTGGAGTTTGCTGCAAACACACAGCATTGATGCAAAACTTGCTTCAATTAGTAAAGAAACTAAAATGGAACTAAAACAATGCCTGGTGTAAAGCAACTATCTGATTATCAGCATAAGAAAGATTTAAAAAACTGGAAGTAATCCAGAACATAAAAATGGTAGATACCAGAAGACAGGAAACCATGTAACCAAACTGGAGCCACAAAAAAAAAATGGTATTCCTGGAAATTGCTTGAAAGACCTGGCAGGCTGAGACGTCTGGTAAAAAAATCTATCAGATGGATCTTGAACTGTAGATGAAACCACATCTAGAGGGAGGTGAGGTACTTTGAGTCTGAGGTACTTTGTTCTGTGCCTCCGTTGTTCAGGTGGCTGATAAGAGTAGAGGTTGAAAAGTTGTTTGCATCTGCCGTGGTATGGCCCTCATTCTGAAGAAAGAAGCTCAGAGGGCTTAATTGTCTTGTAAAACAAAAGCAGTCCTGAAGTGGTACTGATCCAAGACTACTGTGCTTTAAGATGTCACTGTGGCTGAAACTTGGGTCTTCAAGGGGAGCACAGTAAATGACTTTTGATCAGCTCAACAACAACTGTCAAGAACCGCAGGTGGAAAAAACTGAACCCCTACCTAGACAAGAATTATCATTAGAAGGTGGAAGGAATTCTTTGAGCTTCTTCTACATCTCAGCATCATATTTCACTGGGGTCTTTCGGGAATATGTTGCCCATTTCTGAGGCTGAAATTGTTGAAAAAGCACTGAGAGGTTCTGAGAATAGACAGGGTCCGACTCCATTCTCCTAAGGCTCTGGATATTTACAGACACATCTGTGCAACATCATTTAGACACTGGAGGCACTGTCTCTCTAGACTGGCAAACTGGTGTGATGGTTCACCTCTAGAAAAAGGGGGACCAGAGAGTGTTTCTCCAATGAGACAATGCTGCTATATTCGTGTGTCATCCTTAGTACAAATAGGGACGGCTACATAGAGGTTCCACTCCTCTACCTCCCTGGTGACATTTATGTTGGAAATCTAGAGGAAAAGAGTGCAGGTTGTAATAAAAAAACAGTTTTAGTAGGAACCATGGTTCTCCTCCAGCTGTGGAACTCCGCACCAGCTCATCATTACCCTTACAAGAATCCTCATGTGATCTTAAAAATGTGCACTTTTTCTTTACTTGGAGAAGATAATTAACGATTGTGTTTCTTTGATTGTCTTGTGGGATCCATGACCCACAGTTGGAGGGCATTTGACTCCCATACAAACAAAGAGTGAACTTGGCTCGCACAGCCACCAGTAGGTTGGACTTGCTGTCAAAGAATTTTTGTGTTTGATGATAGAAAAGATTGGGGGGGAAAAATGACTGCTTCCCATTCATGTAAATGCACTCATGAGGAAATACAAACAAGATTCAACTTGAATTACTAAGATGCGAATCAGCACCATGAGGCCTTGGCTCTCAACCAAAAAAGGTGAAATGCCTTCTGCAGGTTTGGGTTGCGTTATTTCCCTAGATGACTGAGTTTAGGTGTCTGGGGCATCCTGTTTAGAAATGGAAGGAGCATCAGATTTGCACATGCAGTAGTCAGACATTGTACAAATCTATCATAGAAAAGGGAGTCTGAAAATCAATGCCGCACTCTTATCACACGTACTGCATCCTTACTGACTGCATGCAAATGCCACACACTCTAGGATGCTCACACAAACTATCCTGTGATTGTCTAATTTCCTCATTTCTAACTAGCGGAATGTGTTGACGGCAGAAAAGCCCCATTTCTTAGCCGGGGGGGGGGGGGGGCAGAAGGGTCAATGAGGAATCGGAGCAGGAAAGACAGAGCCTTAGTGAATCCAGTGAAGAATTTCACTGCATCAGAAATGCTTTGCTTTGCACGTGTAACATGTTAAAGAAACAATGTTAAAACTATAGGTGTGTGTTTTCATTCACAGCAGCTCTTAATCTTTTCTGGCACTTCTTCAAGTTGAGATTTCAGAGCTTCTAAGCTTATTGCCTGCACTACTGTTTTAATTATATTGTAAAATGTCATCTGCCTGTAAGCTGGACAAATCCATTTAAAGCAGGTTTGCTCCTTTTTCAGGAGAGTAAACGCTGTTTGACGCCATCCGCTGCAGTGAAAAAATGAGGTTGAGCGCTCTTAAAATTCGGATGCGACGCACGTACCCAGAATGGATCTCCCACATTCCTGAGATGCTTTGAGCAAACATCAACGCCTCCCTTGTTTCCACAGTGAATGAATGTGTCCAAACCAGCAAGTGCTCAAGAGCAACGGAATCTTGAACTAATCCCCTCTGTCGGTGATACCCAACACTGAAAAACATGTATAAATGTGCTGTTGAGATGATGAAAGTGTCACAATTTAGCAAATGCCTGGCTCTTAGTTCCGTTTATTTTTATATGTTTATTTACTTTACAATAGAAGAAGTTGCTGGACAACTGGATGAAGCTTAAAGACCTACTCCAATTATTATTATTTGTATCTACTTAAAAATGTATCCAGTGGTCGTTTAATTTTTATTATGATGTTTGAAGCCAAAATAAAAATAAAAGTGTCTTTTTCTTGGACATTGTTAGTTCTTTAGAAATTCGCCTCTGAGTTGTGGTAGGAACCGTTGGTGCAAAGCAACCCAGCTCCCTTCCCCTTCCACCACTGAAAGCTCACTGTTTACACACTCTCCAACTCACACCAGCCCCTCACAAACCAAAACCTAACATTATCGGTACAACCAAAATGGCAAGCTTTGTTGGAGCTATACAGTCGTACAGTTTTGAGTCACATGCCGGCTCGGACGAGGAAAAGAAAGACGTACATGGATCTATTTGTCTGCAAGTGGATGCATCAGAATGGAGCAAATCAGGGAGCTTGTGGCCCACCCAGCGTATTTTCTACATCACAAATAAGCATTTTTTTTCATCTGCTCCCAAGTCACAACAATTTCAATGAAGAAATGCTCAGAAATGCAATTTTGAGCCTGATTTCTCTTTTTATATGTCCTAACTCATCAGAGAAATCCCACAAGAACATGTTAAAAACACCAAAAACACAATATTCATTGAAGTGGGTCTTTAATGAAGCCAATCAACAATAAAAGGTTTTTTTAAAAGTTAGGATAGCAAAAAAAAAAATTGTAAAACACTAAGATTTTTTAGTAAATCCGGATATGAGGAAATCAAATGTAATATATACAGGAAAAAAGGAGGGAAGCTAATAATTTTACATAATGCAAAAACAGTGAATTATTTACTTTGGACACTGTATATACCCATAGCTGAATCATTTTGCTCTCTAAGTTGCTTTTAATTATGTTTTTGAGCAGAAATTGTGATAAAGATGAGCCTGTTTTCACAGCCTCAGCAGGAGTCCTGCAATAATAACAGAGGCCGATGGCTGGGTTTTGCTTTTTCAGGGAAACTTCCAGACGCTCGCTGAGGTCACTTGAAGACGGCGGCCTCTAAAGACAAACACTGTACCTATGTCATTTGCTCGTCCTGGTCATATGCATCGTCATAGTCACATGGTTTGAACGTTTAGCTCACTTCTGTAGGATCAGCCATATGATTCCAGACTAATGTTGAGACTAAAACTGTTGTGAAAACTGTTTCGGTGTTTTAAAAATTAGTAAATGCAAAGTAATGGTTTAGTTTCCAATGCAACCGTGTGAAGATGGATGGCTCATGCAGGCTTAGACTCGGCCACTCAATTGATATATCTCTGGCTGTTGTTTTCTCAGACACACAAACCAAATCACAGTGGGGAGCTGGCTAATCCTCCGATGACACAAGCCTGTTGGTGGTCTATATGTCTGCACACAAGGAAGGCCAAAGGTGCTGGGAACCAATGAGCACCTTTTCCCCACAGTGAAGATGACTCTGCAGCTTCACAGCAAAACACACAGCTCCTGATGGATGAGCTGTCCATCACCTGAAACAGCACCACACCAAAAAAAAAAAAGAACTTTCAGATAAAGTGTTACTAGAACTGTGCGCTGACCCTCACACAGTGATGTGAAAACATTAGTTAGCTACCTCAACATATTGGCTAGAAACATAAATAGTGCGGGACGATGTAGTGCCCTGGATATTAAAAGCATACAGACAATTCGGACACCATCCTAACTACTGGTACTTTTTTTTTAAACGGTGAATATGATGTAATAGATTTCACAAAGTGAAAATCAAATTGATATAAGCGTTTTGCTATAGAGATTTATGAATCTGCTATGTACTGAAGATGAAACGTTGATGATTTATTAAAAAATACATTGAAAAACTTTTTCTTTTTGCAAAAATTGTTTAAATGCAATGCGTTGTGTATTCGCCAATCTAGTGAACATTGATGCACACTAGTTTTTCGCAGACTTCTGGGAAATTCCAGGGCACTCAATTTTGGAATTGTAGATTTGGACAGCACTACAAAATGGCAAACTCTCTATATAGTGCACTATGTTCTTAGTAGTGAAGGAATTCAGTCATAGCCATTGATTGTACAAGAGAACTGGACAGAGTGACCCCTCCCCTCATGTTCCAAACAGGAAGTAATTATAAAAAGAAAGAAAAATAAACTACTTTTACTCAGTCATTCTATTTGTCAGAATAACCATTCTTTCTCTGATACCTTTTTTAACATGTTGTTAATACCCCTATTTTTTCATGGTATTTTTTACTGTAGTACAAGTTATTTAAGTTATAAAGTGGCCAATCAGATGCCTTAAAAAAGTAGGTGGCCTCGCATCGAACGTTTGAAGTATGACTGACAGATTCGCCCAAGTCCTCTATCAGTGGAAGGGGTGAGGTCTTCCAACAAGCTCACGCCTGATTGGAGAAAGTGGTTGCCATTTAAACGTAGACTCAGGCCATCTCTGACCAATCACGGCTTACTGTCATCGTCTGATTCCAACATGGTGATGTTCATATGGCGACTGAATTGACTTAATTAGGTTGGAACCGGAAGTAAGGCATTTTCTGTGAGTGACGTCACACTCATTCAGTCCAGTTCTCTTATACAGTCAATGGCTAAAGATTAGCCAAACAAAATCATTAGTCAAAAGTATTTTTATTCTATAAATTTAAACAAAGTTACTAAAGTAGACTGGCTACCTAAAAAAGTAACCTAAATGTCATGGTTTGGGTTTCTTTTGTATTGGTTTTTCCTTTGTATGTTGTTCTGCCATGTTTGAGTTCTGTTTCCTGTTTTATTTTGAAAGGTTTCCTGTTTTGTCATGTTTTTGAGTTGTACTTCCTTTGTCCTAATCTGTCCTGATCATGTTCACCTGTGTCTTATCTGCCCTGTCTGTATATAAGTCTTGTCTCTGCCTTCCTCTTGTGCTGGCCCATTAACGTCATTAACGTCTTTAACGTCTTTTCCCTGACTCCCTTCTGCCATGTTCATGTTTTGCTGACAGTAAGTTTAGTTTTGTTACCCTGCTCTGCGGCGCCTTTTGTTAATTAACTCCCTTGCCTTGGAACCGGGTGCCTCCGTCTTTGCATTTTGGGTCCTTCATGCTCCCCAGCCCTCCATACATGACACTAAATGTTCACAACAACCATATTACTCAAGCTATCTGAAGATTTAATTAAAATGTATTGTATTCATTTTAATTGCAAATAGGTCCTTGACAGATTAGATTATGTGCTTTAAAAAACTTGAATTTAAAACTATTAACTTGGTAATGCACGGAATTTTATTTGCCTAATTATGTTTGAGGCTTTAGATGATAAACTGTTCAAAGACAATTAATTCCATAAAGAAACTATAACAACTGGCTTAATATATAAATGAAAAGTTGGTATAAATTTAAAGTTTATGCTGTGAAACCCAGTAGAAATAGGTTAAAATAGGTCTAAATATTGGTTTTCCTTTCTGTCCTGACGCTCCTCCAACACATTACATTTTTTCACAAAGCTGCTCCCCCCTCCGTGTTAAATCTCTGATGACCTGAAGACAGGATCTGGAAACCCCCCTGTTGAGGCATATGCCAGCCTCCTGTCAAATTTAAACTGTCATGTCTGCTAGATGTGGTGAATGTCTGGAGTGTTGAAATCTGGATGCTGAGGTGATTCATGCCAACGTCCCAACAGGCAGCCACGTTTGCTCAGATGATGCTCCGTTCTTGCGACAGCCCAGCCAGTTTCACAACAAACATTGTGGCGACAAATAATGTAAATCAGAAGCTCTAAGCTACCTTTAATTCAAAATCAAAGTTTTGGTCAAAGGCGGAACAAACAGAATAAGGTCCAACATGATGCCTCTCTCTTCGTTTTTTTCTAGCTCTGGCACAAATAAAAGCTTACAAAAGTAAGCATCAGTTTAGAATATTCAGACCACAAACAATTGTAATTCAGGCAGTTCAGGTAGAATTGGGTAAAAAGAGAGGATCTGTCAGTGAAATAAATCCATGAATTTTATTTTGTTATCACATTCAACAACAATTTCTTTGTCTTTATCTCCCGGATTACAGCATGGTTGAACATCCATCAAAGTGAGGGCTTCTCGACCAGGTAAACGTACATAAAATCATATGAAATCTCATATGTTTGAGAAGACTGGAATAGTTCTGCAAGAGCTGGAAATGGATTTAACAAAAACTACAATGCTCCCTTCATGTCTTCAATTTTCAGTATTTTAGAGATGACAGAAAAAAGTGCTAAACAAATTGTTGTGAGCCACCACCTTGGAGCATTGTTTTGTCTTGCTGATCAGTAGCACACCCCATGACTGAAAACAACTGACCAATCAGGCTTCCACTCAGGCTTCAGACAGCACCCCGGCACTGAGACGGACCAAAGTGACTAATGATATACGTTTGAATAGACAGTGGAATAAGTCATTGATTGTTTCACTGGATCTCAGTGCTGCATTTGGTACAGTTAACTACCCTATACTACTTAAACGACTAGAAAACTGGGTGGGTCTCACTGGTACTGAACTGGTTCAAAACGTACTTGTAAAACCGGAAGTATTTTGTGTCAATTGGTAAAATTACTTTGAGCCAAATTACATGTGGAGCTCCCCAGCGCTCCATATTGGGCCGAATTTTATTTTACATCTATAGGTTCCCACTGGCCCAGACAAGAAAGAACAACAACATTAGTTACCGCAGCTATGCAGATGACACACAGATATTCATTACAATGTCACCAGAGACCCAGGCCCTGTATAGGCTATTGGTAAATGCATTGATGGCAATATTGACAGGATGTACCACAACTTTCTTCAGTTAAACACATCAGAAAAAACTAGTGGCAGATGTTCCACATAGTTTTAAACCATTTTGTCACATACCTGCCTCAGGTGAACATGACAACACCTGGTTTACGGATTCATGAGGACACACCCTGTCTTCCTTCCACAAATTAGAAAGGATTAAAAAGGCACCAGGAAGCTGCATCACTTCCATTTTGCAAAAAGACAGAACTTAAATTTTACTCTTCGATAGAAAAACAGGAACCTCAACCACAGCAGAAGAATGAACATTCGTCTTTGTCTGTTCCGCTCAAACCCAGGCTTGAACAATAAGATCTTATCGGTTGGCAGTGAGAGTGTTAGGGACCGCAGCATGGAATGCGCTGTTCTGAACCAGCGGCGATAAAGTAAACAGCCTTTAGCTGCTGATGACAGAACGTCCCACTGCTCCTCTGGATCTTCTGTGAGTTTCTCCTCAGACCAAAGATCTGCAACATTTTTGAGGGTGAAGTTTGCAACAATATGTGGAGATTAAGTGGAATTTGGGCAGAAGCTGTGATAAAGGCTCCTCCACTCAGAGAGCCTGTTGGGGAAAAACGCAAGCTCTCAAACACCTCAATTTCCTCCACGCCCCGCTGCGGTGGAGTGTTCAGGCTCTTTGTGAGACACTGCAAAAACAAAGATGTAAATCTCATGTGGGTGCACCTCTCAGGCAAACAAACTCATCCTCTTGTAGCTCTGTGTCAGACTTCTCAGCAGCGATCTGCTTTCATGCTGCAGCGCAGGACTGAGGCCTCGGAGAACACCGCAGCTTCTGGCAGCTCCCTGAGCTGCTCCAACACGCCTGCAGATTGGCCCCCCCGCAGGACGGAGACGGAGTGAGATATGTGTTGGGAGCAGGGGTCAAAGTGAGGGGGGCTGCATACCTACACTGTTTGTTTTTCTCTTTCAGGCTCCACAGATGAGCAGAAACACTCAAACAGCATGGAGGAGTTTTTAGGTGAGGTTTTGTAAATGTAGGTCAGGAAATATGAAAAACAAAACCTGAAAGGATTCAACAAAAACTGACTACATACCAAGTCATGAAAAGGCAGACAGGAAATAAAAGGCTCTAATCCACAAAACAAATAGTCTAATAAAAGACTCGACAAGAAAACATTTCCCTGAGATACGAGGATTTGTTTAAAGAAAGCACATCTTTATCTTGTAACCCTTGAATGTGACCTGTTCTCATGTCATATATCAAGTGTTAGTCAGACCAGATAGACAAACATGGTTAGGGTTTAGGACTTTCCTGTGCAAAACCTTACTGACATCTAAATTCTGATGAATGAACTATTTCAAGAGGTAAAAAATAATCACACAAAGGTAAAAACCCTATTTGATTGACGATTTTAATCATGTAAGAACGCTGTGATGAAAACTAAACACTGTTTATGACTTACGAAAACCCTTCCCCCCAAAAAAGGACTTCTCCCAGCTAGCTCTTCAACGACCCGCTCAGATAAAAATTGTGTTTTCAACATGGTCATGTTGCATTTTCTGATGATGAAGGACATTTATAAAGTAAATTAAGCTGAAAATTGCATTTCTGAGTATTTCCTTATTCAATTTGTTGTGAACCAGGAGCAGGTGGAAAAATGTTGTTTGAAAAAGACTTGCTTGTGCAACTTCCTTCTGATGCATCCACGTGCAAACAATTAGATCAGCAGTATAGTAAGAGCAGTATAATCATAATTAAAGGACCACTGGGAACACTTTTAAAATATTTTAAAAGACGATCTGAGTGGGCCATTTACAGTATTGAATTGAAGTTAAAGGTCAAGGGTCAAAAGTTTTTTTAAATGGAGGGATGGAGATGTCAAAGGTGGGGAAGAGCTCTAAAGAGTTTACAGCACAAAACTACAATTTTTTTTAAGGATCTGATGATTGAACAGAAGGTTCTGCTGTGAGTTTGAAAAATTCAACATTTTTGTCAACAAGACTGTATCTCACTCTCGTGGCTGCACACCAAGGAGTATATATTATTTTTGATTAAGTCTGAGCTTTTCTGGGCGTTTTATTTTTATTTTTTTGCTCTTAAATTGTGTTCCAAAATCAAATTTCTAATCTTTTTTTAAAATATATGAAAAAAAGACATTGGTTTGTCGCTTCCTTCCATTTTTAAAGTTGAATGTGGTTAAGTCGATGATTTTACTGCAAGTCTGTTCGGATCTGCTAATAACGGTCTGAGACAAAGCTACAGATTTCCTGAATCAACAAATGTACTGTACATTGTGTTACTGCACAAACACAGAAACACAAATCTTTTTTGTCATTATGCAGAAATTTTGATGATTTTTATCATGACAAGGAAACGCGATTAAAGGATTTGCTGGACTTAAGGATCCAAACGTTTGGGATTACCGTACATGGAGTTTATGGAAGAAGGATTCATGACCTAAATAAATGTTCAACTTGTTTTTGTGGAAACATTGAGACAGGACACATTTATTCACATTCATGCTGTGACACAAGCGAATGAAGCAGACGTGGTGATTATTTGATCCCCCACCTTTTGTCAGAAGATAAATGAGCCGCTGTCAGCCATATCTGCCTCTTTATGTTCCTGTCACAAAATGTTCTTTTGTTGATTCCGTTGTCTGATGATACTTTTGCAAGGCTGACTTGATAAAGGCGTTCCTGTTTCTGACTTGTTTATATTCATGACATAAAGGCAGGAAATAACAAAAAAAACAAAGGAGTCAAAGCATGAAAACAACAAATTACCAAATATTTAAGGGACATTGTCACAAAGCACAGGTTCATGGAGACCAAACGAGAGTCGGTGATAAATAAATGAGTTCATTTTCTATTTTGGTCTAAATATGAACAAATACAAAAGAACAAAAAGTGTGAAAGCATCCTTTTATCAAAGCAGATTTTAAGGATGTTACTTACTGTTACGAACATCTGAAAGTCTTAATTGCAGTTGTTAATTTACACTTTTGAATCTCCAATGAGGTATTTCGCGTTCGTGTTGTGTCTTTTTTGCGGTTTCATTGTCTGTATTGTTTTGATGTTTGATCCTGTCGTCTGTTGGCGTCCGGCCTCTCACGGTTGGGACGCTTTGGTTTCTGCTCATCCTGTGAGGATTGTGAACTCTGGTTTGTTTTTTTGTCAGTTATGGTTTGAGGTCATGTTCTGTTTTGAATTTTTCTTTTTGTCAGTTCTTCCTTGTCAGGTCTGCTCTGGTTTTTCACTCTTTTGTTTCTCCACGTGGTTTGTCATGGTCTGGCTTATTCAATAAATCTTTGAGGGGTACTGTGAGGATTTGGCTCCTAGATTTAGTTGTCAGTTTAATTTCCTTGGTTCTTGCAATGTTTTGAGTAGTCTCCCTACCCTGTCACTCCCGGTTCATGTTGGTCATTTACAGCGGTTTTCATTTCTGTCAATTACTCTCACTTACTCACTTTTTCACCCATTGAGTTTCTCGGTTTTTTTTTTGACATGTTCTGGTCAATTTATTAAATGTTAAGTGTCACCAAGGCTAGTCTTTTGCATATTGGCTGCCACACCTCCAGTTCCTGACAAATCTTCCGTTCATGTCATGTGGGAATCATTTGCAGCATAAGACACCTGTACCCAATGAGTCATTCCAGGACTCTGCCCCCTCGCCTTCCTGTCAGGGGTGTCATGCATGCTCCCTGGTGGCGTTCCCTCTGCCGTCCCCAAAGGCCCGATCCATATGCTTTAAATTTCAAGTTTCTCTGCTGTGTTTTCCCACAATCAGAATTATAGCAGGCAGAGGGGTTTCACCTTTCACTTCCCACATCTGACTGTTCTTCACCTAAGAGTCACACCTGCCTCAGGCCCGTCCGTGCCCCGCCGTTGCTCAGGTTCTTTGTTGGAAAATGGGAGAATTTATTTCTGCAGGCAGGACTTCCAGATTGTGAAGCTAAATCCTGGAACGATCTCCAAGTCTATTCACGTCGATCGCATCAATACGGCTGTCAGGCTTGCTGCTGACAACCACAACAAGAAGCAGATCCTTTTTGGTTCCTGAAGGTCAAAACATATCAAGGGGTGTCTTTATTTTCAGAAGACAAAAAATGGAAGATGAAAAATGAAGATAAACATGCAGAAATCATGAAAATCTAATTTTGTTTTAGAAGCTTTAGTCTTTGTTCAGGTCTTGTGCCCCTGTTCTGCAATGGTGGACTCTGATATAAACAACCTTAGGCCTTCAGTGGCTGAGATGAAGCTGCAGCGCCTGTTGAAGCTTTCTCTGTGTGCACTTTGTTGTCTTTGCAAGAGCAGACTGAACCCTAGAAGCTTCAGACCATATTGGAAGCGAAGCTTCAGCTCCTCAGCAGAGCTCTGGGTTCACTTTGGAAACACAGAACCAACTTGACATAAAGCGCATTCACTTTAAAACTTTCGACATTTCTAATGGTTTTTCAAAAATGCGCTTGAAGCATCTGATGAGCCAAGAATCTGAGTTTGAATGCTTGGCGATGACAAGGAGAAAACAAAGCAGCTTTTCCTCTTTTTGATAAAGATAAGGAGCTCTGCAGTTTGGAAGGCGAAGAAGAAGACAAAGGATGTGTTATCATGGCCTAGTAGAGAAAAACACACTATTATGACACCCCCTGGAATTATCCTTCTCAATGTGATCTGAAAAGTGGAGAAGATCCAAGAAAAAAAGGTTAAGAAGATCCGCAATCTTTCACAAAGTATTAAATATGTCTCCACTCAGCTGCATGTTTTCCAGACCTTCCTCAGAGTGGAGCAGGAATCAGGTTTCAGCTCCGGCTTTTGCTGCAAACATCAGACCAACATCAGTTTCGTCCTTTTCTCAGGTTCTCCTCAACAGACTCTTCTAGCTGGGTCAAGGATGAACCCTGCTGCTTCCATCCAACCACTTTCTACCGAAATGCATTCATGATCATGGTGGATTTTGACTTGGTGATCCAAACAGCTGATAAAAATGCAGATTAAACACAAGAAAATAAGGATGCTGAGGTGGACTCAGGAAGTCTCAGGGGGTAAACGTGGGACTACTTTCAGCTGTGGAAGGATATGGAGCTCTGTGTTTACAGCTGACAAGCATCTGCATGAGATATGATTGTTGCTCAGATTTATGTAGATGGAGTGTTTTTGCCTGAGCATCCCCCACTCTTTTAAGACCTTCATGTGTGTTTGAATAAAGAGTCTTCGGTTCTCCAGAGGAGTCGTTAGCGTGACCCCCTGCTCTGAAATAAGCATGCTTTGCCTCCTTTCGGCACCTCCCACCAGGAGTAAAGCTTGGTAAGTTGGATGCAATCTTAGGGGGTGTAAGGGGTCATATCAGGTCAACATGGAGGCTGGATGGCCCACAGCGCTCAGCAGACTCCTGATTTTTACCTCCATCCACTCTAAGGCATCTGTATGTTTAGCTAAATGTGGAAATGGGTTTCTTGAAAGCAGTCAGAGGTGAGCTGTCTGAGCTGCTGCTTTATCCTTTCACACAGAAAATAACCCCTTTTCTCCAGACACTGCAGAAAACGATGAGACAAAAGTTCAAAGTGTCTCACTACACGCAGAAATCCCAATGTTTTCCAGGAGCACAACCCTTTGAGAATGGAATAAGGAATGATTTACAACCAGCCCAGAGGCCGCAAATATAAACATCCGGATCTCGGCGGGAAAACTAGTTTTAAGCCAAGCGTTCCTCCACAGATGGATTTTTCATCCAAGGTTTCGGACTGCGATTCAGCTCTGATGGATATGTCGGAGTGCTTAACTGCAGGCGGCCTTCAGCTCTGAAGGAGCTTTGACTTGATGAAAACCATCGTGGACATTTTTTCTTTTTTCAAACAAAAAGGGTGTAAAAAAAGAACAATCCAAAAGCATTCCAGGAAAACAGATCTATGGGAACATCTTGGACCAAAAGCGTTTCAGCACAGTAGCATGATGTGCAGACGTGTTTGGCGGTTTTGGAATATACTAAACAGATGGCAAATTTGTGGCTGTTCTGATCAAATTTATGGTTGCAACCTGTAGGAATGTAGAAACTGTGCAAAGCTGCACGCTGAGAGTTTCATTCTCATCCTGGTTTTCACAGCCACAGTTTCATTCATCTGAAAATAATGTTTAAAAAATCCTAAAAGTATTCCAATCCTAACCTCTACCAGAAACTGAAAGAAAAACTCTAGGATTTATTGAACTGCTTTGAGTCTTTTTACTTCTGAATTTAATTCTATAATAAATTTAAAGAAGATAGACACTTAATTGTTAAATATATCCAACAAATGTGCTCAAAAATGATTCTCTAGATTTCTTTTTGGTCCACAACGCAGCTTCACCTCTGTTGATAGCGACTGCTTTAAGGGGGCGGGTTTAACAGTTTAAATGTTTCCGTACTGAATAGAACTTACTTTACTTTGATCGGTTTGGAGCTTTGACTTCTTTTTTTTTTTTTAGTGAGACAGTGAAGGCCTTAAGGGCCGTACACACTGGGACGAATATCGGCGCACGTTAGTCGCCAGCGTTTTTCAACACGTTTTTTGTATTCACACCCAAGCGATTTTCGCTGACGATGAGCCGAGCGAACATGCAATTTCATTCCCTGACATTAGATTGCGCTTAATGTAAACAGAAATACTCCTGTACAAAAGGTGGCGCTGCGCAACTTTACGCTTCTTAAACTCGCTTTTCACTCAGAAGAAGAGAGCAAGTATTTACGCGCTTGTCAGAATCAAACAAAGAAAACATGGATATTTCAAGCACCAGTAGATCCAACTCCAGCGATGAAGAAATTATTTTATTTTATTTTTTTTTTTTTTTACTTCTTTAACTTGTCCTGTCCAACAGCTGGGCAGACAGATGAGAGCTGAGGGCCTCTTGTGTTGGACATATTTTACTTTAACAAGAGGGGTTATTAATCTTCAGACAAACCAAAGGTATGTCTGAATAAACCCCTTTTGTAATTGAGGCCAAACTTTATTAATTTCAATCATGTCTGAAAATCTTTGGAGTTGGACCGGACGGAAAAGGAAAGAGGGGAAGAAGAGAGAGGGACGATAGAGAGAGGGGGGGTAGGGGGTGATAATAGGAGGGGAAGGGGGATAAGACCATGAAGCAGCATAAAGCAACAAGTTTACTGGTTGTTAATCATTATGGTAAGGTTCAAATGTAGTACAATAAGGGCGGAGCCTGTCCACACACACACTCAAATGTTATAAACACACCTGCTAGCTGCAAAAAATGTCCACTTGTCGACATGTACACAAAACAGATAGTGTTCACACGCATACTTATGCCTTAAAACCAACTAGTGTGAAATATTTCAGTCATTCAGTCATGCAAACTGTTAGTGCAAAGGTGAGCTAACACCTGTGCTCAGGTGAGTGTTTATGTTCTTCTAAAATGGATGGTGGAACGTGGAAAGAAGGAGGGAGAGTGCCCAGCCATCCCCACCCCAAGACCCCCACCGCAGCAGCAGCGGCAGCCGGAATCCCCCCAACGCCACACGGGAACGCGATGAAGAAATTATTGTTCTGTTGAATGATGAAAGACGCCGGAAAAGACGTCGATTTTGGGTACATCCCATAGTTACGAGAAGAGAAGAACATGGGGAGTTTTATCGACTGGTACAAGAGCTGAAAATGTATCATGAGCGTTTTCGGGGATATTTTAGAACGTCCGTCAGTGAGTTTGAAAATTCTTCGCCGTTACGTATTTGTGCTCAGCAAGACAATTTTGTGTATGAGCTCCCCCAAGTTGTGTTTTACTGTAACTTCAGAAGCTCCGGACACGTGTGCAAAAGCGCCATTCTCATTGGTCGTATAGTTTTTGTCGCGGCGCGACAAACCAAAAAAACAAACCCGACGCTTTTTTTTAAAAAATGACGCTTTTACGCGTGGCGTTTTCGCGTAGGTGTGTACACTCACATTGGTGCCCGTTGTTTAGTCACGAGGTGTTAAACGACGGCGAATATCAAGCGCGAAATTCGTCCCGGAGTGAACAGGCCTTTACAGTGGGAATCTTCTTCGTCTTCATTTTGTTATCATTTTAGAAGGATGCAAGAGGATGGATCCTCTGTTCCTCACTTGAATATGACAAACAATTGAAGCTTCAATTGGGAACAAGGGATGACCTGAACAAGAATGTATCTGCCCCCACCACCACCACTATCATCTGTGGCTTTATTTGACCTTCACTCTTGGATATTTGGACATCTGAAGGTCCTCTAGAAGACACAAGAATGGCCACAACTGAAATTAACTTGGATTTTCTTTTACTTTAAACAACAAGTACTGAAAAGTTAAATTGTTATGGTCAAATACTATTATTGAAGAAAGCATCATAGTCATTTTAAGTTAAATCAAAGGCAAATCTTAAAAAATTCTCAGAGACTGTGGAGAACTTTTAAGTTGACATAAATCTGTCATTCTGTTGTTGCTTTTTTGGCGACTTCCTTCCTGTCCCGTGTGTTCTTGATGCAAACTCTATTTTTATTCTTTATTTTTAAGAGTTTGTCTTATCTCAAACACAAAAGTATTTTTTTACAATGAGTTCTAAAAACTGTTTAAAAAAAACCTTTAAGTCCATGTGAAGATGCAATATTTCCTTCTGTATTAGTACAAGGACAACAGCAGGTTAGGGGTGTTTGACTTTATTGTTGAGTTTATGTCATCGTTGAGTCATTTAGATGAGTTTTAGGATGTTTTTGTTTATTCATTAGCGTCAATTTCAGTTAAATGTAGAAGAGCAAAAGCATAGCAGTTTAAAAAACAAGGCATTATTTTGTTTGAGTTTATAGTCGTTTCCCAATGTTTAAAAAACACAGAAACATTTTTAAGCTACCGGTAACTTCTTGGATTTGAAGAGCCCGATTTACCAAAGGTCTGTGTGCAGACTTGAGAATAAACACAAAAACAGCGATTTAAAAACCAGCTTCAATAACTGTGTCTGTTAAACGTGCAAAATTGAATAAAAAAACCCATTTAGTATTAAGATGTGGATGAAAACCCAAAAGGGGCATTTCTGGAGTAACGGACAAAAAAGTGGGAGGAGTAAATATCATTAGATTTATGCAGCACACACAATTTGACTCAGTAAACATGAATGTTTGCAGCATTTTTTAAGTCTATACTTCGCTGGAGCTCAGACCCCCATCTGTAAGGAGCCTCTTGTCCATCATCAGCACCATGAAAATGCCAGAGCATCCAGCCTTGGAACTCATGTCATGGAAAATACTGCACACATGTATAAAAATAGTCAGATCATCTTTAAGATGATCAATCCTGCTGCCATCAACCTTGAAAAAACAACACCTGCTATTTGTTTCAGAGCACATGAAAGTTTGCCCTCTTTATCAGTGATCTTAGTGAATCAGGCCCTTTGTGTTGTCATGAGAATATCTCATCTCCAAAACTGTAGGTAAAGATAATAATCAGAGCTTCTAAAACTTTGAAAGAAGCTTCTTTAAACTCATGTTGGATCTTTGTTACTACTGAATGAAACTTTCTCACTAAACCAATGAGCAGAAAACAGAAATGAACAGATCCTTTCGACCTGAAATAACCTAAAGATCTGAGTTTAGGACAAGATGGATGTGTTCAGGCTGAAAGGAAGGTTGTGTGCGAAACAGTGTGGTAGACAAGTAACTTTTTGACCTCATGTTTGACTGAGGTTGTGCAGAAGGAGGTGGGAGGAGCTTGAGAACACAAAGAACCAGTGAGTGTCTTTGAAATCCTTAAGAGGTCTCAATCGTCAAAGGTGTCAAATGTTTGGAGATTCTGTGACTTCTCACCTCAAATGTTCTTGCGTTGTTTTAGAAAACTATCACCCTGTAACGCTGGAGGTGGATGCTCAGAAATATGCACTTGGGCTGCTGTTTTGATACCTCCTTGAGGGGGGAAAAGCACAAAGTGATCCTCATAACTCAGTATAAAGCCCAAACCTTCTTCTGGTTGAGGTAATCTGTTGACGGGTTTCTCCTCAGACTTGCTTCTTGTCAACTCTCGGTAATGTCCCATGCACCATTGAGTATATGTAAGAATTTGACCAAGTAATTGTCACGCATAGAAAATGACTCACCTTTGGCTTCAAGGAATTGGAATCAATTCAGTCGCCATCTTTTTGTGATAGGGATGCCACCATATAGGAACCATCATTGGTAAGTACTGGTCTGAGTCGGTCTGAGTCAATATTTCTGATTGGTCCGTTTATATCTTGAATAACTTTCACTACATAAAGAAATGTCAAGGAGAAAAAGTAGGATTATTAAAAATGTTTAAATAAGGAAGTAAAACAAAAATGGTTATTCTGACAAATATAAAGACTGAGTAATAGCTTCTCGGTTTTGGCTTCTCTGAACCAGTGCGTATTTCCTGTTTGGAATACCAGGGGGTAGGGGTCACTCAGTCTACTTCTCAAATACAGTTGATGGGCTGATGTCAACTGTTAGGTTTCTCCGCAGACTTGTTTCATCGTGATTTCCCCGCCTACAAGGTCAAAGCATGAGCTTGGAGTCATTCCTGTTCTTTGGAAAGCGGGGGAGCAGTGACTCAGAGCCTGTGTTTGTAGAGCAGAGGGGTACAGAGAAGTGGAGGCGTGCAGACATCACTTCACAGGCTGGCCTTTCTGTCACAGGTGAGAAGGCAGAAACACGTGGAGCAAGGTAAAGAATGATGGGAGGGTCACACTGATTGACACAAAGTAGCATTTTTTTTTAAACATTCAAATTCATCCTTTTTATAAGATGTTACATAACATTCATACATTTGTACTTAAACTTTGTATTTATGAACTTTCAAACAGTCAGAAGAAGAGTTGAACCTGTTCAGTCAGTGACAGTGAGGGGGAAAGGCCACACCCTCTAAAAAGAAGGACCAATCAAATGGTGACATCCTCCACAGTCAGCTACAGGTAAGTGTTGAATTCTGTGAAGTAGCGCTCTTCCTCTGTGAGAGATGTGGCCACAAAACCTGATCTGTTCTCCAGAAGAGGGCTGAGTCCTGTCCAGTTTTTACCCCAGATTCGTCTGATTTTGACTTGGATTCATTAAAAAAAATCTAAGAAATCTATCCAGTTTGACTGAACACTTGCCAAACCAAGAGGACCATCAAGGGAAACCAAATCTGGATCAGACCAGGACTAGACCTGCCAGTGGGAATGTACCCTCAGATTTTATTCAAAGACCTTTACCACCACGATGGGGGGGGGGGGGTTGTCTCTTCCTTTTTCACATCCCTCACTTCCCAGAACTCCCGCCCGCATCATCCACACAGCTCAAAGGTATGGATGGATCCACTCCATGAAAACCCAGCAAAGCGAAGCCAAAACCACTGTGTTTTCTCTCCATGCTTAGTTTGGGACTGAAAGCAGCAGCGGTCCAAGCCGGCTGGACCCAGCTTCTGGGCCCACAAATCCTTGGAACGCACTCAGCTGATGGAAAATCTGAATAGTGGAGTCTGAAAATTGAGAGAAGAAGAGTAAAACTGTCAAGATGTCTCGCTGTGAGATGAAGACCAGGAAGGAGACCCTGAGAGGAGAGGAGTTAGAGAAAGTTATAGGAGCTTTCTTTCATCTGACTGAACCTTGGAGAAACTTGTAGTTCTTTGGGAGCCACAAATATGAAAAATTGCATGACTATGGAGCGCGCTCAGATCACCGTTTGAGGAGGCGGGCCTAAGCCCTCAACCACCTCAAGAAAAGGAGAAAGTTTGAGAAAAGCAAGTGTTACTTTGCCCCCGCAACGTAATCACAAAGTCACTAAAGTTTGCACAAAACCTAATACCTGGTGAGAATGAATTGTTGATAAAGTGAATGACCCCCCCCACACACACACACACACACACACACACGCACACACATCCAAAAAATGAATGTGGTGGAATGATGAGGTTTGAAAATGTTTCAAAGTCCACAAATGAAACCAAAACACAGGCTTCTGGGTATCAAAAGACAGTTTTGAAAGTATTATGGGATGGGCACAGGACTTGTGGCTTGGCAGCCATTTTGTGGCAAAGTGTGAAATTTAGCAATTTTCACATTTTTGCGAAATATGGGAACAAAAATTTTTGTTCATCACGAAAATTTACACCCATACCATAAGGTTAAGTCTACAACCAGATTCAACGTTTTGTTGACCTTTGACCCTCAGGAAGAGGCCGCCATCTTGAATTGAAAAGCTGACATACACCTTTCCGTCACCCCCAGGTACCCAAAAAAATGTAATAGTTGCTATGGAGATATGAACAACAGAAAACCAGACATTTAGAAAACAGTGGGTTTTTTTTGTGATTTTCTTTTTGTGGAGAGTGAGGGGCATGTAGCAGCCGCTCAGCCAGAGAGGGCGGGTTAAAAGGGGGCGGCCAGGGGCGGCCATAAAACACCACTTGCGACTTTAGTTTTTATTTCAATTTTGATTTCAAATAAAAGTGGCCCCCTTAACTGGTATCCAGAGTTTTAATCAAGTGGAATCTCTAGCATGACACTGCTGCTGGAGGTTGTCAATTATTGTCATTTGTAACCTTACCCCCTTTATAGTTGCACTGCAGAAAAGATTTGAATGAGAGCTGTCACTCAGCTGACCCATTGGTTTCTTTAGTGAGATACTCGCAGGAATTGTGTTTTTCTTTATGTGCTAAAATGACAGAAATGGAATCTCTACAAATGAGAGTCACACAAACTTCAGTCATAAATGGATTCTTCACGTTGAAAACAGGAACAGCAGAATGGCAAACAGCCTGGATGAGGTTTTGTTCTGCTTTGGAAGGTGGATGTTTGGGCAAAACATTTTACCCGAAATTATTAAGAAAACAATCTTCTCTCTGATTTTCCAAGAAATAAAAATCTGAATCACAAGCACTCACTCACACACACAAAGACGCACACTCCTTTTTATCGTCTCAATCTCCTTCCCCAGCCTTATTTCAGCCCCACAGAGCTGCCGTATGTGAGCTGCATGCGATCAGTGGCCTGATTAAAGAGGCATGTTTTCACACCTCAGAACAACAACCCACAGACACACAACCCACTTACACTGCCTGTCAACTTTGGAGCTTCATCCACATTCAGGTTAAGGGAGGAGCAGCTCATCATCTTGAGAAGTGTCTGCCGACCCTGATTCAGGCACACTCAGATGGCTGGAGGAGAAAAATGAAGCGGGTCGGACCTAAAGAACGGTGCAGCTATTGTTTGTGTTTGTGGAGCCGAGCTCTCAGGCATGTTAAAGAGCATGAATCCAGTAAAAAATAAAAATACAACAGCATTTTAGCAGATGGAGACATGACCAGAGCAAGAAAAAAAATGGACAATGGTTTTTCAAAGAGACCTCTGGAAAATTTCTATGGCACTCAAATGAGGAATTCAGACAGCCCTAAAAAATGGGGAACGCACTGTATAGTGCACTGAGTAGTGAGTAGTGAAAGAATTCGGACACAAATGCTGTTTAATTCAATTTCAATTTTCAATGTTATTTAGACAGCCCAATATTTACAACAATAGTCATCTCAATGGGTGTCATACCAGTAATTGTATAATGGACATGAATCCTAAAGAACATAAAGTCATAGAATTCAATTGCTGATTGCTAAGTACTCATGAGTTGTGGGGTGGTTTTTCCGCCCCCTTTGGTGACTGGTTGTGGGTCCCCACCTATGTGTGCCATCCCATTCTGCTTTTCCATTCTATATTGGGTTACTATTGACCCTGGACCCCATTTGAGAGGCTCTGGTGCCCTGGTCATGTGTCTACAGGGTACATCCCTCACGACTTGATTCTTTATGCCTTCTCAAAAGAAGAAATTGGCATGGCCACGCCCATATGGCCACGCCCATATGGCTCCAAGACATTTTGGACACCCTCCACTCATGAGAAACAGTTTTACTGAAATTAAGACTTAAAATGACCAAAATATGACACACAGAAGAAGCAATAAGAAGAACTGGTGTGGCCTCCGTGTTGGATCATTACCAAACCTTCAGGTTTAGCTCAGGTTCATCCATTGTAACCTTTATTTTGGAGGTTTCAGTGTCCTGATTCTCTCATTTTTGCATCCTGAGCACTAACAGCACTCACTAACAGTCACTAGTAGAAATTACAAAAAGATGAAATCCGAAGATTGACTAAGAAAATCTCAAATGTGAGATGAAGACTAATTTTTGGGCACTTGATAATGAGGTAGCAGAGCTTGCTTCAGGAATTTTGGGGATTGTCCCGTCAGCAGGGCACTGTTTCGGTTCCCTGTGTGGAGCTGGCTGTTTGCAGGATCAGAGTGTCGCCTGAATCCTAAAGGAGCTTCTGACACTGAGGCATTATGCTGCAGCAGCTGCTGACAGAATGATGAACAGTTGGCTCTGCAGCCCGATATGAGAGCCGTTCAGAGGCGAATAAGTCGCCGGGGAAGGAGCGCCGGGCAACGAGCGCTGAATGAACAAGAGACGTGGCTACAAACATTTAACCCGAGCATTTTAAAGATGTCCTTGGTGCCCTGTGAATTTGCAGTCTACAGACTTTTATGGCCTTGTTTTTAAGACCTGTGGGTCACTAATATTACAGCCAAGCTGAAGCCAGAGAAAAGCTTTAGCTGCTCCTAGGAGGCTTTCTGAGTTGCATTGTAACAGCCCAACATTAGTGAAAGACTTCAAGTCGCCATCAGCCTGGAGCTGCAGCAGACCTGAGCAGTAGAAAACTCCATCCAGTGTCTTTAGGAGCACTCATGACACTCAATTAGATCTATAACTGGACACAAAGTGTATAATCTTAAAAAATCTGCAGGAATTATCAGGTTTTACCCACCAAGGGACACCCAAAGCCGACTGTTTAACCCTTGTGCTATCTTAGATGACTCCACCCTTACATTGACGTGTTATCCCTACCATGACAAAGGTGAATAAAGGTGGAAAGATTTCCTGTAATCCATGGACACCAGTGAAGATCATAAAACATTGAAGAAAAAAAGGTTCAGCGCACTGGCTAGTGGGTCCAGATGACCCCACTCCCAATGGTAAAGTGCCTAGGATAGCACAAGGGTTACATATAGTTTATAATACAAATTGAGCTCAAAAAGGAAAAAGCAATGCGGGCAGAGTTAACAGCTGCTAACTCATAACTGGATAGAGAAATGTAGGAAAATGTGCAAAACCAATAGATGTTTTTGCTAGAAGTCCACTCCTATCATCTTTTAACTATTTTAAAAGCTTTCCCAGTGATCTTTTAATTATGATTATGCTGTTTTTAAGCTAAATTGAATACATGTTTTCTAGGACATAGTTTGTGCAGAGCGGCAGAAGTTCTGTAGAAATTTACCTCTGAGTGGTGGGTGGGACCATTGTTGCAGAGCAACACCCCCCCCCCCTCCTTTCCCCCCTTATTGATGTTGACTTCAGAGCAAGAAGCTTATGGTCTGCTCAGAGTATTTTCTATGTGTGACCAAGGTACAGTCAGTGCAGAGTGGAGCCACTAAAACAAAGATGGCTGAGATAAAAGCTTATAAAAAATTTAATTTAATGAACAATTTAAAATCTAAAAGTGCAGTTTTACTCCGATTAGCAGTACACAGAAAATAAAAGGGAGGCAGGAATAACAGGCAGGCCGAGCCGACCGCCTGCGCAGGAGGGGAGGGGGAAGAGAGGGGCCGTGGATCAAGCCAGTACGCGGCAGCGCACCTCACTCCACTCAGTGCTGAAAACAAATCCAAACACAATAAGAAAAAAAAAGGGCCAAAAAAAGCTTCCACTACACACTAAAAGGGAAATAAACTCAGTGAGGGAACTGGAGTGAGGAAGACGCTGTCACAAGTGGCCCCCTCTCACCAACACCACACGCACCGCCGCCCGACCTATGCAATGATAAAAAGGAATCAGAGTCCAACACATTAAATACAGCACCACTCTAAAACACATTAAAATGTATAAAAAGGGTGGGTAAAGAACACGCAGTGGCTCATGTACTCATGACATCTGCAACACATCCAGCCGCTCACAGCATCTAGTTAAAAGAGCAGAATAAAAATGAGTAAAAGGTGATCTACATTCTCCAACAAGAGGCGCTTCAGCCATTCATACCACCATGCAGGCAGGCAGCCACCGTCTGTCAACTCACTCCCTGTTCCTTATAAAGGGGCAGACACAGCTGAACTACATCCCCAATTAAGCAGGCATGCACCTGTCAAAGGGGAAACCTGCCGGTTACATTCGCAGCAAAGTTACGGTTTTTCTAATAGTAGTTGTCTGCTCCTGATTCACAACAATTTGAATTGTTGAACAGCTACTTAAAATTGCAATTTGTTTCTTAATTGTCCTAATAAATGTCCTCCATGGTTTGAAAATAAACATTAAAAACACCAAAAACATGATTTTTATGGCATTGACTCTTTAAAATCTCACGGTCTGATAAAGTTTGGCTGCAAACTGTGACCATCGAACACCCGAAATGTCTGATTCTCACGTTAGTTTTTGATCAGTTTGGTCCAGCACACACCAAAAGTCTAACAAAATTATCTCATACCCTCCTTCTAACTAATTCGAGACCTGTCTAAGTGGACTATGACTGTTCTGAAAGACATCTCGACTTTTTCCCGAAATTTTGGGAACTTCGTCTTGTAAAGCATCCGCAGGAGCTTCATGCTGCAGTGATGCTGGACACGCTCAGCATTTTTTAGTCTCAAATAAGAAATGTGCACTAAATGATACACTTTAACATTTGTGAGGGGTTTTACTTCCTGTCATCACTTATCAAACGTCTGTTCTGCTGCTAAGGTGTGGGTTAATGTCATCAGTCATCGTTTTATTTAGCTTGATTAGATTTCAAGACGGCCCCCGGCAGGGAGGACATGTTGTCTTTTTACAGTGACATTGGAACAGTTTGGGCACAGATGTCCTCAAAATGTGATACCATGTATACCAATGATCTTTTAATCAGTTGTTTTTTACTACAAAAAAAACTAATATATGTACATTTTAAAGCAGAAAAAAACAAATAGGAGTGAACAGAGAGGAATCTGCAGCGACCAGAGGGGAGGAGTCTGAGAGAGCAAAGATTTGTGGGCAAAAATGACCATGACTGCAGCAGTTAAAGCCCCACTCCAATCATCTTTTGATCTCTTTTAGAATTATTCCCACTGGTCATTTAATTATGATTATGCCATTTTAGCTCAAATAAAAAAAAAACTGTGTTTTTTTCTAGAGCATGTTCTGCAGAATGACAGGAGCTCATTTGAAATTTCGCCTCTGAACTGTGGGCCGAATTGTTGGCAAGAAGCAACCCTGAACCCCTCTCTGTTTACGTGCTCTCCTGCTAGCTTACAGCCCCTCACACCCCACACCTAACATTAGCAGTACAACAAAAATGGTGAGCAGCAAGACATACATACTGAATTCTTTTAAATCTCAACCTTCACTCCTTTTCTCTGGTGTTCCTCAAGGTTCTGTTCTCGGTCCCCTCCTCTTCATTACCTACCTACTACCCCTTGCTAATATATTCCGTAAATTCAACATTGTTTTGCAGATGACACTCAGCTCTATCTATCGAGTGAACTGAACTCTTCTCTTCCACCTGCCTCCCTTTCCTCCTGCCTGTCTGAAATAAAAACCTGGTTCACCGATAAAACCGCATTACTCCTTGTAGGTTCCAAATTCACCCTTTTCAAAGTTTCAAATTTTACACTATCCATTAATTCCTCTCCAGTTTTTTCCTCCCCCCAAGTAAAGAGTCTGAGTGTCATCCTTGACAGTAAGTTATCCTTTCAGTCTCACATCAACCGCATTACTCGGTCTGCATACTTTCATCTACGCGATATTAATCGTCTCCGCCCCTCCCTGACCGTCCACTCCGCCTCCATTTTAGTTCATAGTCTGGTCACATCTTGCATCGACTACTGCAATGCAGTTCTCTCTGGTCTCCCCAAGAAAACTTAATAAACTCATTTGGTCCAGAATTCAGCTGCCTGCATCATCACCAGAACTCCTTCCTTCCATCACATCACTCCCGTTCTCCAGCAGCTGCTCTGGCTTCCAGTAGCTTTAAGGGTTCAATTTTAACTCCTTCTCTACACGTTCAAAGCCCTCCATAACCTGGCTCCCTCTTGTATTTCTAATCTCCTCCATATAAACACTCCCTCTTGCTCTCTCCGGTCTTCTTCTTCCCTTCAGCTTTCCGTTCCTCCGGCTCGTATAGTGACTTCTTTACAATTTTTAAATCCATAAACCCATCTGTTTAAATTGGCTTTTCCAGATCACAATTTCTCATCTTTTATCTGATTTTATAAGTGATTTAAACTTATTTATTATTTTTAGCATGTTGTGATTTTATTGTGTATCTGTACAGTGTCCTTGCGTGATCTGAAAAGCGCTTTCAAATAAAATGTATTATTATTATTATTATTATTATTATTATTATTATTATGGATCTAGTGGATGCATTGGAATGGAGTGTAGCAGGGAGCATGTGGCCCACCCAGCGTATTTTCTACGTCACGGACACGATCTTTTTCGTATGGTATTTTTCTTCTGCTACTGATTCAGAACGATTTGAATAAAGAAAAACTAAGAAATGCAATATTGAGCCCAACTTTCTCTATGGCCTATATGTCCTCCATCGTGAGAAAAATGCCCCAAGAACAAGTTAAAAACACCGTTTTCATGGGAGGGGTCTCTAAGGAAATCATTCCCTTGTTTTTGAATTGTTGGTGGGTGGAGCTGCAGCTTCACGCCTGACATCTGAAGTTGAAGAAACACTGAAGCGGAGCGACCCTCAAATTCCTGGCAGTCCCTGGGAGTCGCAGGGAGACACCCAGACAACCAGAGAACTGTTGTGTTTGGGAGGGGGTCCATACATCTGTCTGAACAGTCCTGAGGGAGTCTGTCACAGCAACTCGCTGCCTCTCAGATGCCAGCAGAAATCCTGTCTTGGCCACAGATTGCTGACGTCCCTGCAGGGGAAACTCATGCCGGATTTTGTGCTTTAAGTCAGCAGCTGAGGACAAATGGGTGGGGGGGGGGGGGGGTTCTTCCCGCTTCGGTTAACAAAGAACTGCAGTTTAACAGAGCCCAGGTTCAAATATCAACAAAAAGGGTTTTTTATACTGTTTTCTGGAAGCAAGGAGGAGTTGTCTCTGCTTTTTTATGGGATACTATTTGAGTTTATATGCAAGCTTCAGTTCTTTAAACTCATTTTATTAGAAAACATATCTGATACATTTTTATGAAAATAAAATCCTTCCGTCTATAACAGCTTCTAATGCAAGCTGAAGTCTGGACTTCAATTACAACTCTTTAATTCTTTTTTTTGACATCATACTTCCACCGCCATACTTCACAGCTGCTCTTAAGTCTCATTCTTTCATGAACTTCCCATGCAGTTTAGTGAACCTCAGAGGTTTGTGTTCTGCTTCTAGCACATAGACCTCAATCTGGAGGCCCCCAGGGCTGGTGTCCCGCATGTTTTCTAAACAACCTGCTATTGAAGCTCCTTATTAGCTGAACACACCTTATCCAGGTAATCAGCAGCAGATGAAGCAGGATTTCCTAAAAATCAGCAGGGTGTTTGGCCTCGAGGCCTGGAGTCTGTCCTAGCAGCTTCTATAGACGTGAATGCACATGCTGGCTGAGGCCTACAGAGGCTGAGATGAAGTTTAGTTTGTCAGAATTCTGATTTCTGCTCTGAACTGATGATGGTGCGCAGCTCCTGACAAACTCTGACCCTCTGAAACGTCTCAATGGCAGGTGCCCCACATTACATTTCACGTTCCTTAAACCGTGTTCAGGACTCTTCTCAGATATACTTAAAGCCTGCAGAGTCGTTGGTGGATGCTGGGGTCTCTGAGATGGTGATTGATAAGGCTTTTGTCTGTGATACAACAGATGGAAGAATGACTCATGTTTGTTGTAGGAAACAGGTGCTCACATGGCACACAAAGAGCCCCCCCCCCCCCCCCCCCATGATACCCACTGGTGGCCCAGAAAATACCTCCAGCTGAGCATTGAGTCGCTTTCAAAACAGGACATTTCAGCGGAGACAAGGAGCTTGAACAAGCCTGTCAGGGAACGTGAAAACACTATTTGAGGCCTCTGGCGTGCACGGCTAGCATGCACAATGTTCCGTGTGTGGAGGTGTGTGCAACTTTGTCTCACTTCTGTGGTTTTTGAAACATTATACTGAAATGTGCTCATTAAAAAGACACAGGAAAGACTTCAACCCCACAAAACGACTTTATGCCCCAAAAGGTGCTTAGCTGAGCCCTTTCCTCCTCCTAAAGACCCACTCAAATGAAAATTGTGTTTTTGGTGTTTTAAACATGTTCTTGTGGCATTTTTCTCATTATACAGAACATAAATAGGACATATAGGACATACATACATAAAGGACAATAGAGCAGTGTTTTTCAACCTTTTTTGAGCCACGGCACACTTTAACCATGACATAAATCCCACGAGCACACCAGCATCCAAAAAAAAAAAAAAAAAAGGAGAAACTCACTGTATTGATCTACAGCCCATCCACAATCTCACATGCATTTTTGTGATAATTGTGGCAGAAAAAGCTGGAAGCTGCTGCTGTTTTTTCTAAAAGATGTAATAAAAGTTAAGTTAAAAGATTGAAAAACTGTTTGATGTGTCTTCATTGTGTTTTCAAGACGTTTAACGACGAAGATTCATTGTGCGCTGAGACGCTGTCACTTTAACCCAGTGCATCATGGGAGATGTAGTGCAAACAGCCTCCGAACGCAGAAAGACTAGCGTCTCTGAGCTTCATTGTTTTGTTCACTTTTTCCACGGTCTGATACCGGATTCTGTGGAAAGCTGCACCGCTAAAGACGAGCTTTAACTGGTATTTGTGTTAGAACTGAGGGACTTTATGAGCAGAATCAGAACAAGGAAGTGAAGACTTTAACCACTTCTGATTGGTCAGACAATCAGAGCCTCCAAGAATGATTGGTGGAGACAGTTAAAGGGGCGGGACTTTTCCGACAACAGTTATAGCTGCAGCTAAATCGCGGTACCGTCATTCTTATCAAAATGTCTTTAATAGAATCAAATTAACACAAAGAAAAAAGTATTTTATGATCTTTCACATTCCTAACAAGACAGTGTTTTATCACTTATCAGTGTTTTTATTCCCACGGCACACTAGTGTGCCGCAGCACACTGGTTGAAAAACACTGCAATAAAGGACAAATATAAAGAAAATGAAGCTTAAAATAGCATTTTTGATTATTTCTTCATTAAAATTGTTGTGAATCAAGAGCAGACAAAAAAATGCAGTTTGGAAAAAGATTGTATTTTTGACGTAGAAAATACACTCATGTTTAAAAGACCTTTAGGAACACT